>CM031241.1:610966090-611648590 GCA_018340775.1 Taxus wallichiana var. yunnanensis
GATTTGGATATTACAAAAGATTATAACAATATTGAATGAGGAAGAGAAATTCTAGTTTTCTTTCCCGCTTGTACCCTTCTCTATTTTTTAAGTTCTTCGACAATCATCGTTAATTAGTTAGATTTAGAACATTGAGAATATTCATAGGGTAAATCTGTAATTTTCGAATCTGAAGTTACTTGAACTCATCTTCTTGAATCATAAGAGGTGGTTTGCCTAGACACACTTGCCCCTTTGTAGGTTAACACTAGGTCATATGCATCCCAACCGAAGTTAGATATCCTAGAGTAATATGTACCTTGAATCCACATATCTAGCTAGGGTTCTAAAATGAGTGGGAGAGAGAATTAAACACCTTTCTTCCTATTTGAGAATTATTTGTGGGTGTTTACAAAACATCGATCAACAGTCGTGTCAACCTCTCAATGCACAAAAATTATACATTAGTGGGAATCATACCATGTTGTCTACTAAAATATACCCGAGATATCTCTATTATGATGAATAATGGGAGTGTTTTTAGGTTCTTTGATTTAGCTCCTTCGATCACAATTCAACCCTAGATTATGTAATAAAGTAAGTTTGGCATATAAAGTTGTGTATGCACACACTTCTTTTGGTATGTGGGGGTTTGTACTAAGCATTTCACTTACTTTGCCTAGCCAATTTCCCATCTTATACATATCTTCATAAGTTGTATAGGGATTTGATGGGATGAATTTATAAACCGCTCATGTGGTTAGTATGCATCTTCAACTTCAATGATGCACTCGGGGGTACACCATGTGTGAATCCGAGCAATATTATCAACCATTGATACGTGAATAACTTTTCCCTTATAATTGTTATCTATTGCGTATTATTATTGAATTCATGTGTGAGAAATTAAGGGTAGTTAAACTCAATGCCATCTTCATATTCATGTAATGTTATCTATTGTTCTAGGGATGTTTTCTTACTTCCTCAAGTAGTTTGTCAATAGTGTTTAACTACATTCTCTGTTAGGACATGTATCTTTGCTTAATTTTTATGGATCCCAATGGGATTCCCATTCCCTTGTGCAATTGGCCATTTACGGATAAAATTGAGTTTTTGATAGGTGGCCTAATGATTTTGTAAGTTAACATAGATATGCTTTGATTCGGTAATCTAGTAGCTCGAGCAACTATGGTTGCGTTTATGGGTCTGCATCCTGCGTAGTGAACCAAATTGCTTCATTATAATACCAACTCACGATGGTTTTCATGATCTTGGAGTGGTCTCTCATATAGTAGTCTTATTAGCCGATCAAATTTTTTTCCTCGCACCGGGTCCTTCTCCACTATTTTCCCTTCTAAAAATTCATTTGGATTGTGGGCCTCTCTACGCCCCATGCTTTTTTTTGATCTTGCTACTGAGTTCATGATGCGGTGGATTGCTCCACTTTTTTGTCTTAACATTGGGGAAATTCTCATTTCTTCCTTCTCTAAATCACTTAGAGGAAGGAATGCAATCATGTTTTCTTCCATCATGCACTGGACTTTGGGTTCGAAGGATCAAGTGAATGGGTTTTCCATTGTTGGTCTAGTGCTTTCCTTTGCATACTTGATATCTCGGTTTTGAAATCTCTAAATTTTCAAACTTGTTCTCACTATATAGTTGTATTTTCATATTTAGAAAATGTGTTTATTTTTTTGTGCAGCCTATCTCTTATTTATAGCCCTTCTCGATGCAAGGTGGCCATTTTCAACTATTTATTTCTCGATCCATCCCCTTAATTACTTTTTTCCTATTGGAGATTTAGCTTCATGTGGCACCGAATTGCCTCTTAAGTTCACTTTCCATAAGATCTTAGCTACTCGATGTGTCAGTGATACAAATTAGTGACCTGGTAACTTTTTATGATTTCAAATGTTTGAATTTCCTTTTTCCCTTATTTACTTTATTACATCTTGTGTGATTTTCTCGAACTTATTTATTTTCTGTACTTTTTCTTCACTTTAGGTCCCACTTTCCTTTTTCACTATTTAAAGGCAATCTTTGGAACTTAAAGTAATCTACACGTAGTTGAACACAAACTTCTCAAATATACAATCTTCTATCTACCAAACTTAGATGAACTTTGAAACTTCTAGTTATACAACCGTCTTGAAGGAACTTATTGTCACTATCTCGATATTGTGCAATTATCTATTGTATGTCTATGGGTGTGATCCATCTCCTGCACAAAAATCATATACCATTTTATGGTCTTCAATCCAACTACATCCGTGAATCTTTTAATTCCTACATCATTCATTGATCTCCTTATCATGTGAACCTTTCCTCACCTACCACTTTCTTCATAGATGTTTGACAGAAGAACATAAGCTGCATCATTTTGATGATCCAACTCAAAAAGAAGAATTGATGTAAACATTCTATCCTATATTGTTATGTGCACTACAACCACCGGAAAAACATGTCCACACAACCACCACAGGTTTAATTGTCATTTTGATGAAGTTAAAAGTTTCCTAAAGAGAGTGACACAACCAATAAGGTCAACTATGCGCACATACTAATCAATTGTGGGCATAATGTAATAAGAGCCACTCATGCCATTCAAGTATTTACAACTCCCATCCACTAAATTTGCATGGCTACATGCTAATAAAATAATAACAAAGCTTACATGGTCATGGTAAATTCTAGACTGCTTCCTTGCAAAGTCATTTTGTGCATATCCTGCAATTATTGTTGTCCATGAGAACATATTTTCTAAGGTATTTTGTCAAACAGTTCATGTGCCTTGTGTATGCTTCCACATTTTGCATACATATCCACCAGAGCAGTTGCAACTACAACATTTGATAACAATTGACTTCCAATGATGCTTTTATGGATGTTCATACACTGTTTTAAAGCTCCCATTTCAAAGAGAGGATGGGAGGATGTTATCAAAAGTTGCAAAATTTGGATTTACATGGTGCCATTACACCGCCGAATGCCCGTCATCACATACACAACGAAGAGTGTTTTTTTGCACGAATCCAGGTTAGGGGATTGTTGGCAGCCATAACACTGCCTCATGGCAAAACAAGCCTAGAAAATTTCGTCTCGCGCCAAGCAAGGATTCCAAACATCCGTCCAAAGGCAAAGGAGGCTCTATTTTCACGTTTTTACACACGAGAAAACTTAAATATTTATATATTTATTTTGCCATCTTATTGGAAAACATTGTCGGATTATGACACTTTCCAGCAAAGACAATTTCAAAGGTGAACACCCATAGGTGAATTACACTATAGTTTTTGTAAAAATAATATTTTTTTACAATTTTTAAATATAATTTATTTTTCATCTTATTAGGTGGTCAACCTTTTCCTTTATTCTTCGGGGAAACCAAATTAAAAATTCTCCACAACAACATGCATCTTTTGACTTTAGCATTTTAGAAATTATGGCTCTGTCAAAGATGGGTGATAATCTATTGGATATGTTCGACAATCTGTACGAGATGGGTGGTTATGTCAGGATTTTTCCTATCTTTTTGGTTTGACCATATTCGTCGAGAAACTCAAGCCATGAATCAGTTCGTCTCATCTAACTTAGTATTACAAAGAGGTTGGATTATAATCATGCATAACCATCCAAATTGGAACCCATTAATCACTTTCATTTTTTCTCTCTCAAAGGATTTAGTTTTGGTTTTTACTGTTTTGTCTGGTTGCAGTTTTTGGGATTCAATCATTTCCTCCATGCTAAGACGAAATTAACCCCAACTTTTATGATAAATGAGGAAATTTTTGGTATGGATCAACCACTTCAAAAGCGTGCTTGGTTCTTCTTCAGCCAACATAATTACAGTTTGCATCTCTCGTAACAATTTATCTTGCAGCGCTTATGGAGATAAACTTAGTTGCAGTGTGGCAGTTAACACATACTCAAAGGTTCTTGACAACTCAAAACTTGCTTTGTTTCTGATATTCCATATGTTCCCGCACTAACAACTTGTGTGTACTATGTTTTCTTGTACAAAATTTGTTGAATTCGGAAACTTGTCTATGTTGCATGAGATTGATGCAGGTGACGACAATCTTTTTGAAAGATTGACAACGGAAATTGGTCATTTGAAAATCTTGAGTTTTCTAAGTATTTCTAATAATAATCTCTCTGGCATGGTACATGCGTTCTTTGGAAACGTAGAAGCTTAAACATACTATATTTTCGTGAAAAATGACTTGACGACATCTTGCCAGAAGGAATTGGTTTACTTCCAAATCTTATTGCATTATACGTTAAAAACAATAGCTTACAAGGCACGTTACCTGCATCACTCAGATCTTTCAGCAAATTAGAGCTCGTTGACGCCTGTTGCAATCAATTTGGCGGTCAGTATCCTCCCGGGATATGTAAGGCTAAGGAAGTTAAAATTCTCCATCTTTTTTATAGCTACAGTACAACCCCATGTATCTCCTACATAAACACAATCTGTACAATTGCTATTATTTATGTCAAAACTTGGGTTTTAGAAGATAGGAATAGGTAATCTTAGTTCCTTTTTCCATTTATAGTTAAATTTCCCCCAAATAAGTAGATTATTCAAATTTCTTTTAGTGTTGGACTTCATAGCCTTTGATTAAAAGATGAAGCTGCAGGAAGATATTTACTGGAATTCACAAAGGTGTAGTAGACCAAAACAAGGGAAAAGTTCAAGCATTACTTAGTGGCAAGACAATGTGTATAGTTGGGTGTGCAATAATTTTAACCCTAAAGTTGGAATGTTTATGTTCATTATTGCCACTTTAAACAAGTTTTGGACTTCACATGCAACATACTTTCAGATATTTCAAAGGTCTCTACTTTGGGTTATCTGGAGATGTCCTTCAACAATATTCAGGGAGAAATACTAGGAGAGTTAGGTCAAATAAATAACCTCATTAATCTCATTCTTAATGGTAATAATTTAAGTGGAGTTATTTCCCCAAGATTGGGGGTCTCAAAAGCCTCGGCACACTCAATTAGAGTGACTATAAATTGAGAGGAAATATTCCTTCCCAAATGAAAAAATCTCATTCATTTGGAGAAGCTTCATCTCAACCACAACTCATTTGAAGGTTCTCTTCCTCAACATTTTGGCTTTAATTTATCCTCCTTGTTGATTTTGCATTTAAGCTTGAATAAATGTAGTGGAAGTACTCTTCGCCTTTGATCTTCTATGACAATTTCTCCAATTGTTCATAGATCTACTTTGTCTATGGGTGTGATCCATCTCCTACAAAAACCATATACCATTTTATGGTCTTCAATCTAATTACATCCAGGAATCTTTTTAATTCCTACATCATTCATTGATCTCCTTATCATATGAACCTTTCCTCACCTACCCCCTTCTTCATAGATGTTTGACAAAAGAACATAAGCCGCATCATTTTGACGATCCAACTCAAAAGAAGAATTGATGTAAACATTTTGTCTTATATTCTTATGTGGATTACAACCACTAGACAAAAATGTACACACAACCACCGCAGTTTAATTGTCATTTTGATGAAGTTAAAAGTTTCCTAAAGATAACCAACACACTAATAAGGTCAACTATTCACACATACTAATCAATTATGGGCATAATGTAATAAGAGCCACTCATGTCATTCAAGTACTTGCAACTCTCATCCACTAAACTTGCATGGCTACATGTTAATAAAATAATAGCAAAGCTTACATAGGCAAGGTTAATTCTAGATTACTTCCTTGCAAAAGTCATTTTGTGCATATCATGCAATTATTGTTGTCCATGAGAACATAGTTTCTAATGTATTTCGTCAAACAATTCACATGCCTTGTGTATGCTTCCTATCCACTAGAGCATTTGCAACTACAACATTTGATAACAAGTGACTTCTAATGATGCTTTGATGGATGTTCATACACTGTTCTAAAGCTCCCATTTCATCATGGGATGGGAGGATGCTATCAAAAGTTGAAAAATTTGGATTTACACCCGAATGTTGCATTTTTTGAAACATGTCCACAACCTTTCAATGAACCCATTTTGTGCATATCCTGCAATCATTATTGTCCACGAGAACAATTTTTTCGAGGTATTTTGTCATACATTCACATGCCTTGTGTATACTTCCACATTTTGCATACATATTTACCTTTGCAATTACAACTACAACATATGATAACAATTGTCTTTCAATTATGCTTTGATGGATGTCCATAATCTGTTCTAAAGCTCTATTTTAGCACAGGTTGGGAGAATGCTAGCAAAAGTTGCAAAGTTTGGCTTTACACCTGACAATTACATTTTCTTAAATGCTTCCACAATCTTTTCAACCAACCCATTTTGTGCATATCTTGCAATCATTGCATTCCATGATATACCATCTTTATGTGTCATTCTATCAAACAATTCACGTGCCTTGTGTGTGCGTCCACATTCCTCATACATGTCTATGACGGAATTCACAACCACAACATCTGACAAAAACCCACATTTAATTATGCTTTGATGGATATGCACACCCTGCTCTAAACATCCCATTTTTGACATAGGCCAAGGGATACTGAAAAAGGTTGTGGTGTCAGGATTTTCAATTGACATTTGCATTTCCATACATTGATTCAAACTATTACAATATCAATGTTTATACTAAACCTTCTCAAATTATTTATTCAATTATTTATTTCTTATTTTCATTGCATTACTTATTTTCATTGATTTGAGCTTTGTGTTTCTCTGCACAATACAATTGCTGGAGAGATTTGAGATCGACTTAGGAGGAAGGACATATTTTTCCATAGAATACAGCATCATGAAAGCTATACAATATGGATTCATCCATTTCTCCTAAGTAACACTGAGATTAAGAAGTGATTATCCGTGCATCCAAATTCTGTAGAATAGACATTTAGACAATACAAATGAAGTAGGTGTAAAGACATAAGGGGAAAAAATCTCCTTCATTTTAACATCTAATAACTTATTTTGTGCATTGATTTGAGTTGGAAGCCAAAATGGGCCTTCCTTGTTCAAGATGACTCTTATTGTTTCAATGCAAGTATTCATATCCTTGATATTAACATTTCATGGATTTCACTTACTTTTGCATATTGTTTTGATTGGGGGCATTGGGGATGGGGTAAAGCTGTCACTAAATTATCATGAAGATCAATAAATATTAAGTATGCCAATCAATGTTTCAATACATATACATTTCTACACATCCAATTTGTAACACCATAATTTTCTTACTTCACTTTTTAATACATGATTAGGTTAATTATGTAGACAATGTTTTGGCAATTAATGCTTTCTAAATAGTACACTTTCAAATATGCAGTTAACAGATTAATCCTACTAGACTTATAATTATATTATTTTCCCTCATATTCAACAAGAACAAATGAACATAATTGGTTAGAAGCTTCTCAATCACATGTCTTTATCCATGTCCTTGGTTCGACATCATTGAACTTCCAACAATGAATTTTTTTATAATACATAGAATTATGCAATTATGTCATTTGCATCGAGTCCCCAGAATTCAAATTTAAGGAAAAAAAAAAGTTTCATTTTGCCTCTGTATTGTCTTGATAACTTGTCTTACTATTTGGAAAGTTGTCGTCTTCAACAATTTCTTCTGCGTTGCTTCATCCTACATCTTGTCCCTCTTTTTGGAAATAATTCTATGATAAAATTCCTCACTAAAATGCTTTTGCAAAATGCACACAAATTTGGTGCTTTTTTCATTAAAATTTTCTTTATCAAATTTACGAGAATATAGGAATGATACTAATTTCAATCATATCTCTCTTGAATATTTCTTTTATGTTGCTAACAAAGTTCATGTGATCTCCAATGTTATTCTCCAAATTCAAGGGCAAACAAAGAAATTTTTCCTAGAGGTGGCACAACTCTAATGCTTGCCAAATCATTGGTGCAATGTATCTCGTAATGTTAGTAGATTTCCTTCGAGACTCACCTTGAACGGTTCTCACCTTAGTGTCATGCCTCTCGGTTAGTGTGGAAGATCTTGCTTATACAATAGATATTGAAGTGATTTCCCTCTCCACTCATATAGCTATCACAATAGAGGTAGTGGTGATAGAGGCTACATTTGGCGGGATTCAATTGGTTTGGCGGTGCCTTTGTAAGGTGAACTCCTCGCTTGGTGCTAACCATCTCCCCAGGACACCAAACTAGTAATGTTGAGGATGATAAAGATAAAAAAACAAGATGGATGAAACTTGATATTAGATGTCATCAACCCACATGGTAGCGATTAAGGGCACCTTTGGGTGACAACCCCGATGATCCTACACCTCCTTCCCCTATGTTTGTCATGGATCCTATTGCCTAATGTTTATTGTTTCACGATGTTTTATATATATTTTAAAATTGATAAGATTTGTTTAATTTTTCAAGCTAGCCTTTATCTTTCTCTGCTTTGGCGATGTAACTTTTAAAGTGTGATTCATCCGCTCACATTTTTGTATGAATAAATTGTACTTTATGTTTACGTCGTAGCGTCTCTATAATGAGACAGATCCCCTTATGAAAACTCAGGTGAACTTAGAGTTGTTTTTCTTGTTCCCACCAATTGGTGTTTTCTATTAGTAGATGCATTGAAGAAGACGAGAGGACATTTCTTTTATTTTTACTGACAGGATGTGTGTACATTGGCTATTTAAAGAGTTTGTGTTGATTTGAATCGTGTTATACATCCACAACATATTTTATCATCTCCTTCATCATTATCCATCATTATTTTGTCACCTCTACTTTACTTATTTATTTATTTCATCATTTTCTTTCCCCATTTGATATTGTCTATCAATGTCCCATGAGGAAGAAAGAAGTACTATATAATAGTTATCTTTGAAAGGTGTTTTCCAAATGGGATTCGCACCTCATGCCAGCGACATGTGTCGGATCAATTAACGACTCCGAATTTTACCTGCGCATTCGTCGCATGGATGTAGCTCATTGTTGATTTTTTAGAAGTGGGTTTGCGGGGTTCTTCATTAGTGTTTTTGTGGAAGTAATTTTGTAGGGTTCTGTATGCGGTTTTGTAGGGTCTGTTTTCTCATTTTGTGTAAGCGAGACTATCTTCATTTCTCATGTCTAGAATAAACTTCACAATGTATGTGCTCAGCCTTTCTTTTACTAACTCACCTCTTAACTACATTTAGGTTTCTTTCCCTCACACCTATAGGTTCCCTTTAGATATCCAAATGACTCATCTTGACCATCTTCTACTCGCCATTGAGTCTCCTTTCCACATTTATGGGAATGGTTCAAATCCTCAATTGGGCTTATGTCACGTTCCGGTTTCAAACTTGCTATGCCTATAAATAGCCATTCAAATTGGTTCGGACACGTCACCAGGTGCCTTCCTCTTGGACACCATTTGAGTCTTCATTGGCATGGTTCACGCTTATTTTCACCATTGCACATTATTTATCAACCCAAGCTCATTGAAATGTGTTAATATTTGAACATAGCTCTAATCTAGCTTCTCATGTACACCACAATCATAATGTTTTCCTGAATTGAGAATGAACTCTCCCCGTGTGCGGAGCCCGTAGCTTGGTTTTGAGCTGCATGCTCGACTTGCAAAGAATTGGGTCTTCTCGGCTCCAACATCCGGGTCTTACCAAGAATGAGGAAGTGGGATATGGGTTTGTTTGAGAAGATGCATGATGAGGTGGTGCACATATATCGAACAAGGAGCACATGGAGAGTGCATTTTTAATGTTATTGAATGACATTTATTTGTTCATATTTTGGAAGAGGTCGCATGGGGTTAAATGTAATTGCATTTACATTAGCGTCGCAACATTTAATTTGTACGTGTGAAGTTTTAGATATTTTCAAGACAAGCTTGTAATTAATGGGCACCTAAAATAATAACGTATGGAATAATCTACGCTATATTTTAGTTTAGCATCTTTGAGTGTAATGGGTACACGTGGCAAAATACATGTCGGTTAATATTCATTAAAGATGGGTGAATAGGGAAGAAGAAGCTACATATTTTGGCATAATTTTTGTATTCATACGTGGTAGATTACTGTAATTACGTCGAAAGGTGTTTTCCAAATGGGCTTCGCACCTCATGTTATTGACATGCGTCGATAAAATTCCATGAGTATATTTCATTATTGACTCTCATCTAAGAAATACAAAAATCATTTCCAAAATTTGACTAAATTTTGTCTTTTTTTCGTTGAAAGGTATTTTATAAATGGAAAACTTCACTTTCGATAGAGTTAAGTTACACGAGAAAATGTAGGTTGTAGATGTGGAGAAGTTTATCAATGTCATTGATAAGGCCAAAATATACCTCATCAATGCGTAATAAATGATCTTATTTTACTCTCGTTTTAATCAAGTTTGACTTCATTTTGTGGCTTTTGTTTGATCTAGTATAAGTTAGGATGTAATTTTCCATATTTTTTTGATTTAGTTCTAACATCTAAAAAATATGTAATTCCTAACAGAGTGTGTGGAAATTCAGTTTTTGGAATAAAACAGGTCACATTTGGTCAGATAAACAAAGTATGAAGCAACTAACACCTTTTTGGGAATATTGGCTTCAATGCGGCTTAGCTCCTCGGAGCCTTCGGCTTCGTTCGAACTCCATCGCTTAACGAAGGAACTCTATTGCTTAGTTCCGAATCTTTAGAATTAGTTCTAGAACTCTAGCACTTAGTTCCGGAACTCCTACGCTTAGCTCCTGAGCTTTGCAGCTTAGTTCCTAATATTTCCTTTAGTTTCAAAACTTCTCCAAAGTTCTGAAATAAATGGGAATATGTTTATTTTGACAAAATCCAGGTGTTAGAGAAATTAATGGGCCCTCCAATCAGGAACAGATCAACAGATTGCTGATTCTTCATACTCTAGAAATACTTATGTAGGACCAAACAACTGTATGTCCAACAAGGTTTCTAAATTCCACATCTATTTTGAGCACTATTTTTTTTCACTAGAACCTATAGATGGATGGACAACTATTGAGCACTTATGGTTGTAAATGCATCTTCGGATGATGAAATATATATAAAGACTTGTAGATAGATTAAATAGAAGGATATATATATATATATATATATATATATATATATATATATATATATATATATATATATATATATAGATGATATAGATATACAGTAAAGTTTTGTAAGACGTAGAACATTTCAAATAAGGTAGCCATTTCATTTTGAGAGTTTCATACTTTGTCAACTTCGATTCAAGGTGAAGCAAGTGACCACTCGTCCCAAGAAACATGATCCTTATTTTATTGGTATTTATAATTTTAAGAAATTCATGTAAATCTTTAAGTATTAATTCTGTAAGCATGTTTGATTCTTTAGTTGAAATCGGTATGTAATTGTTCCTGCAAGTGTTGTAGATTAAACTCTTATTTATTTACAATAATTTTCAATAGCATTTTCAAATGTGTGTTTAAATTCTACAATTTGTGTTTATTTCAAAAGCAAGTGTGTTTAAATTCGTAACGTGTGTTTAATTCTCGCAAAGATTTATTTATTTCAGCGGGTGTGTTTATTTCAGCAATTCTCTTATAGTTTAACTTTAATAAGGCTTAGACTAAAGAATCTTAAAGACACTTTAAAACCCCCAAAAATAAAAATAATAAATACCTACAATCAATTACTAGATCACTAAGATTCTTCTTGTTGCATATAGCTTTAGACACACCCCTAGTTTGAATATGACATCAACCAAGAGTTGATTAAATGAAGGAATAACGACACCCATCAGTCATCTAAAGGATCTTAACTTTCAATTGGATTCCATCAAAATGTGATGTCGTGGAAATTGTGTGGCCGCTTATTAGCGACTATAAGCGGTTTGGGACAAAGGTGACCACAATCATCCTCGAGTTTGAAGGCCCTTAGAAGTGAGCCAAAAAATTGAAGAAATGCACTCCTGAAGGTGCCCTCCAACAACTAGTGCGCACCAATGCAACAAAACTTATTGTGGTTGAGGTTGCTAGCGAAGTCGTGGGGCGAGCCAAAAAAATTTCACACGCAAACACCTAAGATTTTTTTGAATTTGAAAATAAAATCACGACGCCATGTGTATCCATTGACCTACAATTTCCCGTTGAAAATGCTCCGCCCACAAAGCAATGGAATTTTTTAAATTTGAATCGGTTTTCAATAGTTACATTTAATTGAATAATTCATATCCATTATGGAAATATTTTACTATGTGTTCAAAGTTATAACAAAGGATGTTGTTGGTATCAATGTCGATTCTTCATAATTAGATGTATATGTTCTTTTTATTGTCCATATAAACATTATATACATATGAGTACATATTTATTGAATTTTGTATATATGTACATTTACATTTCCATTCAAAATAGTCTTTTCTTACTATTTTTTTCCATTCCAAATTGTATTTATCTATGAATTCTATGAATTCCAAATCTTGTTGATCTTTTTGATCATTGGTTTGTATATAAATTTTGATGTTTTTTAAAATGATTTTTTATTTCTACAAGAGTTATAGTTTAATAGTTAGGATAATGATTTGTTACGCTATTCACCAAAGTATAAGTCCCTCTACATATTTAAGATGGAGAGTTAAAACAGATAGGGTGGATATCGTTAGAATGATAGTTGGAGATAAACACAACCCTTGATTTTGCATGGAATCACCACCTTTGTGTTCTAAGTAGAATCCGTGTCTTCCTATCCCTGATGTGTCCAATGAAACTTGCATTCAAATTCCTCTTACATTTACATTTTTCCTAACTACCCATTAAAATCAAGATCTCAACATTCAAACAAGTATTGACTACTTTCATTTTCAGATATCTCCCTCTACAAAGGTCGTGCTGTCTTCCACAACACATATGGTGTTGTCGTCATCTTCCACAATACAAGTTTTTTTCCATCGTTCGATTGATAATATAGTTTCACAAAGGACCCTTGTTTCCTCATTCATTTTCCTTTCACTTCTCTACCCTCAAATGCCATTTTCTATTATCCTCTTCCTTTCCCTTTGTTCCTCTTGATCCAGTTTCTCTTCTTTGTTGTATCCCTTTCAGCGTTCACATGGACACTTACCTATGATTGATAGTTTATAAAATTTTCAATTTACATTTTCAAAGCTACATATTTTCTTTATCGGGTAATTCCTTCTTTAGTATGAATAAATTTCTTGAAACATTTTCCAAGATTTCATATTGTTCTATCGTTATGTCGGGATAAAGGAAAACTTGCATTTGCCATTTTCAATAATTTTAATATGAGTTTTTAAAGCAGTTTAGAAAATTGTGAGACAAAAAACTATAGGTTTTTAAGGAGGAATACATATTCAATATTTATGAACATACAAAGAAGACCATGAAATACAAACTGAAAATTGTGAGATAAACTATTCTTAAACAACAAAACTATGAGTTAAATATGTTATATATATATTCAAAAAAAGAATATTACATTCCCAATCTTACAATTATTATGACGAGAAAAGAATCTAACAAATATTTACTAATACTTCTTTCTACTGCTTCATATTTCCCTCTTATTTACTAACACTTCTTACTAATGTTCATATAAAGCTTCTTACAAATTTTAACTAGAATAGTACAAATTCTTCCTATATTTTAAATTATGTATCTATGTTTTTGTATTTTTAAAAACAATTATTTGTACTATTATAAATGCAACTCATCTACTTGTAATAGAGTTTCCCTTGAACTAATTATCTTTTGAAAAAACAAAGACTTTTGTTTATGTGGCCCATCACTAGCCACCATTGAAGATGGTAAAGATGTTGTCTATAACTTTTGTCAACTTCTCCCCACGTTCTACGCCAATGAGGATTTAAAAACAACAATATGCCCCCTTATCACCTCTTTGGCCATATGTTTTCTTTTCATAGATGAAAAATATTATTACATGATTACTTCTTACGGGAAGGTTAATCGTGGTTGGGTTTCATTGTAGATTCTACCCAAGCAAATTCACCTTCAACAAATAGTTCCTCTATTAAATATGACACAAAGATGCTCTATATTTATATTAGTGTTATGTTGTGGAGCCTATTTTCATGTGTTGAAGATCTGTACACTAAAATTACTATACACTATTCATGTATCCTCGTCGGGTTCGGGCGCAGCCCCTGAGAATTTTTTTTTGGCCTTGAAACGTGCCCGATATACCGGGAAACATGTTTTTCTTATATGGGCGGGATTTTGACCCATAGGTTTATGAGACGGTTTTTGTCCATGGTTTTGATACCCACGGTTTTGTAAAACTGCTTAAGTAGTTGTCTACTTATGTGGTTTTGTGCATATGTTAGGGTTTAATGTAACATTGCAGATGTGTATGAATTCGGGTGTGAATTATGTAGAGTTTGTTGAGCATAGCTCCAAACAGATCTAGGTATTGTATTGAGAGAGTGGTGGCTTGTAATAAAATTTGAGCAAGTGATTCTTGGTGGATGTAGCCCAAATTGGGTGAACCATGTTAAATCTTGTCTCTTTGTGTAGTGTTATTTTATTATGAACTTTTACTTTAGATCACAGTAATATTTACCGCATATTAGTTTCTATTGTTGCGATTACGAGAGGGATTGTTCCACATATTTTATCCCTTATTTCCTAACAATTGGTATCGGATCCTGGTTTAGTTTGTTTGAAGTGTTGAATCACAGGGAAAGTTTTAGCTTGAGTGGGAGCTATGGACGATGATGGAAGATCAAGGGTTGATAAATTCAATGGGAAGAATTTTAGTCTTTGGAAGATGCAGATGGAAGATTAACTTTATCATAAGGATCTTTATGCTCCACTTTATCGAGAAGGTGAACAAACCCTTAAGCATGACAGATGATGCGTAATGGGATTTCTTGGATAGAAAGGCACTTGGGACAATTCGGCTAAGTCTTGCATCTTTGGTATTATTTAATGTTTTAAAGGAAAAGACTACAAAAGAAATGATGGATGCATTAGAGAAGTTGTATGAAAAACCCTCTGCCTCTAACAAGATATTTTTAATGAAAAAGTTGTTTAATATGAAGATGTCTGAGAATGGTTCATGTAAGATCATTTAAATGATTTTAATACGGTTGTAAATATGCTAGCTTTGGTTACAATAGAATTTGATGAAGAAGTTAGGGCTTTATTAATTATGTACTCTTTACCTGAGAGTTGGAATAGCTTGGTAATGGCGGTAAGCAACTTGGTTCCAACTAACTCAAAGTTGAAGTTTGAGGATGTTGTAGGGGTGATTCTAAGCGAGGAAATGCGAAGAAAAATCTCTGGGGAATCTTCTACTTCAGGAATGCTTTGACAGTGGAAACTAGAGGGAGATAGAAGAATAGAGGAAGCCATGGAAAATCAAAGGATTGGGCAAGGTCAAAATCCAAAAGCAAGATAATATGTTGGCACTGTGGAAAGTCTGGGCATGTAAAGAAGGACTGTTGGGAGCTTCGGGACAAGAAGAAACAACAGGAAGAAAACAAGGAGGAAAATGTGGCAACGGGTAATGTATGTCAGGATGCTTTGATTCTTTCTTTGCATAATATTGCCTAATCTTGGGTTTTAGATTCGGGGCTTCTTTCCATGCTACTCCACATAGGCATTATTTTGTTGATTATGTTCAAGGGGATTTTGGGCATGTTTTTCTTGGTGATGATGAGCCTTGTAGTATAGTTGGAAAAGGTTTTGTTCGGGTTAAGATGCAGAATGGGAATACATGGCTATTAAAGGATGTCAGACATGTGCCTACTTTAAAATGAAATTTGATATCGACAGGGGCGGTTGGGAAGTGATGGCTATCTTGTGATATTTACATCGGACTCTTGGAAGGTTACGAGGTTCTCTTGTGGTGGTAAGAGGTAAGAAGGTTGAAACCTTATATTTAACCACTTATAGCACTAATGTTTGTAATCTTGTGACTTCAGAAGTAGATACACCATTGTGGCACTATAGGCTCAGTCATATGAGCCATAAGGGCATGGAGATCATAAAGAAGGATTTTCCCGGATATACAAAAACAAGTTTGGAGTTCTGTGAGGACTGCATATATGGGAAACAAAAGCGAGTAAGGTTTCTCAAGGTTGGACCTACAAAGAAAGAGAGTAAGTTAGAGCTGGTGCATTCTGATGTGTGGGGGCTAGCTCAGGTATCATCTCTTGGGAGTTCAAGTTATTATGTTACTTTTATTGATGATGCAACAAGGAAAGTTTTGGTTTATTGTATTAGAAACAAATCTGATGTATTTGACACTTTTGTTAAATGGAAAGCCTTGGTAGAGAATGAAACAAGTCTTAAGCTAAAATGTCTTAGGTCAGATAATGGAGGGGAGTATTGCAGCAATGAATTTGATGATTATTGTTCTAAGAATGGAATCTGCAGGAAAAAGATGGTTCTAGGAACTCCACAACAAAATGGGGTGTCAAAAAGGAAGAACTGAACAATAATGAAACATGCTTAGAGAAGCATGAGGTTACATGTAGACTTTGCCTCTTTCTTTTTGGGCGAAAGCGATGAGTGCAACTATGTACTTGATAAACAGAGGACCCTCAAGTGCCTTGGATGGAGGCATAATTGAGGAGGCTTGGTATGGTAAGAAATTTGATTATTCATTTCTTAGAGTCTTTGGATGTGAGGTGTTTGCTCATATAGACAAGGATGATATGACCAAGGTAGAGGCTAAATCATAAAAATGTACTTTCATTGGTTATGGTGGTGATGAATTTGGATATAAATGTAGGAGTATTAAGGACAAGAAAATCATTCAATCTAGGGATGTGGTCTTTAATGAGAAAGTCATGTATAAGCGGTAGAGTTGCGGGAAAACAGGGAAGGAATCCTAGAAATAATATGCAGCGATAGAGGATCTTCCGAATGGGAAAGTGAAAAATGAATCAGTTCAGGAACCTCCTCAACAAGATCCCCAAACTCCTATATTGAAGAGGTCTTCTAGGGTAAGAAGAGAACTTGAACGTTTTTCTCCTTCTCTTTATTATTTATTACTCACTGACAGTGGATAGCCAAATATATTTGATGAAGCAATGCAGGTAGATGCCAGGAAGAAGTGGGAGCAAGCCATGGATGAGGAGCATCAGGCTCTCATAGAGAACCAAACATGGGATTTGGTGAAGCTACCCAAAGGAAAAGAGCATTATAGAATAAGTGGGTGTTCAGATTCAAAGAGGAAGAAGGAGGCAAGAAAAGATACAAGGCTCGGTTGGTGGTCAAGGGGTTTGCACAGAAAAAAGGTATATATTTTGATGAGATTTTTTCTCTTGTAGTAAAAATGAATTTTATTAGAGCTGTTCTTGGAATAGTTATAGCCGAAGACTTGCACTTAGAGCAGTTTGATATAAAGACTACATTTCTCCATGGTGATTTGGAGGAGGATCTATATATGCAGCTGATCGGAGGGCTATGAGGTCAAAGGTAAAGAGGAGATGGTGTGCAAATTGAAGAAGAGCTTGTATGGCTTGAAACAAGCTCCACGTCAATGGTATAAGAAATTTGATAGCTTCATGATGGAGTAAGGTTATATTAGATGTCATTCTGACCATTGCGTGTATACTGAAGAAATTTGAGGATGGTCATTATATGATCCCGTGTCTCGTATGTGGATGACATGTTGGTTGCAGGTAAAAACATGCAGGAAATAAAAGTACTCAAGAAGAAGCTAAGTGAATCCTTTTCTATGAAGGATTTGGGGGCAGCCAAACAAATCCTTGGTATGAGGATATCTCGGGATAGGAAAAAACAGAAGCTGACTTTATCTCGGGAAGAGTACATTAAGAAGGTCTTGGAGAGGTTTAATATACAAGATGCTAAACCAGTTGGGACTCCTTTGGCAGGCCATTTCAAGTTATCAAAGGAGTAGTGTCCCAAGATAGAGCATGAGAGAAACAAGATGTCCAAGGTACCTTACTCATCATCAGTTGGTAGTTTGATGTATGCCATGGTGTGCACCAAGTCTGATATTTCCCATGCAATGGGAGCGGTGAGTAGATTTATGAGTGATCCAGGTAGAGATCATTATAAGACAAGAAAGTGGATCCTTCGGTATTTGAGAGGGAGCATGAGGACAATTTTGTGCTACAAGGATCAGACACCACTTGGTGTGGCTATGTAGATTCGGATATGGTGGAGATGTAGACAGCGGGAGAAGCACGACAGTTATGTTTACACTCTAGGTGGGACAATAGTGAGTGGATTTCACGACTACGAGAGCCGGTGGCTTTGTCAACCATGGAGGCTGAGTATGTTGCTGCCATCGAGGTAAGAAAAGAAATGATTTGGTTACAACAATTGCTTGAGGAGTTGGGGCATAAGTAGGAGGAAGGAAAGCTACATAGTGATATTAGAGTGCTATACACCTAGCTAAGAACTCTGCTTTCCACTATAGGACAAAGCATATATAGTTAAGGTACCATTTCATCAAGACAACTTTGGAGGAAGAGAATTTGAAGTTGGAGAAGATTCATACCAGTCAGAATCCACAGACATGATGACCAAGGTGGTGACAAGGGAAAAATTGAATCTGTGTTCAACTTTGGTTGGTCTTCACGGAAACTAGTGAAGGGTTGAGAATCTTGCTCAGAGGAAAACTAGTCTCCAAGTGGGAGATTGTTATGTTGTGGAACCTATTTTCATGTGCTGAAGTGTTAAAGACTATACACTAAAAGTACTATACACTCTTCATGTATCCTCGCCAAGTTTGGGGTAACCCCAGAGATATTTTTTTGGCCTTGAAATGTGCCCGATATACCGGGAAACATGTTTTTCTCATATAAAGCGGGATTTTTACCTATAGGTTTATGGGACGGTTTTTGCCTATGATTTTGATACCCATGGTTTTGTAAAAATGCTTAAGCAATTGTCTACTTATGTGGTTTTGTGCATATGGTAGGGTTTAATGTAACATTGCAGATGTGTATGAATTCGGTGTGAATTCTATAGAGTTTGTTGAGCATAGCTCCAAACAGATCTGGGTATTGTATTGAGAGAGCGGTGGCTTGTAATAAAATCTGAGCAAGTGATTCTTGGTGGACGTAGCCCAAATTGGGTGAACCACGTTAAATACTATCTCTTTGTGTTGTGTTATTTTATTCTCGCATTACTTTAGATCTGTAATATTTACTGCATATTAGTTTCTACTGTTGCGATTCTGAAAGGGATTATTTTGCATATTTTATCCCTTATTTCCAAAAATTTAATTGGTCATTGTAAATTTTGCGTGTAAATATTAATGTCTTGTTGATATATGTATCAAATTAATTATGTATGCATTCATGATGTTTAGTGCAATGCTTTGGAATCTTTCCAATATGTGATTTGGCTACCTCACTTCAAGTTCATACATGTTTCATGGAACCGAGAATGAAAGGAAATTGACATTTTAAACTACTTTAGAAATGAAAATTTTAATGGTCGGCACTAAGCACTACCTTGTTAATGGTAACCACCACTACAATGGTGTATTGCATCCCTACCAATTTAACTGGATGATATAAGGAATGGTAACTAAAAAGGAAGTGTACATACAAACATCAACGACATAGGTGAAGCAAATGTTTTTACTTTTAAGAGACGACATAGATATAACTTATTTCAATAATACAACTACCTATTACAATGATAAAGTCCAACTTGGCAAGGGTCTATTTTGTTTCGAAATGCATTGAAGTATGTAAAGAAAAAATATGATGACTCTAAAATCCCTTGTATAGTCATTTTGAACATGGTTTCTTGTAATGGAATTAATTGAATATAAATTTAAATATCTCAAAATATATAATATATAACTAAACCATTTCAAGGGGGCAACCTCCGAACTATTCCAATAAGATAATAATCTGCACTTCACCCTATGAAAAATATTTATTCAACCATATGAGAGAGGGTCACACCCCTTCATTATTATTAGTTTAGAATTCATAACTACCGAATATAAATATAAATTCTATACAAGCCATATGTTGACCCGCACATAACCTTATAAATGGTACATGTTAGGGGCATAATGTGATCTTTCCCTTCAATCAAACGCGTTTTCCTCGATGTTTGACCATATGTGAAAACACCTATATTAAACTTATGTCCTCCCACTTTGCACATCTTGTATATGGAATGAAATTCCCCTTGATGAGATAATTTGTGATCACCTTCAATTGTAACCACTTGAGTTAATTTTGGTTAAACAACTTTGGTTCCATGATAATCAATCTTTTTTGGTGCTACTTCTTCGATAGAAATATTTAGGCTAAAATAAAACCCCTGAAATGTTGGGTGTGTTTCGGTAGATGATGGCCAATCTCTACGATGTTGAGTGTGTTCCTTGAATTCTCAAAGTTTTGGTTTTGCCTTAAATGAGCGGAGGTAACATCATAGGAGATGATAATCATAAAAGATAAAAAAACATAGAACTTTTAGAAAACATGTCTCTTTTTAGGCGGCCTTTCAATTGGCCTCTCAATTGACATATTCTCAACAAAAATTGAAGATTTCTCCACACTTTCCTAAATATTTGGTGTACTTTCACATTTGAATAGGTATTTTGTGTTTCTCTTAAAAAATTTGTCTTATCTATTTTGTCTTAAGCAATTGCGACCCATCAAAATTATTAGGTCTTCTCCTATGAGTTAAGGATGTAATGGACCTTCTTGTGTCATGACCTCCATATCCATTATATATAAGGTATTGGTATCTAGAAAATTCATTATATATCTCATTTCTTTTCGACATAACATCATCGAATATGCCTTGATCATGTGTTTTCCCGAAGAGGGGTCTCGAAAGTGGCCTTGAACAAATCTCACATAGGGTTTCACTCTCCTTTGGGACCCTCAACCATTTCTTCTAGTTACGAGTTTTTCTCTAATTTGAAAACCATCGTGATTCATCCCTCCCAACTTGAAATTATATTTTCTATGCTCATATGAGTCATAATTAGTATGTCCCTTCGTTGTATCCATCATGTCATCTTCAATAACAACAATGCATGGTTCTTTAATACCGACATATTGGTCACCTTGGCCATTAGATATATGTGGATGAATGGTTGAATTCATGTGAAAATGAAATAATTAATGGAATTGCTTGGAGCACTTATGTAGTGCCCCTCAAATCCAGTTGTCAGTGACTAGAAGAACTGTTGGACTTCATGTGAAGGCACATGGCCCCCTTGGAAAATGCATGAGTAACCTCCCACTTTTTCCGACCTGTCATTTTCCTTGCACAAAAATCCAAGAACTTTATTTGGGATCCAAGGCGTGGATCACGACGAAACCCAAGTTAACGTTGAAAATTTTAGCAGTTATTGGATAGTTACGCCGAAGGTGTTCCCCTATGGTAAAGGACCTCCGGACGTTTCTACGACTGTCTTAAAATTGACGGTTTGACGGCCGTTTGGACGTTTTCGCTTTTCCGGCTATTTTAACGTTTTTTTGGGGTTTTTTTGGGGTTTTTTGGACCGAGCCGACTGTCGAGATTTAAACAGGGCTCACGATCCGTGTCAAATCAAATACACCAATAGTAGAAAAGATTATGTATCTATGTAAGCGTAGCACCGAATTTATAGCATATGGGACGGACTCAGAGTACAGGCTATCGTGTGACTGCTTTCTGCTGGCATTACAACAATGTCCAAGTTCCGAAGAAATTAAATTGCTGTACGAGAGATCCAAGAAGTTCGATGACCAGAACCAGCAAGGTAAGTTCGATCTCTCTTCCTATTTTCTGAATAATTGCAATCCAAAAGACGCCCCGGAGGTAAGTAATTTCATTGGTCCAGTGACCATTGAAAGGTCGGTAGGGCGTGGTCGAGGTTTATTTGCTTCAGAGGACATAGGTGTTGGAGAAACTGTGCTTGTAGAGAATGCAATTGCAGTGAGTGGTATGTACAGGAGCATCGTGGGGCCCGATCTGATTAACAATTCCAAAAGGATTATGGAACGCGCAAAAAAGACATGGTGTCTGAAGTTATTTCTTGTGCATTGTCATCGCCGAGGATATTGCAACAGTTAGAGTGCCTTTCAGATTGGGAAAGACAAGTTCCAGATATGGACCTGTTTTGCATTAATAATGGCAATTGGAGCAAGTATGATGTTCGTAGTGCCGGGCAGAATTTACAGTTGGATAGAAAGAAGCTGATAAAGGGCATGGAACGTAACTTGTTGCTCACACAAATATCAGATGACGAAAATATATATATTGCAAATGAGGATATCCCCACAAGTGGCATGGTAGATGGGCGATGGGGATTTTGGGCCCTTCCATCTTTCATTAATCATTCGTGTTTTCCCAATGCAAAATGCATGGTTGTGGGGAAAGCCATGTTTGTAATTGCTGTCAGAAAGATTGCTGCAGGGGAGGAAATAACCGTGCCTTACTTTCACAGTTTGTTCCCGTTGGCCAAACAGGAGAAGTTGTGTCAAAGAATGGGATTTGATTGCGTATGTGAACGTTGCATGTTTTGTCCAATTGAACACTTACAAAATCAATCACACCACCTATCAACATCAGCTACAAAAGTAATAACTATCCCTCTAAATCAAATAACAAAATTCACTATGCCTTGTAGTATCTCCTCCTAGACAGCCTATGATTCATATGAGCGCTGCCCAGGAAACACCTGTTGAAGAACATCTTCCGCAAGAAACAGAGGTAACCATGACGAATCCAACACTGATTCTAGAAGGTCCTTTGCAAGAAACAAAGACCACCATGGAAAATCCAATACTGGTTCTGGAAGGCCCCCTGCAACACACACAGACCACCATGAAAACAAAACCAAGAAGTCAGATTGATGTTTCAGACACTTCTTCTGGATTGGTAAGTTATGCTCCAGACGCCTTTACACAGTTCTTTAAAGAATTTGTGGATGATACTGTTAGGGTTTAATCTTTGTTGTTTAAAATAATTTGTTTTTTGTTATTTCAGATATTTTATCAAATACACGACGTGAAAATCCTGAACTCGTGCATTGAGCATACATGGTTATAAGAGCACTCTGTACAATTTCATTTTTTAGCATGTAACAATGGATCTCCTTGCCCTGTTTGAGAGACGTTGAATCACCAAGTCAAATTTATCAGCAAGTCAAATTTGTTCATGAACGAGAGTTTGATAACTATTGGCGACAACATTCGAGTGTAAAGGATTCAAAACTGTATGCTGGATCAGACAATCACTAACATGGACAAATGCGTCACTCTTTTGTCCAATATACAACAACAACAAAGCATTAGGATTATGGTAATTGAAAGGATTGTGTATGGATATCTTGCCACACAACATTATCTTCAGCCTCCACCTAAGCATCAAGCCTATAGACATTGTCAACATCAGAGCTCATTTCCATGGAAATCAATTTCCTATCCACAATATACAAGTTGATCGATCAGTCCCTCCCTCTATAATTTGAAGCTATATTGCCAGAAATAGCAAAGACATGAAGAAGCACGGGCCATACAACATTATCTTCAGTCTCCACCTCAGCATCAAGCCTACAGATATGTCAACATTAGAGCTCGTTTCCATGGAAATCAGGTTCCTATCCATAATACACAAGCTAAACAGTCCCTCCTTTATCATTCGAAGCAGCTTTAAACAAAATAGCCCACGTGGTGAAGGTCCTAACAACACTAATGTTTGATGTCTCTCTCATTTCCATATGTAGATCATTGTTCACAATTTTGGTTTCTGTGTTTGTGCGGGCCCTCTCTCTCTCTCTCTCTCTTATTGCTCTCATACAAAAACGGAACTTTCTTTGCAGAGACCGGGATTCAAATCCTAGACAGCTGCTATGGGCTTCTTCACGGCGATGGGTTTTTTCTCGGCCTTGGGAGCCATTGTTGAATACAGCTAACAGAAACTAGACTATGCTTAAAATATATTCGTACTCACAGACGCAAGATAGAAACAACGATTTGACGATGGAATCATTGTTGGATATGTACAAAATGGGGTTTTTGATAAAGCCTTGGAAATTAGTACAATAACATGAGTTACATGATGGACATGTTATCTTTACATGATTTCATTTTATGGTTAACAGTTGACAGTATTACCCAAATGTAATGTAACTTTAAACATGTTAATTCTTGCATCTCACTTGTACTTTGATAAGTCATCTCACTCTACCCTCTACACATTAGCTCCAGATTTTACTACTTCCATCTCAATGACATTATTTCAAGTTAAAATAAGCACATGAATTTTTAAGATTATCAAGATATTCACTAATTACATCACGAGAAGTTAATCCTGAAAAGATGTAATACCGTGCCGTTTTATAGAACTACTAAAACCCCAAAGAGTTGTACCGATACAATGTTTAGAAGTCTACTTGAAATTCTATTGGATTTTGCACCATGGATTTATAATTGTTGAGCATTTGATGTACACGTTTTTCAAAACATGAATTTTTGTTTGTCGGCAGGTCAGAATTCATCTTTCTCCAATATATTCTTGTTTTGAAACTGTTTAATGGTTCATTCTTATTCTTATCAATTAGGATGCTACAACTCCCCTGTCAGAATCTGAAGCGATGGATCTCGTGAAGGATATTTTGCTTCAGCTTCATAAAGAGACATATACATTGTATGACCTCCACATGACTATTGCAGGGGCATCCATTAGGTTCTTTTTTCAACCTTACAAGTCATGCAAATTATATGGTATTATTTCTTATATATTGTATATCTCAACCTTGGATGCAGTCATACATGGACTCTGAAATCAGAGCCATCATGGCCCAATATATGCCTCTTGACAGCCAAGGAAAGGTCCCCAATCATGTTCACTATGCAGGGCTATAAATGATGGTACTCAACCTGTATGTGCAGTGATTGTTCACAATTTCTCATATTTATGTAGGCTGATAATGTGCTTCTTTACCTTTAATTTGTCAGTCATCTTAGGAATCTAGATTGGGCATCAACTCTGCAGATGAATCTATAGATTTCTGTATGTGCTTGTGCATGACTATTGCAGGTGCATCCATTAGGTTCTTTTTTCAACCTTACAAGTCATGTAAATTATAGATGCTCTTTAAATATCCTCGGTACAAGCTCCCTACTCATGAGCATCATGCTTACTTTTGTACCATATATCATGATAAGTTGGGGAGGATTTGATGGTTCTTGAACAAATTTGATATCATTTTGTGATTGATGCATTAATTTATAAAATTTTAAGGTTGCTTTTTAGATCACAATCAACCTAGATGCCTCTGTTTTGGGAACCCACAAAGGGAAATATCTGATTTACTTAGTTTCATGGTTATCTTATGTTTGAAGTTCCAACATAGCCAATTTTGTTTATAAATGTGTTCTAAAGAATTGTAAGCCGATTGCTATAAAGAGATTGTGCAGTCACTACCCACAAAGCTCTCATGAATTTAAAACTAAGCTGGAAACAATTGGAAGCATCAAACATCGAAATCTTTTGAGTCCGCACTTGCCAGAATAAAATATGTTTATACTGATTTTTCTGGCATGTATTTCAGGAATCTTGACTATTTATATGTGGCTCAGTTTTTTTGTTTCTATGCTATACGTCATAGTGTTGTCTAATCCCGTGGATAACGTATTTTAGTCACAAGTAAAAGTATTTTATTAAGACTAGAAAACTCCCTTAAACATCTCGAGGTATAATGTGTTCGTTAATCTTGTATAAGATTTCACATTGCACATTATCAGGTAATGCTTTATATTGAACTGCATGATGCTTTGGTAATTAGTACAATAACATGAGTTACATGATGGACATGTTATGTTTACATGATTTCATTTTATGGGTAACAGTTGACAATTGTAGAATTTGTCTTCTCTTTAGGTTTCACAACCCCAAGCATTTTAACATAACCAATAACAAATCCAGTCATGATATGACTAAAGATTATACCAAACATTGCTATTCCTTCTCATTTCCATCAAGCACATCAAGAACCAACCTGAAAAAACAAAAGCTGGCAAATATTTCCCAAATGTAATGTAACTCTAAACATGTTAATTCTTGCATCTCACTTGTACTTTGATAAGTCATCTCACTCTACCCTCTACACATTAGCTCCAGATTTTACTACTTCCATCTCAATGACAGTATTTCAAGTTAAAATAAGCACATGAATTTATAATATTATCGAGATATTCACTAATTACATCACAAAAAGTTATTCCTGAAAAGATGTAACTTGCTTTACTTTTGAGTAACTTTTGCCATTCACGAATAATTTCTTTCTTTCCATATCTTAGAATGTAGGTCCACTTCTTGAATTTATGCTACTCATAATTCATGTAGATAGTTTACCCCCTCTGATATGCAGTGGGGTGTAATTCTTAATATATTACAGAATTCAAGTTTACCCCTGATGATGCCAATATAAGAGATACTATCTATGGGTAAATTTTAGCTTGAATCACATTTTTTTCAGTTTGAGCCCTCAGGAAAATGCTTCTTTGCAAGGTTTTCCCCAATTCCTTGTTAGAAGTCTATAGAAAATGTAATCCATGTTAAAATTACCATTCTCAGTCCGTAGTGCTTAATTTGGAGTGGTTTGTGCTACTTTTTCACATATTTTAATTGTCAATACATTTGTTCATTTTTGCTGAGAAAATAGTATAACCTGCTAGGAACTGCAAATTTGGTGTGCATTGCAAGCTATACAATAAAATCCATATCAAATAAAATGAGCAATGTTGAACTCAAATTGAATAAAAAAGAAAATAAAATTAGAATTGCATCTTGGTTCCCTTTCAAATTTAAAGTTTCAAATTGCCCATTGCATAAATAATACATTATTAAATATAAGGTAAAATAGAATGGTGCTCTATATCTTGGACCTTAAATTTGGGTTAGAAGCTTGTCAATCAGGTACTTATATTTTCTATTGAATTCTTGGGTGCACATACATACAGTAGCAAAACAAATCCTTGAGAGCAAGGACATAAGACTTTTG
Source organism: Taxus wallichiana var. yunnanensis (assembly GCA_018340775.1). Taxonomy (NCBI): domain Eukaryota; kingdom Viridiplantae; phylum Streptophyta; class Pinopsida; order Cupressales; family Taxaceae; genus Taxus; species Taxus wallichiana. Next base: position 610,993,040 of record CM031241.1, read on the forward strand.
TGCAAATGTGAAAGGGGAGTTCTATGTGCACATTCAAATTAAACATAAAAAAATACCCTTGATTAAAGACCTGGAACTAAGAATGTGATTTAAACTTACAAAGGATCTCAATGGACATTTTTGGCGGCTATGACAGAGCTCTCATTGCACATTTAGTGGTGCATGATAGATAGTTCAATGTGCATTTGATGGATCTTTTGAGGGCCTTTAATGATTAATAATAATAAGAGGGATAGGTTGATATATCTCGAAGATGGGCGAGCATAAGCACAGGCTACCACTCATGATATAAAATCTGCAAATGTACAAAAGTCTTCATGTATTCATGTTTAGCTCAAATAAAATAGCTCATGCAAATGTACGAAAGGATACCACTCATGATATAAGATTTGCAAATGTATATGTACGAATTTGTAACAAATTTGAAATGTAGAGATAACACCTTTAAATATAATGCTTCATATATATTCCTACACTTACAAAATCATGTACACCCCTTATCGATATCAACTACAAAAATAATAACTATCCCTCTAAATCAAATAACATATACCGTTCAGCGTTCACATTGCATTATACACATGCGATTGCTTTAGTTGTAGTGAGGACCAAAAATGTGGTGTGAAGTAAACTGTTCTAAACGGAGACCTCTTCGATAGTTGTCCAAAATCAAGTACCATGATGGGTTAAATAAGTCCTCGTTATTACGCCGAAGGCGTTCCCCCTATGGTAAAGGACCTCCGGACGTTTCTATAGCTATGTTAAATTTGACGGCCGTTTTGACGGCTAAGACAGCCTATTTGACGTTTTTGCTTTTCCAGGCCGTTTTGACGGTTAAGACAGCCTATTTGACGTTTTTGCTTTTCCAGGCTATTTTTAACAGTTTGCCTTTTTCATTTTTGCATAACAAGGTCATTCTATTTTTAGAGTTGTATGATGAAATCCTCTATATATTGCAGCGAATTGCAAGTGTTTTCACTTACAGATTGTATTGAGCTCTGAGTTCAGACAGGGAAAAAGATATTACCATGGAAAACCCATCAAAAATTTCATGGAGATTATCTCTCTGCTTGTTCCTATGCATAACCACGGCATCTTCTGTATGCGCTGCAGGTAAGTCAAATTAATTGAAGGACAAAAAGATTTCGCATCATTAATGTTTTTGTATGGTGTCGTTATTTGTTGTGGTTTGTGCACAGATTTGTCCAAGAAGACCATCGAACTGATAAATGACTGCGAGTTCCCCGTGTGGCCTGGAATTGATTCATGGAACACGCACGAATACGACATACCTGCGGGATTCCGACCGCTGCTCAAATCCGGCGATTCGTATTCCATCGCCTTCAACATGTCGTGGCAGGGAAGCATCTGGGGAAGGCTTGTATGCACCTTCAGTCGATCAGAACGAGGCCATTGTTATTCCGGCGACTGTGGAGGAAAGCTGCATTGTGAAGAAGCGTCGGCTCAGGAGAAGATCTTAACGGCAGTTACACAGGCCGTATTTATGAATGGGTCTTCTGCGGTTGATCTCCAGGCAGGCTATAATCTACCACTCTCAGTAATTCCTTCTTCTTTAGAAGAAGAATGTGGATACCAATACTGCAGTGCTTATGTAGACGCTGTTTGTCCCACAAATTTACAGGTTAAAACAGAAAGATGGGGTGGTTGGGTGTAATGGCAACTGCAATGCATATTTGGAAACATGCGGTCCGCCTGAGTTTTCCTCGGCATTTCAGAAAGCCTGCCCGCATGTCTTTCCTTTCCAACAGCGCGTCTGGTGTTTTTCTAGCACTGATTACACCCTCACTTTCTGCCCCAAAGAGGCTCTCATAAAGCCGGTTATCTTTGAGGGGAAAATAATTCGAACATCTTTGTAATAATGGAAAAAAAAATAAAAAATCTGATACAGTTTGTAGTGTGATTGTAAGACTCGCTTATATTATTTTATGGTATAACAAAACTGCCTCAATGAGTTTTGGGGTTCAAGGTATTACCACTGGAATGCGCAATTTGGATGCCACTGAAAAACTTATGCAACCCTAGTCACGCGATCATACTTACTTGCACGCTTTAGAAATAAAACTTATATAATCGCAGAGCTTGAATTAAGGGGCAAGGCAGAGCTGGACAAAAAAATTGATTAATTTCAGCTCATTTCTTAAATTTTTGGTGTTTTTAGCAGTTGCATGCAGAATCCTGGAAGCCGCCATATGTAACCAAGGTGGAGAAGATTGACATCCACTAGAAGAATTTTGAGATGGAATCTGATTAGAATGAGAAATTCATTTTGCAGATTGTAATCATCCTAGGACTGTAGCCAGCTTATTGGATGCTCCTTTTGATTGAGTCGTTAGAGGTATGATTATTTTTTACCTTCAATTTAGAGTTACCCAATATTTCTTCTCTGGGCCTACTTTCTTAGTGTCTACTTGTAACTCACTAGCAAGAACTTAACATGTAGCAGGTAAAAGAGCCCAAACCAGTTCGACCTACTTCAACAGTAAGCGTTCCCAGTACTATGCCACTAGGTGACAGGACTGCACGGTTAGTATTTCTAAAACTCTTAAATCCTCTTTATTATTTAGTTTTCTCTCTGTTTTTCTAGCATCATCCAATGAATTGGTATCTTGGGAGATTCAATGACATGCAGTAAGGGCTCGTGTGTGATGGATTTATGGAATATGCTGACCTCTAAGCTTTTCTAAGTTTGCATGTTGCCTTTGGTTATAACATATCTCACAAATATTTTGTTTGTTTCACATAACATCCTGTTGATATCTCTGGTTTAGCTTATGGGCAGATAAGGGCATGGAACAGTTTGGTTTACAGGAGGTATTTGGATGAACACGCAGATGGTAAACATAGAGATGTTACAAGGAGCACAAGTTGGTTAACATATGTAGATGGTTGTTGTTACTTGTTTGACACTTTTTGATAATTTCCACCCTCAGCAGGGGCACTGGACAGTAAGTATGCCTTCTTCCTGAGACCCATGTTGGAGTTTATGGCTCGAAACGGTCCCCATTCATGGAAGATGTTTACCCGTATTATGCCTACACAGATTCCCCTCACAAAGTATCTCAGGACTATGCCTTATTCAGACCCAATGGTGTTATTGACCCCAACACAGGTCTTGTCTATACTAATATGTTTGATGCATAGATAGACACCCTTTTCTTTTCTCTAGAAGCGCTAAAATTTAGGTCACTTGGTTTAATGATAACTGAAACAAGGTGGCCCTCTAATGGAGGCCCCAAAGAGCCGGCAACAACCCCAGACAATGCAACAACTTACAATGGAAATCTTGTCAGGCACATGATTAACAACACAGGGACACCCTCAAGGCTAGGATAGGAGATAGATACATACATTTTTTCCATTTTCAATAAGAATAGAAAGCTTGGCATTGAATCAGAACGAAACTGGGGCTCTTTTATCCTGATGAAACCAAGGTTTACAATGTAGACATCACTACTGGCTTTCCCTACCTGGCTATTGGTGGTACCTTAACATCATTTGATGGTGCTACTTGGTGCATCTCTTCATCATCTGCCAACAAAACTGACATCCAGAAGGCTCTCGATTGGGCTTGTGGGTCTGGTAATGTGGATTGTTCTCTAATTCAACTAGGCCAACCTTGTTCTCTACCAGATAGCCTTTCTTCCCATGCTTCATATGCTTTCAACAGCTATGACCGGAAGAATGGGCATTCATCTATGGCTTGCAATTTTGGTGGAACAAGAAATATAACCACCAACAATCCAAGTAAGTTTTAATGGGTTTTACTGACTTTTGGTTTGTTTCTTATGCGACAGTTCAATATTAGTGGTCTTCCATGTGGAATTAAGCCATTGTAATCTTGAACTAATAACTAACAAAGTTGTATATGTTTGAATTTTATATGTCTCACAGGCTATGAATCTTATATGAAAGTAGTGACCTTTACTGGTTAGGAAAATTTAAGAATAGAGTAAACATGTTTCTCGGGATTAAACATTTCATTTCTTAATTGTTTTCCTTGCAAGTTAAGAATTAGGAAGGTGTAGTCATTTTTGATGAGATTTTGAAGGAGTCAGATGCATTCATGGTTGCTCATGGAGAATTTGGTATGGATATTCCAGTTGAAACAATATTCTTGGCACAGAAAATATGATTTACAAATACAATCTCCTTGGAAAGCCTGTTGTTACTGCTACCCAAATGTTGGAATCTATGATTAAGTATCTTTGTCCAACATGTGCTGAAGCTACAGATGTGGCTAATACAGTTCTTGATGGTACTGATGGTGTCATGCTTAGTGGTGAGAGTGCAGCAAGGGAATATCCTGAGTTGGTAGTGAAGATCATGTCTCACATATGTATAGAAGCCGAATCCTCATTGGAATATGGTTCTATATTCCGAGAACTAATAAGATCCACTCCTCTGCCTATGAGCCCTTTGGAGAGTCTTGCATCATCTGTGGTGCGGACAACAAACAAAGCTAGGGCAACTCTAATTGTGGTCCTAACTCGTTGTGGTACCACTGCTAAACTACTAGCAAAGGACAAACCACATGTACCTATTCTTTTTGTTGTGGTTCCTATCTTGACAAAAATTCATTTGACTGAACGTGCAGTGATGAAAATCCTTCCAAACACAGTCTCATATGCGGAGGATTGTTCCCACTTCTGGAAGAAGGGTCAGCAAAGGCGACTGATTCTGAATCGATTGAAGTGATTCTGGATGCTGCTCTTCAGGCTACAAACCAAAAAGGCTTGTGTAAGAAGGGAGATGCAATTGTGGCCTTACACCTTATAGGATCTGCCTCTATCATCAAAATCTGTGAGGTCAAGTCAGGAAACTTCTATGGAGTTGTTTTGGTTCTTCCTGACTTCTGCTTGGGTAGAATGAATTTCAACCATAAGGATCGTATTTCAATTTAAGATGCTGAGTCGATAGCATTCTGTTGTTTGTCTTGTTTTTGTGGAGTTTCAAAATTTATTGCTCTTTAAAATCTATGTTACACATAATTGTTTTATCTGCCCCTGTTTTTGTGTTCACTTGTGGATTGGCTACTTGAATTCCTATTTTGCTATGCTATTTTATTATTAAATTTAGTCTTTTATAATAATTTATTTGTTGTGTTGGCATCGTTTTGGTGGATCTATATGCATCCAACTTCTATTTATAAGGTTGATTGTGGATTGGACTTTTGCTTGCCTATTTTTTATGACCATGATTGTCGATTCAACTTTTGCATGTCAGGGAGGAAGATTATCAATAGAAATGAAAAACTCAATAAATATAGCCTTTCGTAAATGCCTTTGGATGATTTGAACGGTACAAAGCTATAATTATGCAAGGTTTCGTAAGCCTGTTATTTCTATATTTTTATGGGTTCTCATTATTCGTATTAGTACTCGGTCTTCAATGTCATTACAAAATGTTGAAGCATCTTTCTAGTGACATATATGTATGTAAAATGGGGAAGCATGCAAAGGCATGTGAAATGTTTGACAAAATTCTTGAAGGAAATATGGTCACAATCCAAAGCGGTACCAAATGTATCAATTGTATTCATGTTTCCTTTTAAAGCTTTTTTAATTATATTATTACAATTCAATCATCAACATCTATGGTACATTAACGAATTCTACATATGCTTATTCACAAATATTCATATCTCAATATGTTGAATGAATCACTTGGATATCATCCCACCCGTGTTTATTTTAGGTTTAGATGAATGAAGGAATCTTATGGTAATTGTAAAATTAGGAAGATGGATATGGACTTTTCTGATTAGTGGTTGAAACTGTTAGCCCATTACTTTCTATGCAATCATTATGACACAAGATTTTAACATTTGGAATAAATATAGGGAAGTCTTCATGTATTCATGTTTAATGCCAAATAAAATAGTCTCGCAACACACTACCAGTCATGATATAATATTTGAAAATGTATATGTACGAATTTGTAACAAATTTGAAATGTAGAGATAGAACCTTAAAATGTAATGCTTCATCTCTATTCCTACACTTATAGAATCAATCACACCCCTTATCAACATCAACTATGAAAGTAATAACTATCCCTCTAAATCAAATAACATATACCATTCGGCGTTCACATTGCATTCTACATATGCGATTGCTAGTGGATTAAAAAAAGTCGACATGCAAAGATAAACCAAGAATCGAATATCTCCTCATTTCGTGTTACACACAAGATTTGTCTCAATCTGCTTTCTGCTTTTGAAGTCGGTTCAAATTACTGGGAGGGAAGGAAATTGTTTCATGCTCTACTTGTTTTTGTATGCAAAAGAGGAATATTTTTGGGTTATGTTTTTGTATGTACATCTTTGCTAGAAGCGAGTGAAGGGTTTGGGCCATTTCCCAGTCTTAATTAAACCCATTTGTTGTTGTGATATTTTTTGACAAGGTAACTTGATGAGTGGCATGATGATTTTCCTATAGATTCACTATTGTCCAAAGTGCAATAGCAGGATTGATTTCCCTTTACAAGTTTAGATTGAAGGAAGAAGGAAAGTTTAAACCTCTACTCCTCAATTTACTCCGATTGATAGGATTAAGACATCGAAAGTGCCCTTAACCTACTATTCCACTCATGGATATGAAAGATTTGTCTCTATCACTCTTCCTCTATGTGAAAATAGTTGTTTATTATTTCTTTATCCTCCAAGTCATGTGGTTACAAGTGTTTAGTTGGCAGTTATGGAGATTGTGGGAGCATACACATGGCACGTGAACTGTTTGGATGAATGCTCCAAAAGAAAATTTTCAAGGAAATGTATGGATTGTAGGATCCATACTAAATGGTTGCTGAATAGCCTTGGGATAGGTTTGGGTCACCCACAAGCTAAAGAGGAACCACACTCAAGGCATGCAAATGTTTACCAAAATGCATGGAATAAATGTTGTTATTTTTCATGGTGTATTTGTGTAAAAGGCATCTGAGAGAGAGAGGAAATCTCATGGAATGCATGGTATGCGGGATATGAACAAATGGATTTGTCTAAGAGGCTTTAGAAATATCCAAGAAAAGGAAAGGACAAAGATAAAAAGTCTACATTAGAAATTACAATGGTCTAGAACTGCTATTGAATATGAGAAGAAAGCACACACTAAGAATTTGGATCAAAATAAAGATATTAAAAAAACAAAAAAAAGTAGTCTCATGGAAATGTGTTGTTGTTTGGGTGAAAAGTGATGAAGCATGAGTAATCCATAAACCGACATTTGGAATACCTTAAGTTGATGCAGTCTCATCGATGTGGGAATCACGAGCATCGGGAAAAAGGTATGGATTTCCCTTCCACTTGCATTCAAATTTCACATTTTATTGTTTATTTTTGGTTCCTTATTGTTTTAGAACAATAGAGGATGAAATTAAAATTAAAAATGAAACTCTTACCTGATCATATTATTAAAAAAAACATTCCATATCCTCAGATCAGGCGCAAGCATGTCTTTGTACTAAAGAAAATCATTTTACTAACTAGAAATCTAGTATTATTCCTAATGGTATAGGACACCATGAAGGCCATAAATATAACTGATAAAACTCAATTTTATGCCTTGGAGAGATGATTTTGATTCTGACTTTATATCTCATTCACTTGGAGTGACGCTCCCATTTTTAAGAAAATGTGATTTGTTTTGTCTTGCGGTTTCGTATCGATTTGGCTAAATTGAAAACTAACCCTATGTACCTCTAGAACTCCGTTCGAGAATTGAAAGCAACTCTCAGTTTTGTAAACAAAAAAATTGATTTCGTAAGTTAGAGTTTCAAGTGGGTTTTGGAGCCCACCGGTCGTTTTACAATAGTGGTTTTTGACATGTTTACAACAATTGGTCTCCGAGTCACCTTTCTATTTTGAGACCTATTTTTCGTAATCGAATTCCGTCAAATCTGTTGAGTTCTTTGTATATAAGGGAGTAAATAGGAATCGTTGAAATTACATTTGAACTTAAAAACAAGTGTTTTCCAGTCCCATATTGTAGGCACTTTAGTTGTATTTGGGTAATTTTTGTAAACTCGCAGCTTGAGCTAGATATTCCTCACGAGGCTCCCATTTGACTTGTTTATACTTGTGAACCCTTTTCATATAGTTTCATGGTTGTGTAAAGTATAATTTAATCAAATATATTTCTATGAATGGATTTAGTAATTTATAATATTTTTCTCTCTCCTCCCTCTTCTCTCTCTAGAAATAATATGGAATGTTGGTTGATCTTGAAAACGTAAATGATTTGAATATGTAGATGGGTTGAAAGTGTATATGAATTTGAAATGAAATGAAAATGGATGTGTTATGCATGTAGTTATGATATGGTAAATAGAAAATAAAATGAATTCTAGACTTCCTCTCTCTTCCTTACTCTCTCTAGAATCGAAAAGAAAAAGTACAAAGGAATGTGAATGTGTGACGAAATGACCTCTCTCCCTCTCTCCCTATTTCTATCTCTTCTTTGCCTTGTTTTGAATTACTTGAAATGATGAATGTGTTATTTTGTGCTTGAGTGTAAGGGATTTCCATACTCAATCCTAGGACTGACGCAACGTTGGTTGCAGGTACTTTGAACAAGAGGAATTCAGGATGTGATATGTTGCATTTAATGAGTTGTCATTGTAACATTATATTCATCTTGCAATACATGTATTACCATAGAATAATGATATGTATTGTTGTTTAAAGAATTGTTCTTTGTATATTTTGAAAAGGGAATACCAATGTGGATATATTTTATAGTGTCGAAATGGATGTGAAGTTGTACTCAATGTTGTACCTATGTTATAAGGATATTAAACTAATCTTTTTCTATGTCAATTATTGGTTTAATTCCTTAACACCCACAATGCTAGGTAGAATCTCATCTCATCAAAACTATCAAAATTAAAAGAATGAGTTATAATGCCTATTGTACTTCGTTCCCCCATTTGAGTCTTTTTCAGGGTATAAAACAATGATCATGTTAATAAAATACTCTAACCTCACTAATCATCTTCTTGTTTCACACCTAAGGCGTATTATTAAGGACCTTTTTCCCGAATATTTTAATGAGGTGGTGATTTTACGTTGTGAAACCTATCATTTTGGGACGAGTGAGGTGATCATGTCTTGTTGTTGTAGGTATGACCATATCATGAATAATTTTAACCCCTAGTGCGTATTTTCCCTTGTACCCTAGTGGGTGGCCAAATCCTTGCAAGATAGTTGGTGGTTGTACCTACGATTGATCCCTTGTGAGATCTAAATTATGTGAGTGGAGACTACGTGTCGTTTTACTTGCATATTTACCCAACAATTGAAATAGGTCCTTAGGAGGCTTTTGTAATGCATATGATTGTTTGGGATATCCCTCTTGTAATATACACTTAATACTTGCGTGTCTAAGAGAAATGAAATGAGTTGTCTTATGTGAGGTCGTACTCCTTATAGTCTTAAATCCATAAGTGTTATAGGAATAAATTTGTTCCAAAATGATGTTATATAGGACCAAAGTAACCGCGTAAATGTAGTTAGTAAAAAGGGTAAATAAGATTAATCTATGGAATACCCACTACGAAAAATGGTACACCTTTGAGTGATGTCAAAACCAACTAAAATTTCAAATGTGATCATAAAATGAATGTAATAAAGTAGAGGTCCATGACTAATACAACAACCTAATAAATCGAAAAACCAAATATGATGCATGATCACATGCTTTGTTTTCATAAATATGAATCAAACAATGATGTTAATGAAATAATAAAATGTAACCTTGAGAATGGGATACCTACAACTGTAGCCAAGGTCTTGTGAGATAAGGAGATTGCAATCTAGTTGGACTTGTAAAATTTATTAGAACCATTGACCTAGTTAGGAATATATCTAACCTAGGATCACTTAGGAAGTAGAATTTATGGTCGAAACATGTAATCAAACCATTTCTAATGAGAGTAAATTTGTAAGATGATGAAACAAAAGTAGTTTGAAATGTGAAATTCGTCACTTCAATTCAAAGAAAAATCTCTATAACGGGAAAATGGGTGTAATGTACCCTTCATGCGCAATATGATTGTGAAAAGATGAATTCCTAATCGAGCAATGGATTGTGAACATAGAATGATACAACTTAATTAGTCAAATTACATAGTTGGTTGTAATAAATTGAAGATTAAAAGAATGTATTTTTAGTATCAAACAATGCTATGAAATGAACTCGGGATATGTTTTCTATCGATTTAGTAACCTTCCTTTTTCTTCTTGTGAATTTTTCCTCCTCAGTAACAAGAGTATTTTTCCAAACCAAGTAAACATAACTCTTTCAAACAAATCCTTAAGTCAAATATTAGAAGGCGCATGTGTGTATATACATTCCTAATCACAATCATGCTATATAAAGTTATTTCCATAAGAGAAACGAGCAAATTCTAAAGGAACCACTATAGGTGAAATGTTAAACAAAAACACACAACCTAGTTGTAAAGGAACGAAGGCTCCCATGTTATGTGTTCTTCAGACAATTATAGTCAACTAAACGAATTTTGAGAAACAAATATTTAACATAAGAATTGAACATTAGGATACTCATAGTTTCTTGAAATTAATTTATTTAACAAATGAGCTATGGATAACTAATGGAATTGGAGAAAGGAACCAACCACACATTCTCTGTTAAAGACTAATGCTCTACAAAATAAAGTAATTGAAGTTTTAAAAATAGGAAATTTTAAACCTTATGTGTTTAAATCTATGGAAAACTAAAAGGTCATACAATGTAAACCTAAATGTAATGAATATGTAAACCATGAAAAGGCCATGTCGTGGAGTATGCCTATCATGTGTTTCTTACTGTAATTGTGTCATTGTCCCGGTTTACACGGTTTGAATAAGACATTGATGTGTACCATATGTTATCCTATTGTATGGGTGGTTCATGTTTATGTAAGTGTCCTACGTGATTTCGAGTTTCTTTATTTGGTTCCCATGTGGTTTTGTGTAGCATGAAAGTAAAGTCAAAAATATTATTTTGATAAATTTACTATCAGTAGTTTGGTGTTGAAAATGTGGGCATTACATATGGTATCAAAGCGAAGGTTCATGCTCTCAAACCTCTAGGATAGATTGGAGTTGTGATGATCTTGCATGGTGGTGGTGGAGATGGGAAGAGTAATGTGATATATGTTGTGATGTGACCAATGTTGTAATTGTGATATTATGAACGCACATGTTATGCATGTCACTTAGTGTGTATTTGTTATCATGTTGATGTGTTTGTAATGAGAGTATTTTCTCTCCTTTTTGTGGACTCAATGAGGAGTTCACGTGTGATGTGTCACCTTGTTATGTGTGAAAAGAATGTTATTACAGATTACATAGTGTTGGAGTGTTTTGTTATTATGTGATATGTATGTGTGTTGTATGAAAAAAATGGTGTATAATAAATTAAATTGTATCATGATGTTGCCACCATGTTGTGATGAATTGTGCGTGTCACCATGTTGTATTACAAGTGACTATATGTTGTAACATTACTCATTGTGTTCATCATACGTATAATTTTTGTAACATGTGATGGTTCATGTCGTGATTTAGGGGCATATGGTGAACGTATGAACCATATTGTACAATGTTTGCACTTTGTTGCATTATGTGGTAATATGATGTATTGAAACCTGTGAAAGTAATGATTTTGCTATACATTGTATATATACCATGTGTAATATGTTATGGTGAATATGCGTGAATCCCCATTGTGTTAGTGATGTAGTTATATGTTTTGTTGTGAACCTTACACTAGATGACCATAATGGAAGAAACCGTCAAGAGTGTATGTGTGGAGAGAGGATGCGTGGACCAGGTTTTCATAATCTTGAGCCGAGTATGAGTGAGGAAGTGGAGTCTTATATAGACTAAAACCCACTTCTATCTATTTAGTATACTTTGAGTTTGCTTAGTATATTGTGGGTGCAAACCACCTTAGGCTGAACTTATACAAACTAACGTCCCCCGCTCTTTCCTATTGGGTTGTCCATCGAATAATCCTATGTGATTTTGACTATGTTAAGCCTTGTGGGAGTATGGAGGGATGATCTAGGAAGAGATGATGAAAGCTACATTATTTCATATACTCATTTATGGTTACATGTAAGTTTTTACGAGCTGAGGCTCAATATCCGAGTGCTAGCAACTCGATGAGTACCCCTTTGGTGGCTGTATGAGGCCACTTAGTGATTGTAATTTACTATTTCTCAATACATATTTTATTCTTAAATTGATCATTATCTCTTTTCTTGCAAGAACCAACAGTTTTCTTGATTGATGTGTTCTTATATTTTGGGAATTTTATTTGGTTGTTGCACTAACATGCAAATTTTTGCACTAACTATGGCTAATTAGCCATTTGTTTTTCTTAGTTTTAAATTTTCTTTTCATGTTTAAAAGTTTTATAGCCTTGCCCAAGGCTTGGGATTTTTTCACTTGGCATTTGAGACAGATTGTTATACTTGGTTCTAATGTCGTAATGTGTTGGAATAGGGTCATGGGATTCACCATGGAGTATTTGGACCTATGGACCCACTTCGTTGTATGGGGGTATGCCCCAAGGAGTTCCAAATAACTATTAGGTTGTTAAACCATGCGTTATTATGTCACTTGGGTTAGGGGTGACGTGGCTCTATGTGCCCGGGGCCATAGAGTGACCTGACCTCATTATATGGAGAAAGGAGATAAGACTCTATGGTTGAGTGACCCGATATTCTTGATGACACTCTCTGGCTGAGTGACCTGATGTTCTCGATGACACTCTATGGTTGAGTGACATGGTATTCTCGATGCACTCTATGGTTGAGTGACCTGATATTCTTGATGGGCTCTATGGTTGAGCGACCGACTTGGTTTTGGCACTATGAGTCTTTCTCTTTGGGAGGTATATGGAGTTTCTTGGTGATGCTTTGGGAGGTATATGGAGTTATTTTTGATGCTTTGGGAGATATATGGATTTTTTTGTGATGTTTTGTGATGTGTGGAGTTGGTGTTATGAGTTATGTGTACTCTTATGAGTCTTTTTAGACATTGTTATGATTGAGGATTGAAACTCCTCTTGGATTACTATGTACTATTGGATATTGTCTTGGCACTATGTTGGTACAGTCATGGTTTTTGGGTCATGTGATACCAGTTGTATATGTATCAGCGTGATGATTTTGTTTGATAATCACATGTGTGTGTTGGATCTATGCCTATGACATAATTGTTGGAAATTATTCATTATGTGGACTACTTGGTTGTATTTCCATGGTGGAATTAGAGGTCTTGTGATGTGATACATTCATGAAAGTATGTAACAAGATGTCTCATGGGTCGTTTGTGTTGTCTTGAGTGTTGTGTGACATAAGACAATTGAAATTCTAAACAATGAATATTAAGAGCTTGAGATTAAGAAATACTGTAAAGGAAAAATATAAATTAAATAATAAAGAAAAAGATAACCAACTACTAATCTTCACAGAACCTTAAAGTTTAAGATACTTCCAAAATTAGCTTGTTGCTTTGTGGTCACATTGTACCGACAAGTTGTTTTGTTAAACAACATGTGTCATTATTGACCTCCTTGCCTACATTTTCTTTAAGTTTCGGTGTTGTGTTGCATCGAGGACGATGATCTTATAAGGGGAGGGAGATGTAGTGCCCCTCAAATCCATTGTCAATGAATGAAAGAACTATTAGACTTCACGTGAAGGCGCATGGTCCCCTTGGAAAATGCATGAGTAACCTCCCGCTTTTCGACTTGTCATATTCCTTGCACAATAATCCAAGAACTTTATTTTGGATCCAAGGCATGGATCACAACTGAAACCCAAGTTAACGTTGAAAATTTTAGCAGTAATTGGATAGTTGTAGCGAGGACCAAAAAGGTGGCGTGGAAGTAGAAATTGTTCTAAATGGTGCCCTCTCGATAGTTGTCTAAACATTACTACCATGATGGGTTAAATCATGTCCTATTACGAATTTAAAAAAGTATGACACGCAAAGATAAACCAAACCTGAATATCTCCTCATTTTCGTTACACATAGTGATTTGTCCGAATCTGTTTATGCTTCACATTGTGTGTTCAAAGTCATTGGGAGGAAAGGAAACTATTGCATGCTTTTGCTTGTTTTTGTATGCAAAAGAGGAAGATTTTTGGGTTATGTTTTTGTAAGTAAATCTTTCTAGAAGCGAGTGAAGGGTTTGGGCCATTTCCCAATCTTAATTAAACCCATTTGTTGTGATATTTTTTGACAAGGCAACTTGATGAGTGACAGGATGATTTTCCGGAGATTCACTATTGTCCAAAACATAGTGGCGGGATTGATTTCCATTTACAAGTTTTTATTGAAGGAAGAAGGCAAGTTTCAACCTCCAATCCTCAATTTACTCCAGTTTGACCGGGATTAAGACATCGAAAGTGCCCTTAACCTACTATTCCACTCATGGCTCTGTAAGATTTGTCTCTGTCACTCTTCCTCTATGTGAAACCAGTTGCTTATTATATATTTTTCCTCCAAGGCATATGGTTACAAATGTTTAGTTGGAAGTTATGGAGATTGTGGGAGCATACACATAATACGTGAGTTTTTTGACAGAATGCTAAAAAAAATGTTTTAGGAAATGCATGGATTGCAAGATCAATACTAAATGGGTGTTTTGTTGAGTGTGGAGTTTAATTTCTTCACAAGAAACTTGCTTTTACATGTTACTGGTTTTGATAGTGACTGACATCGGTCAGGAGGAAACCGACATTGGTCGAAGGTAATCGACATCGCTTAAGACGTGACCGACATCGGTCAGGAAGGGACCGACATCGGTCACCTGTGCGAGGATGATTTATTATTTGAACAAAAATAGAATAAATATCTTTCTTTAAAGATGATTAATTAATTATAAAATCATAGTTAGTTTCCCGAATATATATATATATATATATATATATATATATGCATGTATACATCAGTATGAGGGTATGGGAGAAGAAAATAGCAATTTTTTGCATGTAAGTTTTTTTAGTGAGAAAGAAAGAGTAATGAGTGAGGGAAAAACATTGAACATCCTATGAGGTTTTGGAATACAACAGATCTTCATTGTATTTCCTCCGTAAAGCATTGAATAATAATATTGGCGCTTCTTTGTGGATGTATCCCACATTGGGTGAACCACTTTAAATCTTGTGTTATCTTTCTCTTGTTTTTTTTTCTGGTTTATTTCCGCATTCATTTCTTATATGATTTTTATGATTATAGATTTGTGCAACATCATAAGGTTTAACCCCAACAACTGGTATCAGATATTTGTTTGGAGGTTTTGTGTGTTGACAGGATTTACTCACAGAGGGTTTTCTGATTGAGTGGGAGAAGAGCAATGAAAGAAGATGGTAAATATCTAGTAGAGAAATTTGACGGTCGTAGTTATCAACTATGGAAGATGTAGGTGGAGGATTATATGTATCGTAAAGATTTATAATTATCGTTGGATGAGCATGGAAAATCGAACACGATGACCGATGAATAATGGAAGGTTCTCGACGAAAGGCTCGAGATCTATAAGATTGAGCCTAACAGCATCGGTGGCTTCGAATTTTATAGATGCTAAAACTATGGTAGAGTTGATGAAATCTTTAGAATTTTTTTATGAAATTCCTAGCGCTTCAAATAAGGTTTATTTGATGAAAAAATTGTTTAATTCTAAGATGCAAGAAGGTGGATCAAGATATCTAATCATTTGGATTATTTCTGGTCTATTTTAAATCAATTAAAATCGGTAGAAATTCCGCTTTGATGATGAAGTGAAAGAACTTTTACTCTTATGCTATTTTCCAAATAGTTGGGATAACTTGGTAATGGTTGTTAGTAATACAATGACTACTTTTAAAGGTTTTCAATTTGATGATGTGGTTAGTGTAATAATTAATGAGGAAATACACAGAAAATCTCGGAGAAACATAATCTGGAAACGCTTTAACTATAGAAAGCGGGGAAGATCTAAGGATAGATCATCTAAGAGCAAGAAGAATGGGAGATCAAAGTCAAGACATGACAGATCTAGATCCAGGTATAGAGATTTACTTTGCTGGAATTGTGGAAAGAGAGGAGACGTAAAAAATGAGTGTTGGTCCAAGGAAAACAAAAAGAATACATTAGACAAAGGTAAATAAAAAGGTAAAGAGGCAAACATTTTAAGTGAGGTAAAACAATATGCCCTTATTCTCTCCTTAGATAATAAATTAGAATCTTGGGTTTTAGATTCTGGAGCTTCTTTCCATGCTACCCCTAATAAGGATTATTGTAAAAATTATGTTCAGGGTGATTTTGGACAAGTTTATTTAGGAGATGATGAGCCATGCAATATTACTGGTAAATGTGATGTTTATCTAAAGTTGCAGAATGGAAATCCATGGGTATTGAAAGATGTGAGGCAAGTGCCAAGCCTCAAAATAAATCTAATATCTGTAGGGAAACTAGGTGAATCAATGCGTGGTTACGTTTATAACTAAATCTTGGAAGGTTACCAATGGATCTCTTGTTGTGGAAAGAGGTAAGAAGGTAGGAACTTTATATATGTGTACCTATGTTATTGATTCATTTTCTGTGCTATCTACTACAGATTCAGATGCAACCATGTGGCATAATCGGCTAGGCCATTTGAGTGAAACAGGAATGCAGATCTTAAAGGATAAAGATAAGTTATCAGATTTGAAACAATTAGATCTTGAATTTTGTGAGCATTGCATATTTGGAAAGAAGAAGAGAGTGAGATTTCTCAAGGTTGGGTCAACAAAGAAGGAGCAGAAATTGGAGATTTTACACTCGGATGTGTGGGGACCAAACTCGGGTAGCTTCATTGGAGAATCCCAATATTATGTGACTTTCATTGATGATGCCAAAAGGAAGGTATGGATATATTTTATTAAGCGTAAATTTGATGTTTTTTGAAACTTTTAAAAGGTGGAAATTCCTTGTAGAAAATGAAATAAAATTAAAATTGAAGTTCCTTAGATTTGACAATGGTGACGAGTCTTGCAACAAGGATTTTAATGATTATTGTTCGAGAATGGAATTCAAGAGAAAGAATGGTTCTAGAAATCCACAGGAGAATGGAGTTACTGAAAAGAATGAAAAGAACAATCATGGAACATGCTAAAATCATGAGGATACATGCTGAATTCCCTTTGAATTTTTGGGAAGAAGTAGTGGATACAACAATGTACTTGATCAACCGTGGGCCTTCAATAACACTGGATGGTGGAATACCAAAAGAAGCTTGGTCTGGAAAAGAGGTAGATTTTTCTTTTCTTAGAGTTTTGGCTCAGAAGATTTTGTGCATGTTGATAGGGAAAATAGGAGGAATTTGGATGCTAAATCTAAGAGATGTACTTTCATTGGTTATGGCTCTAGTGATTTCGGATATCGATTTTGGGATTTAGAAGATTCTAAGATTGTTAGGAGTCATGACATTGATTGTAATGAAAAAAATGTATAGGGATCAGGTTTTGATGCCTAAACATGAATAGGTTGAGAATATTTTGAAGGAAAATTAAATTTTAGGTGTAAAACCACCATCGGAAGACATGATCAAGTTCGGAGAAGATAGCTATAGGAATTGGTGTCGGTACTCCTAGAACTGATGTCGGTAAGGAAACCGCAATCGGTCAATAGACAGAGGAATCATGGTTGGTTATAGAATTGCAGTTGGTTATAGGTGAATGACGTCGACCACTTGCAGAGATTGACATGAATGTGCAACATGCACAGAATGAGCCCCAGACACCCTAGATCTCAATGAGAAGGTCACAAAGAGTAAGTAGACCTCCAAAGATATTTTCACCTTCCTTTTCTTATTTATTATTGACTGATAGTGGTGAACCAGAAAGCTTTGAAGAAGCAATGTAGGTAGATACCCATAAGTAGTGGGAGCATGGCATGGATGAGGAGATGGAATGCTTGGAACAAAATCGAGACACGGATTTGGTCAAATTGTCGCAGTAAGAAAAAAAATAGAAAAAATAGGTTTATAGAATAAAGGAAGAAGAGGGTGGACTGAAAAGGTATAAGGTGAGGATTTTAGTAAAGGGATTTACACAAATAGAAGGTATTGAATTTGATGATATTTTTCTCCCGTAGTTAAGATGTATTCTATCCGTACTATTCTAAGTTTAGTTGCAATAGAATATTTTCATTTAGAATAGCTTGATGTTAAGACAACCTTTCTTCATGGTGATTTAGAGGAAGATATTTAGATGCGACAACCACTCGGTTATGAAGTAAAGGGTAAGGATAAACTTGTGTGAAAATTGAAAAAGAGTTTATATGGGCTCAAGCAAGCTCCAAGGAAATGGTATTTGATATTTGATAGTTTTATGCATGATCATGGTTATATGAGATGTGGATCTAACCATTGTGTTTATTTTAAGAAGCTTAAAAATGGGAGCTATGTTATTTTGTTACTGTATGTGGATGATATGTTGATTGTAGGATCTAGTATACGTAGGACATTGGTAAACTTAAAGAAAGGTTAGCTCACACATTTGCAATGAAGGATTTGGGAGATGCAAAGAAAATTCTTGGCATACAAATTCACCGAGACAGAAAAATAAGAAGTTGTATTTGTCTCAAGAGGCTTATATCAATAAGGTGTTGGAAATGTTTAACATGTAAAATTCAAAACCTGTTAGTACACCTATGGCTAGACACTTCAAATTGAGAAAATATCAGTTTCCTTCATCACACGAGGAGGTTGAGTACATGGCATGTGTTCCCTATGCTTCAGCAAGTAGGAATTCTTATGTATGCCATGGTTTGTACTAGACCAGACATTGCACAAGAAGTGGGAGTTGTGAGTAGGTTTATGGCTAATCCAGGTAAAGAACATTGGAAAGCATTCCAATGGATTCTCAGGTATTTGAGAGGGACATCCGGCATGGATTTATGCTATGGAGGGTCGATACTTATTTACATGGATATGTTGATTCAGATATGGCGGGAGATTTGGATTGCAGGAGGAGCACCAATGGATATGTTTTCACAGTAGGTGGAACGACAGTTAAATGGATTTCAAGATTGCAGAAGGTTGTGGCTTTGTCTACTATAGAGGAAGAGTATGTTGCGGTGACATAATCTAGTAAGGAGATGATATGGATGAACAGTTCATGAAAGAGTTAGGAAAGGAGCAAGAGGATTGTAGATTATACAATGATAGTCAGAGTATGATTCATCTGGAAAATAACTGAACATTTCATTCAATAACGAAACACATTTAGCTGTGGTATCACTTCATACGACAAGAGCTAGAGGATGGGCAAGCTGAAGTTAGATAAAATCCATATGGACGAGAATCATGCGGACATGCTAATGAAGCCATTGGTAAGGGAGAAGTTGGAGCTTCACTCCACTTCTGGTGATCTTCGAGTTTGATAATTTAAGAGGAAGAAATGGGCCAAGGAAAAGGAACCAAGGATTGTGATGCATGCGGTGCAACACTTGATCTCCAAGTGGGAGATTGTTGAGTGTGGAGCTTAAATTCTTAACAAGAAACTTTATTTTAAATGTTACTAGTTTTGATAGTGACCGACATTGGTTAGGAGGAAACCAACATCGGTCGGGAGGT
This sequence comes from Taxus wallichiana var. yunnanensis, assembly GCA_018340775.1. Lineage (NCBI taxonomy): Eukaryota > Viridiplantae > Streptophyta > Pinopsida > Cupressales > Taxaceae > Taxus > Taxus wallichiana. The sequence continues at coordinate 611,012,674 of CM031241.1, forward strand.
AACCAACATCGGATAAGACATGACCGTCATCATCGGTCGGCAGGACCGACATCGGTCACCTGCATGCGGCGCGCTTTGTTATTTTAACAAAAATAGAATAAATCTCTTGCTTTAAAGATGATTTATTTTTTGTAAAAGCATAGTTAGTTTCCCAGAATATATATATATATATATATATATATATATATATATATATATATATATATATATATAATATATATATGTAGTATGTATGTATGTATGTATGTAAATAACAATTGTTTGCATGTAAGTTTTCTTGGTGAGCAAGAAAGAGTAGATGAGTGAGGGAAAACATTAAACATCCCGTAAGGTGTTGGAAGACAACCGATCTTCATTGTATTTCCTCTATAAAACACTAAATAATAATATTGGTTGTTTCTTAGTGGACGTATCCCGCACTGGGTGAACCACGTTAAATATGGTGTTATCTTTCTCTTGTTTATTTTTTCTTCTGGTTTTTTTCCACATTCATTGCTTGTATGCTTTATCGATTATAGATCTGTGTAACACTATTGTATGGTTTAACCCCAACATGCTAAATAGCCTTGGGACAGGTTTGGGTCACCCACAAGATAAAGAGCAACCATGCTCAAGGCATGCAAATGTTTACCAAAATGCATGGAATAAATGTTGTTATTTTTCATGGTGTATTTGTGTAAAATACATCTGAGAGAGAGAGAGAGAGAGAGGCAATCTCATGGAGTGCATGGTCTCATGGATATGAACAAATGGATTTGTCTAACAGGATTTAGAAACATCCAAGAAAAAGAAAGGGAAAATATGAAAAGTCTACATAAGAAATTACTACATCGAGATTACAATGGTCTAAAATTGCTATTGAATATGAGAACCACACACTAAGAATTTGGATCAGAATAAAGATATAAAAAAAAACAAGTAGTCTCATGGATATGCATTATTGTCTGGGTGCAAAGTGATGAAGCATGAGTAAGCCATAAATTGTTACCGGAATGCCTGAAGTTGATGTCGTCTCATCAAATGCGGGAATCACGAGCGTCAAAAAAAAGGTATGGATTTCCCTTCCCCTTGCATTAAAATTTCACATTTTATTGTTTCTTGTTTGGTTCCTAATTTCTTTATAACAATAGAGGATGAAATTAAAATTAAAAATGAAACTCTTACCTACTCATATTATTAAAAAAACATTCCATATCTCGTCTTTGTGTGTGCATGGTGCGCCAAAGAAAATTGTTTTACCAACCTAGAACTCTAGTATTATTCCTAATGGTATAGGACACCATGAAGGCCATAAATATAATTGATAAAACTCAATTTGATGCCTTGGAGATATGAGTTTGATTTTGAATTTATATCTCATTCACTTGGAGTGACACTCCCATTTTTAAGAAAATGCGATTTGTTTTTTCCTGTGCAACACTTGTAGATCGATTTGGCTAAATTTAAAACTAACCCTAAGTACCTCTAGAACTCATGTCTGTAGAATTGAAAGTAACTCTCGCTTTGCAAAAAAAAAAATCAATTTCGTAAGTTAGAGTTTCAAGTGGGTTTTGGAGCCCACCAGGTCATTTTACAACAATGATTTTTGACGTGTTTATGACAATTGGTCTTTGAGTCACCTTTCTATTTTGAGACCTATTTGTCGTAATCGATATCATCAAATCAAATAAGTTCTTTGTAAATGACAGAGTAAATAGGAATCGTTGAAATTACATTTGAACTTAAAAACAAGTGTTTTCCAATCCCATATTGTAGGCACTTTAGTTGTATTTGGGTAATTTTTGTAAACTCGCAACTTGAGCTAGATATTCCTCATGAGGATCCCATTTGACTTATTTATACTTGTGAACCTTTTTCATATAGTTTCATGGTTGTGTAAAGTATACTTTAATCAAATACCTTTCTATGAATGGATTTAGTAATTTATAATATTTTTATCTCTCCTCCCTCCTCTCTCTCTAGAAATAATATGGAATGTTGGTTGATCTTGAAAATGTAAATGATTTGAATATGTAGATGGGTTGAAAATGTATATGAATTTGAAATGAAATGAAAATGGATGTGTTATGCATGTAGTTACGATATGATAAATAGAAAATAAAATGAATTCTAGACTTCCTCTCTCTTCCTTACTCTCTCTAGAATCGAAAAAGAAAAATTACAAAGGAATGTGAATGTGTGACGAAATGACCTCTCTCCCTCTCTCCCTATTTCTATATCTTCTCTGCCTTATTTGAATTACTTGAAATGAGTAATGTGTTATTTTGTGCTTAAGTGTAAGGGATTTCCATACTCAGTCCTAGGACTGACGTAACGTTGGTTGCAAGTACTTTGAATAAGAGGAATTCATGATGTGATATGTTACATTTAATGAGTTGTCATTGTAACGTTATATTCATCTTACAATACATGCATTACCATAGATTAATGATATGTATTGTTGTTCAAAGAAATATTTTTTTGTATATTTTGAAAAGGGAAGACCAAAGTGGATATATTTTATAGTGTCGAAGTGGATGTGAAGTTGTACTCAATGTTGTACCTATGTTATAAGGATATTAAACTAATCTTTTTTCTATGTCAATTATTGGTTTAATTCCTTAACACCCACAATGCTAGGTAGAATCTCATCTCATCACAATTATAAAAATTTAAAAAATGAGTTATAATGCCTATTTTACTTCATTCCCCCATTTGAGTCTTTTTCCAAGGTATAAAACAACGTCCGTGTTAATAAAATACTCCAACCTCACTAATAATGTTATGGTTTCGCACCTAAGGTGTCTTATTAAGGACCTCTACCTAAATATTTTTATGAGGTGGTGATTTTGGGACGAGTGAGGTGATCATATCTTTTGTTGTAGGTATGACCATATCTTGAATAATTTTAACCCCCTAGTGTGTATTTTCCCTTAGTACCCTAGTGGGTGGCCATAGCCTTCCAAGATAGTTGGTGGTTATACCTACGATTGATCCCTTGTGAGATCTAAATTATGTGAGTGGAGACTACATGTCATTTTACTTGCATGCATTTACCCAACAATTGAAATAGGTCCTTAGGAGGCTTTTGTAATGCATATGATTGTTTGGGATATCCCTCTTGCAATATACACTTAATACTTGTGTGTCTAAGAGAAATGAAATGATTTGTCTTGTGCGAGGTCGTACTCCTTGTAGCATTAAATCCCTAAGTGTTACTTAAGTATTATAGGAATAAATTTTTCCAAAATTATGTTATACAGACCAAAGTGACATTGTAAATGTAGTTAGTAAAAAGGGTAAGTAAGATTAATCTATGGGATCCCCACTACGAAAAATGGTACACCTTTGAGTGATGTCAAAAAAACTAAAATGTCAAATGTGATCATAAAATGAATGTAATAAAGTAGAGGTCCACGAATAATACAACCTAATAAATCAAAAAACCAAATATGATGCATTATCACATGCTTTGTTTGCATAAATATGAATCAAACAATGATGCTAATGAAATAATAAAATGTAACCTTGAGAATGCGATACCTAGAACTCAGTAGCCAAGGTATTGTGAGATAAGGAGATCACACTCTAGTTGGACTTGTAAAAGTTAGTAGAACCCTTAGCATAGCTAGGAATATATGAAACCTAGGATCACTCAGGAAGTAGAATTTATGGTCGAAACATGTAATCAACCCGTTCTAATGAGAGTAAATCCTTAAGATGATGAAACAAAATTAGTTTGAAATGTGAAATTTTTCACTTAAATTCAAAGAAAAATCTATATAATGGGAACACGGGGTAATGTGCCCTTCATGCGCAAGATGATTGGGAAAAGATGAATTCCTAATTGGAGCAACGGCTTATGAACCAAGAATGATACAAATTAATTAGTTAACTTATATAGTTCGTTGTAATAACTTGAAGATTAAAAGAGTGTATTTTTAGTATTAAACAATGCTATGAAATGAACTCGGGATAGGTTTTCTATTGATATAGTAACCTTCCTTGTTCTTATTGTGAATTTTTCCTCCTTGTAACAAGAATATTTTTCCAAACCAAGTAAACATGACTCTTTCAAACAAATCCTTAAGTCAAATATTAGAAGGCGCATGTGTGTATATACGTTCCTAATCACAATCATGCTATACGAATTATTTCCATAAGATAAACGAGCAAATTCTAATGGAACCACTATAGGTGAAATGTTAAACAACAATATGCAGCCTAGTTGTAAAGGAACGAAGGCTCCCATGTTATGTGTTCTTCAGACAATTATAGTCATCTAAACAACTTGTAAGAAATAAACCTTTTACATAAGAATTGAAAATTAGGAGACTCATAGTTGTTTAAAATGAATTTATTTAACAAATGAGCTAAGGATAACTAATGGAATCGGATAAAGGAACCAATCATGCATTCTCTATTAAAGACTAATGCTCTGAAAATAAAGTACTTGAAGTTTGAAAAATAGGAAATTTTAAACGTTATGTGTTTAACTCGTTGAAAACTACAAGGTCATAAAATGGAAATCTAAATGTAATGAATATGTAAACCATGAAAAGGCCACGTCGTGGAGTATGCCTATCTTGTGTTTCTTACAGTAATTGAGTCATTGTCCGGTTTATGTCATTTGAATAAGACATTGATGTGTACCCTATGTTATCATATTGTATGAGTGGGTTCATGTTTATGTAAGTGTTGTTCATGATGTCAATTTTATTTATTTAGATCCCATGTGGTGTTGTGTAGCATGCAATTAAAGTAAAAAAAAAATTATTCTGATAATTTTACTGTTGTATTTTGGTGTTGAAAATGTGGGCTTTAAAACTTATCAATCTCTTCCAATTGATTATTGATTTTGGTCATATCAATCTATATGTTGTGAATAATATACTTAGAATGGTGCTCTTTATGATCTAATAAAGGAGACACCTTGTTTGAAGTCCCATAATTCTAATTTAAATTGTATTTCATCTTTATAAGTAGTTTTCCATGGTGTATATGAATTTGTTTATGAGATTCTAGTTTGCAACCCCGACATGTTACGACTTAATAGGGTAAAATTTAATTGTTAAATTTAACCAAATTTGACAAAAAAATCAAAATATAGAAACCCTTTAAAATGAAAATGCAAAGAATAGATAATGCTTAAAATTTCATATGCTTTCCTAAAATGTCTATAAGTCTTTTTTAAAAAAAATTATGACCTAGAGAGTAGATTTGTCAAAAATAATAATTTTTTTATTATTGGTAAATAGTTTTGAAGGGACTATACCCTGTTACAGAAAGGGCTCCATAGCCAGATAGAACTTATAAGGGAACAAAAAAAGAGGATCAAAATCCAGATAAAGTATTATGCCCAGCAGTAACCAAAAGAAAGTAACTAATAGATAGAAAAACAAAATAGAAAATGCAAGATAACAAAGAAACCAACAACAAAAATATCAAAAAGATCGAGATAGAACAAAGTCAACAATGAAATCCACCACTTGAGGGAGGCTATTTCTTGGAAGCTCTATTGATCCTAGATTTGATTGTTTGAAGCAAAGTGAATAATTCCAAAGTGGTGATGTGCGTGGGATCACTTGCATTTAACTTCGAGATGGTTTGGCTGCTCTCCTTGTCAATCCACCAGATAGTATCAGGGACCCCGCTAAGCATGGAAATGTCATAACATGTTGCTCCAAAAATTCACTAATGACATTGAAGATAGCCATGTTGTGGTCATGCCTGTCCTTGGCTCTCCCCAACCGGTTGTCCAAAGAATTCAATTTCTTGTAGATGTCCGCAATCTGATCATTCCCAAAATCAGTTTCATCATCAACCTTTCTTTTGCCCTTTTGCTTGACAATGTGCTGCAAGTCCTTTAACTTCATCATCTCATTTTCCAAAGAATCCAACCTTTGAGTAGTACTTTTACACTCTTGATGCAAGGCCGTATCCTAGCCATCATTACTAATGTGCAGTAAATTTTGCACAACTTCCAGCTCTTTAGTGCTTCTAAGAACTGAGCAGAGTGAGAAGTGTCAATTTTGGGCAGTTTAAGGTTCTTAGTCTGGGTTTGGAAGAGGTGTTTAGGATGGAAGTGGGAGCATTGATGGTAGGAATGTGCGGATCGCTGGGAGAGGGTGGGAGGCTAGGGAACTTAGAGACACATAGTTTATGAAGCAGAAGAATAAGGCCTTGGTGAAGAGGAATGACATGAGAGTGCTTCGAAATTCTAAAATGGAGCGCTCAAGGGAGTTCAGTAAGTAGTGCGGGAAGTAGACCGCAAATTGTCTCCTGAAGTGGTTAAGAAAAAATAGGTGCTTGACAAGGATTGTTATGTAGCTTCCTTTTAAAGAAATATATCTAACCATCATTCTTGTAACCTCATCAAAAGGCGTGGGGATAGAGCTTACCCTAACACCCATAGTCACAAAAACAAGCTTTTCATCGTCATCGAGAATTTATTTTCCTTGGCGCTTATCAATCCTTTTGTTGAAAAAGCGATAGCCTTCCAACTCCGGGCTCGTCGCTTGCAATCAATTCTTCATTTATAGTAATTTGGTGACCACCATATTCCACTTTTTGTCCTTCCAGTCCATTGCGAAATGAACTCAAATATTTTGCTCGTGTCCTTGAATACGCTTAATGAAATTGGAAATTCCTCCGAAATATAAACTATTAATAACTCAATAAAATATAATTTAAAAAGTTTGAAATTTGGAATGAAGATTATTTTTCATGAGTTCCACTATTATTGAAAATATCTCCACAAAAATCATAATTTTGTATGAGATATAGTAAGAAATATATTTGTTGCTAGAAATGATGCTTTGATATCACTTGTAATGGAATTAATTGAATATATATGTACATATATTAGAATATATAATATATCACTAATAAAATTTGAGGTGACAACCTCCAAAATATCCCAATAAGACAATAATTCACACTTTACCTTACGAGAGACATTTACTCATCCCTATATAGGTATGATTACAAAGGGCACACCCCTTCCCTATTATTAGTTTAGACTTAATGAATAACTAACTAATGACTATAAATATAAATGGTATATAGTCCATAGGTAGGCCCACACCAATCCCTATAAATGGTATATGTTAGGGGCATAATAGTTCTACTCATGAGTTGTGTATAGAACTAGGAAATGAAATTTCTATCTATCATTTCCAATTTACAAATATAAAAATATAGTTGTAGACTCTATAATAGGCATGATTGGTGTTGTTGTCTCCATATCAAAAACTTCTACAATCGAAGGATGGATGGAACCTATAGTGAATGGTACACACTTTCCATCGTAGATAAAACATGGTACATTATAAATGTTACTTTATAGGGATACTTGTGCTAAGATTGGGGGAACTATCGATAGACCAATATGAATTGAAAGAAATGCATTTGTTACATAAATATAAACATAAATGCTATATAAGTCATATGTTTTCCCACACAACCATATAAATGATATAGGTTAGGGGCATAACATGTTCCTCCCCTTGAATTAAATGTCATCGTCGACGTTTGACTATATGTGAAAATGACTATATTCAACTTGTGTCCTCGCATTGCACAACCTCATATGGCATGGATTTCCCCTTAATGAGATCATTCATAATCACCTTCAATTGTAACCTTTTGAGTTGATTTTGGTTAAGTAATTCTTGTTCCATGATAATTAATTTTTCTAGTGTCATTTGTTAGATAGAAATTTTTGAGATAAAATCAAACACCTGAAATATTGCTTGTGTCTTGGTGGATGATGGCCATTCTTTGGTGTTGAGTGTTTTCCTTGATTGCTCAAATTTTTGGTTGTGTCTTCTGAGAAGAGGTAACATGAGGAAGATGATATTCATAAAAGGTGAGAAACATATACCTTTTAGAATACATGTCTCTTTTAGGTGGCCTTTCAATTGGAATATTCTCAACAGCTTGAAGAATTTTCCATACTTTCCTTAATATTTGGTGGCGCTTTCACATTTAAATAAATATTTTGTATTTCTCTTGAAAATTTTGTATTATCCATTTTCTCTTGAGAAACATGCAATTGCAACCCATCAAAAGTACTAGGTATTCTCTTATGAGTGATTTAATCTAAATTGAATTAAATCTTATTTCATAGTAAATTACTCTAACAAATGATATTTGGATGATAAAATATAATAATGTCAAGAACTAAGCATTCAAAAATGTAAAACCCTAACCAAATGAGAGAGGGATGATAACTTAGCTGATTTTGTGTAACACAGGGAATGATTAGGACTGTCTCGAGTGATGGATATGGTACTGGGAACAATGTCAAAATGAATCGATGAGGGTTCAAAGCCGTAGGAATGTACATGATAGAAGAACTCGTAGGAGGACATGAGCACCCAGAGAACAAATGATTGATTTGGGAACCTTTGTATGCAAGAATGCTTAGAACCTTACCTTTTCTAGGTTAGAAGGTATTCGTTGCTACTTTCTCTTTATCGCTCTAGTTTTTGTTATATTGTCTATCACACATGTAGTTATAAAACATATACTAGCTATACACGCCCACAAACCACATTGAAAATAATAAAAAATATGTAGAATGTGGAGTCGATGACCACCAGAGGTCACCCAAAGAGTGAACTTACGAGAAAGTGCTAAATTATGTCTCGAGAATCCATATAGTTCTTTGTGTGTGTGTGTGTGTGTGTGTGTGTCGTGCCCTAGGTTACCCTTGTGCAAGTTACACGATGATAGCGGGCTAGATCTAGATTATCCCAAGTATGTATAATGTGTGTGATGGAATATAATTAAATCTTCTCCTTTGTAGTATATACGAGACCAATGTAGCCCTTCTCTCTTGTATGAATATCCTAGATGTATGCTTTGTAGTGCGCTTGCACCTTTTTGCAATCTCGTGTGGTGATAAATAATGCTTATAGTACTTGGCCCCTTATTTGAGAGAAGTAACTAAGTATATAAATGATTCCCTTGTTTTAATTTCATAATTGACAATTGAAAGGCCAACCCAAAGTGTTAAAAGGTGTCCAAGAAGTGAAAAGGACCCAAATGAGAGAGGGACATGAGCGCCCATGAGGGACATGAGTGTCTTGATGCTTATGTCCTAACTTGGGGCTAGTGTCCGAGGCCATTAAAAGGTAAATCCGTCAAGTGTTGGTAAAAATGTAAAATGCGTAAAGCCAGTAAAGTGCAAGAGGTAAAGCAACCGAAAGGAAAAAAGGAGTTGTCAATCACTATTTTTATTTCTTAGGAATCATGTTTACATTAGTATGTTTTAGGACCTAGAAATTTACCCAAGTGCATATATTTTGTGTCTACATTTGCCCCGCTTTATGATGTTAAGTGAATAATTGATAGAATAAAGTAGATAAAAGATGTGTACCTTGTAACCGAAGAGGAGTGTAGTCATAGCGTGCCAGGTTGACAAGTAGCCATCTAAAGTGTGAAGTGAACACAATGTGAAGCGTGGTAAATAGGAAAGGGAGATAGACCTTAGGGGTGAATTGTATGTGTAATAGCTTGGGTTTTTGAACTTGTGCTTGTTGATATGAGTTGTTTCTTGTTTCTTGTAAGGACATGCCTACAAAAGAAGAGCAAGAGAGTAGTCAAAGTTCCATATATGAAAAATCAGAGTAACATATGTATAAGTAACTAAAAGTGTGTAAAATTAGTAGCTAAGGAAAGAGTGCACCTGTATGAAAGAGTATAGGATAGAAATTTATCCTATTTTCTTTGGAGATGTTGTTGGATGGGTTTGGGAGTGATCAATTCCCACCCAAGAAAGCATCGAGCCATAGATTTGAATGTCCTACCACCAAGGATGATATTTTGGGTGATATCATAACAATGATGAGTTTTTTGAGTGATCTCAAGCCAAGAGAAGAGTGTTGGGGAGAGAGGTATGTTTTTATCTCCTTCTATGAATATTCTCAAACGATAAGTGCCACTACAGATTGGAACGTCCTGATTTGTAACCGAATTGTACCTAAATTGTGTAACTTAAGACAAGTGTCTGATATTGTAGATATGTGTTGTAACTTACTAGAAATTATGTTGAACTAAAAAACTATCTGATTTTTCCCCCAGAACACAAGTAACCAGGTGGGACACAAGCACCCAATGTTATTTTCTGATAGTGAGTGCTAGTGTCTTCTCTATGTTTGTGATCCAAGTTTCACTCTGGATAACTTTGTAATTGTGTGCCTTTTCTAATTCTGTATTGTGTTGTTTTGTTGTAGAGTTTTGTGTTCTTTGGAAGGGTGATTTGTTCACCCAATAGTTTCCCCCTCATTTGGGGTGTGTGTGACGAATGTAGGAGGATGCGGCCCAAATGAGAGGACCTAAAATTGATATGCATATTGTATATTGGATACCTACAGGGGGTAGGGGATGTGCATGGTAGAAACCAAGGCACATGCAAACAAGATAGACTAGCAAACAAGTGTTAGTGTAAAAGAGCTAGGATGCAATAGAATATAGTGTAACAAGTAACTATGAAGACAAGATTCTTGGCATGTGCATACAATGCTCCCTGTGAGTTTAATGACATGGAATAACTGCCTCTCATGGATCTTAACTCGAAATTGTAGTGAATATTAACACCTGCAGGTTTTGGTCTAAAGCCAATTGTGGTCCAACAAAGAGGTACTACGAAAAATGAGTTGCATACATGGGACATCGCTGCCAATATCACAAAATAGTCAGCTTCAAATAAAACCATAAGCAAACAATGATCAAGCAATACATAGGGCATAGCCCGCAAATAGTGGCAAACAATAACAAACAAGAAGTAACAGATAACCATGGTTGTATAGTATCCTACAAGGTAAATGCTACACATGAAACACTCGTTAGCATGTTAAAAAGATAAGTAGTATGTCAAGGCATGTATAGATCAATTAAAAGTAATGGTAATAGTAACAAGAAGTAGTAAATATTGTAACAATAGGACATGTAAGTATGGAGTATGAGAGTAGCAAAGGTAGATGCCCCCAAGAGCCTCGGTGGGACTGGTAAAGAATGGTGTCGAGCATCATGCATCATGTAAGAATATGTAAAAGTCCTGCATTCACCTCAAGATACCATGTGAACGTGCATGTGTGTATAGAAAAATATAATGACATACTAAGTATCCAACTAGCATAGGAAACAAAGTGCAACATGTAAATAGTATAAAATAATAAGAGTAAATATAATCAAGATGTACAGATGCCATGTGAAAGTGATGGTATGTTGCATTATACAAGATGTACATATGAGGGAGCCACAATGCCCCCAATGGATGTGTGTGACACGAGGTTCATTTTAGGAATTGCGCCCACAATAGGAAAGTATGAACTGTAGAAAAGAGTATGTCATCAAGTAAAAGGACAAAGCTATTATATGTGATTGGTGTTAGATTCTAGGAAATATATACCATGAAGCACAAAGATATGAGTAGATGATAAATACAACCAATAGTGATGGAGGGGGAAGTATGATGCCCCCAAGTGTGCGAGTGATGGAGAGCTATCCGATGATAACAAAGAGTCGAAAAGGAGAATACATGTGACCATGGTCTAGGACTGATGGTGTATGAGAATAAATATGTGTATGTGAGGGAGAATGATGTGGTAAAGGAGGTCGAGAACACATATATGAATGAGATACATGGGTAGGGGACTTAGGAAAAAGGGGTGGGCTAATGGACCGGTGAGGATGACGTGGTTGTGATGTAGGCCATGTATGAATGGGAGAGCTAGGTATAAATATATATTTAGACTTGAGAGGTGGTAGAGACCTAGATGCCATGATTGGGGCTGAAGTAGACGGGATAACATGCCTAGTTAATGGCATGCATGGTGGAATACCTTTAATGGTGACAACTTGTTTGTTATGAATGAACTTAAGGCATAAATGGAGCATGGAAGGGATTCTTTTGGCGAAACGAAAGCCAATGGAGACCTAAGACCATGTAACATCACTTGATTTCAAATGTAATGAGTAATGGTGCTGGTATGATAAGGGATCCAATAAAGAATGGAAAGGAAAAAATATCTCAGTATGCGAATTAGGGATTGGAAATGTGATTTAAGAGATTGGAAAATTGATAGCTAATAAGAGTGCCACAGAGCATGCATTACAAAAGGCCTTGGGATGGACCATAGTATTGTTGACTATATGAGCACCAATAGAAGTGTCAATATGTAGTGAATTGGAAGAAACTATAACATGGTAGTCACAATCCGAGAATATAATAATTGCAATGGCGTATCGTATAAAGAATAAGAAAATTAAAAATTGTCGATGAGGAGAAGGAACTGCATGATATGTGTGATTGACATAGGAACCAATAGTAGGATTGTCATGATTAGGTAATGGTTCATTGAATATTTTAAGATTGTTAATATCATGACCATTTTAGAAGTAGACGGCTCTGAAGCTCGATGAAACTATTTTCAATAAGATCTTAAATGATATGTTTGAGCTTAAAAAATGATTAATAAAACACCCATTGCATTCGTAATAATCACAAAGGTGTGTTTTTATCAGAATTACGTCCACGTGGTTTAGAAAGATCTAAATTGAGTGGTGGAGGGAGAGTAATCAAATTACTTTCAATGAGTTGCGGTAATAGGAGCCAAGGTGCGTAAGGTATCCTAGTGGAGGTACGCCTCATGGATTGCAATTGAAGCTTAAACAACATTGACAATAACTTTAAAGTTAGTGGGATTAGTGGATGGTTTGATTTTTTTGAAGATGAAGTGGAAGAAGTATCATAATACTTCAATTTTTATTTAGATAGTAGTTTGTTTTATAGCAATTTGAGCTTGTGAAATAATTGATCAAAATAATGAGAAGTCTAAAAATGAAACACTTATGGAGTGGAGGAAAAATGGTTTGAATGAATAGATCTTGCAATTCGAATCAGCTATAACATTGGTCATTTTGGCAAGGTTATTCTTATATCATAAAACATAGTCTACAAGATGTTCATTAGATCCTTGTTTGATTTTAGCTAGTTGTGTATAGGATATCTTAGTGCTGATATTCATAGAAAAATGAGCAAGGAATGCATTAGATAGAGATGTAAAAGAAGTTACTGAATGGAAAGGTAGATCATAGAACCAACACATAACATAATCATGTAAGCTTTAAGGAAACAATTTTTCCAATATTGGAAGGTCATCATCATAGTCAAGACATGCAACATGAAAGGATTGAAGGTGTTCTAAGGGTCACCATGACCATTAAAGATTGGAAGTTTAGGTGTGACTAAGTTAGGGGAAACAAATAAGAGGATATGGTGGGTGTAAAATGGCTATCAACAAAGAATGAAGATACTTGTTGTAATTGATGAATTTGGGTTTGTAAATCATAGGAAAACGAGGCTAGGTCATGCGTTCCTAAAGGAGATGTGTTATGCGTGAGAAGTAATGGGGAGGGTAAAGTGGGTTGTAGGGGTAGGCATAGAAACGGGGACAATAGATGTAGGTGGAAGAGTGGTGGCGAGAGAAGATGGAAGTGTCACAATAGGAACAAAAGTATCATTGGAGACCAGAGGGTTGAGCTCGGATAACTGCTTGGACTCATAAAAGGGAAATGAATAATAAGAGATCTACGCTTTGTGGGTTTTTAACAAGATGATCCCGGAGATCATAAAGATCATTTTCAGTAAAGGGGACATGAGTCTCGGCCGATGGAAGAAGATCAAACGCATGTTTGAGGAGAAGTGAGGTTCACCAAATGATTTAATCTAAATTGAATTAAATCTTATTTAAGAGTAACTTACTGCAATGAATGATATTCGAGATGATAAAATACAATAATGTACAAGCACTAAGCATTCAACATTGTAAAACCCCAATAAAATGAGAGAGGGATGATAACTTAGCTGATTATGTGCAACTTAGGAATGATCGAGATTGTCTCGAGTACTAGATCCGACTAGGAAAAATGTTGAAATGGCTTGATGAGGGTTTAAAACCCCAAGAATATATAGGAAAAAATCACCCTTAGGAGGATAGGAGTGCCTGGCGTTAATGGCTGATCTAGGTGCTTGTGTCTACAAGAATGCTTAAACCGGCCTTTTTTCTCGGGTCGAAGGTATTCATTTCTACTTGCTCTTTGTTGCTCCAGCTTTGCTTTGTTAGATCATCTATCACACTTGAACCTACAAAAAGATACTAGCTGCACATGCCCACAAACCACATCAAATCTAATAAAAAGATGCAAAATGTAGAGTCATACTCGACCCCAATAGTCACCCGAAGAGTGATATTATGAGCGAGCGCTGCACTACATATTAGAATCCATGTAGTTCTTTGGGTGTGTGTATCCATGTCCCGTTCCCTATGTTGCCCTTATGCAATTTGCATGATGATAATGGGATAGATCTAGACTGTCCCACATATGAAAAATGTGTGTAATGGAATAGAATAATATCCCCTCACATGCAAAGTGTATGCAGACTAATGCAACCCTTGTCCCTTGTATGAATGTGCCATATATATGCTTTTTAGTGCTCTTGTGCCTTTCTGTAAGCTTATATGATGATAAATAATGCTTATAGTGCTTGGCCTCTTATTTGGCATAAGTAACTAAGTATATATATGATTCCCTTGTTTGAATTTCATAATTGACAATTGAAAGGCCGAACCAAAGTGTTAAAAGGTGCCTAAGAACTAAAAAGGACCCAAAATAGTAAGAAGAAGAAAGAGAGGGACATGAGAGGCTAGGAGGGACAAGAGTGCCTGGATGCTTTTTTTCCTAACTAGGCGCTAGTGTCCGAGGCCATTAAAAGGTAAATCAATCAAGTGCCGAAATAACTGTAAAATGTATAAAGTCAGTAAAAGTGCAAGAGATAAAACAATGAAAATTCCAAAAGGAGTTGTCAACCACTAGTTTTCTTGCTTAGGAATCATGTATACATTAGTATGATTTAGGACCTAGAAATGTACCCAAGTGCATAGATTTTGTGCCTACAATGAGTTGAGGATGTAATAGACCTTGTGGCGTAAATTCTATAGCCATGGATAAGGTATTGGTATCCAAAAATTCATTATGTATCTCATTTATTTTTGACATAGCACCATCAAATCTTCCATGATTACATGTTTCCCTGAAGACGGGTCTTAAAAGTGGCCTTGAACAACTATCACAGGGTTGCACTTTCCTTTTGAGACATCCTCCATTTCTTATTATTATAGAGTTTGTCTCTATTTTGAAAACCATCAGTGGTTCATCCCTCCCAACTTGAAATTATAATGCTATAATTTATCTTATTAGAGTCTTTTTATGCTCATATGAGTCATAATTAAAATGCCCATTTGTTGTATCTACTACGCTGCCTTCTATAACTATAATGCATGGTTCTTTGATACCCACAGTTGGTCACCTTGGCTATTAGATATATATGGATGAAAGGTTGAATTCATTTGAAAATGAAATAATTGATTGAATCACTTGAAACACTTATAAATATCTTATAATTGATGCTTGATTTTGGTTTTATTAATGTGTAGATTGTAATATATACTCAAATTGGTGCTCTTTATGATCTAACAAAGGAAACCTTGTTTGAAGTCCCACGGTTCTAATTTAGATTGTATTCCATCTTTATAAGTAGTTTTTTTATGGTGTATATGAATTTTTTTCTAAGTGTCTAGTTTACGACACCGACATGTTGATGGTAGAATTTAATTGTCAACTTCGATCAAATTTGACAAAAAAATCCAAATATAGAAACCCTTAAAAATGAAAACGCAAAGAATGAACCTTACCTAAAATTTGATAAGCTTTCCAAAAATGTAGATAAGTCTTTAAAAATTCTAATAATTGCGGATTAGAGAGCGGATTTTTCAAAAATATAAAATTTTAATAACTTAAAAAATATGATAAGAAAGATTCAAATTTGGAATGAAGCTTATGTGTCATGAGTTCTATTATTTTTGAAAAAATCTCCGTAAAATTCATAGTTTTTAGTGAGATATAGAGAGAAAAAGAGTTATTGCTATAATCGACACTAGGATATTACTTGTAATGTAACTACTGGAATATAAATGTAAATATCTCATAATATATAATATTTAATTAAGCCACTTTGAGGGGAAAACCTCTGAAATATTCCAATAAGACAATAATTCACACATCACCTTATGAGAGAGATTTACTCATCCATTTATATGTATGCTTATGAAAGGTCACACCCCTTCAAACTCTTAATGATTAACTAACTAACGAATATAAATATAAATGGTATAAGGCCATAGGTAGATCCACACCTATCTTATAAAAGGTATAGGTTAGGGGCATGACAATTCTACTCTTGAGTTGTGTATAGATCAAGGAAATGAAATGCCTATCTACCATTTCCAATTTACAAATATAAAAACACTTCAAAATGCAGTTGTACACTCTCCATATACACAACTTTTAGAAAGAAGGTTGGATGGAACCCAACAGTAAACGGTACACACTTTCCATCAGAGATAAAACATGGTACATTATAAATGTTACTTTATGTGAAGATTGGGGAAACTATTATAGAACAATATGAATCAGAACAACTGCATATGCCGACAGTGGCTATAAAAAAAGGTAAAGTCACCACATTTAAGAAAAAGAACTTGACAACTGGTATAAATACACAATTTTTTAAAACTCCCCAATTCCAGAAACAGAAGACGTGTGCAACTCGATCACTTGGAAAAAAATATCTTCAGAGTTTAGATGAAGTATGGAACATTGTATAAAAGTTCTCTTCCATGTGTTCAACTTCATTCTCTGTGTTAAAAAGAAAATGCAATGAAAAGGAGTAATTATCATGTACTATTCTAAATGCAGAGGGAAACGAGAAAGGAAGTGGCCACGCAGATATGTTCTCAGCTTTCTTGGAAGTCAGTGAGTAATAATATATTGTAATGTTATTAGAGCTGTAGAGACAGAAATGTAGATTTATTGGTATCATGCTTAGATTTATTGGTATCATTCTTAGTTTATTAAGAAGTATAACCAAAGTGGTATGTCATAATATTGTACGTATCCTATATGAGGAAGAAACAGAATAAAGAGATGCCTATAGTTTTATAGTTTTTACAACTTCCAAAAGCACCTTTGCAAAATTGATTCCACTAATGCTAGCCACTAAAAGAAAACAATAATTAAAACTAGTAAATTCAAAACCTAAACTTATGTTGTTATGTGGGGGAGGTGAAGTTTACTGTGAATTTATATTACTGTTAACATTATTATTATCCAAAAAAAACTACAATATTATAAGAGGGTGGGGAATAGAGTTGATTACTTTTCCTATAGTATTTTTTTCAATGGTCATTACATATAAACTAACATGTCTAATGGAAAATTATATGAACGTCGGCGATTGGCATAAAATGAGAACAATGATGAATGTAATGAAAAAAGACAACATAATTAGCTGAAACGTAAAGATGTTATTAAAGAGATGTGAAGAAACAAACAACATTGCACATTTAATTCTCCAAACACATAATGTACACCGTCAAGTAGTACTACAACTCATGATATGCGAGAATATCCACGAAAGATTGCACACGTAGATTGATTCACTTTCTTTTAAACAAATTTGTTTTGTATGGTACTAATCATAACCAAGTCTGCAAATGTTTTTTTGTTTGTCGTCAACCACATGTTGCAGATGTTTTACAAAGAAGAGATATCATCTTTTTCTTCGTGGAATAATATGGATCTGGGGCCCCAACCCAAGGAACTAGCTAATTAACATAGGTAGAAAAATGCTTATCGCAATATTTGCTCCAATTTTACATGTGTCCTATGTTTGTCATCAATAATGGTATAATGGGCACACAATAAGCTCCCCGAGACATTTCATAGAATTCAGTCCTCTTAATAATAAAGAGACTATAAATTGAGGAAAAAACATATGATTTTTTGTAAATAGGGCACATGTCGGCTGAAGCACTAACATACAAAATAAGGCATGAGCCCTACTACAAAAATGTTATTGTTGATCGATAGTTTTCCCACTACACATGAAGATATCTCCAATAATATTTGCTTCATGTCAACTACTTTACCAAATTTGATACATACTCTTTTGGAGGTGGACAAAAATGAGAGTGCTTTGGACCAAATTTGTAGACTAACAAAGTAATAATTCACATTGTATTATTCAACGAGATACAATGGCTATTATATAGCCATGGAGGTAGGTAGAACAACCTCCTACAAAATAGGTAACAATAGACCCATTTATAATAATACAGGTGTAACAAAATAACCATGGAATATATTTTTATTATAATAATATATTCTACTAACAAATTAATGTTTTACCATAGTAATATATTGTTATAATAATATGTGATGCATTGATACTCGGACTTTGTGTCGTATGTTTGTGTATGTGAAATTTGTATCATATTTTTATGGTTCATGGGTGTGAAGAATTTGTGCTTCCATTTATTATTCACGTCTATTATTATATTGTATTCTTTCATGTGCGAGAGTGAGAGAGTTCTATCCTTTTATTTACTTGGATTTATCTACAAAGATCTTTGTGTCTAAAAAGTCCGTAAACTACACATAATTGTTTGTTTCATGTTTTTCAAACCGGGTTTTGGACATACTTTAAAGAGTTAGATGTAGGAGGAAACCACTTAATGTTGCAAAACTATTTAGGAACCACCTATTTTTTAATGCTTGCAGATTGAAAATTTAGGTGTTTCAACATAAAACATATTTACTTCCATCTTGAGAATTGTGATCATAATTAGCTTCATCAGAGTTCCTTGGGAAGTGATTTTTCCACACCATTTTTGAGCCCCTTTGGATTGTAATGCTCAAGTGCAAATTTTCAAATTTTACTCGACTTCCTCTAGTAAGGTGCCTCTAAAATGAGCGTTACTTATCAATTTTTCAATTTTCCATGTTTTCTCATCATATAGATGAAAAGGCTAGAAGTTACATAACTCCTAATCAATGAATTGACCATTTTAAAGGCTAATCCCTAGCCATTTGAGCTAGTTTGAATAGTAATGTGACTAATTTTTGTTCACTCAATTTATATTTTACGAGACATCCTCTATCAAAAATTAAAATGATGTTTGAAATATGTTTAGCAACTATAAATAACCTCTCTAAACACCTCTATCCAAATAGTAAATGGAAACTATGATTGCATGAAAAATGTCGTTTTCCTCTCTTTAACCTTCTTTGGTTCCAATGAAAATGAAATCTTGTGTGAAGCAATCTAAAATAACTCTTCTCTCTCTCTCTCTCAAAATTTGAAATGTGAATAGATTATGAAATAGTGTTTAATAAAATATTGATTGTTATCTCTCTCCCTATTCCCTTTTCAAAACGTGAATGTAATAATGCAATTGTGTGATATATTGCTAGATAGGAAGTGACATTTATCCCACTAGTGTTGACCCATGTTGTTGTAGGTAGAAGGAATTGTGGCAAAAATTCAAATGAATGGTGTTACTCAAAGATTGTATTTTTATTAGTTCTCTTTAAATTGTATGTTTCCATTTGAAAGGAATTTGGATTACTATCATTGAAATTGCTATATTGTTATATTTGGGTGGTTTTACTTATTGTATCCATTGAAAAGAATTGAAATTGATAATATGATCCATGGAAATTGTAAATCATCTAGTACATATGTAAATTATGTTGTACGTAAATGAACCTATTGTATCTCAAGAGTTAGTTTTTCATCACTTGGTTTTATTCTTAAGAGGAAAAAACTAAAGTAATAACTAGAATGAAACAAACAAATGCATAAATTGAAACTAATTTTTCTCCAAACCTATCACTACGCTACTCTCTTAAATGGACCAAAACGATCCAAAAAAAAAATCTTTAATCCAAATGAAATAACTCTTATCATCTTGAAAGATGACATTTGCTTGTTTATGTAAGATGCAAATTGAATAAAACTATCCTTGGAGTGAATTATCTCCATGATGTATCTTGAGTAGTAAGAAAATAAACTACTCCATCATTTTTGTAACTTGCGTGGAGTGGGTCATGACTATGAGATTCAATTTTGGTGTTTGAATGACCAAGCCTCAATCTTGGATGTCGTCTCTTGTAAATCACTTATAAGTCTTACAATTATAGGTGTTTCATAGATTGTACTTAAACTCTTGTGAATAAACCTCCTTATGCATCTTGTTATAAAAATGACATCTTGACATGTAACAAATTGTTTAAGATCCATTTTTGATTCATGCCCCATATGATCTCAATGTGTTATTGTGTTCATACACGCATTGCCTCCTATCGAGTTTTAATGAATCTTTCCCTAAAACTCTTTTTTTATAGGATGTTTGAGGTAAAATTATTAGAATATCATAATGACCTATTGTGTTCAAATACACCTTGACGAGTATGTGATGTTTAATTTTGAGATTCCCCCTCTCTACAATTATTGGTCAACCTTGGACTACTTAAATAAATAATAATAATGTGTTTCTATGTGAGAAACACATTATACCAAAAATGGAACTCCGCTATTTGAAAACTAGTGTCTTATGCCTCATTTTGTACTATAAACATTCTTCAAACAAAAGATTAAGTAAGAAATTAAATTTTTTTCATAAGTGTGTAAAATAAATCGTAATCTAAATTAAATTGTGGATGAAATCCTTCCTCTCTCTCTTATTGACCTAACTAATGTGATTTAAATCTCTCCTTGGAGAAAATGTTGAATTGAAATAACTTTCATCAAGCTCGCATGTAAGTGTCAATGTATGTATGGGAGTAAAATTACATCATTTTTAGTAGAGAGGAAAAGGGGTTGTCATTTGAATGGAGGAATAAGGATTTATGTGATGTCATATTTGAGGAACCAAGAGAGTACATAGTTTTCCTTCATTGGAGGTAAAAAAGAAGTTTATATTGTTAGAGGTAAAAGGGGTCATGTCGACGTGTTTTATGTTATTTCACTAGAAGGAAATAAGGGCCTACCATGACTTATTTGTTGGAGTTAAAAGGAGGATCAATGATAATCTCTCCCCTTTTCAAGCCTTATGGGTAGGCTTGTAGTATGCATAATCTTTACTTTTGGTGCAATGTCTTTCTCTTCTCTCTTGTACCAATTAAAAGTTAAATCCTTACATGAGTGGGTCATGATTGTGTAATATTTTTAGACGTTGTTTTGTATTAAGTGATCCTTGCATTTTAAATAAAAAATTGCCTTGGATTTAGCTTATGAAGTTGGTATTAAAATGTGGGCATTACAAATTGCAAGTAGTTAAGTGTATAAAATGATGAGTTGATTATACTAAAAAGAAGTTTGGTAACACCTACTATGATGTGGGAATAATTGAAAAATTCATGATAGAGGCACTTAGGAGGATGATATGACATATATGGGTATGACAAAGAAAAAAATTAAAATGACGTTTTTTATTTATTTATGTGTTTATATTATTTTATAAAAAATTAATTTGCATGATAACTCGCATGGGTAATATGTTATGAATACTTATTTTATCATTTCTAATTATAACATAAAGTTGTGTTTTTAACTATACTTTCTATCAAGAGTTGTCTTAGTTTATTATGTTACTCGCATGAGTTATTACACTCCCTAATTTATATGCATTTATATGTGCATTTCTTATGGTTAAATAAACCTCATGTAACCATTTTATTTTGTTTAATATAAATCGTATTTCGCTCATGTCAACTAGTGAGCATGTTACCTCACCTTTAGAGGTGGTTAAAAATAGTGGGTTGGTGTCAAACCTCTTTTCTTAGCTTTGATAATGACCATTTGGCATTGGCGAGATATTTTTGATGCCCTCGACATCGGTTTTCAAGATCTTTATATTTGGCATGGCGTATCCAAATCTAGTGTGAAGAAAAATCAAAACCATGTGACCTTTCAAATGCATGGTGCATGCCTCAAGTGGACGACATTACAAATTCAATACAAAAATACTCAACAACTAAACCTCACTCAACCAACGTTTTTCCCAACCCTCATGAACATTTGCGGAGGGTCACTTTGGTTGGTGGGGGGATAAAATTATCTAAAACCGATTGCATCGCATTGGTGGGCCTCTGCCCGGTTTCGGCCACCTAGGTTCGATTTTGGCCAACTCCCTTACGAACATACGTGAGGGATAGGCAACATAATAATAATATTCCATGGCTTACAACATGTAACATTTCCACATAGTGCACTAAAAGTGCAAGTACAATACATTAGGGGTCATGCAATCACCCTATGCCCCTAATTCACAATCATAATTTATCACATAACAATATGAGTACATATATATCACGAACATAAGGATTTCACATCATGTCATACATTCCAATATAACACAACATGGTGACATAACACCATAGTATAATACAACATATTCACGATGTGACAAATTCCACTATGATGTAATTTGTCATACAACACATTATTCCACATATATAATATCAATAGAACATTAAACATCATAACACTTTTCATGCGGTTCACAAACATTCCCTTCACAAAAAGGTTGTAATACACATGGATTTCACATAGAATTCATAAGAGATAGATAGAAATTAATCCCATCAATAAACATGTACCAACATCACAGATAGTCCACACCATGTGGTAAGCACAATAGGTACATTCACATGAACAAAATTACAAGTTTTTCACATCACACAAAAGAAAACATTGCTCCTCAACCATCATGCATAATCACCACAACGCCAAAATGTCCCAGAGGTTTGAGCGTATGAAGCTTCGCTCTGATACCAACTGTAGTGCCCACCCATGTGGGACCCAAACACAGGACCAAACTATACCATGATTTTTTTTTGACTCGATTACTTATTACAAGACAAAACACAGTTTACACACCAAAATCCACACCACATGTGATGCCAACACAAACATGCACCCACCCATACAACATGTAGGTCATATAATTAACAAGACAACACTAGACATAGTCCAAAGTCACATGTTTACAATGAATGGGTATAAAACCATGACCCAACCAATACTTGCACATCACCCATGGGCACCTTCCACATTACCACATTTTGTAGGTTACATCTTTATTATATTCATATTTCGTTATTTAACCTCAAAGATTTAGGAAGTACTTAACATGAAAGTGCACATTTTCCTTTATGGAGACCACATTCCTTTTGGTTCGTTTATCACTTAGCTTATACTAGTTTCATCCAATTTACTTGTATTATTGTGAATACATCATATAACTTGATTGATTACTAGAAGTTTCTTAACATTTATATATTACGTTTCGATTCCCAAAAATTAGAAACTATGCTTTCTCAAAGATTTGTTTTTGAGAGGGTCAAATCACATCACCTTCATAACACAAGAAATATTTATTAAGCTGCAAAAATAATCTCCATGGTTCTTATAATTCATAGCTTGACATCACAAGGATACATTCTCAAAAAAAGCAACAAGTTATGAAACTCCCTTTGTGAAAATAGTCTTTTCACGAATATCTTAATATAAGTGTACACTAATTGATCCACATTTCAAATGCCATTAATTTGCAAAAACCAATGTATACATCACCCAACACTTGTTCTCAGACTATGGGTTCATTTCTTAAAGAGAAAGGATACTCACTATTTCACTTAGTTTTCATTGCGAGGGAAAATATCTCATGACGATAAGAGGAGAATCTTAAGCTAAACTCAGGTTTGTGGTACACTTGAAGATAGGAAAGATTGGGAGCATTTATAGATACAAAAGGGTCACCGGTGGTTAGTATTCAAGGCAAGTTATTGTTCTAGAAAATCATGTTCTTAAAGGAGATAGCTCATATTATCTTTAATGTCAGAAAAATAATACTTAACAAGGGTAAGGAACAAGTCACAATTTTCACCTATCTAATGAGCCAACATCCTATCGTTAACAATCCCACCTGCTAAGGTTTAGATACAAAATTATGTCCACACATTATCCTCAAAAAGGTCCTAGGATTAGTTTTAAATTTATCCCCATTTACCCCAAGGGATCTATGCCCGACTACAGGCCAAAGCTAGCATTCAACAACCAATTCCCCCAAGACCTCCAAAAACTCAAAGGTGTTCCTATAATCAAAGGAAAGGAAAAACACTTCCATTTATAAGGTGTAGATAAGTCCCAAGAGGTATTCGGTTACGCTATAGAAACAAAGGACGAGGTTAAGCTCAAGGGGACCATTCCATACCACAAGGGTTGACATTTCAAACTATAATTTTGGTGGACGCTTTCCGCCCAAAAAGGAAACACACACATACAAGTTATTATATTTTTCTTTGAAGGCTAAGAGATTTCCTAAGTCCAAACACCACTAGCATACAAATGAATTATGCCATTACCAGATTACTACCATCAATTTTAATAGTACAATCACATCCAAGGTTACGATGGTACAAATAGTTTTAATTAACAGGATTTCAATTTCATCCTCTTGACAATGATTTGGATATAATAAAATGGATCCTATTACATTGTTTTCCAATGTGACATGATACAATCAACTTCATTTTCCTAACCAAATATACTTAAATATGACTAAGTGTGGAATTAGTCAAACATGCAAAAGTACAACTACGTAAGAAGTAATACATTTCGCCAACATGCACAATATGGTATACATCATGGAACCAATGAAATAATACATTCAATTCATAACAATATCGCTAATATATTCTATAAAATTACATTGCTTTCAGATAACATGCTAATAAAAGACACAAGTGTCATTGTACTTCTCCTATTATGTCTGGTACCGCAACCACCGCAGGTCAATCTTAGGTCCGGTATGGAAATCCCCTACACTCAATCATAAATCCACACATTCATCATTTCGAACAATTTCAAATAAAGAGTAGAGAGAGGTAGAGTTGGGGAGGGAGAAGGAGAGAGAGTTTGTTTCTCACACATTCACACTTTCACATTCATTTGTGCTTTTCATTTTTGGTTCTAAAGAGAGAGTAAAGATTAAAGAGAAGGTTAAGAAACACTTTATTTTCCATTCATAATCTTGTAACCATTCACATTCCATGTAAATTTCCATATCATTTCAAACCAATTTATATTTTCCAATTCATTTACGTTTCCAAATCAACCAAATTATCATAGACATTCTTGGAGAAAGAAGAGGGAGGAGAGAGAAAAACACCATACATTTAAAAATCCATTCATAAAAGATAAAAGATCAAATAATACTCTACATAGAATTTTGGTGGTATTAGAAGGTCACACACGTGGTTAGAAGTCAAACGGGACTCTTAGAAGGAGTTTTTAACAAAAGTAGCAAGTTAAGAAACTGACCAAAATAGCAAAAGTGCCTATAAACTGGGTCCCAAAAATGCTCATCTTGATAAATCACAAATTTGGATGATTGCCACTTATTTCCCTATATAGAGAGACTTCATCACATTTGACAGAAGTCAAATAGGACGAACAATTCTCAAGTTATAAGGGTACCTCCAAGGTGATAATCGTAAACACAACCGAAATTTCATATCATACAACAACTGGAGGGCCTCGAAACCCACTTACAAAACAAATCCCCGATAGTAATTTTACGTAACTAAGAGTTTTTTCCAATTCTCCTATTGATATTCTAGAGGTAGGAGGTGCTTGTTTTCCATTTCGCTCGAATGAAGAGGCATTTGCAAGTTGGAATCGATCGCATTTTATTACATTGAGCTTGTCACCACAAGTGGCTAAAATATTAAAATGGGCTTCGAGGCTTGACTCAGAAAGGCATTAAAAGAATTCAAACAACTGAGTTAAGTTTCCCCACGGTGTCCTACGTTACCAGGGATCAAATTAGAAGTTCTAGATTCACGGTACATTTGGGTGTGGCGCTCCATGCACACAATTTCCAAGGCTAATTTTTCTATGTTTTTAAAGGTTTTCAAGAAGGGTAAAAGTCGTAACATTTGTTCAAGATGTATTGTTATTATTATTTTTATCCAAAATTCTTGAAACCTAACCACATAGGAATGACAGAGAGTGTAAAATAAATGCAAAGAAAATGGAAAATCCATACCTATTTTGCGCATTTCACCGTTACTGCATCTGATGAGACCAAAATCTCTTAAAGCATTTCATCAAACAAATTCCTCGCATTCCTTAAACAAGTTTCCACATTTTGAAAATATCCAGATGAAATAAAAATATACCCAACCAAAATCATCCACACCATTCTCAATCTTGCACCATTAAGAAGATCGATCGGTTGGAGGAGGTGTTATGACTCTGCAACCATGGCAAACCATAAGGTTGCATTTCAAAGATCCATTTTGTCAAACAGTTCACAAGAAAAGCATAGGGACCATGCTATATTCTCTGCATCATTCCATTTTTTTAATAGAATAAAAGCCTATGTGCCCTGCCCACACACGTACCACGCTGCATCCAAGGAGCTTCTCACACAATGCACCCCAATACCCAGAACCCTCCAAATTTTGCATACAAAGCTAACAGGCATCACACCACACGCTAATAGCAAAAACAGGCATGCCCAGCCGCATTTCCACCAGGAAATTTAACAAACATTTCATGGGCGATTAGAAATGTCTCCACATTTTGCATACCAGTCAAACCAGGCGTAGCCATAATAAATGACACCGTTTAATATGACGGTGTTTTGATGTGAATGCACACTCTTAAATAAAACTCTCATTTAAGCACAGGTGAGGGGTACGCTGGAAGATTTTAGAGTTTATATTTACACCTGGAAATTTCAATTGTTTGAAATCTTTCAAGCCGTGTCAACAAATCTGATCCTTTTTTTTAGTTCATCCCTGCAAATAAAAGTGTCCCAATCCCAGCAAAAGAGGTTTTCCAAGAGCCCAAATTTCAATCAAGAAAAAAACCAAACAGTACACTTCCTTTGATATGCTCGCACATTCTGCATATGTGTCCAACAAGGCAGTCATAGCCCAGACAAGACAAAAAGCTCCTGTGTGGACAGAACTTGGGGAGGATGCTGGCAAATTTGTGGAGTTCGACTTGACTTCCAATTACATTTGTTTGAAATCCTCCAAACCGCTTTCAACAAAACCATTTGTGCATATCCTGCAACCTGGGCATTCCACGAGACCACATTTTTCAGGCATTTAACCAAACAATTTCCTTGTCTGGCGCAGGGGTTGAACAAACTTCTCTGAGGCGTCCCAATCATCTAAATTGTCTAAGCCCTAAGAGGTCTTTTGCATTCCAGCATAAGACTAAGCTAATATTTGATGAGAGAGAGACCATACCACTGTTGGCGGTTAGGGGAGAATCAAATTCAGGTTCTAAATACGGTTCACCATTTGCAATAGAAATCAATCAGACTAAGCCCAAAATGGTGAAGAGAAACTCAAAACAGAGTTTCATGACCACACAAAGCATTACCAGGCTGCTACACAACCTTCATCCCCACCATGAAAGCCTCCATCCCAATACATCTTCACGCATGCCCAAATAAAATTCATTAAAACATTCTTCTGACCAGAATTTTCCAAAAATCCTCTCATAGGAGACAACTTACAAAACCAAGAAAAATTTCCCAAAAATCCTTCTCAAGGTGAATCTCACATTACCCAAAAGAATTTTCATTAATTATTTCTTGGTAAGTGCTTTGGCACAAGCATCAATAACTTGTGGAAATTAGCAATATTCAACATATTTAATGGTTTAATTATTTTCATATTTCTTTTGTTGTTTAGAAATTAGTATCAAAAGACTAAAGTATTTATTTATTTATTATTTTAAAATTTCTTTAAATGAAGTCACAAAATCTCCTTGATATTGTATTTAACTTAATATGAGAAGAATATCTTATTTGAGACATATATGAATCACCTTGATCATTTCCCGCATTACCATTTACTTCGATAAACTTTAACAATATACACTAAATACATATAAATTTTTCAACTTCAAGATTCGTAATCGCTCTCAAGTCGACAAGATTGTAAGATTATTGATGTCGCCACACGAGCATGGAGTGGGCACTACAATGATCATGCTAATAATGAATAAGATCATCATGTTGATCAAGCCAATGATCAAGGTGAAGCTGATTTTGAAGAAGATGATGATGATGAAAGTGATGGTGATGAACTTCACGAAACGCATATAATGAAGACGATGATGAAATGAATATCCCAATAGGTAGATATTTGGAAAATGAATGGAATATTCCCATAGCTACATATATATAGAGGAATAATAAGGGAACATTAGTTATGACTACAAATCCAAGTCATGTAACCAACAAGGAGTTGGTGGAAATACAAGAAGATGAAAATGAATAGTTGAAACATTCATACTCCTCTTTCTTATTATGCTAATTAATTAATTACATTTTTTTCTTGTGTTACCGGATCCCATTACATATTTGTAAGTTTACTTTTGATTTTGTGTAAAATCTCAACTCGTATAATTAAATTACAAATGTAAATTCATACCAAAATATAATATATTGAAGCCTCTCATATGCTTTGTTGAGATATAGTATATTTTTCCATTTATGGAATTCAAATTCACTCGATTAACTTTTAAATATAATTACTTTTTAAAAGTCTACCCTAGTTTGGCATATCACTAATTTGGTATATATGAAGTAAGTTGTGGATGATTTGTTATTTTAATCAACGTCAAATAAGAAATAATTAGGTATTTCCATTACTAAAATCGAGACACGTTGGTATTTATGTTAAATGTAATCATCTCTCTTCCCAATCACCTACTACCAAAATTATACATGTATATGCACTCCAGGTGCGGCGGTTTTATTATATTTTAAGTGGTTGGTTTGAAACTACTTGTGAGATTCGATAAATTGTATGACAACTACGTAAAAATATTAGAAAACATTTGAAATATTTTTAAGAATAGGGAGCATCCCCTTTAATTCCCTAAGTCCCTAAAACATTTGGGATGTCTATGATGTCACCAAAATTTAGGGGATACATCCTCGTATAACATTATGACATACATAATGTATAGTATATAATACATTATACTTATATAACACATAATATAATATAATTTAGTATATACACATAATATAGTATAATATATATGATATGAAATATATATAATACATATATTTAATATTGTATATACATACTTATAGATATATTTTATGAAAAACACGGGTGACACAAATGTGGTACAAATTTACATCACATTTGCATCACATCACAACCTATACAAATATAAAAATCCAACTAGCTAAAAAAACAAACGTGAAAAGATTTTCTAAGAATTTGAGAGTAGAAAATAAATATGGCATGACCGGAGTAGAAGAGGAGGAAATAAACCCCTAATCTACTCTATGGACCCAACAATAAAAGAGGAAGAAGGAGAATATTTGGTACATCTACATAGAAGACCGATGATAGATGTAAGTTTATTTTGCATTTAAATCATAGAATTTTTTTAATTGTAAAAATTGCATTCTAAGTAAAAACCCTAGGGTAAGTTTGAAACCTAGTTTAAATTTCTTTTAAAATCCAATTTTTGAACAATCTACACCCTAGAACATTTTTATAAAACTAAAACAATGCGTGTAATACCTAGAGAGAGAGAGAGAGAGAGAGAGAGAGAGAGAGAGAGAGAGAGAGAGAGAGAGAGAGAGAGAGAGAGAGAGAGAGAGAGAGAGAGGCAGAGGCAGAGAGTTAAAAGGGAAGAGAGGGAGAAGTTCGGAGAGATGGAAAGAGAACCATAGGGAGACCGAGAGAGAAGGAGATGGGAAATGAGGGTAGAGGGAGAGGGATGGAGAAGGAAAGATGAAGGGGGATATAGAGGAAAGAGAGAGATGGAAAAAGTTATAGAGGGGGATAGGGATAGAGTAAAAGAAAGAGTGAGGGAGAGAGAGAGGGGAGAGAAGGATATGTGAAAGAGGGTAGATGGACAAAGGTAAAGAGTTAGAAGGGAAGAGAGTGAGAAATTTAGAGATAGGTAGAGGGAGAGGGATGGAGAGATGGAGAGAGAAATGAAATAAGGAGAGATTGAGAGAGAATGAAAGAGAGAGGGGGAGATGGGGAGAGAAGGAGATGGGAAATAAGGGTAGAGGGAGATGAGAGAGAGGGAGGGAGGGACAAGAAAGGGTGAGAGAGAGATAGGAGGAGAGGGATAGGGAGAGGGAAAGGGAGAGGGAGTGAAAGATAAAGAGAGAGGGGAAAGAGAAAGGGAGGGAGAAAGGTAGAGATAGGGATGTAGGGAGAGGGAAAGAGAAAGAGGGGAAAGGGAGAGATAAGGAGATGGGAAATAAGGGTAGAGGGAGATAGGTTGAGAGAGGGAGAGAGTTATAGGGAATAGAGTGAGAGGTCGAGAGAGATGTAGAGGGAGAGGGAGGGATGGATGGAGAGAGAAAGGAGATATGGAGACAGAGGGAGTGAAAGAGGTATAGCAAGTGAGTGAAAGAGGGGAGAGGGAAAATATATAGGTAAAGAGAAATAGGTGGATAGGGAAAGAGAATGACATGGTATGGGTAGAGGGAGAGAGGGACAAAGTTAAAGGGAGAAAAAGGGAGAGGTTGAGAGAGAGGGGTGGGAGAGGGAGGGAGATATGTAGAGAGAAAAGAGATAGGGAGTGAAATGGAGAGAGGGAGTGAGTGAAAGAGGGAAAGGGAGAGAGGGAAATGAGATATGGAGGGAGAAAGGTAGAGAGAGGGAGAGGGGAAAGGGAAAGAGAAAGAGAGGGAATGGGAAAGAGAAAAAAATAGGGAGAGGGAGAGATAAGGAGATGGGAAATAGGGGTAGAGGGAGAGGGAGGGATATAAGGAGATGGGAGAGGTAGAGAGCGCGAGGGAGAGAGAAATAGAAGGGAAGAGGGAGACATAGAGTGAGGGGAAGATCAAGGGATGGAGTGGAAAGATAGAGAGGGTGAAAGTTAGAGAGAGAGGGAAAGAGAAAGAAACAAGGAGAGTGATATATAAGGATATGTGAAAGAAGTGTAGAGGGAGAGAGGGAGAGAGGCATAGGGGAAGAGATGGAGAGGTTAAGAGAGGGATAGATGGAGAGATGGATGGAGAGAGAAAGTAGAGAGGGAGTGAAATAGAGAGGGGGAGTAAAAGAGTGAGGGGGAGATGGGAGGGAGGGGGAGAGGGGAGGGAGGGAGGGATCGATGGAGATGCGAGAGACTTAGAGGGGAATAAATGGATGTGTTAAGAGAGATGTATAAGGAGAGGGAGAGAGAAAGGTAGAGAGAGCGAGGAGAAAGGTAGAGAGAGGGGTAGATTGAGAGGGAAATAAAAGAGAGGGGCAGAGAGAGAGAGAGAGAGAGAGAGAGAGAGAGAGAGAGAGAGAGAGAGAGAGAGAGAGAGAGAGAGAGAGAGAGAGAGAGAGAGAGAGAGAGAGAGAGAGAGACGTGCATCCAATTTATGGGTTTAACTCTTATGCCCATATATCAATTGAACTATTATTAACAAACCCTTATTTAAGCCAAAATTAGTACATCCTCTAAGAAAAATAGGTAACATGTTGTATTAGAAGTGTTGTATAATTTTAAACATTCTGGAACCTTATAATCATATTAGAAGTGTTGTATAATTTCAATCTCATTGTTATTATTTTGATTTTATTTGCATGTTGTATTGATATTAGAGACAACATGGAGTTATGGGTCATTTGATTGACACATTTATGCATGAAGTCTCTAACATGCATGCTTCACATGAATTTACATGGAGGAGTTGGATGACCCAACATAATGACCTTCCATGTTTACATGTCCATTGACCTCCACGCACCCACCACAAAGGTATTGGTTTACATTTTATTTTGTAATTAAAGAGTATTTTTTCATATTTACACATTTAATCATACAACTTTATAATGACATGTCTACTAGTATTCAGGAACATCTTCATAAGCATTGGTCATTCCTCGATATCTAGGAAAAAACACGAAGGTATGATTTTATATATTTTTAATACAAGTTTATTTCATTTGATTGATTAAATTTACAATATTTTTAACTATTTATTGTCATTAAAAAAATAATAATCTGTGTTAAAAGAAAAGTTGTAAAAGCCACAAGTTTGGGGTAAGAATCCCTAAAGAATCCCCAAAGGCTTTAAATAACAGATCAGTGGACCATATGATAAGAAATGAGCAAGGGTTCCTAATTAACATGCATTATTTGAAGTAAACAATCAAATTAAACTAACTAAAACTAACCTATAGTCTTTGAAAGCTTGAAATAATGAACCTAATAGGTCTTAAGGAATTAGTTTTAGTGATTAAGAGAAAGGGATCTCACCATTAAAGGCCTTTAAAGCCAATGGTTCTTCCCTTTTAATCTACAATTGGTATTATAAAATGCAAAAGTGAAGTAAATAGCTCAATATCTAAACTAGAAATGAAATCTAGAACCTAGATGCAAAATACTATAATTTGTGCTTGGGAAGAAGGGACGAATTCTTTAAAATGAGAGAGGGGGTCTAGCCCTATATATAGTTTTCTATTTGGGAAAATGGGAGATTTGGGTGCATGTGGGACAAACACTAAATTCCAAAAACCACTTTTAGCAAGTCAAAGCTTACTTTGACTAGTTTTAGGAAGGAATAAACCATGGTTAAGGTTTGTTAAGCATGTTTAGAAGATAATTAGGGTTTCGAGGGGTCAGATCAATCCAATGGAATGGATTGATAGTCTAGGAAGATGGTAGAAGTGGACTAGAAGAAAATAAGAAGCTAATGTAGTTAGAATGAAGCCGTAATAGCTTGTTAAAATGGTTTATAAGAGGAAAAACGACCAAAAGGATGTCGTATGAAGGAAGTTAGATAGGTTGAACTGGCGGTGTATCGTCAGTTTGTAGGAGAAGCATAACTAGTGCAATATTAGGAATAAAAGTGCATTGAACAAACTACGTGTGTCTACATTTTCCCCTCTTTGAGGTGATGTAAGCTACATCACTTGAAGAAAGTAGACAAATACGAGGCATTTAGAATAATTTTTTTGAAGGGATAGAGGAAAAATTAGTAGGATTTAAGGATGCCCCTCGAGTGTCGATGGGGTGATAGAAGAATGCAATTGACGATCGAAAAGAGAAATAAAAAGAGGAAAGTGCGAAGAAAAGAAGATGAAAACAATAAAAGAGATATTGAGCTATCCGCAAATCAATTGTATTCCATATTTAAATCATCATTTTTCTTAGAGACCTCCTCATCGGTCCTTATTAAAAAGAACAAACAAAAGTGTAGTATGACATGAAAAGCCATATACGAACAAATGTCCATTGCTAAAAACACCAACCCCATGCAACATACAAAATGCAATGCAATATGAGAAAGTAAAATATACCTAACTCCATGCAATATACATAATGCAATGCAATACGAGAAAGTAAAAGATGCCTAACCTAACAGAGAAACATAATGTAATGTTTTTGTTATCGAGCTTCAATTCCAACCTATTCGAATTAACGATAAGGGTTATGATGGTGCCCCAAGCAAGGATACATGTGAGGGGGAAATGGAGGACACTTCGGTCCAATGGAAAAGCAATGTGCACTACGAAATGGTACCAGCAACTCGTTGTGCCCCGTAGTATAACATTGATAAGAAACCTAGATTTTGTTAATGGAGGAAGATCAAGATGATCTGCAAGTTGCATATATGAACATGTGAGAACTAAAGAGCGATGTTTTATAAGATGATTTATATTGTTTTTGATGTTTTTTTGAACATATTTGAATGTTTTTAATGATTTTTCTCGAAAGTTTTTGAAACTATGTACAGAAGACAAAGAAGCGTGGATTCCCTAGTGATAGACGGATGTACAAGGGAAAAAGGCCACGTGTGTATGAGAAAGGTGAAGATGTAAAAATTCCTCAATGATTAGGTGGGAGTATTCAAAGGAAAATCTTCACGTGTAGAAGCGGGACCCAAGGCCATTATGGACAGGTTCAACATGATTATGAACGTAAACCAATGAAGTGATGGGAAGAAGCGAGATGCTGCCTCCAGTGTAATTTGGCCTAAAAGCACATGATAGAAAGGAAGGAGGTGATTGTCTTTGTGAAAGGGGACAAAGGTGTCCACAACATGTCAAAAAAGTTAATCTTATACACATGGATGTTCTGAATGAAGTAGAAGAATGATGTGAATGACATGAATGTAGTGAGAATCCTCTCGATGAAACAATGATTAACTAAAGGCACAAATCGTGAGACGAGATAAGGATTAAAGTAAGAGTCCGAACAAGGTAAAAAAAAGCACTTGGTAACATACTAATCTTGCATACTCATAGAGATCTAGTGGGTGAATGTGGAATTAAATTACCTCTTGATAGGAAAATTTAATAGACAACAAGTGAAGACACCTCTAGCCATTTGTAGGAACGATTGATTTTGAAAGGTGGTTTTTAAAATGGAGGGTGGAAGGATAACCGTATATTGCTCCGCTGCGCCTAGGCGTCCATATCCCGACGGAGATGAATTTGATTCTAATCGCAACATAGCTTTATCTTGTCGATCAAAGGCCCATAGCCTCGATAGAGATTAATGGAAATACCCCAAGAGAGAGTAATATATCAATTTGCTTTTGCTTTTAGCTTTTAGCTTTTGATTGATTTTGATTCTTTTTCTTTCTAAAAACTTATTTCAGCTCTCTTGTTTGACAAGGGGTTAAGAACCACTGATGACTTAATAGAAGGAGGTGGAAGTGATTGTGATGACGACATTGGCTAGTGTCAAGAAATATGTCCAAAAGTTCTTCACAACAAGTTTATTAGATGTTGAATGTGATAGGATCTCCATGAGGCCAGTCATTCTTTAATTTACCAAGGTGATAAAAGACTAGGGTCAAATGGATACCATAGAGATAAATTTCACAAAATGCGTGTGAATAGGCTAACCAAAAGATCACCGAAGGGATAAAAATGATAGGAAGACTTGCAGAAGAAGAGAAAGAAAGGGAAGAAAGAACATCCATGTGTACATAATACCTGATTGCAATGTTTGATATTTGTACTTTTGATTTTTTTGAAATGTAATGTTTTCTCATGTTTTTACATTTTGAGTTGTTTTGATTTTTAGATTTTTGATAGTTTTTGGAAAGGTGGGACCAACAGAGTCACTCTGCGTGGTAAGATCCAACAACGATGTCAGTGAGTTCTTTGATAAGGGAGACTAAGAATGACTGTTTATCAAGAGTCATATTATCCCTTATCTTGATGATCGTGGCTTTGAGCTCATACTCAATAAATGACTGTGATTTATCCTGAAACATGGATTTTGTATGCAGGAGATTGAGTTCCCTATCCAGAGGTTTATGCACTTTGTGCCATACTTGATGGTTACGTTGATGTGTGTTCTTGAATTGCGTTTTATTTTTAACCTTAAGATTGTTTGATTTGTTGGGAGCTTTAGAGCTCTTGGAAGTTTTGACCTGAGCTTGATAATGACCATGTTTGGGTTTTTTATAAGTGACGCATGACTTGTCCGATATCGAGAAGGAGAAGAAAGAGAACGCGTTTATGATTGATGATAGGAATGATAGGGATGATGGTGGGCTTGCCCCAGTCATTGGTAGAAGAAATATGTGATAGATGAAAAGGATACGGTCCAAGAATTGAAGAGGATGGGCTACTAGGAGGTGAGCCACTGATAGAAGATGATGAAGAGATGTTAGAATATGGCCCTAAGATGGAATAAATTGGGCTACGAGGACATGGTCCAAGAATATAAGATGAGGGTGAGGGACTACTAGGGTGTGGCCCAAGTATCGATGAGTAGGGGCTACTCGGAGGTGTCCCATAGATAGAAGAGGATGAAGGGCTACTAGGATGTGGCCCAAGAATAGAAGG
The DNA here is from genome assembly GCA_018340775.1 of Taxus wallichiana var. yunnanensis. Taxonomy (NCBI): domain Eukaryota; kingdom Viridiplantae; phylum Streptophyta; class Pinopsida; order Cupressales; family Taxaceae; genus Taxus; species Taxus wallichiana. The sequence continues at coordinate 611,048,437 of CM031241.1, forward strand.
TAATGGGCTACCAGGAGGTGACCCACAAGTAGAAAATGAAGGGCTACCCGAGGGTGGCTCTAGGATAGAAGAAGATGATGGGATACTAGGTGTGAACCAAGGAAAGATTTTGATTGAGGAATGATGATAGATAAGGAATGATTGGGTAATGAGAAGATAGGCCATGGATCAATGCTAGACCCCGACATCTCATCATGTTCAGAGGAAGGTGAAGATGGAATGCCAAAAGAAGAATCAAGTTCCATGACCTTAGGCTCTTCCTCTATGTTCTGAAAAGAGGGATCAACTTCTTTTCCCCAATATGCGAGTGTATCGAGTTCAAGAAAGAACCCTTGTTTGCAATCCTCTAAAGGGATATCTTCGTGTAGTTTGATTGTTCCTTCATCCTAAGATAAATCAATCAGTAGAGGTTGTTTTTCTTCGACCATAGGAGGTTGACTAGAAGAAATGGGTTTGATAAGTGGTGAAGATTGATTGATAGAAGAAGAATCAAGAGAGGAAGTAGGCTTGGAGGCAAGTACATCTTGAATGGATGATTTAGATTTAGACTTAGGTCGTTTTTCTAGAAGACGACGTAATGTACGTTGGAAAGGCGAATCGTATAGCCATCGGTTAAGTTCTTGCATAAGATTCAAATTGGATGAGTTACTAGAGGTATTCAAGTTGTGGAACTCTTTGACGAAGAAGAGGTCGTTGAGACGACCGATGAAGGAGGTCCTGCGAAGAAAGGGAGGACTGTGACTCAAGAACCGAATTATATGTTCGATCGATGGAACTTGGAGTCACACGAGTCTTCAAAGGAGGAAGAAATCATTGAGGTGAGTTGGAATAAAGGTCTTGTGAAGGAAGGGAGGACCGTGATTCAAGATTTGATCTAGGGGTATCTGAATAATAGTTGGGATCCAAATCTTCAGAAGAAGAGTGGGAATCCAAATGGTAGTTTGAATCTAAATCAGAAGAAGAGTGGGGGGAACCTGAATAATAATTTGGATCAGAAGCATCCAAACCATACCACCGACTATGAGCTAAAGGTGGGGAACAGGGTACCCATGTGGGACTTCTAGTGCAAAGAACCAAATGAGGCTTAGTCGTAATGGGAATATTTTTATGTGAATGCCTAAAATTAGGTTTTGTGTTGTTGTAAATGTGAGAAATTGCTTGATATTCAGTCATGGTTGGGGTCGTTTAAGTACAAATGTCTAGGCCTAGATAGTGTGATAGAACTCCTTTAAAGGGAAGAAAGCTCCATGTCGATTTGGGCAGACAATGGCAACCAACTAGACAAATGTAAGTACAGAGATGTGTGCATGGTTTTCCAAGGGAACCTAAGGAAAATAGACATCATGATGACGTAATCTTGATGAGATCAAAAGGATTGTCCTAAAAACAAGTTTTCTGAATGAATAATCATCCAAGCGTGAAACACAAAGCCAATCAACAAGGAAATACACCCAACGTAAATGCGTGTGCAAAGCGAGTCCGATGCAAAGATGATCAACACAATGTCAATATTTACGTCAAGCTCAAAATGAACAAGGTGTAAGTATTAACAATAGTGTAGATGTGACTCCTAATCAAAGGATACAACACCGCGTCAACAACCAACAAGGCCAAAATGTTAAAGGGAGAGGTTTACAAATTTAAGCCACGTAACCACACCAATTGACACGTCTATCAAGCTTCGTAGAGAAGTGGGATATTAGTGTCAAAGTGGTATTGAAACAATGCAAACAAAGTAAGCGAAACCTTTAAATATTTGGGACAATGTTTGAAATCAAACCAAGTTGAGGTATACTAAGGATGTGCTAGAATGTGGGCAGTGTAATGTCACAATGCAGACACTTAGATCATGTTTACGAGAAACGTGACATAAGTGAATTAATTGTGTCAAGATGATGCGATACAAGATAACACGTCAAAGGGAAATCAATTGATGAATCAATCCTAACTATAATGATGATCTTGAAATGAAGATCAAGTGGCCATCAAATATATGAGAACGCATCCATGCACTTTAGACATTTAACAAATCAGCCGCAAACATGGATGAGCGTAAATGGACAAAAAATTTGTGAGCACTATCTATGACAAAACTCTCGAAAGATGCCTTCTCTTTCCCCAAATGGGAAACAAGAACGCAAAGGTATAGATTAAAATATGGAAATAAACTAAGCGTCACTTGGGAAGAGTTTTTCCTTGTTCGAAGGTGAGAAAGAAACCGAGCTAAGTGAGACATCGTAAACTTTGTGATGAGATACACTTAGATCCAACTTAGAATGGGTTCGTTACCATGTTTGAAAAACAAGGTGCTGAATCCAAACAAGTTATCACTTCGTGATGGAAAACGACACAAATGGACTAGTAAAGTGGGCCTCTAGACAAAATAACCTCCTTAATAGGTTCTCTCAACTAGGTGTTACAAAGTCGTCTTAAGAGAGATCAATTTTCCCAGGTCACAATGACTATATCTAGGAGTATCTCGGCTTTACTTTACCCCCTCCGAGCACAAAGGGAAACTAGTGCATCCACGTGTGCTCTTCCTGGGGTCTCCATACGAGATAAATTTGTAACGCTAACTCACAAGGTGTACTAGTTAGGTGGTTAAGTGAGGTGCTTCCTGTTTCATCCACGAGGTTACTCAGTGGTGGACTACTTTAGGGTTCCTGGTACCACCCCCATTGTTATAGCTTAAGGCATTATGCCAAAGGGGTTACATTCCAGTTGAGTGGAGAGGGACATACCCTTTTCCGAAACCTGCAATACAGTGTTTTGAATGTGGTGTGTTTTTTATCTTTTTAACTTAATGTGGTTTTAAAGTGGCACACCATTTGGCAATCTGTAAAAACACGTGTATTAGAAGTTTGCGCTTCGTTTTGACACCTTTCTTTGACAAGCATTAGGTCATGTAGACAACAAGTTGTTAGTAATTTTCCAGTTCACCGATTGAGGTAAAAGAAAACTTACACTTGCTTTTGATTCCTAAGATCACCCAAAGGTGTGAAGGAAGAGCATACGCAAAGTGAAAATCCTACTAAAAGAACATAAAATGTTACTTTATCCTTTAAAAGTAAAGTGTTTTTAACATATAAAATAGAATTTGTTCAAGTGTTTTTGATCTCCAAGATCGCTTTGGAAAGTGCGAGGAGAGAGCATACGCACTTTTTACAAATCCTAGTTCAAGCTAAGGAATGAAAAAACACTTAATCATGCAAACTAAAATATCAAAGAAATAACTTTGTTTTAAGCTTGTTAATTTTAGAAACCTGCAACAAAAATGTCAGAAAAATAGTTTTAACAATGATGTAGAATTTTTTTAATTTTGACAGTGACACCTACACACCCAAACTGACATGTACATGCCCCAACCAGCAGGTATGCACCTAGACTAACACCTACACCGGTATGTGAAAATAAAAACAACTACCAACACCTACGCGCCCCAGATTAAACAGTGCACTAGGGTTTTAACGCCTGACGCTCTCGTGACTAACTGGATACACCTGCAACATAGAAATTAAACAATCTAGAATATACGAAATACAAAGATGCTCCCTAAAACATAGGGACGCTTACAAACTGATACGGACGAGTGAGTCTCAACGGAGATGCGCCCCAGAATAAAATGAAATATTCTGTAAAATTTTACACAGTGAAGTTATTTACACAGATGCATCCAAAGAGACGGAGATGCCAACCCAGACGGAGACGTGGGCGCGTCCTTGAGGAGGAAAATTTTACTAATGAAGAGGACAATCAGACGGGTACACGGATGTTTCGATGGAGATGCGTGTGTTTCAACATGTACGCGTCCCTTTATAACGCCTACACGTGCCCTGTGAAAAACCTGCAAAAACCACGGATTTTCAAATTTTCAAGAGAAAACAGCTTAGTAGTTAGTCAAAGCATCCTATTTCTATGTCAAACCCACAAAATGTATGTAAATGAAGGTCATTTATCCAGGTTAAAAATAGAAATGAGGAAATAACAAGTGATTTGAACTAAAAAACTTGAAAATGGACTTTGAAGAACTCAAAGGACCTCCATTAATGGAGGATGGACATAAGTGTCCCACTGGCGTGCCAAATGTGTTCAAAGAAAAGTTGTAAAAGCCACAAATTTGGGGTAAGAATCGCTAAAGAATCCCCAAAGGCTTTAAACAACAGATCAGTGGACCATCTGATAAGAAATGAGCAAGGGTTCCTAATTAGCATGCATTATTTGAAGTAAACAATCAAATTAAACTAATTAAAACTAACCTCTATTCTTTGAAAGCTTGAAATAATGAACCTAATAGGTCTTAAGCAATCAGTTTTAGTGATTAAGAGAAAGGATCTCACCATTAAAGGCCTTTAAAGCCAATGGTTCTTCCCTTTTACTCTACAATTTGTGTTATAAAATGCAAAAATGAAGTAAATAGCTCAATATCTAAACTAGAAATGAAATCTAGAACCTAGATGCAAAATACTATAATTTGTGCTTAGGAAGAAGGGAGGAATTCTTTAAAATGAGAGAGGGGGTCTAGCCCTATATATAGTTTTCTATTTGGGAAAATGGGAGGTTTGGGTGCATGTGGGACAAACACTAAGTTCCAAAAACCACTTTTAGCAAGTCAAAACTTACTTTGACTAGTTTTAAGAAGGGATAAACCATGGTTAAGGCTAGTTAAGCATGTTTAGAAGACAATTAGGGTTTCAAGAGGGTTCTGAGGGGTCAGATCAATCCAATGGAATGGATTGATAGTCTAGGAAGATGGTAGAAGTGTACTAGAAGAAAATAAGAAGCTAATGTAGTTAGAACGAAGCCGTAATAGCTTGTTAAAATGGTTTAGAAGAGGAAAAATGACCAAAAAGATGTTGTATGAAGGAAGTTAGATAGGTCAAACTGGCGGTGTATCGTCAATTTGTAGGGAGAAGCATAACTAGTGCAATATTGGGAATAATAGTGCATTGACCAAACTACAGGTGTCTACAAATACTTCATTATGACACGTATAGTTTATTTATAGATTTGGAAGAAGAGGATGGCGATAGGAGTATATGCCCTTTGGCTACAACAAGGGAGTCACCAACTCCAAGATATGATTATTTTATTTTTTTATCAAATTATTTTTATTTAATTCAATAACGACAACTTATAATTTTATTGTCGATCCTCTTCGAGTGCACGACCCTCTCAACCTACTCTAACTAAAACTATAAAATGTAGCTGAAAAAATATCCCCTCATCTAATCTCAAGGACATACTCCCGATTCACCAAGGAGGTATGACAAGGAGGAGGACATGTAAGCCACCATCTTTAGATGATGAGAGACCCTACCATCGTATCCATGGTAGTTATCGACACTGAGTGAGAGGGGCCTTTGAAATGACTTTGTATGTAAATAATGTTGGCAAAATAATAAAGGATGTTTAAGGAAGTATGTGTTTTAATATGTGGCTATATTTAAGTGTATTATGAATTTTTCAACTTATCTTTTTACTAGTTTCTATTAATGTCAAACTTATTCATTTTTTGTTTTATTACTATTGAATAAAATATGATATTTTAAACCTTTTAATTTTTGGGTTTCGTATTTCAAGAAAATAATTGTTGATCGAGTGCATAACATATTCAAATCATATTGTCATAGAGAGTGGAATGAAATCCCAAAAAATAATTGCGCAAGAGGCTAATTGATTTAACTCGATGTGATTATGGTAGTGCACACTATAAAACAAGATTAATAAAAAATTTGCAGCACATGGGTTTAGGAGAATTAAGAGGCATATCAAGGTAATTTTATTGTGTAAATAACACATTTAAAAAAATCATACTCTTTTACTATTTTTTTATATTTATACTATGTAGCTAAAATATGAAGGAAACATTTATGCAAAGAGGTGACTTCTTGGATTTCCCAATGTACTTGAAGAAGCTTGGAATTACCTATGCGGAAAATGGTGTGAGAGGAGAATAATAAGGCTGCATGTTAGTTAACTCAATTTATGATATATGAAATTTTAATTTTTTTATTAATTAAATATTTAAAAATATTATAATTAATGTGAAGAGGAAAAATAACCAGCTATTAGGTTATGAAGCATGGGTAAGAAAAGGAGGATAGGTGACCCATCAATGGGACAACACAACTTAGTGGAGTTAATAAAAAATTTATAAGTTCAATATAAGTTATTCTATAATTTTATTTCATTATATAAATTCTCTTACATAAATTATTAATACTCATATTTTTTCATTTCATTGTTTTTGCAGGAAACCCATTATAATAGACTTGCAACAAAAGAGGTGCAAGCAACATTAAAATCAATGGGTTGGGAGTCAACTGAATTCATCAAGTGGGTCAATGAAAATGGATTTGTGTTAGTAAGACATGTTTAATTAGTTGTGAGTTACATAAATTTTAAATTCAAACAATTGTAATTTTTTATCATTATATATTTGTATGTTGATAGACAATGGGGATTATAAAAGGAAGAAGGGTATAAAAATCACTCAAACAAAAATGATGAAGAGGATCACATATACGAGGAGGAGGAGGAAAAAATGAATGAAGACAAAGCGAGGAGGAGGACTAACACCTAAGCAAAATTTGATTTTTTTGTAATTTGGAAGGTAATTGGTCCCTTTTTGTCATTTCCAAATGTAATCTATTATATATTATTGTATAAAAATCACAATATAAATATTGTGTTTTCTAATTATGTGTAACATGTGTGTATGCAAAGAAACACTACATAAAAAAGAAATAATACAAATAAAATAAAAATAGATCCTTTTCGTATCTCCTCTGCAACCTCGGATGAGATCGTTGAAGATTGGAATGAAGCAATCGAGCGTGTTGAATTTATTGATAAAAATTATTTGTGGATGCTCCAAAGGTGTTCAAATGGAATTAGAATTCAGCTACTATCAAAGTGATTGATGATTGAATTTTATTGATGATTCATGATAAATTGGACAACATAACAATTTGTGTGATTGAATGATAATCCAACACAATGATAATGCAAATTTCAAAGCTTCCAAAGATGATAATTGGAGAGGAATGAGTGATTATTTATAGATGAGGGAAGAGAATCCCAAATCCTTGATTTGTATAATTAACTTGTCTAATCTGAAGTTAACTGAAGCATGATTGAATTGTTTAATTGAGTTTCTAATATATTTGAGGAGTTAAATCATTGATTTGAGCTTGTATGAATGAGTTATTTTGAGTTTGGAAAAGGTTGCACATGCTTTTGTATATTTAGAATTAAATATTAATTGCATGTATTTTGTTTTATTCACCCAAAAAGTGATGTGACTTTTAGCTTTTGCATTGATTTGTTTTATTTTTGGAATGCCATGCTTTATGTGATATGTTTAGTTAACTCAAATGCATGATTTGATTTAATCTAAACTTGTCCTCTTGCATATATTTAATGATTTAATCTTTAATTGATTTCTTTTGCTCTAGTTAACTTGAGATGTTGACTAGTGAAGTGATATTAATTAATTGGATAAGAGGTGAGATGTAAATGGATAATGTAGGATTTATTTAATTATTTTGATATTAAATTAGCTAATAAAATTAACTAATGGGATATGAGATGAATAATAAGAATGATAGGATTAATTAATTAATCATAGGAATGGGATATGAGTGTAATAGGATTCATAGCATGAATATTTAATAATTCAAGACCTATGTGTGAGTGATATGAATGATTAGGGAATTAAAGGACAATGTCGTAAAATGCCATTAAAGGTCACAAAATAGTGGAATATATCAAAAGTGGTCGAAAATGGTCGTAATGTACTGTGAAGTAATTACGGGATGATTTCAAAGGTTTAGAATGTGTAATGCGATATTTTAGGGCATCTATAATGTGTTAATTGTACTTTTAATTTTATATTAGGAATCCTCAATATATATTATACAATTATATAATATAATACATATAATTTGAATTATAATTATATATAGAGAAAATATAGTAAACAATAAAATTAATTCACTTTCAAATAATATATTTACATTAAAACCTATAAAAATAATACAATATAATAATTAGCAAACTAAATCATTTTAAAAATGTGTTGACCAAGTTTTACGTCATATTTGCACCACAATATTGGTGGTACAAATTTGGTGCAAATGCGACAAAAAACTATGCACTTAAAAATACATAATAGCGTCAAACTTGCATCACCTTTGCAACACATTTTTGGTTTGAATTCTCGGCAAAAGCACATCCAAATAGCCTTAAATGCGATTTTTCAATGTCAATTTGACTCAAAAATTAGGCTATAAAAAGTTTATGTTATGGTGACAGGAGGTTATTTTAAGATATTTGAAAGATTCCACATACATGGGTAAATATTTTTAAAAACCTATATTATTTGGCTAAGTTTGCATGATTGAATACTATACTTTGCAAGAGAAAAAAACAAAATTCACTCCATGAGAAGTAATGAAGAATTGTATCTCATTTGAGAAGATGGAATTTAAAACTACACTTTTGAATAGAGATATTTTGTGGACCAAAATAATCCAAATCATAGATGCATGATATTAATTAGATTATAAACATAATTCAATTCATTTGAGTGATATGATAAACAAGCAAGACATTTTATCTACTTGGTAATATATATATATATATATATATATATATATATATATATATATATATATATATATATATATATTATATGAATTTAAAAATAATTTCTTTTAGATTATGAAGTTGCATTTACGAGGAGAGGGGGACCGAGAAATAAAACACACTCATCCCCAAAAAAACCATTGTGTTATTAATAGGTACACTTCCATAGTGGTGTCTCCCCTTTGGTATAGGATCATGATTTATTGAGTTTATATGTTGCCACATATCAAGCCTATTAGAGAAGTGCCAAAAATCTATTGGTTCAAGATCGCACATGTGAATGATGTGAGACGTGAATTGTTCCAAGAAAAACAATGCAAACATAAAACACTGCAAATTATGAATACAAGAGAGATAATTGCAATAACACATAAATAGATCCAATTCAATACGATAAAATAGAATAATGCAAGAGATGTACATATAGGAGGTGAATGTGTAACCTCCTCCTAGAATCATGGCAATCTCCACCTAGAATAGTGGTAACCAACAACTAGAATGGTGTAGTCAAGTGGTGACTAACACCTAGAATAGTGTAGTCAAGTGGTAACCAACACCTAGAATAGTGTAGTCAAGTGTACACCTAAGCAAACATATCCCATAAGTGTAGGGAAACTCCAAGTGAGGTGGAATATCCCAAGTAGGATAATATAATTGAAGCGAGGAAAATAAACCCTACACTAACAAAGCCTAATCTAAGATAGAGGTGTAAGGATCATGGAATATTAGGTTTAGATAAGTAATATGATTTCCAATAGAAACAAGTAAGAGTAATTCCAAAACAGTCAAGTAAGATAAATTACAAGATAGATAAGTAATACATTAATCTAGTAACAATACCAACATTAATAGAAAAATATTTGTGTATGGAAATTTGTAACTCTAATAATTGTGTTAACAACATAATGTAGTTCAAGTAGCATACCCATAACATATGAAATCATTTGCACAATCAAAAATGAAATAAATCAATTAATTATAAAATATTAAGGTAATTTTTTTAATTTCTACATAAAATTTATAATAATTACCTATGTGAACAACTATTGTGAAACATGCGCTTCTTGCATATTTACTAAATTGTGTCCTTGGGTGTTATATAGTAGAATCAAATGGAATCCGATGTTGCATAAATTCTGTAAAAGACATGACTACGAATCTATGGATGTGTTTGTTGGATTTGTAGATGTAATACATGTATATGTAGCTTGTACAAGTGTTCTAACACACAAATCAATTACTTGTAAACATATAAAATCAATTTATTATTATTTCCATATAAAAATATATATTATTAAGTATTTTTGTGAATATTTATGATGAAACATGGAATTTATACATTTATGGTTGTGTACTTTCCTTGCGTAATTAAGTAAATATAATATCATATGATGTTGAATAAATTTCCATAAATGTGCACCTACCGGTTCTATGAATGTGCTTGTAGGATGTACAAATGTAGCTTGTAAGGCGGTCCCATTCCTACACACATCATTTTTCATGATGTAAAATTATTTACAAGAAATGTGAAGGAATTCCTATATATGCAACCACCCAAAGAACCAATACTAATAGAGACATTACTAGATACACTTTCACTTACAAAATAAATTTGCAAGGGACACTACTAGATGCACTACCATTTATGGCCAAAGTACTCAAAGAACCGAAAGTAGCCAATGTATGCATCTAATGGTCAATCAATAGTTGCAGACCGAATTTCCTACTCACATAAGGGTTTCCTTGTGTGTATTATGATGCAAGACAATGGGGATAATAATATGTTTTGTTGTCTTCTTACTTAATGCATGATTTTGGAAATTTTTGTCTTGCATTGCATTAAGTCCATAAAACGAGGACTCGTCATGAGAAAACCTAAAGTAAAAATAATTTGGCTTCTTTCCACTAACAAAATCACAATATAACTTCCTCAAAGAATAAAATGGAACCTCATTGTTTTTTTCATAGAGGTTCACAAAAACCATCGACCACATTTCCTAGTTTTTTTGTTTTGTTCGAATACATCAATCAATGCCAAAGTGTTTTTGATTCATTGGTAGTGGTTAAGATGTTCTAGGCATGTGAAAAAAATCTCAAATTTCTTGTTTTTATGGCATCAATGAAAACCATCATAAAAATGGAATTTTAATGATGTTATTTTATTATTTAGTCCATCTAGTTGTGTTGTGACATTTCCCACTTGCCTAAAAATAACCTTTAATATATATACAAGTGGATTTACTACACTATTTATTGACAATTCACATAAACTATTAATGATTATTTACAATTTTCACAGCTTTAAATTATATTGTCAATATAATTATTTTTCTTCATCTATAAGGTTTTGTTATATGTTTTAAAGTATATTATAGGGGTTCATTGATGGGTTTTATTCGGTTTTCTTGTGGATTACCTTCTACATTTGATTCATATAATGGCTTTGTGAAAACACCAATTTAAAATTAAAATATAAACATTTATTTATTTACAACTCTAAGTGTGTCTAAATGAACCAAAAGACATACATAGGACTATAACGAGATGTAAATGCGTGAGGGAGACTTTTGGAGAAGAAAAATAATCACAAGAGCACATGCCCTAATCATTTGCTTACCTAAACACATTATCCGCTTGATTTTTAATATACTAAGAAATATTTTTATGGTTTCTCCATAGCCAAAAATGGCACATTCCTATGTAATGCAAAGGGTAGGTGTGCACCCTATTTAAAATACTATTTTTAAAATAGGGCATGTACCTATAACATTGTATCACATAGATGCATGCCATTTAACATTGTAAAATTCCAAACCTATTCTTAATAGGTTTGGCCTATGTTTTATAACTTAGGACAAGTTTCCTTTTTAAACTATTTGCGAAGGATTAAGCTTTATCTCAACATCTCTCAAGAGGAGGAGATGGTGAAGGATGGTACACGGACTCTGTTCGATCAAGATGAAAAGTGGAAAGTTCAAGAGGAGCACCATCAATCGCTCCTATAAGCGTTTTAAGACCAAAGATTTATAGGCTCTCGATCATTACAGTTGTTTTTGGATTTTTCTTTTGGAATGATTGTTTCTCTCTGTTTGGGTTAGCTTAGGCATGTTCCCCTCTTTCTTCCTTATATTTTGATCATCTATATAATGGGTTTTGGGCTATGGTCCTGGTTAATTTTTTTACCCCTTTTTGTGCCTTGTTCCTTTTTGTTTATGTTTGCTTCGATCGCGATGTATCTATATTAAGACCCCTTGGAGCCATAATCCTTATTTTTAACCTTATCTAATAATTAAACTTTTCAAAATTGACATCTTTTTATCCCTTATCTTTGTGCATCCACCCTCTAATGACAATTTCCTTCTTTCCTTGCCATCTTGCAATTATTGTTGATAAAGTAAAAAGGAAAAAAGCCCTTATTATAATAATAACAATACAATTAAAAACATTGAATAATCGAAATTTCAAAGACAAATTCACCACCTTTATACTTATATTATTTATTAAAGAATTCATATTTTTATTTTAAAAATTAAAAAATTAATATAATAATATAAGTTATTAATTTAACATAAATTTTCATTCTTGAAAAATAATCATGGGTGTCATTTTATTCCAAAAGGCCATGATATCACAAACCCTGTCAAGTAATTTTTATAATGAAATGATGGTGAAATAATGGGCTCGTCACACTATAATTTGAAATCAACCTTTCCAATGCTTAAGAAATTGTTGTATGTCAACCAAAATGTGCGCTACACCTTAAGCAAGTGAGGAAAAAGCCTCCTTTAAACCTAGTAACTCAAATCATGTTATTAAAACCTAATTATTTCAACATAAATGGTATTAAAAATATTTATGTCAACATGGAATCACAATAAGGGTTGTAAGGTATAAAAACTCACTATTAGTTGTTTTTAAGTCTCTTTAGTATACAATAAGCAAGTTATATTAAAATGTGTGTTTTCTTCAATAAGGATACTTGTTCATAAATATAGTAAGTGTTTTCAATTGATATGCAAAAGGATTTAATAATTAAAATAACTTTGTAATCAATAAAAATTCATATTGTAAATCAATCTCTAGCTATGATATAATAAGGAAGTGCACTAGGGGAGGCTCCAGTTCATGAGAACCCTAATTTTAGGGGTGCACTATATAATTTTTTATTCATGTAAAACAAATATGAATCCTGTCTCGAAACCCCGAATTCAAGTCCCAAAATCGGAACTCAAACCCTATTTAGTAGGTTCGAAAATCTAAAATAGAAAAGTCCAAAATTTTGAGATCCGAAATCCCAAATCGGAATTATAAGCCGATCTACAACTTTATGCTCCCAAAGCTGCAAAATCCAAACCTCGAAGTTTTGAAGTCTGAATTTTGAAAGATCCGATGTCTGAAAGTTCTAAAAAACTTTGGGAGTTCCGAAATGTCAAGACTGTGAAACCCGAACCTCCAAAGTTAAAATGAAAAGCTTTGATTTTTGAAAGGTAGAAGATGTCTCCCACAAGGCGGCCCTTTGATTTGAAAATACTTCTTCTTCTTTGAAAGTATATTTTCCCTTGTTCTTTTCAAGATCTTGAAACCTTGGCTTCAAAAACAACAAAAATACCCAAGAAGAGCAAGCCATTGGATTAAAATTTAAAGATAAACCCCCAAGGAAAACGTGATGAAAGAAAAAAGAGAGGTGCCAAAACTTCCGATTAAAATCATAAAAATAAAATCCCTAGTAAAAGGAAAATGAAAACAAAACTTGCAAACTTACCTAAAACTAATTAGAAAATATGGAATAATGCTTCAAAAATGCCTAGAGTACGATCGGGTTGTAGAGGTATGTTAGAATGTTTAAGTACTAATTTTCTCGATAAAAATGAGAAGTAAAAACTCATCCTTTTATAGCAAAGTAAAAATTAATTACCCCTGATATGACACGTGTGGGTAGTTGTTCATTTATTACCATCGGGATTTTGGAGTTCGAGGTCATATTGCAAGTTGTATGTAAGTTTCACATCGGTCTCCAAAGGCTGAAATCTGCTAATAATTGGGTTTTGGATTTGAAGTTGGAGTGCAAGTTGCATGCAACTTGCACTTCAAATCAGAATCTAAAATTATGGCAAGGAATCGGACTTCAAAACTTGAGATGTAAATTACATGAAACTTGCACTCGCAGCGCCGAATTTTGGTTAAAATGTACATGGGGGATTTTAGGTTTCGAAATTCAACATGCATTTTGCACACAAAATGCAGCTTTGACTTCAAAAATCTGATATCTAATGAAAATGATGTTAAGTAAAAATTTGGAAACAAAATTTGTGGAAAAATGAAGAACTTATTTTGCAAGAAATTTTTCAAAACCTTCCCTAAAAGGGTAACTCATAAAGTTAACAGGACCTTCCCCTAGAGGAACAGACTTGAGATTATCCGATATTAACTTTATTGATCTTGATGATATATCAACTTTAAGAGAGGGCCCGTAGAGGCCAATGATGCATTGAGATGAATTTATTTTGATGATACATGATGTGTGTGTGTGTGTGTGTGTGTGTCATTTGTATGATTTTTATTATTATATTTATGTTGACGATTATGGATGATGATGCTTATATGTTGGTTTTATATTTGATGATGATGATGATTGTATATATATGATTGGATGTTTAATAGATGATAAGAAAATATGATTTGGAAATAGATGCAATGGATGATAGACATGGATGATGATAGATAGGAACATGCGATTAGATGTGAGATTTTTGATAGATAACATATAGATGTTTTAGATGAGATAAATGTTATGGTGATAAAGAAAAGAGAAGATAGATGATAGATGTGGAAAATTAGAATAGAACAAAACTTGAATGATTGGATACCTATGGGTACGAACGCTACGTCATATCAAGGAATACATGAGGAACAATGCCTCTGACTATATTGGAGGTAAACAAGAAAGGGATCTAGGTAACGCAATGCACATACGACCAAAACATGTGTTAACACATAACCAATGATAGTTAGTTATATCAAATATCATGAGGAAAATATGGATGAAATGAGTTCATAAACCTAATGTTGACACAAAAAGGGGCTTTAGATGTACCTTAAAAGTGGGAAGATGGTTCTCCATAGGCGCTTTTTTCCAAGGACTATGCCCTAGCCTTGGGAGGAGGGAAAATTCAAAATTGATCGATGCGGGAAGTTTGTAATATATGAGAAAGTTGATCGATGCAAGAAACCATTTTAGGATGGTTTTTTTAATATTTTTATATAATTTTTATTTTGGATATATATAAGGTTGATCAATGTGGGAAGCCTTCAGTCTCATGATATAATAGAGTAGTCATCCTTCGAGGGAGTGGTCTAATTTTTATATGGCGAAAGATAAGATATGCACGATAACTATCCTTCAAGGATTATTCTATTTTTATTTTTACATTACATGAAATTTTTTTCTTCGAGGGATCATTTTGTTTTTGGATAAGATAACATGATATATAAACATCTGAGATTTTGGCATGGGGAACAACTAGGTATAGCTAAGTAAGTAGACCACTTAGGAGGGGATGAGAAGATGTACAAGAGACACCTATGGACCATTTGTGTGGTTCCAATAGGAAGATAAGAGGGTGATGGATCTAATGATCACAAATTTCTCACCAAGAAGGGACAACCTATCCATAAGGAAAATGCTATGGATAGAGTTGTGGTGCCCATATTTAAGGTCATGAATAGGAAGGTGACGATAGACCACATAATTCCAAACCATTACAATGATAGATGGAAGAGGATAATAATGGAGGAATGATCTAAGGATATGACTAAGTGCTCATAGGTAGGTATGATAACAATAGAATGGTCTAAAGTGAAACACCTTAAGGGGTTCCACTTCTGGTTTAAGCATCAAGGGAGTCCAAACGATAGGCTCCTTACCCGTACTTATGCGTGATAATGTAAGGTCCAATCCAGTTGGGGGAAAATTTTCCATGTTGGCTCCTTTCTAGAGTAGTGACATTCTAATTTTTTAAAGGACAAGGTCACCAACATTAAAGTCATGTTCTTTGAGCTGCTTATCCTAAGCACGCTTGATGTGCTCTTGATAAACATGATGATGTTGAAGAGAAACAAGGAGGTGTTTGTCTAACAATTTGAGCTGTGCTAGACGCTCCTGGTGATAATTTTCATTAGAAATGAATTTATGAAGAGACATGTAAAAGGATGGAATTTTACCTTTGAGGGGAAGAATGAATTCATATCCATAGACAAGAGAGAAAGGAGTAGCACCTGTAGAGGTGCGGATGCTAGTCATATAAGACGCAAGAGCGAAAGGGATATGAAGATGCCAAGTACGACCTGATTTGTTGTGATCTTGGCAAGAATGTTATGAAGAGTTTTATTAGTTGCTTCATCTTGGCCATTAGCTTGAGGATAGTAAGGAGAGGAGAAGAAAATATTAATATTGAATGAGTAATCAAAAATCTTCTTGACACATTTTTCTTGGAAGGAATTTCCATTGTCCATGATGATTTTGTGAGGGATGTCAAAGAGGAAAATGATATGCCAATAAATGAAGTTAACAATTTAATTAGCTTTGGTTGAGGTGAGTGTAATTTCATCCACCCACTTGGTGAAATAATCAGTCATGGTGATGATAGAATGATGACGCTATAAAGAGAAAATATTGATGGTACCGATGAGATCAAGGCCCCATTGCAAGAAAGACCAAAGGTCCTGAGCTGGTTGTAAGGCCTGGCTAGGAATGTAGATGAGATTAGAATGTTTCTGACACTTGACACATTTATCAACGTATTCAAAGTAGTCATGATTGAGAGAAGGCCAATAAATCTAAGGTGAAGAATACACCTAGTGACAACCAATCCATTAAAGTGTCCACCATAAACGTCATTGTGGACCTCTTGGATAGTGCAAGTAGATTCATGGGATTTAAGGCATTGAAGGAGAATACCATGAAACCAACGTTTATAGAGAATTTTGCCAAGGATGACATAGCAATTAGCACATTGAATAAATGAACTCCTAGAATTCTTAGATAGGTAGGAGGGAATGATGGATTTGGATATATAATCAAAGATTTGAGAGTACCAAAGATCTGATGTGATGGATTTAACAAGATTGCGAGGTAACTCATGAAATGGTTGATCATGATGGTGAACAACAACAAAAAGTTTAGATTCATTTTTGTCCATGGTATGAGAGATGCAAGAGAAGCCATCATGTCAGCGAAATGATTGGATGATCGAGGGACGACTTGGATAGTGTAAGAATCGAAAGCCTCAAGGAGAAATATGAAAATGTCTTTATATTTCTGAAGAATATAATTTTTACATTGATAATCACCTAACTTGTTTGATGATGAGCTCGGAATCCCCATAGATGTCAAGGATTTGAACCCCCAAAAATACAATGGTTTCAAGACCTAAGATAAGGGCTTCATACTCTACCATATTGTTCGTGCACTCAAAGTCAAGCTTTTGAGCGATGGGGATAGGAGTATCCCAAGGAGGAATGATGATAACTCTAGTGCCTCCCCACAGTTGGCGCTTAGATATGTCAAAAATAGAGTCATCCTAAGAGGAGAATTCTCATGGTCAAAATTATTGATGGATTCATCTGGAAACTGCTCATGAGGAAGATGAGTACCGGGAAGAGGGGATTCAACTAATTGGTCCGTAATAACTTGGCCCTTGTTAGAATTTTGAGAGATGAAATCTAGGTAAAAATTAGTCATGAGAATGAGCCATTGACTGATGCAATCATTGTGATAAGGTTTAGAATGCATATTTTTGATAATATGAAAGCTAGTGAAAACATAAGTCTTGTGATTGAGAAGATAAACATGATGATGTTGAAGAGAAACAAGGAGGTGTTTGTCTAACAATTTGAGATGTGCTAGACGCTCCTGGTGATAATTTTCATTAGAAATGAATTTATGAAGAGACATGTACAAGGATGGAATTTTACCTTCGAGGGGAAGAATGAATTCATATCCATAGACAAGAGAGAATGGAGTAGCGCTTTGTAGAGAGTGCGGATGCTAGTCATATAAGACGCAAGAGCGAAAGGGATATGAAGATGCCAAGTACGACTGATTTGTTGTGATCTTGGCAAGAATGTTACAAAGAGTTTTATTAGTTGCTTCATCTTGGCCATTAGCTTGAGGATAGTAAGGAGAGGAGAAGAAAATATTAATATTGAATGAGTAATCAAAAATCTTCTTGACATATTTTTTTGGGAAGGAATTTCCATTGTCCATGATGATTTTGTGAGGGATGTCAAAGAGGAAAATGATATGCTAATAAATGAAGTTAACAATTTGATTAGCTTTGGTTGAGGTGAGTGGAATTTCTTCCACCCACTTGGTGAAATAATCAGTCATGGTGATGATAGAATGATGACGCTATAAAGAGAAAATATTGATGGTACCGATGAGATCAAGGCCCCATTGCAAGAAGGACCAAAGGTCCTGAGATGGCTGTAAGGCCTGGCCAGGAATGCAGATGAGATTAGAATGTTGCTGACACTTGACACATTTATCAACGTATTCAAAGTAGTCATGATTGAGAGAAGGCCAATAAATCTAAGGTGAAGAATACACCTAGTGACAACCAATCCATTAAAGTGTCCACCATAAACGTCGTCGTGGACCTCTTGGATAGTGCAAGTAGATTCATGGGATTTAAGGCATTGAAGGAGAATACCATGAAACCAACGTTTATAGAGAATTTTGCCAAGGATGACATAGCAATTAGCACATTGAATAAATGAACTCCTAGCATTCTTAGATAGGTGGAGGGAATGATGGATTTGGATATATAATCAAAGATTTGAGAGTACCAAAGATCTGATGTGAAGGATTTAACAAGATTGATGCGAGGTAACTCAAGAAATGGTTGACCATGATGGTGAACAACAACAAAAAGTTTAGATTCATTTTTGTCCATGGTATGAGAGATGCAAGAGAAGCCATCATGTCGGCGAAATGATTGGATAATCAAGGGACGACTTGGATAGTGTAAGAATCGAAAGCCTCAAGGAGAAATATGAAAATGTCTTTATATTTCTGAATAATATAATTTTTACATTGATAATCACCTGTAACTTGTTTGATGATGATCTCAGGATGCTCATAGAGTCAAGGATTTGAACCCCCAAAAATACAATGGTTTCAAGACCTAAGATAAGGGTGTCATACTCTACCATATTGTTCGTGTACTCAAAGTCAAACTTTTAAGCGATGGGGATAGGAGTATCCCAAGAAGGAATGATAATAACTCTAGTGCCTCCCCCTTGTTGACGCTTAGATATGTCAAAAAATAGAGTCATCCTAAGAGGAGAATGCTCATGGTGAAAATTATTGATGGATTCATCTGAAACCGCTCATGAGGAAGATGAGTACTAGGAAGAAGGGATTCAACTAATTGGTCCGTAATAACTTTGCCCTTGTTAGAATTTTGAGAGATGAAATCTAGGTAAAAATTAGTCATGAGAATGAGCCATTGACTGATGCAATCATTGTGATAAGGTTTAGAATGCATATTTTGATAATATGAAAGCTAGTGAAAACATAAGTCTTGTGATTGAGAAGATAAACATGATGATGTTGAAGAGAAACAAGGAGGTGTTTGTGTAACAATTTGAGATGTGCTAGACGCTCCCGGTGATAATTTTCATTAGAAATGAATTTATGAAGAGACTGTACAAGGATGGAATTTTACCTTCGAGGGAAGAATGAATTCATATCCATAGACAAGAGAGAATGGAGTAGCACTGTAGAGAGTGCGGATGCTAGTCATATAAGACGCAAGAGCGAAAGGGATATGAAGATGCCAAGTACGACCTGATTTGTTGACAGTCTTGGCAAGAATGTTATGAAGAGTTTTATTAGTTGCTTCATCTTGGCCATTAGCTTGAGGATAGTAAGGAGAGGAGAAGATAATATTAATATTGAATGAGTCAAAAATCTTCTTGACATATTTTTTTTGAAGGAATTTCCATTGTCCATGATGATTTTGTGAGGGATGCCAAAGCGGAAAATGATATGCTGATAGATGAAGTTAACGATTTGATTAGCTTTGGTTGAGGTGAGTGGAATTTCTTCCACCCACTTGGTGAAATAATCGGTCATGGTGATGATAGAATGCTTGTATAAAGAGAAAATATTGATGGTACCGATGAGATCAAGGCCCCATTGCAAGAAGGACCAAAGGTCCCGAAATGTGCAGTAAGGCCCGGCTAGGAATGCGATGAGATTAGAATGTTGCTGACACTTGACACATTTATCAACGTATTCAAAGTAGTCATGATTGAGAGAAGGCCATTAAATCTAAGGTGAAGAATACACCTAGTGACAACCAATCCATTAAAGTGTCCACCATAAACGTCGTCGTGGACCCCTTGGATAGTGCAAGTAGATTCATGGGATTTAAGGCATTGAAGGAGAATACCATGAAACCAACGTTTATAGAATTTTGCCAAGGATGACATAGCAATTAGCACATTGAATAAATGAACTCCTAGCATTCTTAGATAGGCAGGAGGGAATGATGGATTTGGATATATAATCAAAGATTTGAGAGTACCAAAGATCTGATGTGATGGATTTAACAAGATTGACGTGAGGTAACTCATGAAATGGTTGACCATGATGGTGAACAACAACAGAAAGTTTAGATTCATTTTTTGTCCATGGTATGAGAGATGGAAGAGAAGCCATCATGTCAGGCGAAATGATTGGATGATCGAGGGACGACTTGGATAGTGTAAGAATCGAAAGCCTCAAGGAGAAATATGACAATGTCTTTATATTTCTGAAGAATATAATTTTTACATTGATAATCACCTGTAACTTGTTTGATGATGAGCTCGGGATGCTCATAGATGTCAAGGATTTGAACCCCAAAAATACAACGGTTTTAAGACCTAAGATAAGGGGTTCATACTCTGCCATATTGTTCGTGCACTCAAAGTCAAGCTTTTGAGCGATGGGGATAGGAGTATCCCAAGGAGGAATGATAATAACTCTAGTGCCTCCCCTTGTTGACGCTTAGATATGTCAAAAATAGAGTCATCCTAAGAGGAGAATGCTCATGGTGAAAATTATTGATGGATTCATCTGGAAACTGCTCATGAGGAAGATGAGTACCAGGAAGAGGGGATTCAACTAATTGGTCCGTAATAACTTGGCCCTTGTTATAATTTTAAGAGATGAAATCTAGGTAAAAATTAGTCATGAGAATGAGCCATTGATGATGCAATCATTGTGATAAGGTTTAGAATGCATATTTTTGATAATATGAAAGCTAGTGAAAACATAAGTCTTGTGATTGAGAAGATAAACATGATGATGTTGAAGAGAAACAAGGAGGTGTTTGTGTAACAATTTGAGATGTGCTAGACGCTCCTGGTGATAATTTTCATTAGAAATGAATTTATGAAGAGACATATACAAGGATGGAATTTTACCTTCGAGGGGAAGAATGAATTCATATCCATAGACAAGAGAGAATGGAGTAGCGCTTTGTAGAGGTGCGGATGCTAGTCATATAAGACGCAAGAGCGAAAGGGATATGAAGATGCCAAGTACGACTGATTTGTTGTGATCTTGGCAAGAATGTTATGAAGAGTTTTGTTAGTTGCTTCAGCTTGGCCATTAGCTTGAGGATAGTAAGGAGAGGAGAAGAAACTATTAATATTGAATGAGTAATCAAAAATCTTCTTGACATATTTTTTCGGAAGGAATTTCCATTGTCCATGATGATTTTGTGAGGGACGTCAAAGAGGAAAATGATATGCTGATAAATGAAGTTAACAATTTGATTAGCTTTGGTTGAGGTGA
This sequence comes from Taxus wallichiana var. yunnanensis, assembly GCA_018340775.1. Classification (NCBI taxonomy): domain Eukaryota; kingdom Viridiplantae; phylum Streptophyta; class Pinopsida; order Cupressales; family Taxaceae; genus Taxus; species Taxus wallichiana. The sequence goes on from CM031241.1 coordinate 611,069,933, forward strand.
GTGGAATTTCTTCCACCCACTTGGTGAAATACTCAGTCACAGTGATGATAGAATGATTATGCTATGAAGAGTGAAGATTGATGGTACCGATGAGATCAAGGCCCCATTGCAAGAAGGACCAAAGGTCCCGAAATGGGTGGTAAGGCCCGGCTAGGAATGCAGATGAGATTAGAATGTTGCTGACACTTGACACATTTATCAACGTATTCAAAGTAGTCATGATTGAGAGAAGGCCAATAAATCTAAGGTGAAGAATACACCTAGTGACAACCAATCCATTAAAGTGTCCACCATAAACGTCGTGTGGACCTCTTGGATAGCGCAAGTAGATTCATGGGATTTAAGGCATTGAAGGAGAATACCGTGAAACCAACGTTTATAGAGAATTTTGCCAAGGATGACATAGCAATTAGCACGTTGAATAAATGAACTCCTAGCATTCTTAGATAGGCAGGAGGGAATGATGGATTTGGATATATAATCAAAGATTTGAGAGTACCAAAGATCTGATGTGATGGATTTAACAAGATTGACGTGAGGCAACTCATGAAATGGTTGACCATGATGGTGAACAACAACAAAAAGTTTAGATTCATTTTTGTCCATGGTATGAGAGATGGAAGAGAAGCCATCATGTCGTGCAAAAATGATTGGATGATCGAGGGACAACTTGGATAGTGTAAGAATCGAAAAGCCTCAAGGAGAAATATGAAAATGTCTTTATATTTCTGAATAATATAATTTTTACATTGATAATCACCAGAACTTGTTTGATGATGATCTCGGGATGCTCATAGAGTCAAGGATTTGAATCCCCAAAAATACAATGGTTTCAAGACCTAAGATAAGGGTTTCATACTCTACCATATTGTTCGTGTACTCAAAGTCAAGCTTTTAAGCGATGGGGATAGGAGTATTTCAAGAAGGAATGATAATAACTCTAGTGCCTTCCCCTTGTTGACGCTTAGATATGTCAAAAAATAGAGTCATCCTAAGAGGAGAATGCTCATGGTGAAAATTATTGATGGATTCATTTGGAAACTGCTCATGAGGAAGATGAGTACCAGGAAGAGGGGATTCAACTAATTGGTCCGTAATAACTTGGCCCTTGTTAGAATTTTGAGAGATGAAATCTAGGTAAAAATTAGTCATGAGAATGAGCCATTGACTAATGCAATCATTGTGATAAGGTTTAGAATGCATATTTTTGATAATATGAAAGCTAGTGAAAACATAAGTCTTGTGATTGAGAAGATAATGCCGAAAATTAGAAGTGGCAAAGAAAATAGTGCAACATAGATTTTCAGATTCGATGTAGTGAGTCTCATAATTTTGAAGGGTGTGATTGATGTAATAAACAACCTACTCACGGCCTTGATCATCACGATGTGCCAACATAACCCCTAGGGCATGATAAGTAGCAAATATATATAGATAGAAGTGCTCCCCTTGCGTGGAGGTGTAAGCACCGAGAGGGGATAAGATCTACTACGTAAAATCATAAAAATATTTTTGGCGCAGCTTATCATCCACATTGAAGTCTTTGTCTTTGCAAAGAAGATGATAGAAGGCTTAGCAAAGATCTAAAAGTTGTGAGATGAAGTGGTGAACTGATTGAAGTTAGCCTTGGAAGCCGTGTGAAGTTTCTTAAGATTAGAAGGAGGATGCATCTCAAGGATAGCCTTGATTTTTGTGGGGTAAACTTCAATACCCCTAATGGATACGATGAAGCCAAAGAGTTTTCTAGTTAACACTCCAAACACACACTTGGCTAGATTGAGACGAAGGAAGAAATAAATGAGACACTCAAAGAGGATTTCAAGGACATAAAGATGATCATGTCAATGTTTGGACTTACCCTAAACATCATTGACATATTCCTATATTGTCCAAGGATGAGATCATGAAAGATGTAAGTCATGACTCGATTGATACGTAACTCGGACATTTTCAAACCAAAAGGCATGACGCGATAGCAAAAGGTACCCCAAGGAGTGGTAAAATAAATCTTATGTTGATATTCTCACACAATGAGGATTTGATTGTAACCCAAAACCCATCCATAAGAGAAATCATCTCGTGGCCAATGGTAAGGTCCACGAGTTAATCAATGTTGGGAAGGAAAAATCATCTTTAGGACAAGTAAAATTGAGATCTTGAAAATCAAAGGTGCAAATGCGAAGCTTGCCGATGATTTAGCAATGGGTACAATGTCGAGACCCATAAAAGATAGTCGATAGGAATTATGAAGTTGGCTAAAATAAGGTGTTGTAACTCCTCTTTGACAAGGAGGGTAACTCGAGGGTGCATGCAATGAAGATTTTGCTTAATCGGCTTGGCATTAGGAAAGGTGATGATATTATAGATGATGATGGAAGGATCAAGGCTTGGCATGTCAAAGTATTACCATACAAAGGCTTGAATATGTTTTTCAAGAAAATCGGTGAAATAATCAAGCTCTTGTGGCTCAATGGATTGACCCACTTTGAGGATGTACAAATCTTGTGAAGTCTCGATGTTGATATCGATGGTGGACTCGTTGAGAAGAGTGGATGTGTCAGGAGGTAAGGACTTATGAATATAATAATATTCTTCCCCCATGTAGGAAAGAATGGAATCATCATTAGTGTATTGAATAATTTCAATGGTAGAAGAGTATTCTTCCACCATATCGGGAAAGCGAAGAGGAAGGGACCTAGTTTCACCCTCATGTTGATAAGTGAGTGGTCCCAATGTGATCATGGAGACTAAAAAAATATAGAAGAAGATGGACACAATGTCATCCATATCCATAGCCTCATGGGATGGAAAATATGGAGAAGGCATGTCTATAAGCATCATAGATGGTGTAAGGGGATCGGTAGATTGCTCTTTATAACCTAGTCTGAATTTTTCATGAGGTTTATGACATTGATCAATAACAAGGTCATGTACACCATGTTCATAACGTCCCATGTAAAATCCTTTCCATGCACAATGATAAAGATATGTGTGATCGAAGGATGGTTTCTAGAGGAATCCAAAACCACCGGTATATAGTCTGGCATGAGGATGATCATCGATGTGAGAAGGAGAATCGAAACCACCATAGATGAGATTGGTGCGAAGATGAGGTGGGCTGAAAGGAATGATATCCCCGACGTTGGGTTGATACATTGGAGATTTTTCAGGTCTATCGAGGTGATGAGGTGTGGGGAAGGTGTTGATCATGAGAAGATGATACTCCCCAATGTAAGGTTGTTCATGACCTTGTCTAATGAATCGTCTTTGGGAATCTTAGATGAAGAGATGATGACCTAATGGATGGCTGCGATGAATCATTTTTGGGAATGAGGACATCATTGGGTTGATAAGTTATGTTGCATGCTTTCAAGAGAGGATATCCATGGGGAGAGTCAATATATTTCCCTCATGCTCATATTTGATGCAACAATGAAGTTTAGAAGGGACACAATGCATGACACAAATCCATGGTCTCCAAAGAAGGACATTGTACTGAAAATACTATTCTACAATATAGAATACTTCATGGAGAAGATTCTCACCAACGTGGATAGGAAGTACAACTGTCCCCAAGGTGGGATCGATAACATCATTGAACGTATGGACCATGGGTGATTGGGCGACAATGGAGTTAGGGATCTTGAGTTGATCAAAGGTATGTGATGAAATAATGTTGATACTTGCTCCATTGTCAATCATGGATCGTCGAATGAAGGTGTCATTGATTCTAACCATGATGAAAAGGGTAAGGTCATGGTCCTTAGGTGGAATTTTTGGGATCTCAGCATCGTCAAAGGAGATGGAAGTAGAAGCCACAAGTGCTCCCACAAGAGATGTGAAATGTTGAGTCTCATCACTAGATATTGGGATACGTTTCAAGGCTTTAGTGAGAGCCTTCTTATGGTCTAGAGATATTTGGATAAGCTCATAAAGTGACTCTTAACTAGGGTCGATGAAGTCTTTTGACAATGTTTTTTTAATAGGCCGAGGGCAAATAAGATAGAAACCTTAGGTTTTGATGATAATGGGGATGGAGATGAAGTGGGCTCACTAGAAGGAGCGATGACAACAACCTTAGGTTTTGATGGAGGTATGGATGAGGTAGGATCCTTAGGAGGAGAGATAGAAACAAAAGTCTTCAATTTTTATTGGGCTGTTGGTTTGGAGTCATGTGGGCGGATCGAGTAGCTATTCGAATAGTATTGATGAATAATAGGGGAAAATCCTTAGAAGAATCTTCATTTTTAGTGGGATGGCAACGAAATTCCATGATGAATAAGGGGACTTGTGTACTTTGGTGGATGAGGTTGATAATGTAGATTTTGAAATGGTCGTAGATGAGCAGGTGGAAGAAGGAGATTTTTCTTTTTTAAGAAGAAGGTCATCTTCCTCAATAATGTTATGGACAATGGTTTGAAGCACTTTATAATGTCTTGGGTCATGTCCATGGGTGCAATGATAACCGAAAATGAGGTTGGAGTCAAACCATGATGGCTTATTACTATGTGGATCAAAGGCCTTGATAGGAGGGAGTGTGATGGCAGAAATTTAAAGCAAGTGTTGAAGGACCTCCACATATGACTCGACCAAAGTGTTGAGAGGCACTTTGTCTTTGTGAGATGTAATAGGAGTCTTAGATTCATGATTTACGTTTAAAATAAGAAGTGGATGTTTGGGATGTAGATGTGAGATATTTCATGGATGTTGAAGGTTGAGTCTTAGTGTTTCAAGATTTGGATGTATTGGATTCAGATTTAGTGATGATTCATGTCCTAGAAGAAAGATCAGATTTTGGAGAAGGGTTAGATTATTTTGATTTAGAGTTTTTGGTTGGTGGTGGTGTATTAGATGAAGGGCCTGGCCCTAAAATATATGGGGATTGACCTAAGATAGATGAAAAGGAATTTTATTGCTTGTTCTTAGGTGGAGGGATGTCTATATTTTTTTGAGGATGTGAAAGATACATTTGAGGAGTCATGCCAAGGGTCCTAGATTTTGATTGAATGAAAATGATCTCAACTGGAGGGTTTGAATATTGTGGTTTAGGGGTTGATATTGGTGGAGGGAGTAACTTGTGTTTGATGATGTCTAAAAAGATATAGATTGGGTTTATGTGGAGGCATATGATTTTATGGATGAAGTACGAACATCACTTTAAGTCATTGTGAGTTGGAGTGCTTTCAAAAACTCTTCAAAGGATGAGATAGATGTAGGAGGAGAGGATGATGTAGATGTGGTCACAATAGTCGATGTGATTGGTGTAGGTATAAGTGTAAAAAGGGGAATTGGAATAGATGCTAAGGATGGATCCGATGTGATAGGTGGGGGTAGAATAGATGTAGGTGAGGTAGTGGGTATAGTCAAATCTGATGTAGATGTGACAAATGATGAAGTAGATGTGGATGTAGAATCAATGGTAGAAGTTGATATAGGTGTGGATATGATTGGTGTAGAGATGGGGATGGGTATTAGTAGAAGTATAGATATAGGGACAATGTCTAAGGAAGGCCCATAGATGTAGTGGTTGGTGAAGTAGGTGGAGTCATTGATGGGGTGAGATCTTGATCAATGGTGTTGATAGTGTTGATGGTGTTAATGGTGTGAGAATTGGGTGGTTGAGATGTAGAAGGGGTGGTTTGATTTGTTGGTGCATGATTAGGAAATGGTTGTTTGAAAACATCAAGTGGTTTATTGGGAGGTGTGTTAGGGTTATCCACTTGAATATCACCTTGGTCGATGAGTTTTTGGACAATATATTTAAAGGTTCGACATTTTTCTATATCATGTCCACAAACTTGGTGATATTTGCAATAGTGGTCTTCACGATACCAAACTGGTTTAGGTATTGATTCGTCGAATGATTGAATGGAGGGAAGTGTGATGATATGGGATGCCATCAATTTATTTTATATAGAACTATAGGATTCTCTAAGAGGGGTGTATTTGCGTGGCGGTCTAGGAGCTCTTTATTAAGGCCCCATGTTAGGAGTGGACATGGAAGAAGACTTAACCACTACATGGCATCGGCTACATTTTTGATATGTCACTATGTGTAGATGGTTTAGTAAACTCAAAATTTGGCTTATTTGATCTAAGCTTAAGTTGGCCTTTCTTAAGGGTGCGAGTCTCAAGTTTACGAGCCATAGTGAAGGCTTCTTCAAATGTATGAAATGATTGGATTTGTAAGGTGGATGAGATATGCTTCACACAAGAGCGTGAAAATAATTCGATGAGGTCTGTCTGTGGAAGGGAAAATGATAATTGATTTATTATTCCATTCCATCGTGGGAAAAAATCTGCGATAGACTCATCATCAAATGGTTGAATAGCATATAAGTCTGTAATGATGATCTTGCATGTAATCTTGGTTGAAAATTTTTCTAAGACGACCTGCGCAAGTTGGGTAAATGAGAACAGTGACTATTGGGAGATGCCATTGTACCAATCCAATACGGGACTGGCCAAGGACATAGGAAAAGTGTAAAGCATGAGGTCTTGATCATGGGAAATGAGATAGTATGCATGCTTAAATGCATGAAGGTGTTGTTAGGGATCCTCCTTACTATTAAATTTGGTGAATTTTGGAAGTTCCCAATGAGGAGGATAGGGTTTAAATGAGACCGATGGATTGATAATTTTTGAAAATTTGTTTATAAGAGAATGTAGGCTTGAGGCTATCCAACCTATTCATCAAGGCATGCATGGGGTCATTTGAAGTGGTTGGATGAGAGGTAGATGGTTGTGGTTGTATGACATGAGAAGTGGCTTGATAGGGTTTTTGGTAGGCTTGTGAATGAGTGGGTGTTTGAGGGATTTCTTGATGAGGAGGAATGTAGGTCATTGGTTGAGATTGGATGGGTTGTTGTAATGGTTGATGTTGATAAATAGGAATGTGATATGATTGTTGAGATTGGGTGGGTTGTTGTGAGATGGGGATATAAGGACTTGTTGAGGTATATGATGAGTGGGGATATGAGTGTTGATGGGTTGATATTGTTGAGGAGGTGGATTAGACATCATGTAATGGTAAACACCCCTAGGAGGAGGTTGGTGAGTGTGAGTAGACTCCATTGGGTGAGGTTGGGAAGAGATGACATTTACATGAATGTGGGATGTGAGAGGTACTCACTGATTATATTGTTACGATATGAGAGGAAATTATTAGGATTTATGAAAGAATTAGATGGGGATACTAGTGATGATGGTAGAATAAGAATTAATAGGAGTGGAGGTGGTGATAGTCGTGTTGATGGTAGGTAGACTAGGAGGAATGGGTGTGACTATTTAGGTGGTTTGATGAGGTTGAGGATTAGTAGAAGAATATGGATCAAGATCACGTTTGGAAATAGTGATCTCATTCAAGGATCTAGGGAAAAACACCGCAAGTTATGAAGAAATAGCTTGGGTTGTTTAGGGATTGGAGTGATAAGAATAGATTTGTTGGATAGGTGGCCCATAGATAGGAAGTTGGGTTGATTTCCTAAGAAGGTAATCATGGAGAGCCACAAGATTAGCATCGAGGAGATCTTGGAACTCCACACTCCCACAGGGATAATAGGAGGCCCAAAATCTTCAACCCGACATAGCAGATTGAGGAGTGGCTGGCCTAGATGGTATAGATTGATGATGTAGAAAGGGATTGGTCTCATCATGGATAGTGGTTTGAACAAGAGATTCTTGATGAGGTAGATTGATGATCAAAGGTTGGGTGACCATGGAAGAGGTGACCAAAGGCATGGATGAGACAATGGCCAAAGAAAAAGTTGATTGGGATGAAGTGATGGGATTGTTTGATGCAATATTTTGTTCCATTTTCCTAGCTAAAGAGCGCGTGATAACGGGCATGAAACAAAACAAGAAAACAATGACTATACTAATTAAAGAAAATAATTCAAGCATGCAATGTTTTATTTATCTTGATTAATTAGAAGATGTGAAAAAGAAAAAGGGGAAGTGGATAATGAGGGTACCTAAGAAATGACAATCTAAGGTTAGTTTCAGAGATTTTGGATGTGGAGTCCTCGATATACCTAAAGGTATGTGAGGCCCAATTCTGTATAGGATTTATAACGCATCTAGAACATTGTGGAGAATTTTCTATTGGGTAATGAAATACCAATTACGTCCACCTGGTATGTGATTGTTTCAATGTGTGAATTTAATTAGTGTGTTTGGATGTGTGTGAAGAAGTGTGAAATGTAATCAATTAAACCCTTACTTACACTAGGTTTGTAAGAAAGAATGAAAGATGTTCATTTTAAACCCAAAACCAAATATCGAGATTCACTGAGAAAAACCACACAAGGAATGGAAAATGTGATGAAAAAATGAGAAACTAAGATAAAAAGGGGAATACCTGGTTTTTCTTTTCCTTTTATCGATCTTAAAATAAAGCAAGCGGAAAGCAATATCCAAGCAATCTAAAATCCCAACATGAACAAGTAAAATCAAATCCTCTACCTGTAATGTTAGTGGAAGATAGAATAAATATGGAAAATGAACAATGAAATAAAATGCAAGAGACTCACCTAAGAGGGTGGTCCCACCGGGTGTGCCAGAATGTTGGATGAAATTTTCTCTTTCCTATTCAGATTAGTGAACTAGATACTAAATAAAATCAAGAAACTCAAAACATGTAAGGGTTTAAGGTACCTTGGAATAAGATGGTGATGAAGGACGGGTGCAAAGTAGACTCCTTGTTGCAAACTTGATGGATCTGCACAACAAAGATAACTAGAAAGAAAATGGATTAGATGGTAGATGAGGGGTTTTCCGATGAATTTGGTTCCAAGAAGCGTGAACTTCCTTATGTGGATGTCAACCCATGTATTGATAAAAGAAGATAAGATAAATGATAAAGGACTAAATAACATGTAGAATATGAACTAAACAGAAACTAAAATTATAGAAATGAAAGGAAAGTGTAAATATGATCTAGATTGACACAAAATGAAATATACCTGGTTGGGTCGACGGTGACCCAAGCTAGAGAGGTCTAGTTGACAACGACTAGGGCGAGATGAATCAAAACAATAACCAAAAATACATATATGATAAGCTTTGTATGCATATCTAAAGATGATGAAAGCCTATAGAAATTGATGGTAACCTATAAAGAATGTCTGAAACAAGAGAAACAGAAAGGATGTAAGAAAAATGGGGATCTAAGGAGATAGGGTGGAAATATGGATTAGGTCGACAAAGTGACTAGGTTGAGTTGGTGGCGACTATGGATTGATAGAGTGGATATGGAATGACAGAGTGACAAATCTAGGAACCGTATGGACACAAAAATAGAATAACATATTGATATGGATCTGGATGGATAAATAAGTGGTACAACAGACCACGGTCGATGAAAACTTTGTGATGAACTAGGTGTGATTGAAAATGGATAGACATGATTGAAAACCAGACACAAGATGGATGAAAGGGAACGATGCATTTGGATCTCTAATGCCGCTTAGACCTACAAACATTTTGTAGTTTATAATAACAATAATAATAATGCAACAATTGAATAAACCAACACAAGGAAAATATGATCTCCCTAAAGTCTCCACAAATGATGCAAGAAAGCTCAAAGGGACTCCAAGAAGACTGAAATAGCTACAGAGAAGCTCAAGCATGAAGATATGAATCGCAAGTTGCACAAAAATTATGATTTTGCATCCCTTTGGAAGGAGGGGTGTGGGTGGCTTTATAGGTTTGATGATGATCTGGTGGGGTCGCCGCCAACCGCGGGGAACCGTCCATTTGGGTGGTGGGAGGATTCCTAACTCGAGGCATTCATCTCATTAGAAGTGGGATTAATGTTTTAGGAGGATTATGTGGGTTAGGGTTGCATAGGGAGATGAAATGGGTAGGTGATGGATGGAATTTAGTAAATAAAGACTAAGGGGGACTAGGGATGAATAACTAGGTATTTTAGAGAAAATAAACAACCTAGAGAGGAGAATTAGAGGTTGATTGGGGGTGATTAGGATCAATTAGATAATGAGATGAGGATTAGGGGATAATTGATGAGGATTAGAAATAATTTAAGATGAATGGGATAATAGATGGGAAGGATGGGAATATTAATAAAATATGAATTAAAATGAAGGGTCTAGATAAGTGACCATGGTGAAAAGAAGTGAATGCGGGGTGACAAGGGTAAGGATAACAAATTTTGGTGTCTACACCGGCCTTAAACTCCCAACCTTTGTACCCCAATTCTCAAGGCCCACCATCTTGTTGCAACGCGCCCATGTTTGATCCAATATGACACCTATTCTTTTTAAAATAGTACTAACTATATTTTGACGAAATAGGTAACAATGTACATTACATTGTTACATATATAGGTAACAACGTAATGTGTTGTAGGTTAAAACACAGTACGTTGTTACCTATATAGGTAACAACATAATGTGTTCTTACCTTTTCTATCAAAACTAATAGTGATGCAATATAAAATACTTTTTTCCTATTTTGTGAACATATGTGAGGGATAGGCTCTTCAATGTAACATAAGCACAAGCGGATTTAAATTACATACAAGAGAAAGGAGAAAGAGTGCATGCCGGGGGATGAATTCAGATCTCAAAGTGATGGATTCATATGTGATATGATAGTCTTCTAAAAATGTGATCTAGTCATATTAGACACATGGGGATTTTGTTTAGTGAGATAGTGTCAATGCATCGAAGATAAACCCTTGTTTGAAGAGAAACCCTTGTCTTTTATATGTTGCATTATATTATGCCATGAGAAAAGTGTTTCATGAATAGAAAAGGAAAATTAATTAGTAATTTCATGGCCATATACTAAAAAATCAACATATGCAATAATGGATGACGGTAGAGGAGGCTGTGAGTTAAGGCCTTGTGTATGAGTATAGTAAAAAAATGGAAGCATGTGAAGTATTTTAAAAATTACTTCATATTCATATGGTCTCTTGGACTACAATGATTGCAAGATATGTACATAAAATAGTTTTTGAAAAGGACTTGTCTTAACGTGACAATTGATATTGATATTAGAAATAGACACAAAGATAGTAGTATTTTGTTGGAAAATGGATGATTTTAACAATGGGTAACTCTAGGGATGTTGTTTCATTTAGGGCATGAATATTTATCTGTAGACCCACCTTTTCATATGTTCTTGTTATAGGTTTGGGGAAAAATGACTAAACGTAGGATTTGTCTCCTGAGGACAAACTAAATTACTAAGCTCTTGTCCCATGAACAAAATAACAAAAATAGAAATAATGTAACATTAATATAGTGCAACGCTAGATTTATGCATACCGTTGGGGAAAATGACTAAATGTAGGATTTGTCACATGCACATATAAAATAAATTACTAAGCTCTTGTCCCATGAACACAATAACAAAAATAGAAATAATGTAACATTAATATAGTGTAGGGCTAGATTTATGCATACCTACTATGATATTGAGAATGTCATTAAGACTGGAGATGGATGGAATTGAAGTGATGAATACATGTGTTATTATTCAAGTTTTTGCTCCCACAAGAAGCAAGGTGTGGTGTTATAGTCATATTGGCATCAAGATCATATGATTATAATGGATTTCCTTAAAAAACCTTAGGGAATTCTCTTTAAAAAAACCATTTAGAAGCAATATGTGGTGTATTAAAAAAATCATTTTCTTTCTTATCTTACTAATAATTTCCCTTCATGAGATCATATTTCTTAAATTCATTTTGACAAAGAATCCTTATGCCTTTGTGAGGATTTTCATGTTTTGTATTCATGTGTGAGATAATGCTAGAAAGGGGGAGGTTGTGGTTGTCTTCATCAATTTGGTGAATGAAATATGGTTGGGTTGTATCTAATGTATATAGATTGATGTGGTATGTAATTGTTAGAGGTATTAATAGGTGTGGATAATCCCCGAAGAAGGGTCAACTAGATGACACACGAAGAGAAGAACATATATGTGAAGAAGGGGAAACATATGTTTGTGATTTTATTTTGATGTTAAAAAAATGAAAGAAATGCATTCCAAGAGAGCAGTACCCTTAGAGTCATTTTTTGAAATATTTTACATGTTTTGTGTATGTTTTCATATTTACACACATCTATAGCATAAGTACTATAATATACGGTAAAAATACACTTTCGATTATGTCATTTTATATATAATATTAATTACTCTTTGGAATATGTTATGTGCAAAATAAAGAATCTCAACAAATTTTCTTTTGCTAAATTTGGAAAATGGCTATGAATTACCATACATGTGATGAAATTACTAGCCTTTTTGAATGAGATATTTTCTGTATATTTGGTTGTATAGTCCTTATAATCTATTATGTTCTACATTTGGATGTATCATTTAAGAACATTGATATTTTCAACGTCGAGGATGTATCTGTCAAAATAAATAGTTAATTCATTAAATTTTGTTAACAAGCATGCTCCAAATTAGAATGAGGGTGGGAAAATATTGACAAGTTGTAATGATGCCAATTCATTTGGCTGTTGATATAGAAAAAATAATGGAGAGATTTCATAGTCAAATAGGATATGTTGTACTCCATATGATGACTTTTGTAGCACTAGGTTGGAAGCATATGGATTCCAATTTGAAGCCATGACATCACACAAACAAACAATTTTACCGTAGGACCTTACAATGCCATTGCATTTCTAGAAGGCACTCTCCACTTTCGGTTCTCGAAAATCTCACTCTTTTGTCTATGACATTTCCAACAGGGAATCCATTGCTTAGATCTTTAACAACGTGCAACCGAAACTCTCGAGACATTTTTAAGTGCCTTTACTTTCTGAATAAGAGGAAATATGAGAGTGGAGATAGTGCGATAAATAACAACACTTCCCCTCCCAACACAATTAGATTTTCCCCTTTTTCTATCTCTTCTCCTTGTGATTAATAAAATAGTGTAAACCCTCTTGCTAGGATCAATACACAACTATAATGTATATCCTCATTGCTTGATATTTATTTGAGATCATGAATACACATAATTATAATGTATATGAGGTTCCTACTTGACATTTTTTTAAGAATCCTTTATCGCATGGTGATTCATTACATGGCTAGTATGTTATGGTGGTTCTTATATTTGAAATTATCAAAGTTATTGTGGCCCTTACATCAAAATTCATTCTTTCTCTATTGTTTAGTATTTTCTATTTTCACTGCATTTGCATATTTTATTTGTTGTATTAGTTTAACACTTATGTATAATACAATTTTACTCATCCTAAAATGATATAAATTCATTACAAATCAATAAAAAAGTAGTAGGGATTTCTAGGTTAGAAATTAAGATGGATTTAATACTCAATAAATACAATCAAGACGAATTCAATAATCACCAAATAATGCATTAAATAGGACATTCATTTATATTAATTATTAATATGTAACTTTATAACAACACTTATATACTTTTCCTACAATATTAGATATCTTGACTAGTTATTAAAATAAAATTATGATGATACAACAATTATATTTCTGATGTGTCCCTCACCTGATGGGCACACATCAGGTGATGAAACATACTCACCTCCTTTGTCTGTCCTTAGAAAATTGATGTAGTATCTACTTTGTTTCTCTGCTAAAGCGTTGAATTGCTGAAATATATCAAAATATCTTATTTATGTCTAAAAAATACACCCATGTCTTCCTTGTATATTCATCAATGAATTTCATAAAATATGAGTAACCTCTAATAGAAGATGTTTGCATAGGTATACATAAATATGAGTGAACTATTTCAAGTGGTGCACTTGATCTTGTTATTTTTCCTACTAGGCACACATCAGGTGATGGTCTCTTGTAATTTTTCCAATTGGACTATCTACTTCCAAACTTGTAGTCCCTCAATTCTCTTTTGCTTGTGCTTCGTCTTCTCTTTTGGAAGGGTTAGAAAAAGGAGTGGTAGGAATGATGGGTATAAATTGGGCTCCGCTGGCTATGCCTTTTTAGCTCATGGTGGCTCTCGAATTAGAAATTAAATTCAGACTCTTCCCATCATTGGGAAACGCTCTAGTAGCTATCTTCTTTAGAGAGTTGCCTTATCTCCTTGGTCTGGAATTGATGCCATATAAAATGACATTACTTAAAAATAAATACTGACTATAATCTCATGATCACTCAAAACCATCCTCTTCCTCTCAAGATTGACCTCAGGGGAAACAACCTCGAGTGGGAGGTGCACAAACTAGAGTTTTCACCTCCTTCTTTGATAACCATGATGACAAAGATTAGAATACACATGAATGTCATTTAAATATACTACATGATGTTATTTATTACAATCAATTTATTACGAAAATTACTTTACTAGCTCATACCCATGTAAGAAGCATAACAAAAGCTATGCCCGTAGAAACTCCAATATCTAATGATCACAAATATCGATAGGAGGATCTAATGACATCATAAACTAAAACAATAATTTAAGGTAACACACATACACATTACATGACATTATATTCATACGTTAAATATAGTTCATTATCTTCATGTATATGATGAATAAAAATAATAAAAATCACATTAGTAAATTCACCAACATGCACACTCATACTAACATTCACTTGTTCAACATCAAATTGTAATTTTAGGATAACATCTCTATATGGAAAACAAATTAACACAAAATATTTAGTAATTTATTACTAATTTATACCTAAGGGGTTGGCTTGCCCATGAAATAAATTTGATGTAGGGGAATGTGACACTGGATGTATAGTTTGACCCTTTATAAAAACACACATGACTCATTAATTTTCATTCATAATTGATTAATATTGTTAATTATAAAATTTTGTATGAAAAATATATATTAAATTACAATTAACTTCATGTAAAATTACCATTGGTCAATACCAAAGGTCAAATCTAGTAGAGCATCTGTGATGATGATATTGTCCAACATAGAACCACGATTAAATTATTGGTCAATACCAAAGGTTAAATTGCTAGGCTTGTGGAGATGCCTTGCTAGGCTATGGATTTTCCTCGTGAGGCTATGGAGATTCCTCGCGAGTCACGTGGAGTTGTCTTGCTAGGATGTGGAGCTTCCTCATCAACATGAAAAAATATGCTATATGATGTATGATGCCTTGAAGGATCATCTTCATCATCACGGGAGAGACGAGTGCCATGTTAAAGAAATGAATGTGTTAAAGACCTAATAGAATCAAGAGTCTCAACTTCCATATCCTTCATAATAGAAGGGATTGAAACATGATGAATAAATGGGTGAGAAATGGGTCTAAATGGTTGACTATGTAGATGTGGTGCCTCCAATATGTCATGTGTAGAGTCTTTTCCTCTTCCTTGGAACTCTTGAATGTCAAAATAGTTTGGTATTTCATTGAGGATGAACTCACAATAGATTTTCCTCAAGAAATATTGTGGCACCTCAAAATTGTTACAAGGTGGTTGGTCAAAAACCATCCACCATTTATCCCAAAAATTATTTTTATCCCCTCATGGTTACACTAATGGATTTGGAATCTTCTGGGACTCAATAGAAAGGGTGGATTAGATTTATGATCAGTGAACAAAGCACACAACTTGTTTTCGGTGATTTTTTTCTTCACTACATCATAAGACAACTTATCTGCATAAAAATTGTGACAATTGGTTTTGTAACACTCCCATGTGTTTATCTAACCCACCACATTATCGATATTCGATATTAAAGATCTAATGATGTAGCAATGTTTTAGAGATGGGTATTTATCACATTGGGGTTTATTAAGGTATAGATTAAACCATCAATTTGAAATTTGTTATTTTCAATCTCCCCTAAAATGGTTTGCTAGGTGTTCGGAGAATGTATTTCTATTGAAGGTGGTGTTTTTGGAATGTTTTCTTCATCCTGGTCTACGGGTGAATGAGAGATTTTAATTGAAGCTAATGAAACCTATGAAAATAAAATAAAAAATCCAGAATAATGAAAAATATATATTAATATTGAAAATTACCCTAAAATAAACTAGAAATCACCTTTTGAACTCTTTGTCATGGTTGATTTGATCAATAGAAAAATTTTGGCCACCCAAAATGCGCTCGCGTTTTTTATCACTCATATTTTTGGCATAATAGTTTTTATTTTGTGGAATAATTTTTCGGTCTCAGGCTCAACTTATTTTTATTATAATCTAAATGTGAGCACGTTATAGCATGCTCACGTTATAATGTGAGATAAAATTTTCACACGATCGAGCCATAACACAAGTGCATTGTGATAAAAATGGCAAAAAAAAGGATTTTTGGCTGCATTTTGGTTCCCATATCCATGAAGATGCCCATTAGAGAAATAGGGTATAATTTTGCATGACTACATAAATGTCGTATAACTCGTGCCTAGAAGATGTGCAATAAAGCAAAGATCCGTGGAGCAAAGAAAAGTCCACGCAAAACACAAAACGAGGAAGGTCATAGATCACAATTTTAATCACATAGAAAGATGTAGAAGTGAGAAACTCAAGTACAAACATGATTTGATCTTCCTCAACTATTAAAATCATGAAATTTTTCAAAAATAACTTATTTCACAAAGGATTGGAATTTTACACCAGATTCACTAAAAAAAAAAGCCACAAGTACACTACTTAAGGTTTCGAAGCCTTGAATTTTTTCAAAGGATTGTTCTTCAAGTGACTCTTCACCTACATACTATATTTATCCTTCACAACCACAAAAATATTTCCTTGATACCTTTATCTTGAATCCAAAGTTTTTCCATGAGCCAATTAGAGGCACGTGTATGTGGGGAACATGTTCCTTCAATCGATGCATTATCCTCTTTAATTCTCTTGATCCTGCCAATGATTAATACATGACATCCATCATTGTAAAGAAAAGTTCCTAAATCACAAGACACATCATGTTCATGTATCACAAGATCCTCTATATTATCCTCCACACAACTCACTTGAATAGTGACTGTACAAAATTATTTGGTATAGTCCTTCTTAGTAATTTATCTTTTCACGATTCTACAAATTCTTCAACAAGTACAACTATTCATCCACAAGGAATAATTTCTGACATCTAGTATGTCCCAAGTCTTAATATTTTTTATTTATTTTTAATCTCTCAATTTTATTTTTGATTAAAATTTGACAGGTATTTTTAGACCACCATACCACACGGTGAAGTGGGTAGATTTATTAGGCTAAGTGGCCAAGGACTAAGGGATATCCATTCCGTCAAATTCACCTGGGGCATGATCCCGACCTCATCCCTTATTACGGCGCATCTCCTGACTTCGCTTGCAGCAAGAAATGAACCCTGGTGGGCTCTTTAAGAGCTAAGCATCTTCACCATTGATTCAATAGTCATTCGATAATCTCTTAGTTTTTCTTTTGAATCCAATTAATCTTCTCTTCTTGCTCCATAATTCTAGAGTAACTTGGGGTATTTTATCAAGGCTTACTCTTGAGTCTTCCAATAATGTGTTTGATTATCTCTTATGGTCATGTCAATTTGTACTTCTTCTTCCTCTAATATGGCGTGCGCCCTTAGTTATGTGAGTACCGAGTTATATCAACAACATATTCTACCACAATACTAAGTTGTGTTGTGAAATCTTCACAACCTTTTAATGGGCTCACATACTTGTAATCAATTCATCCATGGGTCGTTTAAGTCTTGTGCCCTGATTTACTCAACCCAACTCGTTATTCCTTCTTTTATTTTCTAATTGTGTTTCCTTGAGACATCTACACTCTTGTAACTTTCACAAATTATACGCATTATTAACTTTGCTAAAAGATAAATGTAGTGAGTTTCGCTCACAATTCAAAAATGTGGAAATTTGTAGACATCCAATGGGAGGCTCACCCAAGAATGACCTTACTATAAGATGTCCACAATGCTTTCCTAGCCACACTCAAACATGTGTAATACAACCATTTTTTGTTGTGCCTCACTTGAAGGATAGAAATCATTTCTCTTAAATCAAAAGATATAGACACATGGTCAAGGAACCTAATTAAGGACAACCTTGAACCACACATCACATAGATTTGATGTGGATAACAACACTAGATGTATAAAAAACATAGAATCACATCACCTTTATTATTGATTAAAATGGAGCAACATACACATACATAGACCAATCACCAATGATATAACGTCAAAAATCTTCTAACACATACATATAATTTAACAAGGAAGTTTCCTTTTAGAGGATGTATATTGTCTTATAGTTTTGGGAAAATGCCAAACCAATAATTACCAATTCATATTTCTTGTCATTGGCTCTATTTCCTACTTTAATGCTCATAGATTTATTTATTTTACGCATTCAAGCCACACAAAATCAACCTCAAATTTGTCTACACACTACCTATTAAGACTCCTAAAAGGATGTTACAAAGATAATCTCCAATAAATAAATACAAAGTAAGTTAGCTTGATCCAGACCTCTACAAGATCACACATCTTCATCAATGGCTATACATGGCATTGGTTTAGACCATGGTGGCACTAGTAGAACATTGTGCCAACACATCATCAATAGACTATCATGGAATTTGTAGACCTTTGTGGCATTGGTTAGACCTTCATAACATGACTTAGACCTTAGCTGAGTAGGGTGTTGGCTGAGCTACATAATGAATAGAGTGAGTGCCAATCAGTTCTTGATCCATTAGTGAAGTTGTTAGGCTAACAAAAACTCACCAAAGATCAATACTTGCTTTGAGTGCAAAGGCCTAGATATTTTAATAAAAGATGAGGTTATAATCGTATTGCCCATGACTTTGACATAAATGCATATTTCCCGTTAAAAATTAAATTATTTGAAATGTCGGGGTAAAAGAGAGAATTGGGTACCAGTGGTCCATCTGCTGGAAGTCTCAAGTAGTCCCTCACGAGGTTTGCATGGTGCCTTCGATTCACTACTCTCATCATTTCCTCTCGTAGGTCAGAGCTCAATCCAATAGTCAAATGGTAAGCAAATGTGGTAAAATGACTTACTCGTGGTGGCTTATATGCTCATTTCTACCTCCCGGTGTGTTTCTCACTCCCAAAGTTCCTTGAGACCACCATATATCTTCTAAAATTCCTCTACCACTATTCACGATGATTTTTTTAAAAAATTATTTTCGGCACATTTTTTTGATACATCGGGCATATTCTTGTTTCTCGGTGGCTTTTTCTACTACACGGGCATTTTTCTTTGCCTTGCATGGTCACTTTTAACATTCTCTCACAACTTCGTTATTTCTTATATAATATTTTCCTTTATAAAAATAGTAAAAAAAACAAACAATAAAAATGATAATAATAATAAAAATGTTTAAAATAAAAAATTTAATTAAAAAATTTGCGTAAACCATAACGTTTGCTCCCGACCTCGAAATGACTCCGTTTGTTTTGCGTTGGAAAGGTATTGAAGCAAGCTACACAATGGTAACATTAATTTTGGCTTTAGATTTACCAAAAATTATGGTTTTTCATTTTTAAAATGGCTTGCATACAGCTGAAGCCTATATCACTGCATTATCCTCAACATCAAAATTGGTCCTACAAAACCATATTTATGACGTTATTGTTTGTTCTTGTCTCAAATGACATGCATATCATCGTGATCTACCTCCATTAACAAAGTTGGGTCTGCTTATTATGTCGGTACTCCTATGCAACAGTGAGTTTTCAGGTACTGTGTCATAATGCACGAATGCTTTCCATGGGACTACTTGTGTCCTCTATTTTCCCCTTGCATGTGTTATTGCTTGGGGCATCATTTTTAACCCTTGTCGTTACAACACGAACATTCGGGAACTACATCTTGATAAAAAAACATTGGTACAACTGTCTTGAATGTTTTTGTTTGAGTATATGTGATTGTGTTGGTTTCTCTATTAGGTTAGTCGGTTTACTTTCTCGTATTGCATTGCATTGTGTATGTTGAATTGAGTTAAATATAATTTTAATTTCTGATATTGCATTGCATTATGTATGTTACATGCAGTTACGTAGAAATGGACAAATGTTAGTAATTTAGCTTTTCATGTTATCTTACATTTTTGTTCATTTCAATAAAATTCGATGATGTAGACTTAGGGGAAAAATGATATAAACAAGTTACTTATGGAAAGGTTGGATGCAAAGATTGGGCTTGTCCTATATTTCTCCATTAATCATTTCTTCTCCATTATCATTTATTACCATTACTAATTTTTCTCCTAAAAACTCACCGGGCAATAAACAACCACGTTTATCCCTATCCTTATTCATTCTCAATACCTAAGGGTTTCGTGCTGTTTTAACCTATTTTCTTCTATCCATTTCAAATCATATTTTCAATCGCTGATTGACTTCTTCTATCACCCCATCGACACTCGAGGGGGAATCCTTCATTATTACTAATTTTTCTTCAAAAACTTACTTGTTTATACTTGTCTACTATATTTCAAGTGAAGTCACTAACTTCACCTCAAACAGGGGCAAATGTAGACACCTAGATTCTATTTTTGCAATCTTATTGCCAAAATTCATGCAAATCACTCTTATTCCTCCCAAATCCATTATAATTAGTACTCTTTTCTAATTAACTAACGTTTCTTGCCAATTTGGTCACAGAAAGCACTTCATTGATCACCAAATCCTGTTAGCATTCAGGATGCCATTTTATGGCGAGTCGTAAGCCAAAACCCTCTTCAAAATAGACAATTAGCATTTATAAGCTAATTAAGCCTATTTTGCCCTTGTTTTGATCAATATACCCTAGTATTGACTCAAACCCTTCTTCCAACCACTCAAAATCACCCCATTCACCTCCACAACATCTTAATGAGCTTCAAAAGCCTATCCTAGCCTCCTATTTGACCCTAAGTGGTTGATTAAGGCTTCACATCTCTTAATCACTTGGTAATTCACTAATTATGATTAGCAAGGCCTAATCATGATTAGCAATTCTAATCTAATTTGGGGCTTTTAGTCCCACATGCACCAAAATACAAGTTTCTCCCAAAAGGAAAACTATAAAAAGAGTGCACCTCATTCCTTTATACTTTACACCATGCTTTTATTTGCATCTCATATAATACATATGATTTCTAAGCCAAGTCCAATCCTTGCTTAAAACCTTCAACAAGGTTAGTAGATGAATAATCTAAAGTGACTTAACAAGTCATTTAGAGAGGTCATTTCACCATTGTTTGAGTAGCAACCATAACCATTTGATTTCCCCTTAGGTCTATTTAGGCCCATGTTAGGTAATTGATCATATTAGTAGGCATGTTTAGTTAGTTTTGCATTATTTTCATACTAATTAGGCATTCTTTTAAGCTTCTATATTAATGTTTTCATTCCTAGAATTAGAGCCCTAGCTAATTAGGTGGTAATGGTGTTAGCTCTCCTTGTTTAGCTTTGTATTTTGCTTTCTGAAATTTTATGGTGCATTTAGGACTTTGACAAGATTCAGAACACGATCCCCAAATCCATCCGTGACTCTATAAGTCTTCCCACAAGCATACTCTGGGAAAATGAGTTAGAAAAACTCCTACAAAATAAAAATTACAAATGCTTAAAGGGAAAATTAATATACCAGACTGATCGTCTTGAAATTTTGAGCAACTTTTTAGTTCATCTTGTAGGATTGTCTGGCCTCTAACGGCTTCAAAAGGCTGGATTATGAAAACTACTCCTTTGGAAATTCAACAACAAGTGAATTTCACTGCATAAAACGAACATCACATAATCTCCAAAAATGAAAAAAATTACACCACTATGAAGATCATGGAGTTTAGAACAACTTCTCTTTTTACTCTAAGATCTGGTTTGGCCTCTAAGGGATTCAAAAGTGATGATTTATAAAAAGGCTCTAAACTGCCTTGTTTTCTTGTTATCCACAGACTTGCCCAAACAATTCTTTAAATAGAAGCGAGATGCTTTGTTTAAACTTCGAGCTACATGGCGTATTAGTGAGGCACGTGTATTGGGGGATGGAAGTCACGGGTTCGACCACCAACCCTTTTTCTTAAGCCACGTGGTTGGGTGGCAATTTTTTGAGGCCTATAAATAGGCATTCATCGATGATGTTAAATGTGGCAATGGCCACGTATAATCCGATTTTTCCACCATTGAAATTGGATCCCTATATAAATAGGCAGTGCATTTTTCTAAACATGGGAATTTTTTTAAACATCCACGTTTAATCCTTCACATTTTTTAATGGTCAGTTTGTGTGGAACCCTTGACACGTCGCTGAGCCAAATATAGAGTGGTTGAGTTACTACGAGCTCGCCGGTTACAATGTGGAGGAAAAGTTTGAAATTGCCACATTGAATGTGGCTCTGGTTGATAGAAATGTATATGAAATTTCAAATGAAAATAACGAGCTCGCCCATGCCACGAGCTGGTTCCAAATGAGACTTGGCCAATGTAATAATCAACTCACCAAAGGTAATGTAATACGGGATCGCCAAAACATATACATTTTCCCCATGCGAGAAACAACTCGGCAATACAAAATAATGAGCTCATCGTATGAGCTCGGTGTGCCTAGTTGATATAAACTGAGTTGGCTTTGTGAAAAATATAAGGCAATAATCGAACCCGCATGGCCAAGGCATCCCTCCGGAAAAGAGTGTGTCGAAATTGGTTGAGAGCCCCTAACCAACAAATAACAGGCCTACCATTTTTAATCCGACCAAAGAAAACTGTCATTTTGAAAAAAACTTCATGTAGACAATTAATATTTAATTTCACCATGTGTCACCGCTCGATTTGGCCGGTTGACCGGTACCATGCCCCATCTCAATTCCGACCTTCTTCGGACCATATCTCGCTCCAACGAGTCCATTTCACGTGCTCAAATAGTCAACGGAAATCTCTCTGAACGATCTTCCACACTGTGATGGTTTAGGTAGATTTTGGAAAAATTTATCTATGATATTATCTCCCGACCACACCTCTCCACTAAGAAGGCTTTTGTCCACAAAAGTTATTTTCACCCACAAAAATTGTCAATCCCCTTCCTACATCTCACAAACACATGCAGAACAATGTAGGAATAACAATATGGGTTAAATATAGCAAATGTTGATTATCTAGTCACAAAAATTGATCAATCAAAATAGACAATCATAAGCCACCAATGGCAACTGTCCACTGATACTCTGTGACCCTGTCAACTCTGCAAACAGACTTGGATCAATATAAAGACATCTAAATGGCCACAACAAGCTAGTGTCCATTGTCCATGTGAAACTACAAAACCACTACAAACTGTCACCAATATGATCTAGAATAAACATGTCAAAAATAGACACAACTGAACCAAGTGAACTGCCAGTGATAACAATCTATCCCCAAAATCTGCACTGTAAATAGGATAGAAGGAATTGTCGGCATAATGTTGAAGTACCCAAAATGATGAACTGCCATCAAGTGCAAAGATCACCAAGATACTCTGCAAACTAGTTTATAAAACCCAACAACAGATACCAAAATGCAAATTTCCAAAAATAGACATTTTAACTATGCCCACTAAATCTACATACTTGTTGTTAGAAATTTCCCAAGCTGAAACATGAGTTGTACCTAGAAACTCAAAGATGAAATAGGAGATGTTTAATGGAGTATTAATCAAATTTCAAAAATTAAGAACTAACTGAGTATGGTAAACTTGTCCCCTAGCTGTTCCCACCAAATATGAACTCCAAAATGATTCAAAGCTAAATGGGAAAATAATTCCATACAACAAACAACTAGAATCCCATAACACAAGCCTTGAATTAATTGCATGCTATAAACAATCAAGCTATGCAATATAAAGTTGAAAAATTGTTTACCAACCCATGCCAATGGATTTTCATCTATAGGTATCACCTAATCCGGGGTTGTAACATCAACGATGGTGAAACTTATTTTACCTTTACAATAGGCCTATACTCCATCTTTGGCTTGCCACTATGCTAATGGCGAGATGGATGAAGTTTCTAACATGTGTTCACCCGATGTCCATCATCACGACAAGGGGTACTAAAATTCCTAGCAACAGAGGAATTATTCTTGCCATCTCTTGCTCTTGAATGATGAGATTGGTCTTTCCAATTCACCTTGTTCTTGACAACCGGTGACTACTTCTCCAACAAAGCCTTTTTAACATCCCACAATTTCATGTAAGTTAAATTAACTATGGTTAAGTCCGATCGGATTAGACGATATCATCATTGCATGTAAAATTCATTTGGTTCATCATGTCATGACCCACAACTTCTGCTGCGGGGCATGACACTACTAAACGAGTAACCCCGCACCCACCTTGATGATCCTTCCTAAAACGTGATTAGGCCTTAATCGTAGGTAAAATGGTTCATAAATGATAGTGAATCTTTCGGTTATTTGTATTTCGGTTACTTTATTTTAATAGGTTTGGTCGTCTTTTGTTTTTTTTGACTTTTGTAATGACCAGAGATGATAATTTCCTCTTTTTATTCGTGATGCTATATCAAGCCAACTTTATGAGAATATTCGAATTATTATTTACTGGACTTGGTGATTTTCGTTATTGGAATGTTTTATATAAACCTAGAAATTCAACTAATTATTATGGTAATATATTGTGGGAAATATGTGGACTTGTATTATGGAGGTTAATTTTAACTTAACCATTAAGTTGGGTAATAACTAAAGTAAAAAAATATATAAATGAAATATTAATTAGTATATATATATTTTAGAAGGATTTGGCATGTAAGCCAAAAGTTTTTATTTATTTATTAATATTTATGGGTTTCGTAAAGCGAAACACCTTCACAGGAACCAGGTGTGTGGCATGCACTAATGCATGTACTGACATTGGGAAGCCGAAAATTCTCCAATTTGATGCCCAACTATAGTTTCTTTCATTATATTTTTCTTTTACTTTGTCTATTTTCATTTTTCCTTTCTGGGATACCTGCGTGAGTTTTGGAGGAAGGAAGAATTCAACTTGTTGGAGCTGGAAGAGTAAGAGGTTGCTTGATTCTGGGTTTACTTCAGGCATGAATATCTTCTCCCTTCTCTGTTGCGTTATTTTGTAAAAAAGGAGGAAATACACATTTTGTTTTAATGGCAATCAAGGAATTTGTGGACAACTTTTGATTTAATTGTTTGGAGATGAAGTTTGAAAAGGAAATTGATGGATTTTGTATTCTTTTTAGTTTTCTTTGTGTGGTTTTAACTAAACCTAGAAAAAAATGCAGATGGGGTTTTGGGTTTTGATCTGAAAAAATAAAGTAAAAGAAAGGTTAAAAATTCCTTCTTTGCATTAAAATAAATTGTACCCAAAAGGAAAAGAGTTGGGTTTTTCCTGTACTGGAAGAAGGAAAACGTTTTGTGAATTTGTGTGTTTAAAATCGATTTGTGTTTGTGGGTTTTCATTTTGTTAACTGAAATTTGGTTGTGTGTTTTATGTAAACAAATTGATTTGATACCCAAAGTGATTCGGGTATACAAATCGATTTGCATAAATGAATTGATTTGGGTAACCCAATCAATAAGGGTATGCAATCGGTTGGGGTTTTGTATTTTTTTCTTGGTTGTTATATAATGTCCATTTTTAATTTATTGAGATCTTTTGAATGATAATTTGTGGATGTCAAAGCTCTTGTATGGGGCTACATTTTCCAGAAATTTTATCATTATGGACATCTAAATCGGATCATGTATAAATGAGAGTGTGTTGTTATGTGTGAATAATTACAAAAAAATGACATTTAGCTTTGTAACTTCCAAATGGAAATATGACTTGGATTCTTGTAAGACCAGTGAAAAAGAAATAACTTGTCTTGTAAGGGCATGAAAGCCGGATAGCTTGACCGAGATGCACCGAGGAGTAATTGGTGGTATGATTGGGTTTAATATAATGATTTCTTATGAAATAAATTATTAGTTGTTCTTTTACTAAAAAGATTATGTTTAAATGAGGTAATCATGGTGCTGCTATATTTTTTTGTTGACTGTTTGTTTACTAGAAAGAACATGTTAAAATGATGTAATTATGGTGATATTTGTGCTAATTTGTAGAGCTGCTCATTGACTAAAAAAAGTTTTATTTTACTCGATTAATGATGTTTTTGACGATACAATGAGTTGTTCATCACCTTGAGAGAATATGTTTAATTGGTATTTGGAAATGATGATTTGATTGTTTTGTTAAGTTGCTCGTTGATTTGGAAGGTAAGAAAAATAGTATTTAAATCTATACCAAGTAAAGTATGATTTTCTTGTGGTTATAATATGAATTCGGATGTTGAATGATTATGGTTTGATTATTATTTTTGTGATGGTAACTTATTAAAAATAAGGGAAAAAAGTACTCTTCTTAATCATATTGTTTTTACGAGTTATGTAGAAATTTTAAATGTCAAATACTTATTGGTTGAAGCTGAAATACGAGATGTCTTGATCTTTGTGATTAGAGGGAAACATGATCGCTGAAATAGAAATTGGTTGTTCTATTTGTGTGCATCCATAGCTATATCTTTATGGAAAACATGTAGTAATACATTCTCAATTGTATTACCATGTGCTTGTTGATAAAACAACATGTCATATTTTATTAAATAATTGCATCAGAAAATGGAGGCAATATTCATGCCAGTTCATTTTGAACTAACATCATACCACTACTCCAGTCTTGTAGGACAATTAGCCGTCACATTCGGATATTCAAAACTCATGTCTTGTGAAGTTTTATCGTAGCATGGATCTAAATGAGATACTTGGATTTCAATTTGTAGAAGGATGATATCCTAGAATTTTGACTGAATTTATTGGGATCTTGGACCCATTGTAAACATTCAAACCTCACTATGTGAGAATTACTGTATCGGTTATATATTTTACTTTAACGACATATGTAATTTATGATTTTAATAAAGAGATGATTACTTTGTATGTAATAATATCTCAATATGAGTAAATGATAAATACTAGAATTGTGAAATCTTACTTTTCATAAATTGTTAAATATATTTATTTGATAGTTATCAATGTATGAAGCCGATAATTGGACAATTATTGTAACATTCAATTGTCTTTTAATTTCTAAATTAAATAGCTATTTAGTGGCATAGCTAATTGAAGGAATAATTAAATATATATTTTAATATATATTTAATTCGCCTTCGGTAAACTTGGTATTAATATGTTAAGATTGTAAATCCTATTGTATAGAGGATGAAAGAGTATCGTTATAAAAAGGTAATTTAAGGTTAAAGAATTGAACATCAGGAAAGAGAAACTAAATGGGAAGGTAAATAGATGAAAAGATCCATTAGGCATATTAAGGGATAAGTACATGCGGAATGCTGATATAGTTACATTCAACATAACGAATGTACT
Organism: Taxus wallichiana var. yunnanensis; assembly: GCA_018340775.1. Classification (NCBI taxonomy): domain Eukaryota; kingdom Viridiplantae; phylum Streptophyta; class Pinopsida; order Cupressales; family Taxaceae; genus Taxus; species Taxus wallichiana. Next base: position 611,097,290 of record CM031241.1, read on the forward strand.
TTTCTCATAATGATCCTAGTTGGCCTTTGGCATCTATCTCGATATAAACTCTTGCAAGATAGGTTTAATTGGAAATAAAGTAAATACAAACTATAAGATCTAGATAACTGTGAAAGGGATAGTTGTGAGGTGGCGGAAGACTTAAAACTCATAAGACTAGTGTGTTGTCTTGAGTTTAGCCGTAACCTGCATGGCGGATAACTTTGGCCAAAGTAATGCATTGATGGTTGTGCATTGTCTAATCACCTAGTCCTCCAATTAAATTTTTAGTAACCTAATCATGGGAAGTTGAACACTGAACATGAGGTAGGCAATGGTCGGATACCGAGATACGAAGTTAGGAATCCAGCTCGTGGTAGACCCAAGGACTTTCACATGGTTCCCATAACCTAAAAAAGGTTGAGCCGAAATGCCAGTAAGCATTGTCACTCAAAGTAGTGACGAAGGGAGATCGTGGAGATCTGGATACACCCTTCTTAGCTGCACATGGCTTACATGGATGTTGTCAGATAGATCAAATGAACAAATCAGTATAATGAATTTGATTAAATAAATCTATGTGATTGCAGTTGTGTAATTTATTTATTTTTCTAGCTTTTGTATTTTCGATCAAATTCATGACCTTTCTCTTCCAACATCTGGAAACACAATGATTATGCATCCCACAAAATGTACAAGGATATGCATCCATCATTTTCTGAATATTATAGCCAAAATTCTTAAATTGAAAGAGTGGATCAAAATTTTTACAACCTTTACTGTGCTTAGGCTTATGGTAAGAACTTGGAGGTGGAATCTCAATACCTCTTCGCTGAACCTTCTTACCAAATCCATCCTCTGACAAAGAAGAACCCGAATCCCGCACCCGATTCTATCAAAGCAAGACTAGTGGGGTAATCTCTTGGCTTTCAAAACTAGTATAACCCAATCCCGCAAAACTAGTATTGGGTTAGAAATCCTCAAAATTATAATTCTCTTGGCTTTGAAGACCAAATAACCCAATCCTACAAAATGAGGATGATCCTCAACCTATATTGGGTTAGCAATTCCTTGACAATCTTTGCCAAGACCTCTTCCATCAAAACCCATCTTAAATAACAATTTGGATCTAATGCCTCTAGTATGCTTTTCAAACGAACCAAAGACATCATTACCTGAATCCAAAATTGAATGGGATGAAGAACAAGATTCCCATGGTGAATAACTTATAGTGCACTCTATCATGGTCACTACATCTGAAGTAAAAGGAGAGAGAATTACCTTCTGCTGAACACCACACTACAAACTAATCAAGAGCTCATCCTTTTCTTCTAGCTCCTTTTTTAAACGATCAACTTTCTCTTTGAGGGAATATATCTTTCATCGCAGGAATGCATTTTATTCCTAAATTTTTCTATTGATGCTTTCAATCTCTTCCAGTCTTTCCCTTTTCAATGTTTTCCCCATGATTACTTGTAAACCAACTGATCCCTAAAATACTGCAAAACTATCGAGTAAGAAGATCAAACCAAATAGTTTGCACTGATGGGATTAGCAAATCATAAACTGGTATAAAAATTCAACTGAAGCTACACAACTAGCTCTAATACCAAATTAAGTTGGTGGCCTAAGATGCCTTCTCTGATACCAACTTAAGTTGGTGGCCTAAGATTCCTGCTCTGATACCAACTTGATCCGTAAACTTAGCAAATTTTAATTCCACTAACCAAATGTTTACTTAGATATTAATAAAGTGTCATTACCGATTTTAAATATGCTATATTCTAATTAATTAAGATGCATAAAATAACATCAAGTATTCGTAATGCATATTAGTGATAAACATGACACAAAAAAATTGATAACGGAGTTCGACATGCAAGTCTACGTCTACAGATCCACAATTTTGAATCGATCTATTATAAAAAAACACTTAGAATTAAAATCACCCTTCCAAATGAATAATGTATCTCAAGGACTCGCAACAAGAGTTGATAATGTGTAACATCCCCATTTTAAGATACTAGAACAAGGGAATTTTTTTTTATAAAGCGTTCTCTGTTATGAATTATATAATTCAAACATATGTTCAAGTTTTAATAATTTTTCTCCGCCCAAATAATGCAAATTTGGAACACACAATTTCCTTTTAAAACTAATGTTCCTTGTTCACATATTTACAATATGGAACACACATTCAATGCCATTCAATCTTATAACAGATTCTATATGCTTTGCTTTGTAAATGACTCGAAGAACTACCGATCTCCCATTTTCATGGCTCGGAGTTTCAACGATCTTTCATTTCATGACTCGGCAACTACCGATCCTTCATGTTCATTCATGCATAGTATAATATATATACAAGGTTCTCTTAACCGCTTTACGTTATCGAAGTGATCCATTTAAGAAGCCTATATGAAATATCTCATTCGATATTCATCGACATCCCGCATCTTAAATTAGGTGATTAGGACAACGCAACCAAAGCACTTCCGATACTTTTGCCAAATATTTTCACATGCTTTGCATGATCATATTCCTAGATGTGATACACACCAATGGAATACATCCTTCACCTCACTTCACCTGTTATCTAGAATGGTCTTTCCTAGTTCCTACCAGTCCTTCCAATTTAAGGTCAAATTCCAACTTCCAATTTCCAAATAGCAATATGAACGAATATAGGAAGACACTCATGGTAACTAAAGATACGCAGACATACGGTGTCATTCCCAACGACTCCGTGTGTCTAGTTATCTTTAGTCCTCCAGAGTCACTTCGTATACGTGATCATACTCCTATCCCCAGCCAAGAACTTAATATTCAGCTTATGTAATCTTGATGTTTTAATTTAGAAGGGCATTGTAATATGTCAGCTATAACATTGTGTCGTCATGAAGACCCCACCTTCATGAAGACACCGTGTTGTAGCTGGCATATGTCAATGTCCTACGGAACCCTCCCATCGAGAGTACACATCCAGCTCAAGTGATTTGGATATGATCTTAATATTTAAGATCAACTTTCAGCAACCATGCTGATCCTTTATCCTCATTCCCATTACAGTTGTATGGAGCTAAGAGAGACTAAATCCTTCTTCTAGCTTGCTATGCATCTTCTCCTTCATACCGAAGGGTTGCATTTACTCTACTTGGTTCTTTTCTTAATCATTGGATTAAGCAGCCCATTACCGACATGACGTAATAAGTTTAACCTATTAAACTTAACCAAGTTTTCCACAATCGAACCAAATTCAATTCTAGCTTATTAGGCGTCATTTAAACGAGGTCTAATTCTCAATAAATGTATTCATTTATTCTCCTTAACCTTACATGGTTAAGGTATATTAGCCCTGGATATATTGATCCCATATCCTTTCTTTCTGAATTTAACATACGAGGTTATTAAAGAAGTCCGAATGCGAAGTTCGGTTGCTCCTAAGTTATTTGATATTCCTTAGCTTCCAAGCTAATCTTGAATACCTATCAGTTATGAGATCATGTTCTTCCTAATCCTTTTTAATGTCAATTAAAAATTCATCTTAACCCAAGTATGAACTAATTGCACATTTCAACTTAAAAGTTGCATTTAGGTAAGAATAGAAATCAGTTCCCTTTAAATCCATCCAAGGAAAATTGAATAATTCCAAATCAAGAATAACATTATATTTCCAATTTAATCAACAATATCAAACTGATATAGTCATTAAAATATCACACTTGTATTTGTATTCATCAATCCATTTCATAATCCATACATTTGCCAGTCCAATTGACTGGACTTTGTTTATATAAAACAATGTTACAACTCATAGATAGAAGAATGTACTTTCTTCTTTTCACAATTCCTCGTAGAGGAATAATAACTAACAAATACAATTCATCTTCAGACAATCAAAAGAAGTATCAGAAAACAGCCATGTCTTCATTTTACTCAAGTTCCATTTGCAAAATTACTTGCACGGGTCAGTTCATTGAACTGAGCATACTAAGCACTTGTCATTAAAATGAGGTGCTTCAAATTAACTGTCTCAATAAAAGAACCTTTTATGAAACGTTAATCAGAACATCAATCAAGAATAAAGCATAAAAAAGAATGAACAGCACATGACAACTGAACCATCTAAATACCATCCCAATCACCAAAGGATTTCTATCCTATTTCCCACATAACCATTACAAGATGCAATTTCCTTCGACAGATCCAGATTACAACATTTGTAAGAACTAGGAATACAAGTAAAAGCATACTGTTGTTATAACATAACTGCTTTCCCTTCCCTTTTCTTACTTTAGTAATAAATGCAAAGGATAAAATCTAACTGAAATGTAGATCAATTACTTTCCCTTCAGTTCATGCATCTCCTTTGATTTCAAGCAATCAAGTACAGATGAGAAGAGAAAACAACAATAAATATAGATGCTTAAACCCAAGCAATAAAAAATTCGTTCTTAAACGATTACAAATTTCCAACTGTATGAGAGAAGAAATGATCATTTTTCCAAGTTATCCATTCACACTCCTATCCTTTTCCTCATGACTGTACTGAAAATTGAATCCAAACGAGACATCAAATCAAGATAACAGTTCAGAGTGAAACTTACAAAATCCATTCAGAATTCACTTTCCAGCAGCAAAGAATAATTCCATTCATATTCAGCTTTAAATAAAGACAAGGAAGAATTTATTATCCATATCAATACTCCCTTTCAAGCAAGCACATACGAATACCAAAACAAGTTGGTAAAACATCGTATCCATCATAGAACAAGCATTATAAAGAATGCATACTATGTACCTACTATACTAGAAGGATTCAAACTTCCTTCACTGTATTTTAACCAATCAAACAGTTATACAGTCCATTTATCAAGTATTCACACAATTTTCCATACCTATGAACGCATTACAGCTCATAATTAACAATTGCACATTCTTGTTACCTACAACAAGTCTAACTTATATCAGATGCACGACCTCTATTGTTGTTGTTTCCGAACTCAAACAAGAAAAGAAAAATTCATTCCTTTAACTATTTCAATAAGAAAACATCCATTTTCTTCAAACACAACAAGAATCAGTCAAGTCGAATTCATTCTTTTTTTTTTTGAATGACAGTGCAAAATCAGAGATCTCATGAAACATTTCAACCTTCCATTTGTACAAAAGAAAACAACACTTTAAAAAATAATCTAAATGCCACTTTGTCACTTCATCAAGTCAATCCAAATGTTCATTAAATCCCCAATTAACATTTCTTCAAAATTTGAAACAATGAGAGGAAGAAGAACTCATTTCCTTTTTAAATCCAGAAAAGAAACGATATCAAAACCAAATCGCACAGCATGCACAATTTTATTCAATATACCATATGAAAAGAATGCCCAGTTCGAGTTCCATCTCGATCAACCATTTAAATCCAAAAACAACATTCTCCTATTTCATAATGATGTACGAACTCAAAATACGGTATTCATATATCAATATCTCTATCAAGGAAAACCCGCACAGGGTATTAAATGCGTAAGCTTGGTATAGTCAAGACAGACCCAAACAACAAGCTAATTCCCATGCATTTCTTCATTTACACGACAATCCAAAGTCAAGTGCGTTTTCCACGATGATAGTTTGAGTTAGAAGATCAAACCGCATCCAAAAACACTATAAAATCAACTTTCCATCACAAAAAGAAAATATAATTCATTCATTGCACAAAAATACAAAGCCAAGCTCGTTTTCACGACAACAGTCTGAACTGGAAGATCGAACCGCATCAATAAAACACAACAAAATCATCTTCCCATCATAGCAAGGAGAAAACACAGTTCATTACAAGTTCAGAAGAAAAACAATTACTTTCTCCAACTTTCACGAATACCCAAATCGCATTCGTTAAATTTTTACAAAAGAAAAGCACAGCAATAAGAATATTACTATCACTTCCTTCAAACCGAGCTCATAATGCTCAATAAAACTCAAATGCTATTTCCTTCAAAATCCAAAATGCTATTTACTTCAAAATCCAAAACAGCAGAAGGAAGAGGAACTCATTTCCTCAAAAATTTCAATAAAGAAACAACTTCAAACAACTCGCACAGCCTGTACAGTTTTCATTCCATATAATCATTTACAGAGAAATACCCAGTTCGAATTCTTATCAACAAACATCTCAAAATTGATTCACGCACAACTAGTATTCATAAGCATAATTTCCTTATAATTTCAGTAAAGAACAATCCTCAATACTGTCAAACAAACCAACACAGCATGACTGTATTTCCAACTCAAATATATATGCAAAGACAGTTCAATCACAACAACAAGAAAACGATTCTACCCAAGTCATTTCCAACATGACAGCAAAATTGACAAAACCCAAATCATCTTAGTCATGACAACGAATTAGATAAACCCAAAACCCCCTTCATCGAAGAGCAGGATTGTTTTAATGAGACGCTTAAGCAAAGCAAGAGTTTTAAAGAGAAGGGCTTAACATGCCTGTAATTTTTCCTCGAAGCTTGAAGAAAATCACGTCTACAGGTGGTGTTTCCTTCCACGGCGACAGCAACAAGCTTTCCAACAACCACCTTCTGCTACAGGCTCGAAAATAGCCTTCAATTTCCAAAGAAACAGAGATAGCAACCAAACGCAACTGGTTCGACTGAACCAAGAAAAACCAAATGCAGAGCAACTTTCCAAAAATCCGAACAAACACAAATGACCAACAAAAATTCCTCCATACTCTTTCCAAGGCGGGCTGGTCACGAAGACCAAGAAATTAAATGCATTAAAGGCTCTGCCTTTTTTCTATTTCCTCACGCCACCGCCAACTTGGGTTGGCGAACCACCAAATTCAAATTTTGCATGCAAACCAAGTTTAGTCCCATAACTAACTAGATACCTCCACCTTTTTCCTGTTCCTGCCAAACTTGGCGCTGTCCACGCAAGGACTACATTAATTGCCATTAAATTTCCTTCCATCCTTATCCTTTCCCATGGGTCTGTGCGTCCCCTTCCTTAGGTTAGGATTAGTTTAGGATTAACAATAGTATTCAAACCTAGGTCACCGCCTAGTTCTTAAGTTAATAGAACTTAGGTCTATTTCCACCATTTAGAATTTAAAAATCCACTTAGGATAGTAGTTTAGGATGTAAGGTAGAACTTAGGAGTAGATTAGGATCTAATTCCCCCTAACACCTAATTAATCAACCTCCCATCCAGTATTTCCGACTGTCATCAAATTTCAACACTGTGTAGGACATTTCGTCCCACATTAAACATGTCTGAGCCACCCGCATCCAGTGCAATTATCGCCTTTACGGATCGGCGTTACACAGTGTATGGTTTGAGAATCGAATCCTTTTCCGTTGGCATCTACGTGCCAACTATTCATACCAAATCGGTCTTTGCACATTTATATCAACCTTCGATCTAGTTTAAGAGTAAATCGACAAAGCGATTACAAGAAGGCCACAAATATAGAGTTCGGCAGGCATACGACAAATTTGTCGTCACATCAAAGCAAACATACAATCAATAATAAGCTGCTGTCCCATGCAAACAAATTATAGTATGCAAGAATCCAGATTAGCAACACATTCCCTTAAGATCAAAAATATATCTTAACATGTTTTCCTTCATTCCAAAGCAGATTCTGACATTATGAAAAATAATCACCAAGATAACTTACAAAAATCAGGGCATTACATTATGGAAAAAGGACTCGATGAAGATTTAGAACACGATCCCCAAATCTATTTGTGACTCTGCAAGTCTTCCCACGAGCATACTCCGTGCAAATGAGTTAGAAAAAATCCTACAACAGAAAAATTACAAATGCTTAAAGTGAAAATAAATGTACCATAATGATTATCTCGGAATTATTATCAACTTTCCATTTGACGGTAGGGTCGTTTCGACCTCTAACGGCTTCAAAAGACTATATTACAACAACTACTCCTTTGGAAATTCAACAACTAGCGAATTTCACTGCATAAAATAATGTCACAGAATCTCCAAAACTGAAAAAAATTACACCATTATGAAGATCTTGGAATTTAGAACAACTTCTCTTTTTACTCCAAGATCTGGTTTGGCCTCTAAGGGCTTCAAAAGTGATGATTTCTAAAAAGGCTCCAAACTGCCTTGTTTTCTAGTTATCCACAGACCTGCCCCAATGCTTCTTTAAATAAAAGTGAGCTCCTTTGTTTTAATGCCGAGCTACATGGCATATTTTTGAGGCACATGTATTGGGGGTGGTGGTCATGGGTCAACCCCACCACCCCCAATAGTTTTGCAAAGACGCGTGAGGTAAATCCCACATGCATTTGGGCGATAATTGTTTGAGGCATATAAATAGGCATTCACAAATGATGTTTATTGTGGCAATGACCACGTATAATCCATTTTCTCCACCGTTGAATGTGAATCCATATATAAATGGGCGGTGTATTTGTTTAAATAGCCACGTTTAATCCTTCGCATTATTGAATGGTCGGTTTGTGTGGAACCCTTGACACGTCACCGAGCCAAATATAGAATGGTTGAGTTACTACGAGCTCGATGATTACAAAGCAGAGGGAAAGTTTGAAATTGCCAAGTTGAATGTGGCTCTCGTCAATAGAAATGTATACGAACTCGCCAATGTAAATAACGAGCTCGCCCATGCCACGAGCTAGTTCCAAATGTGACTCGGCCAATGTAATAATCAACTCACCAAAGGTAATGTAACACTATCTCACCAAAACATATACATTCGCCCAATGTGAGAAACAACTCGCCAATACAAATAATGAGCTCACCGTATGAGCTCGATCTGTGCTGAAGTTGATATAAACCGAGTTGGCTCGGTGAACAATATAAGGCAATAATCAAACCTAGCGGCCAAGGCACCCCTCCGGGAAAAGAGTGTGTCGAACCTAGCTGAGGGCCCCAACCCAAAGAAATAGTGGGGCCCACCATTTTTAAGCCAACGAAAAAGACCGGTGTTCCTGAAAACAAACTTCACGTAGGCGATCAATATTTAATTTTTCCATGTGTCACTTTGCCTAACTAGCTTGATTGGCCGATCTGCATGCCCCATCTCAATTCCAACCTTATGTGGACCATATCTCGCTTCAACAGATTTCATTTCACGTTCTCAAATAGTTGACGAAAGCTCTCTAAACGATCTTCCACACTGTGATGGTTTAGGGAGATTCTGGAAAACTCTGTCCGTGAAATGATCTCCTGATCATAATTAAAAAATGTAGAAAATCATAGACATCCAATGGGAGGCTCACCCAAGAATGGCCTTATTATAAGATGTCCACAATTCTTTTCTACCCACACTCAAACATGTGCAATACAAACCATTGTTTGTGGTGCCTCACTTGCAAGGATAGAAATCCTTTCTCTTAAGTCAAAATATATAGACACGTGGTCAAGGCACCTAGTTAAGGACAACCTTGAACCATGCATCACACAAATTTGATGTGGATAACAACACTAGATGTATAAAAAACAAATAATCACATCACCTTTATTATTGACTAAAATGGATTGACATACACATACATAGACAAATCACCAATGATATAACGTCAAAAATATTCTAACACATACATATAATTTAACAAGGAAGTTTCCTTTTAGAGGATTTATATTGTCTTATCTTCGGCACATTGGTTAGGCTCATGTTGATAGAGTACTCGTCTCCATGATATCCAGGACTCTCAGGGCAAAATGCTCAGTTCCACATGCAATCATCTTTGTTGAATTTGGCACGCATGCTCTCTGTATTTCAACTATATTTCATCTTGTGATGCGACTTCATAGGCTAAGATGTATGAAAAATACACCAACCGGGAAGAATAGATATCCCTTCAAGAATCTCCAATCATCCATGAGGCTATGTGAATTGTGTAACGCCCTGATTTTTGTAAGTTATCATGGTGATTATTTTTCATAATGTTGTAACTGCTGAAATGAAGGCAAACATGTTAAGATATATTTTTGATCTTAAAGGAATGTGTTGCTAATCTGGATTCTTGCATACTGTAATTTGTTTACATGGGACAACAGTTATTATTGCTTGTATGTTTGCTGATGTGACAAAAAATTTGTCGTATGCTTGCTGAACTCTATTCGCTGATTGACAGCACACCTTGAATCAATTCCATTGATCCAAGGTATCTTGTGGCCTTCTTGTGATTGCGTTGTCGATTTACTTTTAAACCGGACTGAAGGTTGATATAAATGTGCAACACCCGATTTCGTGTATGAACAACATTGACACATAGATGCCAACGGAAAAAGGTTCGATTCTCGAACCATGCGCTGTGTAACACTAGATCCCGTAAGGCGATAAAGGCCTAGATGTGGGTGGCTCAGGTATGTATAACATGGGACGAAACGTCCTGCATAACGCTGAACTTGAATGTCAGTCGGAAGGACTGGATTGGAAGTTGATTAATTAAGTGTTATAGGGATTAGACCCTAATCTAACCCTAAGTCCTACCTTATATCCTAACTACTATCCTAAGTGGATTTTTAAATTCTAAGGGTGAACATAGACCTAAGTTCTATTAACCTATGACCTAGGTATGAACACTATTGTTAATCCTAAACTAATCCTAACCTAAGGAAGGGGACGCACAGACCCATGGGGGATGGAAAGGATAAGGATGGAAGGAAATTTAATGGGCATTGAATGTAGTCCTTGCGTGGACAGCGCCAAGTTTGGCGGGAACAGGAAAATTTAGAGGTATTCAGTTAGTTATGGGACTAAACTTGGTTTTCTTGCAAAATTTGAAATTGGCGTTTGCAACCCAAGTCGGCGGTGGCGTGAGGAAATAGGAAAAAGGCAGAGCCTTTAATGCATTTAATTTCTTGGTCTTTGCGACCAGCCCGCCTTGGAAAGAGTATGGAGGAATTTTTGATTGTTTATTGTGTTGTTCGGATTTTTGGGAAGTTGCTCTGCATTTGGTTTTTCTTGGTTCAGTCGAACCAGTTGTGTTTGGTTGCTATCTCTGTTTCTTTGGAAATTGAAGGCTATTTTCGAGCCTGTAGCAGAAGGTGATTGTTGGGAAGCTTGTTGCTGTCGCCGTGGAAGGAAATACCTCCTGTAGACGCGGTTTTCTTCGAGCTTCGAGGAAGAATACCAGGCATGTTAAGCCCTTCTCTTTAAAACTACTTGCTTTGCTTAAACGTCTCATTAAAACAACCCTGCTCTTCTGTTGAAGGGGGTTTTGGGTTTATTTGATTGCTGTCATGACTGAGATGATTTGGGTTTAGTCGATTTTGCTGTCATGTTGAAATGATTCTGGGTAGAGTCGTTTTGTCTTGCTGTTGCGATTTGGAACAGTCTTTGCATATTCCTTGAGTTGGAAATACAGCCTTGTTGTGTTGGTTTGTTCGACAGTATTGGGAAATTCGTTCTTTATACTATGTTATTGTGCCTGCTGTGCGAGTTGTTTGACATTGATTCTTTACTGAAATTTTTAAAGGAAATGAGTTCCTCTTCCTTCTGCTGTTTTAGATTTTGAAGGAAATACTAATTGGGTTTTATTGAGCATTATGAGCTCGGTTTGAGGGAAGTGATAGTCATATTCTGCATGCTGTGCTTTTTCTTTTGTAAAAGAAATGGATGAATGCGACTTGGGTATTCGTGAAAGTTGGAGAAAGTAATTGTTTTTCTTCTGAACTTATGAATGATTATATTTTCTCCTTGCTGTGATGGAAAGTCGATTCTATTGCGTTTTGTGGTTGCGGTTTGATCTTCTGATTCGAACTGTCTTCGTGAATACGAACTCGGCTTTGAATTTCTGTGCAAATAAATGGAAAAACATGGGAATTAGCTTGCTGTTTGAGTCTGTCTTGATTGTACCAAGCTTACGCATTTAATACCCTATGCGGGTTTGCCTTGATAGAGGTATTGATATATGAATATTGTATTTTGAATTCGTACATCATTGTGAAATAGGAGAGTCTTGTGTTCGATTTAAATGATTGATCGAGAAGGAACTCGATCTGGGTATTCATTGCATATGGTATATTGAATAAAATTTGTACATGCTGTGCGAGTTGGATTTGACATCGTTTCTTTTCTGAAATTAATAAGAAACGAGTTCTTCTTCCTTTGCTGTTTTAAATTTTGAAGAAATTTTAATCGGGTTTTATTAAGCATTATAGGTTCAGCTTGATAGAAGTGACAATGGTATTTAGATTATTTTTCTGATTGTTGTTTTCTTTCTGTACAAATGGAAGGTTGAAATGTTTCGTGGGATCTCTAATTTTGCACTGTCATTCAAAAAAAGATGAACTCGACTCGAGTGATTTTTGTTGTGTTGGAAGAAGATGGATGTTTTCTTATGTAAATAATTACAGAGATGAATTTTTCTCTTCTTGCTGTTTGAATTCTGGAAATAGCATTAGAGCTTCTCTGTACACCCGGATTAGACTTGCTGTAGGTAACAGCAATGTGCAAATTATTATTTATGAACTGTGTGTGTTCATAGGTATAGAAAGTCGGGTGAATATTTGATAAAGGGACTGTATAACTGTTTATTTGGTAAGAATACAGTGAAAGAAGTTTGAATTCTTCTAGTACAGTAAGAACATAGTATGCATTCCTTATATTGTTTGCTCTATGATGGATATGATGTTTTACCAACTTGTTTTGGTGTTCGTATGTGCCTGATTTAAAAGAAGTATTGATAAGGACGATAAGTTCTTCCTTGTTTTCATTTAAAGCTGATTAGGAATGGATTTATTCCTTGCTGTTGGAAAGTGAATTTTGAATGGATTTTGTAAGTTTCACTCTGAACTGTTATTTTGTTTTGTGTCTCGTTTGGATTCAATTTTCAGTACAGTCATGAGGAAAGGAATAGGAATGTGGATGGATAACTTGGAATAATGATCATTTCTTCTCTCATACAGTTGGGAATCTGTAATCGTTTAGGAACGAATTTTGTATTGCTTGGGTTTAAGCAACTATATTTATTGCTATTTACTTCTCGTCTATATTTGATTACTTGAAATCAAAGGAGATGCATGAACTGAAAGGAAAGTAATTGGTTTACATTTCAGTTAGATTTTATCCTTTGAATTTATTACTAATGTAAGGAAAGGAAATTGACTGCATTTAATATTATAACAGCAGTATGCATACTTGTATTCCTAGTTTTTACAGATGTTGTAATCTGGAACTGTTGAAGGAAATTACTTTTTGTAATGATCATTTGGGAAAAAGGACAGTAGTTCTTTGATTGATTGGGATGGTATTTAGATGGTTCAGTTGTCATGCTGTTCATTCTTTTTGATGCTTAATTCTTGATTGATGTTTATATTAACGTTTCATAAAAGCAGGGTTCTTTTATTGAGACAGTTAATTAGAAGCACCTCATTTTAATGACAAGTGCTTAATATGCTCGATTGATACCGACCGTGCAAGTAATTTTGCAGATGGAATTTGAGTAAAACGAAGACATGGCTGTTTTCTGATACTTCTTTTGATTGTCTGAAGATGAATTGTATTTGTTAGTTATTATTCCTCTACGAGGAATTGTGAAAAGAAGAAAGTACATTCTTCTATCTATGAGTTGTAACATTGTTTAATATAAACAAAGTCCAGTCATTTAATGCAAATCGTATAGATTATGAAATGGATTGATGAATACAAATACAAGTGTGATATTTTAATGATCGTATCGATTTGATATTGTTGATTAAATTGGGAATATAATGTTATTTCTTGATTTGGAATTATTCAATTGTCCTTGGATGGATTTAAAAAGAACTGATATCTATTCTTACCTAAATGCAACTTTTACGTTGAAATGTGCAATTAGTTCATACTTGGGTTAAGATGAACTTTTAATTGACATTATAAAGGATTAGGAAGAACATGATCTCATAACTGATAGGTATTTGGGATTAGCTTGAAAGTTAAGGAATATCAAATAACTTAGGAACAACCGAACCTCGTATTCGGACTCCGTTAATAGCCTCGAATGTTAAATTCAGAAAGTAAGGATATGGGATAAATATATCCAGGGCTAACAGACCTTAACTATGTAAGGTTAAGGAGAATAAATGAATATATTTATTGAGAATTAGACCTCATTTAAATGACGTCTAATAAGCTGGAATTCTGAATTTGTTTACAGTTGTGGAAAACTTGGTTAAGTTTAATAGGTTAAACTTATTAAGTCTATCGGTAATGGGCTGCTTAATCCAATGATTAAGAAAAGAACCAAGTAGAGAAAATGCAACCCTTCGGTATGAAGGAGAAGATGCATAGTAAGCTAGAAGATGATTTAGTCTCTCTTAGCTACATACAACTGTAACAAGAAACAAGGATAAAGGATCAGCATGATTGCTTTAAAGTTGATCTTAAATATTAAGATCATAACCAAATCACTTGAGCTAGATGTGTACTCTCGATGAGAGGATTCCGTAGGACATTGACATACGCCAGCTACAGCACGGTGTCTTCATGAAGGCGGGGTCTTCATGATGACACAATGTTATAGCTGACATATTACAATGCCCTCCCGAATTAAATCATCAAGAATACATAGGCTGAATAATAAGTTCTTGGCTGGGGATAGGAGTATGATCACGTATACGGAGTGACTCCGGAGGACTAAAGATAACTAGACACATGGAGTCGTTTAGGGATGACACCGTATGTCTGCGTATCTTTAGTTACCATGAGTGCCTTCCTATACTCGTTCATATTGCTAGTTGGAGTTAGAATTTGACCTTAAATTGGAAGGACTGGTAGGAACCAGGAAAGACCATTCTAGATAATAGGTGAAGTGAGGTGAAGGACGTATTCCATTGGTGTGTATCACATCCAGGAATATGATCATGCAAAGCATGTGAAAATCTTTGGCCAAAGTATCACAAGTGCTGGTTGCGTTGTCCTGATCACCTAATTTAAGATGCAGGATGTCAGATGAATATCAGTAATAGATATTTAGATAGGCTTCTTAAATGGATCACTTCGATAACTGGAAACGGTAAAGAGAACCTTGTATATATATTATACTATGCATGAATGAACATGAAGGATCGGTAGTTGCTGAGTCATGAAATGAGAGATCGTTGAAACTTCGAGCCATGAAAATGGGAGATCGGTAGTTCTTCGAGTCATTTACAGCAGCATATGGAATCTGTTATATGATTGAATGGCACTGAATGTGTGTTTCATATTGCAAATATGTGAACAGAGAACATTAGTTTTAAAAGGAAATTGTGTGTTCCAAACTGCATCGTTTGGGCAGAGAACAATTATTAAAACTAGAACGTGTGTTTGAATTATACAATTCATAACAGAGAACGTTATATATAATTTTATTTTTTTTCCCTTGTTCTAGTATCTTAAAATGGGGATGTTACAAATTGGGGATCCAAACCACTTGGTATGCACATTGTACAACTTTCCTCCAAAGCATCGATTGGATATTAATTGTCTTCCCCCTCTCACATTCTCTATTAATTCTCCCCACATGCTAAGAAGGGAAATTCATAGAGGAATTAGAGAGGAGATCTACAAAGCTTACATAAAATCAACTTGGATTGAACCAATAGAACCATTGCCAACAAAAATGCACCACTATTTGGAGCATTATCTCCAAATTGAAGATGAATGTGTCATTCCCCCTAAATACATCAGGCTTCCACTTGGTTTGAGATTCCCCTTGGGCTAACTATGAGTTTGTTCTCATTAGCTTCGCATGGAGACAGAGCATTACATTCCTAGAGACCAATGCACTTGCACACTTTGCAACAATGAACCTGAATCAAAGGAGCACTTTATATTTCGTTGTCCTGTACTATGAGATCCGTGGCAGGTACTATTGTCTCTTCCGAGAAACTCAAGGCTCATTATGAGCCCTTATCCATTATGAAGACCAAAGGTGTGTAGCTTTATTTATCGGGTGTAATGCCTCCATTTTTTAAAAATAAATAAATAAATAAATAATAAAATACTAATAAAAATAAAATAAATGAACTAAAATTTAAAAACCCGTGTTTGTGGGGGTGGATTAGGCAAAACCCCCTTCCACGTTTTGAAAATGCAAGCCTGTAATGTGTTGGGCGGCTGGCTTGGGGCGCAGGTTCTGTGCACAAAAAAATGAGTTTGTTGAAACGGCCATGGAAACTTTCATGCAAATGCTTATTTCGCGCAAAGCCAGACTCCACAAATGTCCAGCACTCACCCAGGCCGCGCCTCACACCCCCGTGTGGGAAAAACGAGCTTTGGAGAGAGGAGGTCGGCCAGATGTTGTTGCAGGTGCCTAAAGCTTATGGGACAGGGTATGGACGCGCCTCAAATAGGTCTCCAGCTTGTTCAGTCTTCTTTTGCTAGCAAATACCCAGCCTGTGTAAAAAAAACACACCTGACTGGTTGACCCCTTTCAGCGCATGGAAGTTAAATTTCTTTTGTCGAAGTGGCTGTTGCAAGCGCCTGGGCAGATGCATATGCCAAAATGTGGAAGTATGTGTACGGTTCGATTTAATGCAGGTAAGAAATGCCGTTCCAAGGACTACAATGATAGCAGGTTATGAAAAAAATGGGTCTGTTAAAAAGAAAAGGCGCTGAACTGTTTATTTGAATGCCTCTAAGAAATGCGGTCTCATGGAGTGTCGGGGTTGCAGGATCTGCACAAAATGGATTGTTGAAAAGGCTTTAGAATCTTTCAACCAAGTGTAAACAGCAGCAACAAAACTAAATTTAACAACCGTGCCAGCATTCTCACTGCCTGTGCCAAAATAGAGCTCTTGAAACAGAGTATGGACTTCCATCAAAGCATAAAATAATGGACTTTTCAGATGTCGTAGTTGCCATATTACATGTACTGGCGCGTCACATCGTTTGACCAAATGAAATAACGGGACAACAGCTCTCTAGAAATGCATTTTTTTGCAGTGTACAGGAGACACGGTTTTCCTCATGCGGGACAGTCACATTGTTTGGCATGTGCAACAAACAGGTCTCCAACCTGATAGTTTTCTTTCCCAGTGTACTCTAGCCATGTTAAAATAAGAGCTTTGATACAGGGAAGGGACAAGACGTATGGCAGATTTTTGGAGTTGCAAGTGTTATAGTATATAGGTGGCTGGAGGGGCAACGTTGGTTGCTCTATATGCCCAGATGGGTTGTTTAAAAGGGCTTGGATCCTCCCTAGCCAATGCAACAAACAAGTGTCCAATCTGATTAGAGTTTATTTGTTGCACACGTTGGAATATGGTATGTTTGGCGTGCACATCAACCTGTTTTATCAAGGCATAGAAAACAAGATGTTTTGGTTGCAATGCAACTCCTTGGTAGACGTGTATGTCAAATGGTGGAGCTGTTGATGCTCGTGATCCGGTTGACGAAGTGCCCAAGCAAGAGACTGAACCCAAGCCTGCGGCTTCGACCGACTTCGTTCTCCAGGCATGGTTCTTCTTCCCTTACCTCTCATAATTCTCGTGTTTTAGTTCTCTTTTGCAATTAAATAGAATTTTAAATCATTAGGACTTTTAATACAGTTAAATGTCCCTTCAACTCATTGCAAAACAATAAAGTGTCGTGTCGCAACTCTCGAAGCCATTATAACTCACCTACTTTAAAACATGAACTATCACCCTCGCTTCGAGATGATCTAGAAAACTCTTACCCTTTTGATCGCTTCAATATCGTTTTATCGTCTAGACAAACTTGACTCTCCATTGATTAAGTTGACCTTCTTCCTACTTAAAATAGTTAAATTTTGCAATTTTCGGAGACTCACTAAGTACCCTGCGCAACTCTGGAAACGAGATGTGAAGTTTCATTCGTGTACCTTGGTATACGAGGAGTCACCTTGATTTTTGGTTTGACCCGAAACGATCATATGACATCCTTTTGACACTCTTCTAGGAGCCCTGTTACACTGGTTTACAACAATAGAAAGTTGTTAAAACTAGAAAGTTGGCTTTCATTTTGGATCGCCAATTGAAACCCGAAAGAGAAATCACGTTAAGTCTTCAAAACCTCTAGCGTTTATACTAGAAAAATGCATGGAACATTCAGTATAGGAAAGAGCATTTTTCGGGATAGTTTGGCGAGCCGTTTTGTAGGCCTCCGGTCGTAGTTTGGCGAGGTCAAACTGGTCCAATTTCGTCTTGTCGCTCCAGAAAACTTGTCGCCGTTTGAACATGGTTGTCTAGTTCTCAGTCCCGTTGACTCTAATGAACTCTCCTTATATAGGGGAACTAGTAGGAGATGTCTCATTGCGTGTTTCCTCCATCGAACGTCATTTTGGACGTGGTTTTCTGGGCCCTCGAGCTAACTTTTGGCATTTTACAACTGGGTGAACTACGACCAGTGGCCCTGGAGAACTAACCACCAAACGCAAACCGTGAGCTCTTTTTCAATTCCGTTAGTTGCTATGAATTCTTGGTATATCTGGGGACACGTAGAAAGTTAATCGTGACATGCGTGCTCATCGGAAGATAACCTTTGGAAGCAGTTTCTTAGCCTCCGAGCCCGTTTTGTACGTTTTGCAGCTAGTGAGAAAATGTAAAAGTAGAAAGTTGCGGACCCTCGTAGGGTTGCCAAATCACCCTGGAAACTTTTAACACACGTAAATAACTGTTTAAAACACTATAATGAAACTTGTTGTGTGTATTGGAAACTTTAGACAAAATGATATTTTCTCTCTCTTCCTTTCTCTCTCTCTCTCTCTCTTGAGTTTATAAAATGAAGAAAAACGAAATGCAATGATTACATGTTTCTCGACCTTTTGTATTTCGATTGCATATTGTAATTATTGTCAGATGTAAATGGGAACTGAAAAATGATAATTATGATTGTTTTAGGGTGGATGCCATGCCAACGATTTATCATTGATATCATGCTCACGTGGGTTTTGTAGGATGGAAGTTTGACGAAAAAAAAGGGCAATGTGTAATTTAATTATTATTATTGTAATTTTTTTATAGGTCATTGTAAAATGAATAAGCTGTCTAATGCGAGTCTCTTATTCTTGAAAAGTTATAAATGAAATTTGTTATTATGCATGATATGCCAATTTTAGGGATACTTAGGGAATGTGCATCTAATCACCGGTTTAATTTGTTTCTTAGTTGTGTATGGCAATTTTTTTTTTGATTTATACATAGTAAATTAAAATTGAAGTTAATATATTGTAGTACTTTTTCAGCATTCTATAAACGATTAAATTAATCATTGGGTTACATTCTTACCTTGTAAACGTAATAAAGAGTTTTAATGGGAACACTGAACCCTAATAAAATATTCGTGCTTAACTTGCCTGCATGTGTGATCCTTTTTACCTTATAAGAAATTTAAATCAGTAGAACGAACTTAACCTTTTCACCCGATGGAGCACCTTGGTTTAGGCAAATAAGATCCCAAGAAGAGGGGTTTATCGTCTTTTAGGTACGTTTTGTGACCTCGACATACACTAGACACATAGGAGCAACACAGTCAAATAAATCTTCTGCATCGAATGAATTTCTTGTGAGATCCAGATGACATCTTGGAGCTAGTGAAATAGTGGTTCTATCACTTAAAATTTTGCTTATGAATAGATCCTCCTAGCTATAGGTGCCATCTTTGGCTAGTGACAATAGAGTGCTTTGATCTCTTACGGAGGGTTTATAGGGTGAATATGTTTAAAACCTTAATCTAATCTATAAGAGAGCGTAAAGCCCTAAGTGAAAAATTGGAATGGGACTAAACCCTAATTGACTAGGATGTTCACTTGTGGTTAGAAAACCATAATCTAACTCCTTGCATACGAAATTGTGTTGAAAGATGTTGTTTTTAGAGAACCTTAGAAACTGAATTCTTGTCTCATAATCCCTTGATATGGCATTCTATGGCATTAAGGAATAAAGAATATTCTATATGTGAAAGCATGCTATGCAGGATATGGGATCTTTGTGAACATAGAAACATTTGTGATTATGTGTAGTTTTAATGCTCCTAGCCTTGTACTTCCTTATGATGTCAGATAAGTGCTATCGTAACTCTTTTGTTTTAAGACGATGCTAAGAACGAGACCTTAGTGCGATATAAGAGCATATCATATGATGTTGCACACGAGATTTGAGATTAGGATTAAGGTCAATCTTAGAGTCCTTATCACTTAATTAAAATTTTTCATGCATTGCAAAGAATATAAATTATCTTGGTGCGACCAAACTTCGAGCAAACAAAAGATATATAAATATAAAAGGAAGTCCATAAGTTATTGAACTTTATTAGCTATGGTAGCGAAATAACTATTCCGTGATCGATGGAGGTTCTTGGGGAGCTATCTTGACTCTATGTCTTCCTTAATCCCAATACCTCATCTGGACATCACGTTAGAATCTCTTGTGTAGCAAGAGTAAATTTTATACACTAAATAAAAGTTTGAGAAGCAAAATCTTAACATAAGAATGAGAAAATTAGAATCTTGTAGGCATTTTGAAATATGGTGAATACTTATGTAAGTTATGAAGATTTGTCATAAGGGTAAAGAGCAAAATTAACTGGTCGAACAATAAGTGAAATGTGAGACGAATTTTCAGAACATGTAGGATGTTTCACGTACTCTAGATGTAACCATGGTAATGTTGTGTTGTGGGTTGTCAATCCTTAAGTCTCTTTTTATTGTGGTCGTGTTATTGCTAGTATTCGTTCGTTGGGGAAAAGTGTGGCATCGACATGCCGAAGTCGTCTGCATGTTTCTATGTGAGTCCGTGACTTATGTGATTGTCGCATGTGAGTCGAATTATGTACTTGGAGCCCTTACGATGTTGTGTGAAGTGAGCAATGTAAGTCAAAAAAAAAATTGTCCTGGTATTTTACTGTTGTATTTGGGTGTGTAAAATGTGGGCACTACATCGGGAGATGACCCAACATAGATATGGCCTCCTCAAACATCATCATGGCAGCCTTGGGTCTCAGACTATTGATTCATTCCTTCATCCTTCTACACAACATCGAGGGATAAACAAGCTCATGACTTCACACAACAGTCACGATCTACCAGGCATATAACCTCTTAAGCATGACACATAGACTTGTTGTATCTTGTCTCTTTCCAGTTGCTTATTGTATTTTGTTTTATCTTTGTTTTTACTTTCTTGCATTGTCTTGTTCTCTTTGCTCCTCTTGTAGTGCCACTAACCTTTTTGGTTACTTCTAGACATTAATTTTTTAAATTAATTAATTAATTAATTATAGTTTTGGGAAAATGTCAAATCAATAATTACCGATCCATATTTCTTGTCATTGGCTCTATTTCCTATTTCATATTTTTAGTGCAAAGGCCTAAATATTTTAATAAATGATAAGGTTGTGATCCTAGACGACTTTGAGAGAATGGATACCCCTCAAACCTTACATCTAAACTAAAAAAGACTCCAATAATTCTAGACCAACCAAATTAAAAAATAAAATTAAAAAATCATGTGAGCGGTGGGCTTTCGTACCCACATGTAAATGGAATCTTAGACTAGTCACAAAGTTGTCTTTTCCATTTTACAAGACTTGGCAGTGTGCGGCAAGAGGACAGAAGATTGGTGGGCCCTCCATTTGCGTACCATGAGTTGTCAAGCACTACCGAAAACTTTCCCAAATCTTTCTTGCATTTTTCTTTCATATCGTTCTCTCTCTGTGTATATTTTTCTTTCATAAATATCATTCTTTCGTTGCTCATATCGTTCTCTCTCTGTGTATTTGTGGTGGAGAATCCGAAGAACTACCTTCTCTGAATCAAAGGATTTTCAGGTCACTTGTTAAACACAAAAGTTGAAGAATATAGCTTTCCGTTCAAGTTAAAAGAAATTACTTGAATCTGCGTTGATTTCTACTTCTGGATAGGAAAAAAACTCATGCTTCTATTCTCTGAAAATGTTTTTGCAGATTGTATAAAGCTGCAACGGCTGGACAAGACTGTCTCAGCAGCACTGCAGGTAAAATATCTCCGAGATTACTTATTACTAGAAACAGCACCTGGATGTGTTTATGGACAATCTGTAGGCCTAGTACTTATCACACAAATCAACAAAATAAATTCATTTTTTGGGTATAGAAATGAATCAACGTATGGAAAAATATTCAAGATATGTTACACTGACACATCAAAAGGACGGACTTCAATAACGATAGAAACTTATTATTACAGTGGGTTACTATTCACTCACATTTACAGGGTGGGTTACTGTAAATGAATTAATGTTTGCATCGGAAAGATAACATGATCACCCACAACATTTTCCACTATCTGAGCTCCATGAACAGGAGGATTTGAGCAAGTCTTTTAAGTTGGCTCTTCATGTTGTCAGACGTATAAACTAGCCTACATCTATAGCTCAAACCTTGACATGGTTGTAGTTTAGTTGGCCTTTACATAATAGAATAGAATAATATTATAGTCTTCTCCCTCGCCCCTATCTCCAAACAACATACAATAGTCACCCACTTCGGACTTCAGGAATCACACACCTGCACATTCCTTTCTCCCTTCACCTTCGACCTCTTCACTCTTTATAAATGTGTTCCCTCCAACTCCACTCTTTCGACCCATGTTTCGCAATTCAGAAGTAACTATTAACAAAGCAACTTTTCAATCATCCTCCTCCACTATGCATTCATTTTCTTCCAGACTCACTCTTCTTCCACCATCCAATCTCATCCATGTTCCTCTTGCACAAAATGTCCATTCCCCTTCTCCTAGCATTTCTTATCCTCTTCACCAAATCCAACATCTCCATGATGATAATACCACCACTCCATCTGGAAATGTCACATACCCTACCTTTTGATCCACTTTAGAAGTTGAACATGGATTTCACAAGAGGTTGGATCTATTATCCCAACTACACACTTGTCATTTTGTTTGGAAAACTATCTTGGCATCAAAATAACCGTGTCCAACTTTTTAGTTCTATTTACTCATATTACGCGTTTGACTTTTCTCATCAATGTTAAAGACAATTAAAATTAGCCTAAACATTCACTATAATCAATCACATTGTCATCACCACAACTCCCACCCCTAAATTCCTCCACCATCTACTTTTCGACATTCACATTGTACTGCCCATGTTCGATTGCTAGTAATTATTAATATTAGTATGCTAATAGGCATTTCCAAACCGGCACTGGGACTAGGTGGTTGTTTCTAACACGGTGCAAGTGGATAGACGATCAAGATGTATTTGGTCATTGATGACATCATCTTCTGCATCAGACGACTTAAATCCATCTAACCACCTTCCATCCTTAGATCGGTCCTTCCTACCGTGCGAGGGATGTGTGCAGATGTTCAAAATGTCAACTTGGTTCCATTTTTATGTAGCTCAGCTAACCTCGTGCTCTTTACCTTCATCCAATGGTGGACAATGACTCTTGGCGGCCAAAATCGATCGAGACCGTATGCAGCCAAGAATGTAATGACTACAATTGTCGTTAGTACAAGCGTGCTCCTTCCTCAAAATATATACCAATTAAAATTCAGATAAATTTTATTCTATTACATTCCTATTCCAAAATATTTGATGGACATGGTCTATTGTCTAAGGATTGTAGGACGGATAAATTTGCTCGAAATAATCCTCAACGCATATCCTTGGAATTCCTAGAAATTTTCCCTATGTTTGTCACATACCAAAGAAAAACCTTTTGAGGATTGACATTTTTAGTTAATTAGCCATGTTTATTTAAGTAGGATTAAAATTTGTGCAGAGGAAGATAAAAGGATTTATATGAATAACTAGCAATTGCACATGAGTTGCAAAGTAGGAAAAATGGAATGTTAAATAAAAATTAGTTTGTAATTTCATTTCAATATAATCTTTGTATAATATATTTGTTAATGTTATTTTGATTTTCATATTGTAATGAAGAGGATTGTAAAATGATTTATTTAGAAGAACACATAGGGTGAAAATGCATACAATAATACAAATTTACAATTTGCTTACATATCCCATGTATTGGAAATAGAGGTGAAGAGGTTGGGGAACATTGGTCGAGTGATATTTTCTAGAATGCACATATTATGTGTCCTTCATTATTGTGTAATGGTCGAGTACAAATGTGAGCGAGACATGTTAGTCTGTGAACAATCATACTAATGATGATGCAACAAATGTGAAGTGTTGACATCAAACTTACACACCTACTTTATGCATATCCCATAGTCATTGCATTTTAAGAGATCACCTTTCTTCCAAAACATTTTTTTTGAACAATATACATGGTTTGTGCATGCTTCCCCTTCTCCATTATACATTATTGGATGTCCATACCCCATTTCAAAGATTCTTTCTTGGCATATGATGGGAGTATGCTAGCAAAGTTGAGTTGATTAGGTTGAATATATTCTCTATGAGATCATGTACATGATTGATCATCAAAGGAAATGTGGAGAACAAATTAATACATAGATGAAACTACACAAGATCAATCACCAATTTCTTCCCAAAATTTAGTGTAACGGTTTTATAAAGGTTTAATAGGGTTCTTACACATACATCTTAAAAAAACAGATCTCAATTATACTATGACAGATGTCCATTCCATGTTTTAAATCTCACTTTGCACACAATTCACATTCCAAGTGCATGCTTGAACCTTTGCATACATATCTTCCACAACACTTGCACCTACAACATTTGCCAAAAGTCCCATCCCTTCTCTATTATTCTTTGGTCTAAGTTCACTCCTTATTTTGAAGGTCCTATTACAAAAAGGTTGGCTGCATGCTAGCAAAGGTGAACTAAATAAGTATGTTCATGTGATAGAGATATGGGGTCAATGAAGTATCCAAAACCCTAAGTATGTTCATGTGATAGAGGTATGGTGTCAATGAAGTATCTACAACCCTCATCCACTAAACATGCATGGCAACATGAAAATAAAACAACAAATCTTACATGGTTAATGTATGTTTGAAAGTGCTTCATTAATTTAAAGTGTTTGAGAGCATCCTTGCAAAATTCATTGTATACAAATCCTATTATCACAATAGTCCATGAGACCACATCTTTTAAATCCATTTTGTCGAATAGGGCACATGCATTGTGTATGCCCCCACATATATATGTTTATAGGAAACCTCCCCCACCCCCTGTACCTTGCAAGAAATGATTCGATATGGAAGCGTGTATGAAATATACCAGAAACATCGAGGACGTTTCCACAATTTTCATAAGTTTAAAACCTAAAAACATAAAAGCCCCTATTTTTAGCATTTATTGCTTCTAACCTAATCTACCCACCCTACCTTCTTAAAGACACTTCTTGAAAGCTATATAATAACATCTTTGGTCCATTTTAAATCACTCTTTTTTCTCTTGCTGAATTTAGTTTTTATTAAACTTACATTTAGCATTGTGAAGAGCAAAGGGACATTAAGGAACAACTTGAAGGAAGAGTTTAGGAGTGTTACTAAGAGCTAAGATCATCAAAGAGTTGAAAATCAAATTTGGAAGGATATCAACTTCAAGGAGAAAAACTCAGGTTTTTTCAAGTCTTTTTGAAGAAAATGTTATTGTGATCAATGATCACAAATTATGTGTGCATAATGCACACATCATTCATGATCATTGATTTTAATATAATGATTTTTAAATTTAACAACAAAGAAAATAATATAATTTGTAACATTTCATTTACATTTTTTAAATAAAAACTAGATGTTGTTTTTTAATTAAAAATATCATCCAATCTCTGTGTATTCTCTCACTTCGCACTTATACAAAGTGAACTTGGTAATTAAATACAAAATGGATGCACAGGGGTTTAATTTTTTTTTCATTTAAGATTTTTTTAATTAATTAATCCAAACTTTGTGTATGTTCACCTTTTGCCTATACAATGAACTTGGTGATCAAAAGAAAAATAAGATGTGTAGGGTTTAATTCTTTTTATTATTTTTAATTTTTTTTAAAACTTTTTAATTAAAAAAATCTAAACTCTATACACGCTCTCACCTATATGGTGAACTTGGTGATCAAAAGCAAAATAGGATGCATAGGGTTTAATTCTTTTTACATTTTTTAAAAACTTTTTTTTTTAAAAAAACTGAAAATACTGAACTTTGTGTATGTTCTCACGTCGCACCTATAAAGTGAAATTGATGATAAAAATAGAATAGGATATGTAGGGTGTAGTATTATTTATTATGTTATATGTTTTGTTTCTATTTTTCATTGTCGATTTGAAATTTGATATATAAAATATAAATGGCATCCAATTCAGCTTTAGGGGGAGGCATGGGGAAGAAAGCCAAAGGGATGACATGGGTCCTAAAAACAAGATACTAAAGATTCTCTTTGGAGATATGTGTAAGTTTTGGAGTACCTTGTTGGTAGTGGAAGTTGATCCTGGATATGCAATCATTGCAACATACATTTCAAGTCCTCATATACTTGACTCAAAGATCATTTAATTGGGATAACGAGAATGGGGATTAGAAAATGTTCCAAGGTTGAAAAACACAAATTTTGGCATACATAAAAGAGAAATAAGATGTTGAATTGGAAGTTGTAAGAGCTAGATCTAAAACCATTCCTTTGTAAAGGAGGGGTTCAAGAAAACCACCCATCCCATCAAACCATCATTTCATTCAAAATCCAATTTCACCACTTGAAGTTGAAGCTTCATTAAAGGAAGAGAGATCTTCATGAAAAGAAAAAAAAGGTCCACTAGAACAAGCATTTGTAAATGAGAAAAGGGAAATCGTCGATGAGTTGGTTACTCGATGCAGTTATGCATGTGGGTTTCCTTGAATGTGTTGTAATCACCATATTGACAGCAAATGGTGAGAGGTATTATTGAGGCACCACAAGGGTACAAAGGCCATGTTTATGAGAAGGTTAGAATATCATTGTTGATGAAAGAAGTGGACCATAAGCATACTTCTTTATAGCCAATTAGGGATTCATGGAAGGATGCATGGGTTTCTATTATTTCATATGTATGGAAAGATGCTCAAAATAGATCCCTAATCAACATTGTTGTAGTGTGCCCTAAAGGGGAAACGATCTTAAGACCATTGATTGTGAGGGTGAAGTGAAAGATGTGTAATTTATTGATAATTTACTTGAAGTGAAAGATGTGATATCATTGACTGTGATGATTGTAGGATCTACATAAAATGGGTTTATTGACAATGCCTTTGATATTTTTAAATAAATGCATTTTGTAAGTGTAAAGTGAGATTCCAAAACCTTTTGTCAGCATACTCCCATTTATGGACATCTCTTAAAGAATTATGTGAACTGGATTCTTGTCAAATGTTGTAGTTGTAAATGCCTAATATACATTCTTTTTCATGTCAGAAAAGAAAAATTAATAAATCATTTCACAAGCATATACTCAAAAAATCATCATATGCAATAATGGACGACAGTAGAGGAGGCTACGAGTTAAGGTCTTGTGTATGAGTATGCTAAAAAAATGAAAGCATGTGAGGTATTTGACACACTACCTAAAATTTAGATGGTCTCTGGACTACAATGATTGCATGATATGTAGATAAAATAGTTTTTTGAAAAGGAATTTTCTTAATGTGATAGTTGATATTGATATTAGAAACAAACACAAAGATAACGATATTTTGTTGGAAAATGGATGATTTTAACAATGGGTAAATCTGCAGGACGTTGTGCCATTTAGGGCATGGCTATTTATCTGTAGACCCACCTTTTTGAGATGTTCCTGTTACAAGTTTGGGGAAAATGACTAAAGGTAGGATCTGTCACCTGCACAGTCAAACTAATTTACTAAGCTCTTGTCCCATGAACAAAATAACAGAAAATAGAAACAAAATAATAGAAAATAGAAATAATGTAACATTAATATAGTGCAGGGCTAGATTTATGCATACCTGTGATGAGATTGAGAATGACATTAAGATTGGATATGGATGGAATTAAACCACCAAATAGATGTGTTGTTATTCAAGTTCTTGCTCCCTTAAGAAGAAAGATGTGGTGTTATAGTCATATTGGCATCGACATCATATGATTATAATGGATCCCTTAAAATTATTGGGGTTTTCTTTAAAAAAACCATTTAGGAGAAATATGTGGTGTCTTACAAGAAGACATTTTTGTTCTTAGGATAATCTTCGGAGCATTAGGTGAGCCATTACATAATACTGCAAGAACTCGGACCTGTACCCAATTGGTATAAGATAGATTGTCATTCCACTGCCCAAGTAAAAAAATGATTCATGGAATGATTGGTGGGAAAATTCTTAATTCTTCATTGTATCGAAAGGATCCACATTAGATTGCTAAGATAATAGCCAATGGATTTGTTGAACAGTTAGAGAATGGTGGGATGCTAACCCAAAAAAGAAGATATTTTAAGTGGAGGATATTCTGCTCTAACAATTTGCTTTAATCAAAGAATTTATTGGTACCGTAGATAATGATAAACTTAAGAATACTTCTCTATTCTTAAGAGCAAGACTATGTGATATGAGTAGGATTAAGGAGTATCAATGTTATATGCAAAAGTTATATTATAACTCTGGAAATATCAATGATCCTACTATGAGATTACGGTACATAGAATCTTTTCCTGCTTACTTTGCTACAGAATACAAAAAGCTATACATGGAATGCAACCTGAAGAATTAAGTCTCGGAGCTATCAATCAGATAATTGATGAGACCAATGCCCAACTTTATCGGGAGAAAAAGGATCGTAAAGAAGCAGCTAAGGCCCAAAAATCCTTAGGTACTAAATTTTGTCAGATGATAGATATTGACCCTTTTGGTTGTCAGTCCCCACATACTTCTCACAGAAAGAAGGTATGTCATGAATGTTCATCTTTTTCAAAGGGGAAGGGTCAGGGTAAATATAAAAATACAACAAATATAAGAAAAGGAATAAAGATTCATATTCAAGCAAAGTCCCATATAGAAAATCCTACTTCAAAAAAAAGAAATATATGGGTAAAAAGAAAAAGTTTATTCCTACATGCTTTATCTGCAAAGGGAAGCACTATGCAAATGAGTGCCCACAAAAAGAAACAGATAAAGGAAAAGAAAATATCAATACTCTTGTTGCAAAGGCATAACAGATAAAGAGTATTGTTTAGTTAGTGATTCTGATAATTATTCATCAGATATTTCTTACAATTCTTCCAATGAAGAATTCCAAGTAAATATTATTCAACATTCAGATATTGATTCAGACAGTACTGATTCAGGATATGATACTCTACCATCATTTGTAAATATGATTGCAAGTTTTCCTCATCCAATGATGCCAGTATCTTCTGAAATTCTTCTCAAACAATTGGAACTAAGACAGAGTGAGTTTGAAGACTGTCCCCCATGGGACACTGCAAAGAAGATATTTCTGTCACAAAAGGTCAGAGAATTGGAAAGAAAATATTCTCAACAAGTCAGATCTGAAAATGAAATCAGAGAAAGAAGAGAAGAAGACGAACGACAGAGATGGATTTCTCAGCAAAGAACACCATCTACTTCAAGGCCTCCCACAAAAGGATGTGTCTCGACAGAGATAGATTCCTTACAGAGGAAGAGGTCATGGAAGAGGAGGTAGATATTCTCCACCAAGGAGAAGTTTCCCATTTCTATTTCCTGAAGAAAATCCAGAAGATGAGTTTCAGGTACCTACTTCTACTTCTAACACTGATGTTATTATTCCTAATCCTGAAACCATGAAAACATGGAGAAGAAACATAATAGAGTTTCTTCAGAAAGTCATTGCAAGGCTACCAATGAATACAAGCGTCTCATTGAAGAAGAAGATAGAGACAAGAAAGAAGCTGAAGGTGGAGAAGATTTTGAAGAAGCCTACCAGCAGATTCTGCACCAAGATGCAGAACCATCAGTCTCAGCCGAAGAACTCAACACTGAGGTATGTACCATAAAAGGAGCACAAAATCCTTTTATTACAATCACATTCTGCATCCCTAACATCAAGCCATATTCCATTGAAACAAATCCCAATGGACAATTGTGGAGAAAAATCATCCTCCATCATACTATGAACATGCATTGCTCCTGGTCAATTCTTGAGGATCCCGAGATCGCATATCTTTTTTGAACAAGGAGACACCTCAGCGAAACACCGATGGGACAGAATATCTATCAAGACTATGGTATGAACGCAATACTCGTGATGAGTACTTCACAAAAAGACATGAGTGGGAATCTACTAGCTCATCTGATGAAGACATTGGTCCTAGTGTCTAGTATAGTTTGTAAGCTATGATGACAGGCTTGTTGTCATCCGTAATAAAGCTAGATAAGATTCTACTTTAGGTCTTGTCAAAAGCATGGTGGACCTCCCCACTATCTAAAGGCATTATCATGAGTGGCGTGTACTCATGCGTGTCTTCCTACTTTTGTTAAAGTAAGAATCTTTTGTCACCTAGGTAGCCGGTTTCCGGTTTCCAGGTTTACCCTTTAATCCGGTGAAAAGCCTCTCGCATTCCTATATATAGGGGTGTTGAGACTCATTCACTACATTAGAGAAGGAGTTCATAAGGAGTCATAGGAATTCTAAAGTTCGAGGTTTGTAAGTAAAAGTTTTTGTATTGGTTTCTTCGATTTATTTTATAGTTGATAGTTTTGAGAGATCTGAGCTACTTGGTTGAGAAAGTATTGTATCAAAATTTATACTTGGTAAAGAGATCGATACCAAATCTTAACCAAGTATAAATTTTTATACAATACTTTCTCAACCAAATAGCTCTCCGAACTCTCAAAACTATCAACTATAAAATAAATTGGAAGAAACCAATACACAATATTTTACTTACGGACCTTAGACTTCGTAATTCCTATGACTCCTTCTTCTCTCGATGTAGTGAATGAGTCTCAACACGTCTATTTATAGGAATGTGAGAGGATTTTCATCGGATCAAAGGGCAAACCTAGAAACCTAAGACCGGCTACCTAGGTGACCAAAAGATTCCCACTTTAATAAAAGTAGGAAGACATGCATGAGTACACACCACTCATGATAACACCTTTAGATAGTGGGGAGGTCCACTATGCTTTCAACAAGACCTAAAGTAGAATCTTATCTAGCTTTATTAATGGATGAAAACAAGCCTGTCATCATAGCTTTCAGACTATACAAGATATTAGGACCATTGTCATCATCAGATAAGCTAGAAGATTCTTCCCACTCGTGTCTTTCTGCAAAGTAAGGATCACGAGTATTGTGCTCATACCAAAGCCTGGATAAGGATGTTGTTCCATCAGTGTCTCTATTAAGATGTCTTCTTGTTGGAAAAAGATACTGATCTGGGATCCTCAAGAATTGACCAGAGCAGGAGGATGCACGTTCATTGTATGATGGAGGATGATTTTTCTCCAAAGTTGTCCATTGGGATTTGCATGATGTCCCTGTTGCACATTAGTCCTTACATAATAACATATTTTTACATACCATGGAATTTTACAATTGATCAAAATGTTCCTAACAGTGTCAGGATCAACATTTAACAGTGGACTGTTAGATAATTTTGTGGGAAGGAATTTGGAGAGAAAATACTTAAAATTATTGGCAATATATTGCCTATCTCCAGGAGTGCTAGGTCGGTTCCAGATATCATTCTCCAATGGATGTCCTTCTGGCCAGAGTCTAGAAAACTCAAATCTCTAGAGAGTATTTGGCTTGGGGATCAATTGTCTTAGTCTTCATCCTTCGACTGGAATATCATCAGCAGGAGGTTCAACATATCTGAAATGTCTCCATTGCCAATTTAGTGTGTAAAATACCATTGGATCTTGCCTTGTATGAAATTATGATGTTGGTACTTCTGGATCTACAAATCAGAGGCTACTTCAGTAGTCTGATATGGAGAAACAAAGATGATTCCTCTAGAGAGAAGCAAATGCTGAGCTTCCCAAGATATTTGATTATCACATCTCTTTTTTGAATCCAGATAATTTTGGCAAGTAGCAGTATTCCAAATACATTCCACAAACTCATGAAAACCAGGTGACATTCACATTTCTTGGATTGATTCAATTCTTTGGTGACAAAGTCAACAAGAGAGTTCTCCTTTCCTTTAATGTGTTCGATATCAAAACTGAAATTATCGAACCACATACCCCATCTCTGCAATCTATTGAATGCAGTCTTATTGGTGGGTCACCATTATTCATTCTAGCTTTAAAATATTTCAAATCTGATCTAAGAATAAAATGTTCATTCTAGATAAAGAACAAGAAAGCTTTGATAGCTTTCTTAGCAGCTAGAATCTCTTTATGAGTAGAATGATATTTTAATTCAGAACCTTGAAATGAACCAGATGCATACCTGCAAATCTTTTCTTTACCACTGTCTGTTTTTTCTTTCAGAATGCAGCTCCCTAATAATTCTCACTTGTATCTGTTTCTATTATCTTTATTCCTTGACCAGGCAAGGACATGGCTAGAAAGGTTCAGGGACTTTTTCTTGATTCTTTTAACAGCCTGAGTCATTTCCTCAGACCATGTAGGGGCATTCTTCTTTAATCTTTTATTAAGAAGAATTCTGTCAAGATAGAATGTCTTTGTAGAATCCTGCAACATAATTTACACATCCAAGAAATCTTTGCAATTGTTCTTTTTCTTTGATTTCATCAGAAATTCTTGGATTTTGGATACAATATGACTCTGCATTTCTATGGATCCATCCTTTATCTTGATTCCAAGGAAATTCATTTCATCCTTGAAAACATCTATTTTTGTAGGAGACAAACATAGACCATTTTGATAAACTGTCTCATAAAACTTTTCAAGGTGTTCTATATGATCTTTTGGTGATTTAGAAAATATTAGTATATCATCAATATATACTAATAAGAATTCAAAGAGCTCACCAAATATGGAATCCATTTTCTTTTGAAAAATAGAAGGTGCAGTTTTTAAACCAAAAGGAAGAACTTTCCATTCGTATTGACCTCCTGGTACCACAAATGCAGTTTTGAATGTATCTTCAGGTTTGAGGAAGATCTACCAGAATCCACTTTTTAGATCAAACTTGCTATAAACTTTAGATCCTTTGATTCTTGCAAGCAAATCATCCTTGCAAGAATAGGATGATAAACTCATTGACAAACTTATTTAGAGGCTTATAATCTACTACAAGCCTTTTCTTTTGCGATCTACTCACTTCTCTTGTTGACGTAGAAAGCAACACATGCCCATGGAGAATTAGATTCTTGAATAAATCCTCCTTGAAGTAGCTTCTTGATTTCTTCTTGGCATTCCTTTCTTTCAGAAGGAATCATTCCTCTATGATGGGCTTTAAACTTGGGCACAACTTCATTACCCTTATCATCTTTAAAAGATGCAAATCTAGTGAACAAATATGCTTTCTTCTAGAGATGAAAGCATGAGGATTATCAGAACAAAGATCTTTTTGATCTTTGTAACAATATCATCTATGTTGCTTTTACACAGAGCTATGGATTTATGGATCCATCCATGGTTAGATTCTTTTCTAGGATCTGGTAAAGGAATTATGGTTTTGAATGTGTACTTTCTAGGATTTGGACATCTGGATTGAACAGAGATATAAAATCTCTATTGAGACTGAAAGTTCTACATTCTTGTAAAGCATCTAATCTATCAGTGCGATCATAGGATATCACATGTCATTCGGTAAAATCGCAGAGTTCTTTCAAAACCAGCTATCCTAATAGGAACATAGGTGTATACCTAGAGATGACTTCCTTTTTATCAAAATTGATTCTAAGATATGTCTCAGACCAGCAATCAGGAGGTATGGCTCTAGATCTTAACAGTTAATATCAGCTAATGTGTCTATCATGACATCTAAGGAATATGGCTTGATATTAGGAATACAGATCATGATAGAAATGAAAGGATTTTGAGCACCTTTTATTGTGCATACCTCTACATTTGGTTCTTCTCTTGAGACAGATGACAGATACTTCTTGATGAAGAATCTGCTGATAAGCTTCTTCAAAATCTTCTTCATCTTCAGCTTCCTTTTTATCTCTTTCTTCTTCTTCAATGAGTCTTCTGTACTCATTTGTAGCTTTTGCAATTACTTTCTGGAGAAATTCAATTATGTTTCTTCTCCATGTCTTCATGGTTTCAGGATCAGGAATCATGATATCAATACTTGGCATAGTCTCGGGAGTAGTTGCGGCGGGTTCCTAGAATTCCTCTTGATCTTCTTCGGGAATAAAATGGAAAACTTCTCCTTGGAGGAGAACCTCTTCCACCTCTTCCTCGTCCTCTTCCCCTGTAGGGAGTTTTCCTTTGAACTCGTCCTTGAAATGGAGGCCTTGAAGGAACTGGAGAGTATGATCTTTCCTGACAATATAATCTTTGCTTTCTTCTTCTTCTTCTCTTCTGATTTGATTATCTTGCTCAATTCTCAATTGCTGAGAATATTTCCTTTCAAGTTCTCTTACTTTATTTGAAAGAAATATCTTTCTTGCAGTGTCCCAAGGGGGACAGTTTTTGAAATCACTTTGTCTTAGTTGCAGTTGCTTGAGAAGAAGCTCTGAAGATAAAGGCATCATAGGATGTGGGAAACTAGCATTCATATTTACAAAAACCATATTAACAAATGATGGCAAAGAACTATATCTAGAATTAGTGCTATCAGTATCTAAATCTGAACACTGTACAACATTTACTTGAAATTCTTCATCAGAAGACTGATAAGAAATATCTAAAGAATAATTATCTGAATCACTTATCAAACAATATTCTTTATCAGTAATACCCTTGGCAGCAAGAGTATTAATCTTGGCTTTTCCTTTCTCTTTCTTTCTGGGGCACTCATTAGCATAGTGCTTTCCTTTACAAATGAAGCAAGTAGGAATAAACTTCTTCTTCCTACCAATATACTTTTTCTTTCTGAAATAAGATTTTCTATAAGGACCTTTATTTACAAAAGAATTTTTATTCTTTCTCTAATTTTTTGCTTTGTATTTTCCATATTTATCCCAACCCTTCCCTTTTGAAAAAGAAGAACATTTTGTACATACCTTCTTCTTGTGGGAAGATAATCGATTATCACAAACAAAAGGTCAATGTCAATCATCTAGCGAGAACTTATGGTCTAAGGATTTTGAGCCTTAATAGCTTCTTTTCTATCTTTCTTTTCTCTCTATAGTGGAGCATTAGTCTCATCAATGATGATCGATTGATGGCACCAAGACTTAACTCATCAAAAGTTTTCCATGCATGGCCTTCTTATATTTTGTAGAGAAATAAGCAGGAAAAAGATTCTATATATCTCATCCTCATTGTAGGATCATTAATATTGCCAGAATTGTAATACAACTTTTGCATATAACACTGATACTCTTTTATTCTGCTCATGTCACATAATCTAGCTCTTAAGAATAAAGAAGTATTATGAAGCTTATCACTATTGACATCACCAATAAATTCTTTAATAAGAGCAGCAGTTAATGTAGAGTATCCACCTTGTAAAATATCTTTTTGGTGTGGATTAGCATCCCACCATTCCTTAACTATACCAATAAAACCATTAGCAATCATTTCAGCGACCAAATGTGGATCTTTTACTCGCATAAAGTTGTTTGAGAGTTAGCCCATCCTATCATTCCATGAATCATTTCTTTAATTTATTCAATAGAATGAAAATCTAATTTATACCAATTGGGCTGGAGTGTCTGAGTTCTTACATTACCTTGCAGTGGCTCAGCTTTTGTACTAGATGGTTCACCTAGAAACATACTTTCTGCTTCTTCTGGTTTTATTTTTACCATGCCAATTGATTTCTTATCCTCATCTTTCTTTTCAAATAAGAATGATGGATTATACTGAGATAGAATAGCTTTATGCTGTGATGAAGATCCAACGCAAGCTCTGTAACTTCTTTCCAAGACACTGCTTGTGACCAATCAGGTTCTATCTCTTCTGGCTTCTTGGTATTCTCCAAGATTTTCTCTACTTGTGGAACCATGATGGGGATAGGACTTACAGATTCTTGGACTGTATCTAACTTTGACTGATCTCAGTAGTGGACTTAGCTAGGTGGTGCGAGACTATACTATACTAGCTTATGGGTAGTGCTTAATTTAGAGGACACATCACTCTTGATACTTACAGTATGATCAATCAAAGGTTGGACAATATCTACAACATTCTTGGTTACAACCTTTGGTATATCAAGACATGTAGAAACATAAACAGAGGTATTCTCAACACATTTCTCTGCTTTCTTGACGAGATATACCGACATCATCAATTTTTGAATTTAACAACTTTAAAGCACCTGACACATCTCCTTTTTGATTTAGCTCTATAGCTTTGAGGGTTTTCTCCATTTCTACAAAATAGACTCTTGAGATTGAAGCCTATCATGCACATTCTTGACAACTTTATTAGTCCAATTAAGCATTTTGGAGGACTCAGATGGATCTATCTGTCTATCTATAGACCTTTGATACCAAAATACAGCCTTTTGGGTTGAGTCTGGAGACAAGATTTCAGTACTGTCCAAAGATGGAAATGAAGAAGAACTATGAGATGCTTTAGATGCCATACTAATGGTTGGGCCATTAGATGGTACATACTTTTGCTTTATCAGTTGCTCACAGTATTTACACCATAAATAGTCAGTATTGGGATCATGTACAAGACTATTATGACTACTGAGATATACGTTTTTTCTACAAGTTTTCTAGAATATTCTCCTAAAGAGAAAACAAACTATCGAGATCCGATCGTACTAGATCTCGGGAAAACTAGATAAAGAACTTTTAGACCTAAAAGACAAAGTAACATTTTTTTGACTCATTAACAATTGTGGCATTTTCTAGTTTAAATTTGATTGGTTTCAAGAAAATTTTGGACGTCCATTCCTTTGGGACTTTGATCTGCGACCAAGAAATTAATTCTGGTTCAATTTTGACTTTCCAAACTTACATGGCTCACCACACTACTGCCTTTGGAAATACCATGCTTTACAGCAGGATACATGGTATTGACAAGCCTATAGATGACTTTATAATGAATGGCAAGGGACAAGCACCGGGCTTCATATTTAAACCAGTAGTGGCAAGATGTAGTTTTAAAACTTCTTTAAGCAGATCATCTTTCTGTAAACCAACAGGGTAGTTTGGATAGACTTCAAAGGAAATTGGGCCATTATGCAGACCGGTTTGTATAGCAGCTAAGCAATGAATCTTTAAAATTATCAAATCTTAAATCCATCAAACAAGACAACACAGAGGCATTAAGACCATGTTTGAACAAAGGAGTAATTCCTATTTGGACACATCCTATATGGGCAAACTTAAAATGTTTTTTTCTTTTTCAAAGATTTAATATCACTGGGATCTATAAGAGGAATATTATATTCACTAGAAGATGTTTGGGAAACTTGTATGATAGACTCTCTAGTTTTAAGAGTTGTGGCTGTAATGAGATGAAATGCGGATATTTTGGAATACACTTGGTTATAAGGGATCTTAGGCAATTCCTATGCCGAAAAGGATCGAGACTCATTTTGGACATCAATTGCATTATTGACGAAAACACATCAGATAAACTTACAAGATCTTGTTCCAGATCTCCACCAGAAAGACTAGCATGATCTTCAAACTCCATTTTGACTGGTACTACCAAGCAACTTTCCTGCAGGACTTACGGTATCGGCCTTCAACCTTAAACTGCGCACATCCATGGCGACTTACAAGTAGGAGGCTCACCTCTTAGCCTGGCTTACGATGTATCAACTTGATTCACAGATGAAATAAGAAGAGTATGCAATAGATCTTTAAGACAGAAATACAAACTCGAACTTACAAATTTCATTAATCAAATTCCTTTGTAATACATTCGATCCTTTAGTCTATAAAACAGAGAACCAACTCGATACCAACTCTTTACCAAGTATAAGTTTTGATACAATACTTTCTCAACCAAATAGCTATGAACTCTCAAAACTATCAACTATAAAATAAATTGGAAGAAACCAATACACAATCTTTTACTCTTAACCAAGTATAAATTTTGATACAATACATTCAAAACTTATACTTGGTAAAGAGTTAGTATCAAAGTTGGTTCTCTGCTTTATAAAGTAAAGGATCCGAATGTATTACGAAGGAATTTTATTAATGAAATTTGTAAGTTCTGAGTTTGTATCTTTGTCTTAAAGATCTATTGCATACTCTTCTTATTTCATCTGTGAATCAAGTTAATACACCGTAAAGCCCAAGCTAGAGGCGAGCCTCCCACTTGTAAGCCGCCATTAGATGTGCGCAGCTTTAAGGTTAAAGGCCGATACCGTAAGTCCCGCAGAAAGTTGCTTGTGTAAGACCAAAAATGGAGTTTGAGATCGTGCTAGTATTTTTGGTGGAGATCCGGAATAAGATCTTGTAAGTTTGTCCGATGTGTTTCTGTCACATAATGTAATTGATGTCCAAAATGAGTCGATCCTTTTCCAAAGATGGGAATTGCCTAAGATCCCTTATAACCAAGTGTATTCCAAAATATCTCGCATTTCATCTCATTGCAGTACCCACAACTCTTAAAACTAGAGAGTCTATCACAAATTTCCCAAACATCTTCTAGTGAATATAATATTCCTCTTATAGATCCTAGTGATATTAAATCGTTGAAAAGAAAAAAAAAACATTTTAAGTTTTCCCATATAGGATGTGTCCAAATAGGAATTACTCATTTGTTCGAGGAGTGGTCTTAATGCCTCTATGTTGTCTTGTTTGATGGATTTAAGATTTGATAATTTTAAAGATTCATTGCTTCTTCTACTATACAAACTGTCTCGCATAATGGCCCAATTTCCTTTCAAGTCTATCCAAAATACCCCGGTGTTAGTTTGCGAAAGATGATATGCTTAAAGAAGTTTTAAAACTACATCTTGCCACTACTAGTTTAAATATGAAGCCCGATGCTTGTCTCCTTGCCATTCATTATAAAGTCATCTACCGGCTTGTCAATACCATGTATCCTATTGTAAAGCATGGTATTTCCAAAGGCAGTAGCGTGGTGAGCCATGTAAGCTTGAAAGTCAAAAATCAACCGAGAATTAATCTCCAGTTGCAATCAAAGTCCCAAACGAATGTACGTTGTCCAAAAAGTTTCTTGAAACTAATCACCTAAACTAGAAAATGCCATAAATGTAATGAGTCAAAAAAATGTTACTTTGTCTTTTAGGTCTAAAAGTTCTTTATCTAGTTTTCTAGATCTAGTTCACCGATCAGATCTGATAGTTATGTTTTCTCTTTAGGAGAATCTTCTAGAAAGCCTGTACAAGAAAACACGTATATCTGTAGTCATAACAGTCTTGTACATGATCCCAATACTAGACTATTTATGGTGTAAAGATTGTGAGCAACTGATAAAGCAAAAATATGTCCCATCTAATGGCCCAACCATTAGTATGACTTCTAAAGCATCTCATAGTTGTTCTTCATTTCTATCTTTGGGCTGTGCATGCACTTCTTGTCTCACTCAATCCGAAAAGTGCGTATTCGGTATCAAAGGTCCGTAGATGAGCAGATAGATCCATCTGAGTCCTCCAAAATTCTTAATTGGACTAATAAAGCTATCAAGAATGTGCATGATAGGCTTGATCTCGGAGTCTATTTTAGCGAAAAATGGAGAAAACCCCCGAAAGGTATAGAGTTAAATAAAAAAGGAGATGTGTCTAGAGCTTTAAAGTTGTTAAATTCTAAAATTGATGATGTCAGTATGTCTGTCAAGAAAGTAGAGAAAAGTGTTGAGAATACTTCGCTTATGTGTCTACATGTCCTGATATACCAAAGGTTGTAACCAATAATGTTGTAGATATTGTCCAACCTTTGATTGATCATACTGTAAGTATCAAGAGTGATGTGTCTTCTAAATTGAGTACTACCCATAAGCTTGTACAGTCTAGTCTGCATCACCTAACTGAGTCCACTACTGAGATCAGTCAAAAATAGATTCTATCCAAGAATCTGTAAGTCCTATTCCCATCATGGTTCCACAAGTAGAGAAAATCTTGGAGAATACCAAGAAGCCAGAAG
This sequence comes from Taxus wallichiana var. yunnanensis, assembly GCA_018340775.1. Lineage (NCBI taxonomy): Eukaryota > Viridiplantae > Streptophyta > Pinopsida > Cupressales > Taxaceae > Taxus > Taxus wallichiana. The sequence continues at coordinate 611,137,284 of CM031241.1, forward strand.
AAGTTGAACCTGATTGGTCACAAGTAGTGTCTTGGAAAGAAGTTACAGAGCTTGCTAGATCTTCATCACAACATAAATCTATCCTATCTCAGTATAATCCCTCATTCTTATTTAAAAAGAAAGATGAGGATAAAAATCAATTGGCATGGTAAAAATAAAACCGTAAGAAGCGTAAAGTATGTTTCTAGGTGAACCATCTGGTACAAAAGCTGAGCCATTGCAGAGGTACTCGAAGAACTTAGGCATACCCACCGGCCCCCATTGGTATAAATTAGATTGCCATTCTATTGAAGAAATTAAAGAAATGATTTATGGAATGATAGGATGGGCTAACTCTCAAAGAACTCTATACGAAAAGATCTGCATTTGGTAGCCAAATGATTGCTAATGGTTTTGTTGGTATAGTTAAAGAATGGTGGGATGCTAATCCACACCAAAAAGATATTTTACAAGGTGGATACTCTGCATTAACTGCTGCTCTTATTAAAGAATTCATTGGTGATTTTAATAGTAATAAGCTCCAAAATACTTCTTTATTCTTGAGAGCTAGATTATGTGATATGAGCAGAATAAAAGAATATCAGTGTTATATGCAAAAGTTGTATTACAATTCTGGCAATATTAATGATCCTACAATGAGGATGAGATATATAGAATCTTTTCCTACTTATTTCTCTACAGAATATAAGAAGGCCATGCATGGAAAAACTCTTGATGAGTTAAGTCTTGGTGCCATCAATCAGATCATTGATGAGACTAATGCTCGGCTTTGCAGAGAAAAGAAAGATCGAAAAGAAGCTATTAAGGCTCAAAAAGCCTTAGGCCATAAGTTCTGCCAGATGATTGACATTGACCCTTTTGGCTGTGATAATCAGTTATCTTCCCACAAGAAGAAGGTATGTACTAGAATGTTCTTCTTTTTCAAAAGGGAAGTGTCGTGGGTAAATATGAAAAATACGGCAGAAAATTCAAGAGAAAGAATAAAAATTCTTTTGTAAATAAAGATCCTTATAGAAAGTATTTTTTCGTAAAAAAAGTATGTCAGTAGGAAGAAGAAGTTTATTCCTACTTGCTTCATTTGTAAAGGGAAGCACTATGCTAATGAGTGCCCCCAGAAAGAATCTGAGAAAGGAAAAACCAAGATTAATACTCTTGTTGCCAAGGGTATTACTGATAAAGAATATTGTTTGATAAGTGATTTAGATAATTATTCTTCAAATATTTCTTATCAGTCTTCTGATGAAGAATTTCAAGTAAATGTTGTACAGTGTTCAGATTCAGATACTGATAGTACTAATTCTGGATATAGTTCTTTGCCATCATTTGTTAATATGGTTTGTGTAAATATGAATGCTAGTTTCCCACATCCTATGATGCCTTTATCTTCAGAGCTTCTTCTCAAGCAACTACAACTAAGACAAAGTGAGTTCGAAGATTGTCCCCCCTGGGACACTGCAAGAAAGATATTTCTTTCAAATAAAGTCAGAGAACTTGAAAGGAAATATTCTCAGCAGTTGAGAATTGAGCAAGATAATCAAATCAGAAGAGAAGAAGAAGAAATTGAAAGATTGTATTGTCAGGAAAGATTCCAACTGCGTTTATGTCAGACGAATTATGTCACTATTAATCCTAACGCGTCCAATGCACTCTGAATGCTCAATCAACAGACGCAAACCTCTTAACGCCTCCGGGTCTGTTATATTAATATCTCCTACATCAATCGCCATATATTTGGCATTGTTTTGAGAGAAATTTGAAGCCATCAAGTGAAGGCGAATGAATTCCTCACGCCAAGAATGCATTCGTTGTATTGTTAGGCTTGCATCCCACACATGTCTTGCGAGGGCTTCCCACAGAATTTCTGAATTGGAAACATTTTGCCAGATGGAGCACACCTGCAGACAGTATATGATAACATAAATCATCCTGGGGTTTGATCACTGGTCTTGCAAGTCAATGACACAACATAAAATTGGATTTCTTTTTCCCAAGAATGTATAACAATTTTTCCTGCAAATGGAGCCCAAACACTCGACGAGAAGATTCTAAGATACAATATGAACGAAAAATGGTTGTCAATCAGCAGGAATCTGAGCCACTTACCGGTCCATAAGGCAGACAGTTTTTCAAGCCGGAGGCTCCTTACAGGAAAAATATTTTAATACATTAAATCAATAGCCCTAACTTAACTTACACCCTGCAACTATTTTCAGGAGATAGGAAGAAGCATGAATAATTATAAGAGCTTTTCCCTGTGACGTGTTTCTCTCCTTTTTATAAAACAAAAGTCGTTTCAATTCTTTGTAATTAATTGAGAATCCCAAGCAAAGTGATCAAAGATATACAGAAATGGAGGAAGACACCTAGAAAAATGAAATAGGCATAAACGGCAGTCATAAGTTTTATATATAATAACATGTAAGGAGACCACGACGATGAATTACAAAGCTCTGGAAGTTTGTTGTCTTCATCAAACGAGCTCAAGCAGTGCACATTACATCCACCTTGACCCAGCCAAACCCCTTTGCAAAATCTCAAAATCTCAACACAGTCAAAGTTTCTGTGATTTCAGATAACTGCTGTAAGCTGTCAGAATTGTGGGGTTGCAGGGGCTTGTGCAGCAGCCCAAGGTGTGCAAGAAGCCAAAAAATTGTATTGCAAATGCATTCTAAAGCAAATGTGAAAGTGAAGACAATGGGGAATGCCGAAAATCCCATCATCGCGAAAACTTTAAATTCTTGCAGAAATATACCCAACACTGCGTTCTACAAAAGAAATACCGAAGAATTGTGTGACTGGAGGATGGAATCGCATGATATATAAGATAACTGGTTAATATTACGATACCTGCATTTACAATTTCGAGAGCCATCTCTTGCCATTCCATTCTTGTCACCGGTCGGGCAACCGTAACAACAAGAACTGCATAAATAATCTTCTGTAGAATTTTGAGGAACATTTTACATAGTTTATCTTGATAATAAAATTAAAAATAGTTTAAGAGGACGATGACGAAAATCGGCCAATGAAAAAAGAGTAACAAATCATCTTTTATCCGTGCGTTTGCATTTGTAGGCGATTTCATGAGTTACCTAGATATTCGGGAATGAAACCATATCGAACTGGATTTATTTATTTTAATTTTGTAACAGGTGAAACGGTGGTAGGACAACGCCTCTGGCTAGTTCACTGTTTATCTCACGTCAACCAAATGTCAGCGAATTCGTCTTCTACAGGTTGCCCACAAGATAATGCTTCCAGTCGCAAGCGCAAGTATATAGACGATGTTGCAGAAGAAGATGAAGACGAGGAAGAAGATGAGACACCCAGAAAGAGGAAACACAGAAGGGCCTCGGCTTTCATTGACGACACGGTTGTCGTTGCCACTGATGAAGAAGGTATTTTCCCCTTTCAATTCTATTTATCATATTTGAATAAATGTGAGCTGCCATGACTACCTTCAGGACAAATGTTATGCAGGGCCTCTTAGACTGTCTTTATTTGTCTATAAGATAGTCTTCATGGGTGTTAATTTTGAGTTTGTGTTTTTACAGGTCACACACAAGTGAATGCTTTTGACAAATTGGCACCACTGCAAGTTTCTTCTGCATCTGCACCGAAGCCTCTTTGCGATGTGTTCATCAATCACCGAGGAACGGATGTGAAGGACACCCTCGCCAAAGCTATTTATGACACACTTACTTCCAAGGGACTAAATGTTTGTCTAGATGTGCACTGGCTTGAAGCAGGCGATGAGATACCTTCAGAATTACAAGCCGCAATGAGTAGTGCTTCGGTTCATATTGCCATATTTTCAGAGAATTATGCGCAATCCCCTTGGTGTTTGGCCGAGCTCTCATTTATGCTCAAAACTCGCACCAGGATTATTCCTGTCTTCTATGGTGTTGAGCCTTCTGACCTCCGATGGGTGGCTGAAGGGAAAGGAAAGTATGTGGATGCCTTTGTAGAGCATGAACAAAAGGTAGACACACCGTCGAAAAGCTTGTGGAGTGGAAGAATGCGCTCCACCAAATTTCATTTACAAAGGGCTACGTGGTGAACAATAATGAGTAAGTATTAAACACTCGTTCTCCTTAGTTATCAAATCTTATATGGAGCATTAATTGATTTTATTATTTTGGTGCAACTTAGTGACGAGGAGAGCTGCTGAACAATATTGTGAATGATGTATTAAAAATTCATGATGAGAGCTTGCGCAGGCTGCGGTATCACAACACTGAAGGTATATTATCTCCACTTGGTTATTAACATGCTCTTTGTCCACGCCAAACTTATCAAATATTATTTTAACTTTTGATTGCTTTGCTGTGTAGCTGTGGGCATAAAGGACAAGATTAGTGAAGTGATTAAACTCCTTCAGTTCGATATGACAAGCCAGCTGTGGCGGTGGTAGTGTACGGCATAGGTGGAGCTGGTAAAACCACGCTGGCGAATGAAGTGTATGCAACTTTGAATCTGCAGGGCTGGAAACATTCAAAAGTCACTCTCATCAAGAATATGGAATCACATCCTAACATAGAGGAATTGCAATCTCAGATTTTGCAAGATTTAACTGGGCGAAAACAATATACTGTAAGAGACTATCAGAGTGGGCAGCAAGAGCTGAAATGTATTTTAGAGAGAGGAGAAGTGTTCATATATATCGACAACATCCTGAACAAAGAGCATCTGGAAAATCTTCTACCTAAGCAGATAAATAGTCAAAGAAAAGTAAGGATTCTTGCAACAGCTAGAAAAACAGATGCCTCAGTAGTGTTTGAATGCTGCGGAGTTAAACCCTGTGAATTATATCCCATTGAATCGCTCCCTGTTGAGTCAGCCCTTGAATTGTTGTGCAGGAAAATAGATAGAGAAAGGGAGATAAATTCGATTGTAGATGAAAGGCCTCAGGCCAGAGAGATAGCACAGAAATGCAGTTGCTGTCCTCTTTTTTGGAAGTGGTAGGAGCCTATCTTCATAAAAGACATAACAAAATTGAAGCTTATGAAAAAGTATTTGGTTGGCTAAGAGAGGGAGAGGCTTTCAGCTGTTACAAAGAAGACCGTTTTGACGAGTCCAGGATTCTGTTTGCTTACCACGAGCTTGAGCCCAGTGCTCAAGAGGCTTTCCTGGACATTTGTTCCTTCTTCTCTGACTGGGAGTGGGATGAGGTTGCATGCATTGTGGGAGAGGAAGAACTGGAATGTCTACAAGAGGGAGCTCTTGTCAAAAGAATAGAGGTTGAAGAACACTTGTATTTAGGTACTTGTCAAAAGAAAAGTATGGAGGATAAGTATACACGATCTTATATTGACAGCAGGGCGTAATAAATCAAAGGGCAATAGATTTAGAACTGCAGATGATTTTTCTATTGCCTTGGAGAATGAAGAGGTATGAATATTTTAAATAGAAAAGAGTTGAAAAAGAGAGAAGAATTTCAGAGGTTGGTAGATAACCTTAATTTATTCATGGGTTTTGTGTTTAAATTTCTAACAGGTTCTCCGCCAAGCAAAGGAGTTGGTTAGAAAAGCAATTATAGGAGCCATTCTATGTATCTGCAGAAATATTAGACGCAATGAGCAACTCTTTACGAGTATTTGCCATGGGAACATGACTATTGTGGACGGACAATGCAGCAAACAATTTGATAAGCTGAGGTTTCTTCAAGTGGGTAAGTGCCAAATCTGGCGATAGATATATTAAAGCTCAAGCATTTGAAATTCATGGATTATAGTTTGAAGAAGAATGCAATTTGGAGTCCGCCCGAGGTATGTTCACCCCTTTATTCGGATTTTTTTTTATTTCGCAAATAATAATAAATTATTGTTTTTCAGCTGCGATTTTTTTGTTTCAATAATATGTAACTTGTTGGGCATTTTTTGTTCTCTGTGATGTTGATCTTTAGCCCTCGTTGGTTGCAGAATTTCTCTGGTTTGCAAGTGCTCAAGCTTCATTATTTGCATCATAAATGATGCTGCGATAGAATTGGGGCATCTTAAAAAATTAAAACATCTAGAATTGAGTGGATTTCATATTAATAACATCTCAAGTTGGCAGAAGCTAAAAGTTGTTGCAGAAGCTAAAATTATCCAATATTGAAGGTCTCAAGGAGCTGCCAGGATCAATTGGGAATCTTCAATCATTAAAAGAGTTATACTGTGACAGATTGTGGAAATTGAGCAGTTACCAGCATCGCTTGGGAAGCTCCGATCCCTAAGGAGTTGTATTTAGTTCAATGTGAATCAATTGAAGCAGTTACCAGCAGGATTTGGAGTTGAGCTCCCTTACTAAGCTTAATTTGCAGCATTGTTCCAGTTTGCAAGAGCTCCCGTGTGATTTCCATAAGCTTTTGGCATTACAGTCACTGGATTTATCGCAATTGCTCCAGTCTCCTTCGGCTACCAGAAGGGCTTGGAAACTTACAATCTTTAACAAATATAAATGTGGAAGGCTGTAGGAAGTTAATTACTCTTCCCGATAGGGTTCCGGAGCTGTCATTATTGAAGGGCAGAATATCATTTTGTAAGTGCTCAAGTTTGAAAGAAATACCAGAAGATATTTGCAAACTTACAATGCTCACAAGCTTATCATTTTCTGGATGTAAGAGTTTAAAGGTGCTTCCCATCAGCTTCAGTCAACTCACTTGCCTGGAAGAGTTAGACTTGACCTACTGTGAAAGTTTACAAGAGCTGTGTAATGACTTTCATTCCTGGTAAGATTAAGAAGATTGGACATGTCTGGATGCAAGGGTTTGTCAAGGCTGCCTCAAGTTTTGGTAATCTTGGCTGTTTGGAAGATTTAGATTTATCAGAATGTGATAAATTAGAGGAATTGAGCAGCGACTTTGGTCGCTTGGGAGCATTGAAAAACTTGAATTTGTTCAGATGCAAAGGTTTGTCAAGGCTGCCTCCGAGTTTTGGTAATCTTGGCTGTTTGGAAGCTTTAGATTTATCAGAATGCGATAAATTAGAGGAATTGAGCAGCGACTTTGGTCTTGGGAGCATTAAAACTTAACATTGTCCAGATGCAAAAGCCTGTCAAAACTTTCTGATTCTTTTAGCCAGCTTGGTTGCTTGAAAGAGTTACATCTCTCGTTGTGCTCTAAATTGGTGGAGCTTTCTAGTGATTTTAACTGCCTTCGATCAGTAGTAAGATTGAATCTCTCAACATGTGAGAGCTTGGATGGCAAATGGATGGATACTGTGGGGGTATTCAAAGTTTGTGGTGGGTAAATATTGAAGTGAAAGGATGATCCAGCGGTGGAGAGAAATGGAAAGAGAAAAAGAAGAATGGCATTTTGAGGTGAATTTAGATTCACCTAACAACAACAGAGTGAGAATAACAAAAGAGGAAGAACAAGCTTTGTTGTTGAAAGAATGATAGCAAAGATATTTGATGAGGAAGGGCTACTGATTGACATTCATCAACGTCCCTTCCATTCATCCTCCCTTCTCTCTCACACACCCCTCGTCTTAATCTTTCATAACAGCTGGTCTGGTGAAATAAATGGTGAATTATTTGAGAAAAATGCGCAACAGCTGGAGTGGAGCACACAAGCCTGGCGAATCATATATGTCGGTGGACATTTCAGTGCATTACCAGATGAGGTGAAGGATAGAATCCTGGTTTATACATCTCCTAACAAGTTTAGTACTGCTTATTCATACAGGTGATAAATTTCCGCTGCTATACCCTGAATCGGTATATCACGGCAGCTTTCCGTAGCCGTGATGGTTTAGAAGAAAAAGGAATAAGATGTCCGTCCTTTTGGGAGGATATCTCGTATATATTTGATGAGTTATATTTCCTCATAAGAACTCCGAGAGAGAGTAATTTGGAGATCCTGAGAGCAGTGCTGCAAACAGATTTCCTCCTCCTCAACAACAGACAGAAGGTATTTATATATATTTTTGGTGTGTTCCTTTCTAAATTATATTCTGTTGATGAAATTGTTTACTTACATTATGTTGTTGATTGTAGGTCCCGCTCACTGATTTACAAGGAAAGGTGGTATTGCTACTGTATGGGTCCTATACCATGTTTGAGAGGCGCTATTTGTCGTTTGAAGATGTGTATGCCAAGATGCTACACAGCCATCGCAATTTGGTCGAAGTGGTTTCGATTCCAACATGGCACCCAACAATGGAATGGGATGAGTTGAAGAGAGATATTGAAGATGTTCCCTGGCCAGTGGTACCCAAAGCCATGGTCGATTAAAAAGAGCCAAGAATTCCTCGATTTATTAGAAAGAAGCGTGAAAGCAGTAGTGGTGGTGGATGGTAAAGGAAGAATCTCAACAAGAATGCATTGCCAATGATAGAAAGGTGGGGAGCAGAGGCATATCCATTTTCTCAAACCCGTGAAGAGGAGCTCATAAAGTCAGAATGGGAGGAGGCATTCAACTGCAACTCATTTGTGTTTCATAATATGGACTTCACTCCAACAAAGGTGAAATAAAATCATTAGTATTTGTATTTTACTTAATCTAGCCACTAATAGTGTAGATACAATTGAGTTTTTTATTTTATGTGTGAATGTTTTCCTTGCCCTGATAACAGGGGAAAGAGGTGTTGCCTTATGGAGAAATGATGTTGCTATGCGTGGGTGAATTGGATAAGATGTTGGAGTTCACTGATGAGTTGGATTATGCTCTCACAAAGTTGAAAAATCATTTTCAAGTCTTTTATGTGGGGTGCAAATCTTTTGCTTACCATAGTGAAGATGATGAAATGAATATAAAAATAAGCAGCAAGATTCCTTGCATCTCATTCTCTCAAGCATACAGATTTTGGCAGCGCATTAAGTATTTGTGCAATGACTTAACAAGAATGGGAGGTGATGAAAAGATAGTAAAGGTGAGAAGAATGGTATATGGCATTTCTAGTGCTGAATTTTGTAGTATAAACAAACATGAGATACAAATAATTATGATAGCTAAAAATGGGGAGATGGTGAGCGGGAGAGGAAAGGAGGTAGTAGAAGCACTATGGAAATATATTGCAAATGAATCTAAGTTGTTAAGTGAACTTGATATTGGAGGGGTTAGACAAGTTTTGGAGGTGCAATGGAAAGATGGAATAATCCATCCAAAACATCACCCCCACCATCAACTGTTTGAAGAGGTGGATTATGAAAATTTTGAAGTTCAACCCGATGTAGTCTATGCTTCCAAAACACTCCTTTCCCTCTTTATCATTGTAGTGTGTGTGAAAAAAATGTATATGTAGTATGTGGTGAGTGTATTAAAGGCTAACATGTCTCCTTGAAGGGAAGCAAAAAAATAGGAACTTCTAAGTATGGTTGTATTATCCAAAAAAATTGCTTTTTTTATGTGTTTAGGATGCCTCTCCTTTGAATGTTATTTTATATGTTTTTTAATGCCAAAATAATGTTTATGTTATAATTTGCAAATTATTGGGTCTATATATATATTTTTATAATGTTATATGGTTGAAATGGAATAGTAGAGGGGCATTAGAATATTCAATAATGTGTGTGTGTGTGTGTGTGTGTATATATATATTATCCTTTGCAACTATTAATAATATAAATGAAATAAAAATATTATATTCTTTTTTTTTTCTAAATTGTGAAAAATTAAATGTTTAAAAATTAAATATTGCATCCACTTGGGAATTAGAACTATAAAAGTGGGAATATACTTAGTTTATTTAACTCAAATTAATAATGCTATCACATTTAGTGGAATGTTTTTTATTAACAATACAATTAATTATAACAAATCTAATACAAAGCGTTAAATCAAGTGTAATTTTCAAATAAAGACAATTTTGAAAATACTATAGAATACTTGAATATTTGAAAATACTATAGAATTATTACTTATTATTAGAGAATACTTGAATATTTGAAAATGTTATAGAATTATTAATACTTGTATGATAATACTTATGTATTGTAAATTTATAGATCTAGTTATTAACAACACCACTAAAAGAGAAATTTCAAGAGAGATAATGATGTCCCTAGACAATATGCTGGAGTTCACTTGAGTTAGATTATACTCTTACAAATTTGAAAAGTTGTTTTCAAGTCTTTTATGTCGGGCGGAGACATTTTGCTAACCCTAGTGAAGAAGATGATGAAATTTATATAAAAAAGATAAGCACTATTCCTTGCATATCATTCTCTCAAACATACATATTTTGGCAACACATTAAATATTTCTGCAAGAGTTAAGAAGAATGAGGGGTGATGAAAAGATAGTAAAGGTGAGAAGAATGGTACACCACGTTGATAGTGTTGAATCTTGGAGTATAACAAAAAAATGAGATACAAGTAATTATGATATAGCTAAAAATGGGGAAATGGTGAGTGGGAGAGGAAAGGAGGTACTAGAAGCACTTTAAAATGAATCAAATTTGCTAAGTGAACTTAATATTGGAGGGGTTATAAAAGTTTAAGGGTTGCAATAGGAAACATATTTTATTAGTGCTCCACATTAATATGGGTGGAATTATATTATTGTAATATAATTAAATAAGGTTGTTTATGGTTATTACGTGAATAGTGGTGGTTGAAACCACTCACGCAATTAGGCTGATTTGTTTGTAACTCTCATTGTTTATAGGAATACATATTCTTATATATGATGTCATTGAGTGAAGAAATATATAGGAAGACTATTGTGTTAATATTATTGTTGGGTATTTTCCTTTTCTTTGTCCAAATCTCTACATCTCTAGATGGAGTTCTAAGAGATTCGAAGGGGCAATGATTTCACTCTATGTTTTCCTGAATTATGAGTTTCTGATTTCACCATAGTTAAAGCACTTAACAGTTGTGGCTGCGTATATTTAATACTGCACATATTGGAGGTCTTCGACTTGTCTAAGTTTGCCTTCCAATGTTCATGTATGATATATATGTTGTTTGCCATACTCTGGCTAGGCCTATCTCTCACGCAAGTTCGCACAATAGGGAAAAGTATTTTCCGTCACATCGCCGTTAGTTTTGTCACGTCGCCGTTAGTTTTGATGGAAAAGGAAACAACGTATTACGTTGTTACCTATATAGGTAACAACGTAATATAGGTAACAACGTAATACGTTGTTTCCTTTTCCGTCAAATTTCCGTTTGTGGTTTTTTAAAAGGAACCGGCGCCGTATGGTTTCATACGTGAGTGCGCAGCAGGATGGTGGGGCACGAGAAATAGGGCACGGGGTCCCGGGTTCAAGGCTGGCTGGGTGCAAGGATAGCACTGGTCAAAGTTTTGTGCAGGTTCGCGTTGACTGCGAACCTGCGTGATGGATAGGCTCATCGCCATAATAGGGCGCGGGGGTCCCGGGTTCAAGGCTGGCTGGGTGCACGGATAGCACTAGTCAAAGTTTTGTGCAGGTTCGCGTTGACTGCGAACCTGCGTGATGGATAGGCTCATCGCCATATTCTTCATCGGATCAAGTGCACAACAAAGGACGTTTGTAGAAGAAAGAACACGGGTTTACCAAATTGATGTTGTATGCTATTTTTTTACCGAGTCCTTTACTGTGTTCCCGTGCCCGGAGGACGTCTTCTCCCTATACATTGAAGCTCAACGTTGGCTGCGAACGACCCCTCTAGGCATCTGTTCCGATCTTTCCAGCATGATTTATCAATTCCGAAGACAAAAGGCTGTGGTGCGTGTAACCTAATTCAGAACCTTGCAACCAACGCAGATTTGGTCAGATCTTTGAGTTCTCTTTCAATGCCGTGGATCTAGAATTTCACGCATTTTTATTGGCTTTTTTGATTGAATTAAGCCTCGCTTCAGATCTAAGCTGTCAACATTCTATCACATCGTATCTGTCTCCTCTGCATTAGATCTGTTCATTGTGTGGACTGTCGATTGTCTGAGAAGATTGGCTTGCAGCTCCGTCAAATAAACTTATAACTGTGCATGTTTTGTGTGATTTTGATCATTCTGCAATATAGTCCGCCTGAAGATAGCTATCAAACTACACGTGGATAGAATTCCTATTCACTCCAAATGTCCGCATATTCCTGCACATACCAATAAGATATGGTTTTCATGAGGTGAATGACTTGCTGGGAAATCTCGACAACTTTCCAACGATGCTAGGTATTTATGAATGACAAGTTTGCATGAAGGACATTTTTTGTTTAATGTTTTCCTACAAGAATCTAGTAGTCTTTGTTTATTGTTTCAATTTGATCTCTAGAGAGGTCGTTTTAAAACAAGTCAATGATAGTGTCTTGACTTGGTCATGTTAACGGTTGTATCCGTGTGGACAAACTCTCATATTAAGAAGATTTTTTGTGAGTCATAGTATAAAAAGTAATTAAATATTACTTTTTTGGTCATTTTTTTAAATTGTGTTTTCATTATCAATTTTGTTTAGTCAGAAAATTGTGAGTTATCATTGTAAAAAGTCCAGAAAATAAAAATATTTGCCTTACGAACGCATTTTCAGTGGAATCCAACATTCAAGGCATGTTATTGAGTCTCATTGTCACATCCGGCTGAGTTAGCAGCCATCTTTGGAGGAGGACGGAGGCATCGGAGCTTGGAGGTCGATAAACGTCCTCTCGTCGACCACCAACGAAGGGGCTTGGCTATGGTGACATCTGTGTAGTGTGAGTATGTGCTTATCAGTTTTGCAGTGTGTTTCTTTGCAGTGTTCCTGTTGCATTATGTGTATTGTGTATACTTGGAAAATGGTTGTATAGGATGGAAGAGAACTGTAGTGATCCTCTCGATGTCGTGCCGTTGGAAGATGATTGGTCAGTGAATACGTTCATTGGCAATGGTGATCATGTGCAGCAAGATCCAAACAATAGGATGCAACACGATATAATTTTCCTTTTATGTCTTCCTATTTGGAATTTCACATTGTGGGGGAATAATAACCAATGTTCCATTCCCATTCGCGCCAAAACGGCTAAAGTCAAGGGCGCTTCCAGTGGTAGTGGCAGTTGTCTATGTTGTTCGAGATCGAGTGGCAACGATCAACAACAGTGGCTACAACTAAGAACATTGTGATTCTTAGAGGTGATAATGTGGAATGTTTCCAGTATATGTTCTATTATTCTGTTTGGTGAATTGTGTTTCCTATGTTATTCCCTACAGTGTGATATTGATGAGGGCTAAAAATAGTACTTGGCACATCATGATGTGGTTTGTGGTAAACCACTTGAAAACCACCAATATCGGTTTGTGGTTAGCCGTTGTAAAACCATCTGTCGGGTTTGTGATTGTCTTGTGAAAATCACCTAATCATGAAAGCAGGTGCAAGTACAAAGATAAGTTTTCCCCATGTTCGCACTAAGGGGGAATGTTAGGAAATATATTTTATTAGATCTCCACATTAATATGGGTGGAATTATATTATTGTGATATAGTTAAATAGGGTTTTTTATGGTTATTGCGTGAATATTGGTGATTGAAACCACTCACGCAATTAGGCTGATTTGTTTGTAACTCTCCTTGTTTATAGGAATACATATTCCTATATAAGATGTAATTGAGTGAAGTAATATATACAAAGATTATTTTGTTAATATTATTGTTGGGTATTTGCATTACATTGTCCAAATCTCTAGAGCAATGGAATGAAAAAACAACCCATTCAAAACATCATCCCCACCATCAATTGTTTGAAGACAAGGGTTGTGAAGATTTTGAAGTCGAACCTCGATGTAGTCGAACCTTCAAAAGTACTTTCCCTCTTTATCATTGTAGTGCGTGCAAAAAAATATGTAATACGTGGTGAGTGTATTAAAGGCTATCATGTCCCCTTGAAAGGAAGGAAAAATTTAGGAACTTCTGAATATGGTTGTATTATCTAAAAACTACTTTTTGTATGTGTTTGGGATGCCTCTCGTTCAAATATTATTTATATTTTTTTATACCAAAATAGTATTTATGTTATTGTTTGAAAGTAATTGGGCCTATAAATGTATTATTTGTAAATAATTGTGAATTTTATAATGTAGAATTGTTTAGATATTTGTTTTTATATTACTATATGGTTGAAGTGGAATATTAGAGGGAATTAGAATATTCAATAATGTATTTTGTGAAATATAAGTTTGTTAGGTAAAACCATAGCTTAGATTAATTATGCATTTTAATTATGAATTAGTATTTACCTTAGGTAATTAGTTTTTACTTGGGTAATTAGTTAATTATACGGTTATAAGGTTTTATTGTTTGAACAATTTATTTGTCTTATTATTATTCATGTATGTATTTGGTTATTGTAATGGTTGGATTCCTGTAATGTCAAACTAGCTTATTTATTTGTATATGGTTGTTTAATACCTATAAATATTGCAACATATTGAAGCCCTACAATCTAATCAATAATATTACCAATTGACCGCCTCTCTATTTCTCTCACAACATTTGGTATAATAACATAGGCTTGCACAATAAGGAGTGTATGAGAAGGTTGTAGAAGAATAGCAGCACAAGAAGAAGTCTGAGAAGAAAAAGAGAATCCATTTCAGCCCTCTACCTTTCTCAACTCCATTCCCAGCCTCACACACTCCACAAAGCTCTACAAGAGCTTTTGTAAGCTTTACAAGAATTGTACAAGTAGATTTTAGTTTTCTTATAGACAAGGAGGAGTCACCGAGACACTACCTCCTGAACCAGAAGCTCTTTGGAAAATCAGGAAAAAAAAATCCCCATTAGGGGTTTTATCACCAAAATTGGTAACAACCTCTAGTTTAGCAAAATCTCCATTTCTAGAGCCATCTCAGTTATCTTTGCAAAAGCAGATCTCTATGTGAATCATTGATTGCATCGAGTTATGCACTTAGCTCAAGAATGAGCCACATATGATCTGGGCAGATTGATTACATTGGTGAGTCTCTAATAAAAAGCGGATTGCAACAAATAAGCCCTACCCAAATATCGATCCAAGGTCGAGCCATGGCTGAACTCCAAGTGGATCCACATGATCCCCGTAAAGGATATAAAACAATGGTGAAAAGTTTCAAAGAGAGTTAACACAAAACAAAACAAGTGGCTACACAAAAAAACCTAAGCCTAACTCCGCTCGCCCACAGATTCAGGCTAAATACAAAGGTTGGTTATTTTTTATTTTACATTTGCTTTATTCCTTAAGATTAAATATAAGTTTGATCACCATATATTACAAGCGCTATAGGTACTTCGTTGGATAGTTAAGGTTTTGCTAAGTCACTTGTGAAGGATAGGTCAAGTGTTCTAACCCCGCTCCAACTTTTTTGGTGGTTTTTTAGTGGATAGCCTCTAAATTTGGAAGACCACCATAATAAAATTCCATAAAGTCCCTTTAGTTACAGTTTGCAAAATTTAGTGACGAAAAACCCTAAAAATAAGGTAATTTTTCTTCTTCTCCCAATTGGCTTAAAAGTGATACTTTACATTTTTATGTAAAGGAAAAGTGTCCTAAAAGGCCTTTTTGATGTTTTTAATAGTGAAATTTTGATATTTTGAGCCAACAATACTCTAGAGGCCACAAAGTAACAAAAATAATTTTTTACATGTCAGTCATTTTTTTTGTAAAGGGGGTTAATTTTATTTTTTCAACGTATTGTAATTATTTGTACTATACTAATGCACCATTTAGTCAGGAAATTTGTAATCACCCACAATGGCCAATAGTTCTCCAATTTTTTTCTTCCTGACTCCAGCTACTCCGTTCACGCAACAATTATGTTGCGTGGAAGAAAAAAATTAAACACAACTAGAATTTTAAGACATATTTTCTATCATGGATGGTTCCATAACCAGATCAAAGGTAGATGTGACACAACAACATTAGTTTCATAGATCCAATCAGAAGGCCAAGTTGATCATCTTGTTCAGAGTGTCTAACAAAGTGCAATCACTGCATTGGAAGCTTCCACTTTGAAGGGGGTTGAATCAATGTCTAAAAATTTTTACTTAAATTTCCTTTACTTGTATGAACCATCAAAGCATTAACCATTACATGAGAAATGGAAATTAACTTAGTAGACCATAAAAACAATATAACATCCATCCACATGAACAAGAGAGAACACATGAACACCATATTTATGTGGGAAACCCTCAAGGGGAAGAAAATCCAATGATCATTGCATTAATAGACAAAAATTAATATTTAGTGAAGCACCAACTCCACAAAGAGCACCAACCCCAAATTTATCTAGTACCAACTAGACTTTAGAAAACACCAACTTCTAAGGAAGCACCAACCCCTTAATTCATCGTGCACCAACCCGAATTTAGTAAGAACTAACTTGTAAGCATACATCAACCCCCTAGGTTTTTAATGAAGCACCAACTCCATAAGGAAGACCAAACACCAACTCAGCCACCTAAGAAATTTTTCCACCTTTTCTTATAGATATCTCAACAAATGATGGACTTCTTTGCACTTGATGTTTTTAATTTAGCAATGAATTCCTCCCACTCAAGGTTCATGTAATACTTATTTGATTCCATTCATAAATGAATATAAGGCTCAAAAAACTTGTTACTTATTTGGTTTAGATGGGCCCTTACATGAACATTAGGATCCCATTTTCTTAGGATATTAGAATGAAGATTAGCATAAGGCCTATGTTACCTTACAAAATTATGAATAGATGACAATTTAAAAAACATGTACCTACTAATATTAAAAGGAAGAGGAGGTCGTGGGTCTTTTATTTATGTCCTCGTGTAGGTCAACCCCATATTCCATTCTTTTATTGATTAATATTTCAGGCATGTGTCTAGGTAGTTGGTAAGGAGGGGTTAGAACACCCTCTATTATGATCACAATGAACCCTTGATAATACCAATAAGCCCCCACCATTTTGATATACTCTGTTAGTTTGGGAAGGATTCTAGGCCTTCCTACTCCATATATGGCATAATAGAAATTGGGATAGAATATGTCACAAATATCCGGGAAATATTTAGCCCGTGGTTGTGGCTATATAGTTTAGAAAAAGTAACATGTATTGAGACAGGAAGTGTAGGTACCCAAATTGGAAATGTGGACCAAAAGATAAGTAAGCACAAAATAAGTCTATCATATATGAAAACAAGTTGAAATTCTTACCCTAGTTTCCATATTCTAACACAATCCAAAGCTAAATTCCAATAACTCACCAAAGTTAGGTCTTTTTCCTTTCATGATCATGCTTAACAGGAGAACCCAAGCTTGGTTCCCACGATCATATTTTTCCTCCTCATAGATCATGTTTAGAAAAACCATGGCGACCATTTTAAAAGAGCCCTGTGAAGAGAATATCCTTGATTTCATGTGCTCATGAAGAAGATGGAGAAAAATCCTCTACTTTGTATGCCATTGTGCTTCATATTTTCTTCTAAACCAACAAACATGTTTAATTTCAAACTCTATCCATGTTTCCTTCCACAAATTTATAAAACAAATTTCCTTCTTTTAGACGATGGGTGTGCATATGTAAGTTCAAAAAATAGCCTTTTCAAATGGAGATGTGATTTAACCCATATTTGTCTCAAAGTCTTTTCTAGTTATAACTTGTAGTGTCTCATACCATTTTCCTAATTAGTAAACCTAGTTTAAAGGTTTTTAATCTCTTTCTGGTGGCTTTGTAGTCATTCTCACGAAAGGCAATAAAACAAGGTTTGTAGGTGTGTCCTAGTCGATAACTTTGGATAGTGTTGAAATTGTGATACGAGTTTTAATATCTCCTTTTGGTTTGTTGTGCCCCATCCCTATTTCACCCCGTCGGTGAAAGTGCGGTTCCCTTCACGAAGTCACTTTCTTGCTAACTAGCACCCCCGCCTTGGCACCAAGGTAAGAAAAATTTCTATAAGCTATTGGCTCACATATCGTCTTCAAGTAATTTGATAAAACAATAATATTATAAATATTATCAGGGTCTTAGGAGGGATTTACAAAACTTATAAATAAAATTAATCCTATGCGTATAAACATATTTGATTAAAAGGAAAAATAATAATAATGGTTATTTACAATAAAAGAATAAAATAACATGAAGCAAATTAAAAATATATATATATATATATATGTATATATATATATATATATATATGTATATAAATATGAAAGAAAGAAATATTTAATAAAAAATGGAAGAAATAAAAGAGAAAATAAAAGAGAGAAAAGGGGGATTTTTTTGGTTGGTGGTGGAGTCTTGGCATGTGGGGAGGGAAAAATGGGAAGTTTTTGTATGGCCTCCATTAAGCATGTGGATTAAGGACATCTACCGAAGTTATAGCTAACAACTACCCAAGGTGCATGGGCTCTCTAACAAGCGTATGGGCATCCTAAAAGACCTTAAGACCTGTCATCTTCCTTGCATAATAATATAAGAATTTTTTTCGAGAACCATAGGCGTTGACACCAAGTTAACGTTGCAAAGTTAACAATAATTGGATAGTTGCAGCGAGTGTAGAGTTTTATACTCTCACTTGATTACATAAACAAAATGTGGCGTGGAACTGTGACGAATGGGGCTCTATTATAGGCATCCTAAAATCTGTATCAATATGGATTAAATCAACCTTGCACGTGGAGATAAATTGATAATTCCAATATATCCTCAATTTACTATACAAATTGATTGATTTGGATCTGTATCTGCATTTGAATTGGTTTCAATTGTCTTGTAAAGGAAACTATTGCCTAACTTTTTGTTGTTTGTTGTATGCAAAAGAAGAAAAAAAGGATTGAGGTTTAGGGGCACTTCATTCAGGAATGACATCTAGATGTGTTGATTTTTGCTTCTTTTACTTTTACACAGTACACATGTGTTACGTAGCACCGTAACCTGGGCAACACAATTCTCAAGGTAGACAACATCTACCACTTTGTTTTCCTTCCTTTTACCTTTTATTCTGAGTAATTTTCGTATAGATCAAGACATTGAAAGTGCCTTTCCTTCTATCCCACATATGTCTCTGTAAGATTTTATCTCTTTCACCCTTCCTCCTCGTGGAACCCTCTGTTTGTTCTTTCTTAGCCTTCTCCTTTAGGCACTCCATTTAACTTGGTGAGACTTAGTTTGGTATCATTGGGGCTGAGTTTGGCAATGTTAGAACCGAGTGTGCCGTGTTGGAATTGAGAGTGGCGTGTTGGAATAACACTTGGCCTTCCATCAAAGCAACATGGAAATATATAATTATATATATATATTTAATGTAGTTTCAAATGCCTGATAAACAAGTATGCAAACAGTAGAAGAAAGTGCAAAGGCACATGATCGGTTGGAAAAAGGTGTTAAAGAGATATGGTCTCTTGAAATGTATTGATGAATGTTTATAAATAAAATGTATTCATTAAAGAGGCCTTTTATTGAAATAAATGTGTGTGGAAAACAACGTTGGAAATGTATGCAAAAGTTTTAAAAACCTTTAAAAAATGTAAGTGCATGTTTAAATGTTGTTGTACCTCAGTGAGCACCCTCCTGATCTATGACAATAAGAGCTTGAGAACAATATGGAATTCATTTAATGAAAAATGGGGAAGCCTCCAACAAGCATGTTAACAGTTGATAAAATTCCATAGGGATTGGTGATCTTAGTGGTTGTTGGGAAGCAAGGAAAAGACACTAAAACCATTCAATCATATGCCTCAAAGAGACGTCCTCTCATGGATTGTGTTGGTGGAAATATGTGCAAAAAGTGGAGTTTTAAAAATAAATGGGAATCCCAAAATCAAAATGTAATTGTCAAGTGTATCACAAAACTTTGCAATGATACACGCTAGTATTCCCAGTGTGTAGTCATTTTTGCACCCACCAAAGAAAAAGGGAACCTCATGCGCGCCGACCTATCACACAAATGGGCATTGGGTGCTCACCCGAGGCGCGTAAGGGAGCCGAGTCTCTCCTTTATGTGATTCTAGTGGAAAACATCATTCATGATCTTGACTTAGTGATTTAGAGGAAAAGTAAGACATGTAAGTGCCATAGAGCTCAGAATGGCTTCTATACCCTTACAGTCATTCTGAATACAGAGTGCTCAATAGTTTTAACAGAAATTAAATAGTAACAAACCCAGAAAGAGACTTTAGCATTTATTTATGGTTCATGAAAGTACAAGGACAAGGATCATAAAGGAAACATACAATGATGATAGCAATAAAGATATCTTGATTCAACACATTTGGTAACCTTATCATATTCATTCAATGCTTAATACAAAATATCACAGACTGGAAAACCATAGTCATGCATCATATCTGGATCTATATATGTAGGTTCTGAAAATTAAAATTTACATCCTAAACCCTCGCACATCCTTCCCTATATTCATCTACCCAAGTTCATTAGAGTCCTCGCAACAATTCTCGCAGAGCTCCGCTTTCTAACTTGTCTCTCTTGATTGATCGATCCTCTATCCCGACTATGGGTGCATGTATGTATAGGCATCTCAAGTGCCAAATCACTCTTTTGTAGCCTCGATCTGGCACCAAGTGTCAAAGTGTGGATCTCCTGGGTGTATTCTTTTCTGGGCATGCGCCACCACTCCTTGCCATGATGGGCTTTTAGAATCTTCTCTTGCAAAGCATATTCCTTCCAGGCCACCCTGTCGCTAGGATGGAATCTTATCCACCTTGGTCACGTTTTTCATGCGTTCGCCTGATAGGTCAAAATAACTAAGTCTCGCCTTCTGCTCCGTGGGTGCTCATCCTAGGTTCTACAAAACCCTTTTTAAACCTTGCTCTATGCACCTTATCTTGCGCGCTTCCTCCAACCGTGCACGCTTGTGTGCCTTCATGACTTGGTGGTTATTTCAGGGGCCCAACATCACCCCACACTTCACCTGTTCTCTACCCTCATAAACCTTCAAAGAATAGAATAAATTGGCAAGGCTTTTCCTTGGGAAAGAATGAAGGGAAAGAATAAAGAATGGGGAAGAGAAAGAAGAAAGGGGATATTGTGTTACTTAAAGAAGTAAGAGGGGAAATTTTTCTCTTAGGTCGACCTCCAGTGTATCCTATACGTCGACTTCATCCTATGCCCTCTCGGCAAAGATCACCAACTAACGTGCTCACCTCATCAAAAGTTAATCCCTCCCCTTGTGTGGTCAAGGTTTCTACAATTGTTTCCAATTCCTTTCCCATATCTTCCAAGGCATCCATTCTCCTTCTAATCAAAGGGTATAGATCCTTAAACTAGTTTTTTATTGAGCCCCGTAGGATCTCAATAGCTTCTGAATTTCTCTCTACATCAGCCAGGATCTTTTCTTGCTCTGCCCTATTTCTCTTGTTCTTCTCCTGAATTATTTCAATTCCGCTTCTTCGTTGGCAAGCAGTATGCTTGTCACTTTGTCCTCCGTCCGCGCAATGGTCGTATGTAATCCTAGTTGATTGGGAAGTGATTTTTACATCGGAAAGAACCTTGTTGTACTCTACTATAAGTGCGACGACCTTTAGCTTGTCTTCCTTCTCCAAGTGCGCAGCTACTTCTTCTACAGACTCTAAGGCCGGGGTTACCTTTCCATGGTGAGGATTCGAGTCAAATCTTCCAGGCATTCTAGGGAAGAACCATACTTCTGTGCGGGAGGGGTTAGGTCCAGATGCTTCAAGATAATTGCATTTGAAATGAGCTCCACCTTCTTATGAACTTCGCACACTTTGGCCTTTTCCTCCTTCACTCACGTTAGAATCAGGGCGCCGATCAATTTATCTAGGCCGAGCCTCTTTGTCAACCCAAAGCTAGCTCTTCCTCCCTTTTCTCCAATAAATCCTCTAAGACCTTGACCCTATCGCTCCTATAAAATATCCTAGATTCCACTTGTACGGAGACCTTATTGAGCGCATTGCACACTTTCTCATCTGAAAGTTGTTGCGCATTTATAACAGGGTTGTCTCCCTTTGTCGCAGGTAGAGTTATTACCGCCCCACGACTTACCTCAAATTCAAGTTCATCAAGGTGGGACTCAAAAGCCCATGAGAGCATCTTCCTCATCCGTGGGTATCCACCCTTAGGATCAAAGGATTCCATCGCTGTGAGTTCATTTGTGCGCACGGTACTCTAGAAGTGCATTTGCAACACTTTTTTGGGGTCATTTACATAACCCATCATTTCCCTTTCTCCTTCTATGTGCTTACTCCCCATGCGCACGCCCTTGGGAATAGTTACTATTAGAATGGAGCCTTTAGTGCTACCATGGCTTCTCTCTCTGCTCTCTTTCTTAAATTCATCTAGCACAAGCTCCACGTTGCACTCCAATTCTTTATCGACCAAGGCCTAAATAATCTTTCCTCCTTCTTTTCCTTCTCGTTCACCTCCTCCTCCGTGAGCTTGGGCATACTTGGCTCTTTTGTACTAGCCTCCTCGCTCCTCTCTCTCGTCCCCGTGCCTTCCTCCTCCTGCGCCCTTCCTATGTGTGAAGATGAATTCGTTCTTCACCTCCTCTCCATCCTCTCCCGATTCATGCACCTTAACCACAAATGGTTCCCGGTTTACCTTAGGTTATTCTTCTCTCTCCTCTTCACCTTCTTGTCCCTTAGCTAAAGATTCTGGTGTAGGGGATGCGGTCCTCTCTTCTCCGGATGACTCTTCTTCATTGGTGACTTCTCAAGATCCGGGGTCTTCTCCTTGACCACCGTTCTCTTCTTCTTGCATGGATGTATATACTTGGTCTAGGGGTACCTACAACCTATTTTTCCACCAACCTTGCCTCCTCCTGTTCTTCTCTTTCCTTTCTCTTAGGTGCGGGGATTTTCCGCCAAGAGTAGATGCTTAGGAATTGATACTTCATTCTCTAGATACGCACCTTTTTCAAATTTTGGCCCAATGTGAAGGTATATCCTGGCTGCATCCTTCCTAGCAATTGGTAATGTTAGAGGCCTCACTATGTGTACCTCATGTGAAATGTACCTTTCAATGTACGTGCGCTTGCTAGGGTACACCAACCCTTTCCACATCTCTCTATGCTCTCGGTCTAGGTTACCTAGATTGAGATCCATCTTCTTAGATTCCTTGAATCTATTTACCCCTGCCTCTGAAAATATTGGGTTGTGAAGGAAAAGTGGAGCTTGCACTAAGGGCTCCATGTGCCATCTGTTAACACAAATCTACCAATGTAGAAATGTTGGTACACCGCAAATTTTGCCTCTCCTTGGTGGTCACTTTGGAAGTTGTTCGGGAATTTTCCATTCGGCCGAATGCGTTCCTCAAAGCGCATATACCACTTATCCAAGCACGCCTTATGCACTTATGTCATTGATTCACAGGTGTATTTTTCAAACCTCTTTGCGGGTGAAGGGTCTTCATCAGGGTATTCCCAAACAAATTTTTCGGATGCGTCTGCATTCGATTTCGAGAACACTATGGTTAATGAGAATATTTCCAAAATGAATTTTATTTCCCTCCTTCGTGCTAATAATCTCATCCGCAATGTACGCGGATAGGTTGTAGATGGTGCCCTCCAAAATATTTCTACAGACATTCAACCAGGGCTTGTTCACCTAGGTCCATCTTTCTTGTCCATTCAACTTTGTGACAAGGTGCGCAAATATCTTCATTACTGGGTCACTAATGTCTGAGATGTCAAAATATCTCGACCCCTTCTTGTACTCATGAGCTGCGACGGTCTCCTTGATCACTTCCTCGTCGTGGAGGTCATCCTCTAGGCTTTGTCCCCTTCACAGATTAGGCCTGTGAAGCACGATATCAGCTGAGGTGTTATGCACATCTTACACCCTATGAAATGGAAGAAGTCCTTGTGAACACGCATCATCAACCATTGGTACAAGCGCTCAGGCTTCAAGTATGGCAACTCATAAAGCTACAAAAGTACCACCTTCTCCATTTTGATCTTGACCTCGTCACTGTAAATCAGCAACTCGTCTGATGTTCTTTTATTTGTTGGGCGCACCAACTCTAGCACCATCTCTTTTTCAATTGTGCTAGACTAATGGTTTTAATCACTTACTGTGATCTTTCTCTCGGTCTAACTCCCATTCTTTCCCTAATAGAAATCCATCTGGGTATTGCATTTCTGAATACCATTCCTCATTTGTCTCTGTAGGTATATCTTCTTGTTTGCATTTTCCCTTGCCTTTACCTTTTCCCTTCTTAGAAGTTTCTACTTGTTTCATGGTTGGATTAGTAAATGTCATCTCGCACTTCGCTTTTTCCAAGTTTAGATTTCATATTGGCAAAGAATTTCTCTTGCATCCCATGCCCTAAAACTCAAACCCTAACCCATATTTCTTTTCATTCTCCACGACGCTTCTTCACAATACTTCCTACGTCCGTGAGTTACTTCTGCTCTAGTTTGTAGATCAAACAGGACCACTTACACTCGAGTTCTAGTAATTTTTCTTCACACGAATCACTCTTGAAACCCTAGTTCTCAAAAATAGAACTCTTCTTTGTATGCGCAAAGTGAAATAATGAAGTGTCCACCCTTCTAGTTATAATTTTTCTTGCTTTTACGCATTAAAGGCTAGGACACCTTCCACCGTACGACAATATTTAATGTCTATTTTTCAAAAAAACCCAACTTCAGCACCCTTACTCACACGCCCAATCCTTGCACGGACAAATTTCCCAACCTTCTGGTGTGCAAACAATCCATCTTGACAGAAGACTCTTGCATGTGCATCACCAACGCCGAAGGCACTTCTTCTATCCTCATGACTCTTGCTTTCACCTACCTCGTGTTGTTTTGTGCTTTTCTCCTTTGTATGTGGATTTCCAATGTGGCCTTAACTTGCCTCCAATCTTCCTTTCCTACCTATGCATCTTTTCTACAGGGCCACTCAATTGGTCTACCAACACAATCCTCCTAGAAATTTTTTCCATGCTTCCCTTTTTCTCTTCATCCCACACTAAAACGATGTGCCGCCGTCTCGCGCATTCATAAGGTTACTAGCGCCCAAGGTGCAAAACAAGACAACAACGTGAAATGGAAACACATGAAAGGAAAAGCATAAAGGAAATTCTAAACTAACTGGAAAAACTACCTTATTTACAAACACCAAGAATCCTTATTTATAGTAGGGCTTCATCCTACTCCCATTGAAGTGTCCAGGTAATATTTTCCCATCCAATGCTTTTAACTGGCATGCATCTGAATCAAGGATGTATGAAATTATTTAAGGACCCAACCAATGGAATTTCAACTTCCCAGGATGGCACAAAATTTTGAATCATATAGTAACACTATCTGCCCAACCTCAAATTTCTTGTTTTTAATATGTCAATCATGCCATGCCTTTTGCTTAGCTTTTAGAGTTTTCTGCTCCACTGGCTAATGAGTGCCTTTCATCCATTTTCATCAATTCATCAATTTTTTCTTCCAATGCTTTTTCATCATCCAACCCTCTTGCACGCGCTATACGCAGCGATGGTAACATAAACTCAACCGGCTGGACTGCTTCTGCACCAAACACCAATTGAAATGGTGTGGCTTTGTTCAATATTTTTTATGTTGTTCTGTACGCCCAAAGAACGGCTGAGACCTTATCATCCTAGTCATGCCTACCAACATCACATATCCTAGTCAATGTGTGACTAAGTATCTTGTTAAATGCCTCTGCAGTTCCATTTTCCTGAGGGTGAAAAGGAGTAGTTTTATGATTGGTTACCATGAATTTTGCTAATAGAATCTGATGGTTTCATTTAGAAAGTGAGTGCCTCTATCACTTGTCAAGCTTAATGGGCATCCATACCTATTGATTATTTTTTCCCATAAGAATCTAATAGATGTAGTTGCGGTACAATCCTTAGTGGGTGTTGCCTCTACCCACCTTGTCAGATAGTCAGTACAAGTAATGATATACCGTGA
This sequence comes from Taxus wallichiana var. yunnanensis, assembly GCA_018340775.1. Taxonomy (NCBI): domain Eukaryota; kingdom Viridiplantae; phylum Streptophyta; class Pinopsida; order Cupressales; family Taxaceae; genus Taxus; species Taxus wallichiana. The sequence goes on from CM031241.1 coordinate 611,163,022, forward strand.
GCTAGTCCTTCGCGCCACTGGTGAGATTGGCCCAACAAAGTCTATTGCCCACTTCTCAAATGGTTCCACGCTGGCTATTGGTCGTAAGGGCATTTCATCCCTTTTTCTAGGTTTACCAAGGCACTTGGCAATGGTCACACGCCTTGCAAAACTCAATGCAATCTTAGTGAATCATCTCCCACCACAGCCCTGTGATCCGCATAGTATCCTCCAACAATACCACCATGGGATTCTTCTATTCTAGCAATGAGCTCATGTTCCAACACGCACCGGCACAAAACCTCATCGCAACCCATCTTATACAAATATCCATTGATCAACATGTAGGGCGCGACGCGTATGGCTAACTTCTTTCTTTCCAACTCTTTCATTCCTTCGGTGCCACACCTTCCTTGAGAAAAAAAACAATGTCTTCTAACTCCAAGGGCGCGCACCACAACCTAAACAGTTGTGTCTCTCGCATAGTATCTTCGATGGTCTACATGTCCTCCTCTGAATCAATTCTTGATAAATGATTAGGCCCACAATTGTTCTTTCCAAGTTTCACCACTACTGTGAACTCAAATTCTTGAAATAAGAGTACCCATGACATATGCACCCTTGTAACACGACTTTGTTCACTAAGTATTTCAAGGCCATATGGTCGTGTAGAATATAAAAGGAGTTGCCAGAAGATATTTTCTAAAGTTATAAAGTGTGTAGATCATTGACAATGCCTCGTGCTCAGTCGTTGTATAGTTTTGGTCTGCTGGTGTCAACTTCCTACTTGCAAAACATAAGGGGTGATCAACAATCCCCTCACCGGTTGTGCAAGAATGGATCCAATTTTTGTAACAGAGGCATCCACATGGACATGGAAAGGCTTATCCCAAGAAGGAAATCGTAAAATAGGTGCAGTGATAAGCCTATCCTTCAAAGTGTCAAATGCCTTCTGCTGCGCCTCTCCCCACAAAAGGCACTTTTATGTCTAAGTAATATTTCCAAAGGCATGGCGATCTTGGTGTACCCTTTAATGAACTTCCTGTAGTACCCAAGTGTGCCCAAGAAATCATGCATGACACTTTGGCTAGTAGGTTCCCCCAATTCCACAATAACTGCAAGCTTGGAAGGATCAACCAGCAAGCCTTCTTTACATATGATATGCCCCAACAACATCCCAAATGGAGTTGCAAAGACACATTTCTTAATGTTGAGGGATATCCTCAACTACCGACATCTCTCAAACATTAATCTTAAGTTATCACAATGGTCCCTGACCAACCCATACACCGTCCAATCATCCAAATAGACCTGAATAAACTTGTGGATGAAGTCTTGGAATGCTTGCACTACTATGTGTGAAAACATAGCAGTGCATTTTTCAACCCAAAGGGCATGACCGTGTATGCAAAACTTCCCTATTTGGTAGCGAAAGTTTTCTTCTCTTGGTCCTCCTTTGCAATCCTTACCTAGTGGTATCCCGAAAATCCATCCGTGAAGGAATAGACCTCGCGCCCAGCGACTCCTTCCAAAATTTCTTCAGTGAAGGGGGTCGGAAAAGGATCTATAATACAAATAGCGTTCAACTCCCTATAATCCACACATATCCTAATCCTCCCATCCTTATTTATGTTGATTACCATTGGACTTATCCATTCTGATTCTTCTACAACTTCAATGATACCAGATGCTATCATTTTATCTAATTCTTCCTTTACCCTTACGCGCATATTGGGATTCATCTGGTAGGGTCTCTTCTGGACCGGGCACACGCCGTCTTTCAATTTTATCCTCATTTTCCCCAAGGAATGGTGGACACCTTTCAGCTCATGGTACCCGCACGGAATAAATCCTCAAATTCGTGCAAGAGATCGATGATCTTAGAAACTTCCTAAACTGACCAAGAGTCTCCAATGATAGCTTCCTTGGGCTCTTCTTCCGAGCCGATGTTAACCTTCTTGGTCTTTAGTGGTTCATGATATGCACACGCACGTGCATCCGCACTATCCACTACTTCGCGTGTCCCAACCGAATGGTCAACTTCCAACCCTTCCACCACTTCTCCATCAATCACGTATACCAATTTTCCTTTTTCTTTTTCAACACACACGCGCTCAAACTATATATCTTCTGCTTCCTCTTCTTCAAAACGTGCCTCCAAACTAGGTTCACCAAGTAAATCCAGTAGCCTATCTTCTGCCATGGCGCTATCCCCTAGAGTAAGGCGCTTGACAACCTACAACACCCTATCAACTGGTGGCTTGGTACTTCGATATTCAAAGGTGTGAACAAGATCAGCCGCTACCTCCTGCCAATTTCATGTTTGGCGAAAAGTCTCGAGTGTATATGTACCATATGCATGCACAACCTTGTAGTGTAGAATACAACTTGTGCACCCAAAGGGATGGTGGTAAAGCTTCGCACCTTCTCCCCAGACCCTCTCACACACCTGATATGGGAAGAGGCGGGTTCATTGCCATTGTAATCCTTGATAGTGGTGGGTACATTGCTTCTAGAGAATCGAATAGTGAGTGCAATTCTAACCTCGTGCCATTCCAACAAGTTCTCACTATGTGTAGACCACCACCTTCTGCTGTGCCTAGCAAAACATAACTCAGCATCCCACGTCGCTCATCCTCCTTCCACTGAGCTTCCATTTCTTTCAAAAATACCTTAGGGTATGCATCTCCATAATACTTAGTTATTTTCTTTCCTCCCAGGTGCCGAACTGTATGTGCCTTTGTTACCTTGGTCACCGACCCTCTTAGATGTCATCCAAACAATTCATAGGTCCCATGCACCCAATTATCGCATGCTATACTGGTGGTATCACTGATAGATTGAGCATCATCAAATTGGATGACTCCCTCTGTAGGATGGATTGTCTCTGGATCTCTTATTGAGCACACATATATTATGTCCAGGACTTCCTCTCCCAGGGGTTCAGTATAGGGTGTGGAATTTCCATCAGCAAGGGGTATAATGACCCGCTCCTCCTTATTTTCAAAGCTTATGTATCCCTTGTTAAACCGGAGATCTGCATTGTTCTTATAGCACCAAGGGCACCCAAGTAATGTTGGGAAATTATCTACCTCGGTGAGCGCCAAGACTTCAAAGTCCCCAGTAAACTTAGTTACCTGAATGGTAATGGTTGCATCCTTTAAGACACCTATGGGCATTTCCTTTGTTTTATTTTCCATATACAACACATTCAAGGATGGTCGTAATGCAGACTTCCCATCGATGCCATGCATCTAAGGTGAGTGTAGACACCTAAAATTGGTTATCCAATTTAGTGTCCCTCGTGCGCGTTTGCTCTCTCAGGTAACCTGGGGCACGTTTATATCACCACTATCCCCTTGGGGTATTATTCAATTTGTGATTTAAACACCTATCCTAAGTTTAATTCACCCCATTTTGTTTTACCCGTGAGTAATTAAATATTAACTATTTAATTACACCTTTTTACATGTATCCCAACCACTTATCTACCCCATATCTATTCTATCCATATATCCCCCCTATTTCTCCTCCTCCCAAACCAAGCAGTGGGATATTTCCCATATTTGAGGTGGAGGGATCACTCTTATCTTTCCAGAAATTACTCCTTTTGGCCATTTTGGGAGTTTGTTCCATGATCGGCGCCGACCGGTACTCGGTCGACACCGATTTTTCGAACGGCGCCGATTTAATATCGGTCGGTGCCGATTACAAATAGAGGCCTGTAACTCGCTTTTGGTTAGACACAGATTGTAAGAGAGACAATTAGACGGTGAGATAGATAGTGAATCAGATAGAGAGAACGAGAGATTTTTGAGCATCAAGTTTGAACATTATCTATCGAGTGAGAGAGAATCTTGTCCAAATCAATCCCTGAGAGGAGAATCGTTACTTTGATCTTACCACATCAACATCGCACGTCTCCATTGATTTTCTAGTGACTCTGCTCTTGCATCCAAAGACAAGTGGAGCCTTGCACAAGATCTCTCCGCTTCGCAGATCCAATGGACGTTGACGATCTTGCCTTCATTTTCCGATTCCCAAACCTTCTCGCACTTTTCTCGGATCAACGCCGATCTATATCGGGCGACACCGATCTCGAACTCAACGATGCCGATTATACATAATCGACGCCGATCATCCTCGCAGACAGTAAAGGACACAGTAACACAAATCCAGCTTTGTTTTCACAGCTTCCTATTTTTGCTTTGCTTTCTGCATGCTGTTTAGATTCTGTTTATTACTTTGATCAGAAAATCTAGTCCTGTATGTACATATTTTATCATGTATGCTTCTTTACTTAATTGAAAACGTGGACTGACATCCGCCGAGAGAGCTTATCGCTTCTCGGACCCACTTCTCGGGCAGTCCACCTAAATATCTTTTAACGTGGTCTTTTTCTGTGAAGCATCAGTGTCTCGCAGGTTACTTGGATCTACTGTGCAGAATTGCTCGTGTGCACCCGTCTTATCTACATCGGCTTCCTTATCCGTCTACATCTTCAAATCTTGTCCATCAGGTATCAATTTCATTTGAGTTTTTCAAGGTTTTTGTGTTTAGTTTGGTACATTAACTTGGACAGGTAACAAGCGCGAAATTCTTGATCAACATTCTGGCACACCGGTGGGGGGACCTAACCAAAGTCCATTATTGGTAAGTTCATCTCTTTTCTAGTTTTGAGCTTTGTTCTTTTTCTTCACTGATTTTTATCAGTTCTGCTTAAGCATTTCCTTTCATCGTTTCAGTCTTGCTTCTTTCATTTCTGAATTTGCAAAGTTAGGTCCGTTCTTTTTTTACAAATTTCAATTCCAATTTCTATTTATAAAATTAGTAAATATTTCATTTTGATTTCAAGATTGCATGTTTGATCCATCTCTTTATGCAAAATTGTTATTTCCTTGAAATTTTTCTAGTTCCTTAAAATAGAAATTTTCGTTTCACCATTATCTGGATATATCTTTCTGGATTTTGTTTGGTGTTTGCTTAACCTTTTCTTGCGGAGCACTTTGCTTGTTCATGGGATTGTTCGAGGGGAAGAGCTCAACAACGTGCTTTTTGAAGTCCACACACCTTGGAGAGCTAAATCTATAGGTATTTCTCTTTTACGGTGTTTTCTCCTTTTTAGGAACTAAAAAAAAAAAAAAACTTTCTTTGTTTGTTGTCTATCACATTCGAACATTTCAATTTTTGGTGCTTAAAAAGAATTTAATCGCATTTGGGAAAGAATTTGTTTGACTTGTCTTCATCGAAATCAAACACTTCATTTTTAAGTGCTTAAAAAGAACTCTTTCTTTGTCATCTCTGACTGTATGTTTTTCATCTAGTTTTAATTAGGCTGGAAAATTGATCAAAATCGGTAGTGACACTATTTGATTTTTATTTTTCACCCTTGCACACAAAGCCAAAATCACTAGGTATAAAGCATTTAAACAAAAATTCTTTCCCTGGCCTCACCTACTTGGAAGTGACATCCAAGAGGAAGAGCCTACGCGGTACTCGGGCCGCGCTATAAATTCACGGAAGTTCTGGTATATATTGGCAAAGCACCCGACTCCCTTATCGCAGCTGGGTGTGAAGTGCGGGGTAGGCCCTATATCAAGCCACGTGCACGGTCTTTTATCAAGTGCCTTCGACTCCTCACAAAACATCCCCAAACCATCCTTAGTTTGGCTATCTCGAGTAGTTTATGTTCTAAAAGGCCTTCCCTAATATTTTTTTCTTAAAAGCATAAAAACTTAAAAGAGATAATCACCTACGCCGCTTGAATTATCTCGTGCATTAGTTAGGTCAATCTTGTTTTTTCTACTTGCTTTATGTTTATGACGGTCATCACTGGTTACAATCTAGAAGAATGGCTCAACTAGCCCCTTCTTCCTCCGAGATCACCGCTAGTGTGGATGTTTCGCACCCCCTGTGTCTTCCTCGACCGGCTGTTAGTTGGTTCCCATCCCGGTCATATAATCCTTTCTATCAAAGCCAAAGCAACCCCATCACGTCCAGCTTCCCTAGTCCTTCGTAAATATCATCTTCTTCGACATAGAGTATGTTCCTCGCGGGGGATCTTGAATTTCAGCGCTCCTTGATCGCAATCCGTAGCCCTTATGGACTACCTAGTACACAAGTCTATCCAAATATCTCGATCGTGGACCACCAATCCAAAAAGTGTACGATTATTCTCGCGAACCATCCTGTGCTTTTGTATAATAGTTAGCATCATTTTTCTCGCCTCGAGCCATAGAGGAGGGTGGCGCACCTGTGCCTCCTTTTTCTCTTCCACCGACCATATCGACTAGTTCTCAAATAGTCTTACCTATTCCTAACGCCGCAGTTACCTCGACTATTCCACAACCTACTTCTGAGAAGTCCTCTTCTCTGGCTATAATGGGTATGTCTACGCACCCACATATTGTTGTTAATTCATCTATGCCGTCCATTGTGTCCTGTGGTCAAGACTCTTTATGAGTCAACCCCTTCGACTAGTCGGGCTTGGTTCCTCGCTTCGCCCTCCAAAGGGGTTTTTCTTCCAATGTTCCAAAGAATAAAGTGACCTTTGCCCATCCTCTAAAGCATCGGCGCCCTTAATAACTAATCCGGCAAAAAATCCTCTTTCGTGTCTTGTTCCCCACCATGTCCAATCAAATCGGCACCCATGTTCCTCAACTGCTTTCCGATTCACAACAAGCATAGAGTCCACCAATCACAGTTCTCCTCCGTCATCCAACCTTCATTTTCTCAACCACTTATTATCTCACAAACTGCTATACACAGTTCCTTCTTCACAAGAAATACCCCACCAGGGCGTCACCTGTAACGCCCGGTTACTCCTCTTATCATCCTATCAATCAACAGATGAATCCCCGCTGACACCTCAACAACATCCACCATTTGCTTCTTATGTAGACATGCTTTAGTGTGCCTCCTCCTCAATCGACGTGGTTCAAATTCTTTTCAAGAAAATCACAGACTTGGAAGCCTCCACCAAAGGGGCTCGCCCTTCATACTATTTTGAGAAGTGTGTAATGAACCCATTCATCCCTCGGTGGCTTTTAAGCCTTATCCTCCCCAATGGGAACTTCCTAAATTTTCAAAATTTCATAGTGGAGGACCCTCAACAAAGATTTGCGAGCATTCAAACATGCTTGCTACCTCATAGTTTAGGATCAGGAGCTTATGCTCTGTAATTTTCCTATGTCTCTAGCAGGTCCTGCTTTAGACTGGTATAATAACATTCCTCAACATTCCTTGTTTTCTTTCTCTTAATTGGCCCAGATGTTTGTTGAAAAATTTTCAATAAATATCGCGCATAAGATCTCGATTACAAATCTTTATAACATTCGTCAATTCGATGATGAGTCTATTGCAGACTTTGTCGCTCGTTGGAGAGGGATAATAAACCAATTGTCTTTCTCCCTTCCTCAATCCCAACAGATCGAGTTGTTTACTCGATCTTGTGCTAATCATATTTCTTCCACTTTAAGGATCCAGACCTTTCATACATTTGAAGAAGCCTTTACGATGGCATGCAAACTTGAGTCTCGCGCCATTGAACAAGGGAAGTTAAAACTTCGCTCTAAATCTAAACCAGATTTTTCTCGGTTTACCAAATCAAATCCTTCCACTTCTAAAGACAAGAATCAGGGATCCACCAACGCTATCGTATTAAAAACATCACGAGCCGATAACACTTCTAATCAAACACCACGAAGAGACTCCTCATCTTCTCGAAAAGGGTCCTCGTCATCTCGATCTTTCACTTCGTTGGGGGAATCATATGCTTCTATCCTGGAAAAATGTTGGAAGTTCACATGATCGAACTTCCCCCCATTAGGAATATTGATGAAAGCTAAGAACGTCCATTCTGGTATAGGGAAAATGACTTCTGTCATTATCATAGAACCAAAGGTCATGACATTGAACGATGTCAAACCTTCAAAAATCTTGTCCAGAAATTCATTGATAAAGGCGAGCTCATTCTGGATAACCCAAATGCTCCCCCAAATCAAGCGCTGGATGTTTTTAAACAACCTTTTCCCAATCATTCCCCGAACCATGATGCTTCAGAGTCTCAAAAACCAAACACTCATACTATCAGCTTCATCTCTACTGAAGAATATTTTTCTAAACCTAAGCCATCTCGCGAACACATCGACCGAATCAAAATCTCCTTCATCTTCACTAATCACTTGGGATTCCACCATTTCGATAGCCCATCTTTGAATATTCCAACATTACTAGATATGGATTCATCTCTCTCTGCTTCTTTGTCTGACCTTCCATCCATACCCGAGACAATATCATCCTCATCTATCTCATCGTCAGACATTCTTTCAATGCTCGAGGCAATTACATCCCTTCGAGTTTCCACCGCGGATACATCTACTTCTGTTTCTCCCATTTTTGCTGCGACTATGCCATTGGTGAATGTACCTATAGTTGTACCAACTTCGACGGAAGCGTCTTCGATTTTGACTCTTCTTATTTCCTTTCCTACAGTAGTTTCACCCACAATTACTATACCAGAAGTAGTTCCCTCGCAAGGAACTGCTTCTTCATCACTCACTTCTTCCATCACCAATGCTACTTTGCCTATTAAGGGAAAATCTAAAGAAGTAGCACTGACACCTATACGCTCGGTTCCTGAACTTAGACCGAGACAACCGAAATCTAACGTTGCGTCATCAATACCTCCCCATTTGCTTCCCCCGAAAAGGTTACAATCACCTTATGCGGTTGAAATTGTCACCATCCCTAAAAGGAAAGCCCATATTTCGAACCATCAAGACTCTTGGTGCTTTCCCACAAAAATATCTCTCTGCGCCTCATAAAAGATTGGATTTGTCTGCTGAGAAGGTGCCTTCTTCTACAAACCTATCAAAACCATCATCTTCTTCTACAACACATTCTTCACCAACACCTCGAAAAGTGGACTTACCTACTAAAAAGATGTCACCTCTTTGATCGTAATCATCATATTCATTACCAAAACCAGGGCACTCTCTGCTCCTCCGATTATACCTACTTTAGGAGCTTCTCCCTCATCTAAATCGACATTATCTAAATCATCATTAGTTTCGACCAAGCAGCCTCCCTTATCTCTGAAGACCACAACACTTGTCACATCTCCATCATCTTCAAAATCTATTTTAGGGGCTCCTCCTCCATCGAAATCAATCATGTCTCACTTACTTCCATCTCAAGTGCCCAAGGCTGCTCCTCCAGATGTCCAAAAAAATAAGATGATCCCTAAAAAGACTGTCAAACCTAACATGCAGGTTCTTTTACCTCGGCAGTCTGTTAAAGTAAAAGAGGCACCTTCATCATCTCTGTCCTCATCTTTGTCTATCGGGTTCTATACTGAAATCCTTCGCCAACTTATCCAATCTTCATCCATATCTCTTCCTCCGATTAAACCCTATAACCCTAAAGGAGTTAAACCTACCTGGTTTAACTCTGATTTGATTTGTGCTTACCACCGTACCCCGGGTCATGATACCGAGGGATGTAAAGCTCTTCAATCTGCCAATGTGACCTTTTGGAAGAAATTGATCTTTTGCTGGAAGAGGAGGAACAAGTATCTCCTGTCATCTTAGCTCCATCTGAGCCCCAACGATCTACTCAGACCTCTACTTCTAGTGATTCCACTCCAAATGATCTTCCACCTTCTCAAATCGACACAATTCATATCGCCACTAGAACCCAACAGTATGATAATCCATCCTCATCTACAACATCTCGACCACGGGTTGTTATTTCTGCAGCCCCCGAAGGAGTTCCTCCTTCCTCATTAGCCCCGAGACCTCGGTCTCTATTCATGCTGCACCTCGGCTCAAATTCCCGTGTCAGTTGAGGAGAGTGTTATGAAACAACTCACCCAGGCTCCGGTCAAAATGTCTCTTTTTGACCTCATTCAATCCTCTCCGCAACATCGCTAGGCTCTGATTGATAATCTACGTCGCATCGCAGTGAATTCAGATGAGCCCCAGCCCTTCGAGATGGTTGTTGGATTGAATAGACCATCAACCACCATTTCTTTTGAAGATTCAGAAATTCCTTCCCTTTCTTCCGAGGATTTGGAGGCTCCCCTCTTTATCACAGTCCAAATCAACAACACTACATTAAAACGCACTATGATCGATAGTGGTGCTGCACTCAACGTCATCTCCTCGCACACATTCGAGCAACTTAAGTTACTAAAGAACGTAGTGTCACCCCCGCCTTTCGCTCTTCGATCATTTAACGATCAGCTAGTAGTTACTTTAGGAACTGTGGTCCTACCCATTCGAGTAGGTAAGAAGTTGCTTCATGAACTCTTTTACATTGTTGAAGGGAAATTCCACTATAATATGATCCTCGACGCTCCTGGATTCGTGCAATGCATTGTGTCCCATCCACCCTCCATCGATGCTTAAAATATCAATATGAGGGCAAAATCTATACTCATCCAGGAGATCCTTTTCCTTCCACACAATGCGACATGACCACAGGGTCTGCCCCTCTAAAGGAAAATGCTTGTTCTCCTGACGGGCCTCATCTTCTTCCATACCTGCAACCAAACTACCAGATTTACAAAATCTAGAAGAGACATTGCAGCGTTTCTCACTAGGAGAGCTTCCTCTCCTTTCTTTTGACGCCCATCTCAAACCTAGTGAGTATGGTAGACCAGACAAACAACCTGAATATCAGCCAGGTCTTGGTCGCATCGTCACCATTGGTCTACCCAATCAATAGACTAATTTCATTTACGGTGGTCTTGATACGCCTCACTATCGCCCGGATTCTCCTCCTAGGACCAAACCTTATTTAACAGGGTTCGATTGTCTACAGAATCCCACGTTTGCAAAAACTTATTTATATCGATGCGCGTGGAAGGGCTTTGGCTTGGGTAAATATGAACAAGGTGTGCATGACCTCGCGTCCATTCCAACTCTCAAGCCACATCAAAAATTTGGTTTAGGATTTAAACCTCTTTCAAAAGCCACTCTCATTGTTCTCGATGAGCCTCTTCCTATTGAGGAACCATCTTCTCCCGCTAGGTCAGAAGCATCACTCGATGTGGACGATGCCATTTCCATCCCGTCTAACTTTTTTTTAGTCAATACCATTTCCTTAGGGCCACTAGCCTATAAGACTAATGACAGGTCCGCTTCCATACCGTTAATTTTCCCTGAAATAGTTAGAGACGACTCTCCTACTATCAACACTATCCACTGTGCGGATGATGATTCTGTCCTCACCTATCTGGGGGCAGAGGATTCCTATCTTCCTAAAACCATTCCTTCTGACACGTCTACGCTTCTCAACGAAGCCACTATCGACCTTAATATAGGGACTTCTAAAGACCCTCGCATCATTAAGGTTGGCCAATCCCTTAATCCACAGGAGTTAGGAGACTTTACCACTTTTCTTTCCAACCATCATCAAGTCTTTGCTTGGTCATATGAGGATATGCCAGGACTCGATCCCGATATCATGGTCCACAATATCATTACTCTTCCCGACATCAAACCGGTTAAACAAAAATTGCGTAAAATGCACCCTAGAGTAGCCCTTCTTGTTAAAGAAGAGTTGCAGCTTGCTCTCGGCTAACTTCATCCAACCCATCGATTATCCACAATGGGTTTCCAATGTAGTACCAGTAACTAAAGCTACTGGGAAAATTTGAATTTGTACCGACTTCCGGATCTTAATCTTGCTTGTCCAAAAGATGATTTTCCTCTACCTAATATTGACCAACTCGTGGATTTAACTGCGGGTCATGAGATGCTTTCTCTTATGGATGGTTTCTCTAGGTATAATCAAATTCTCATCGCACCAGAAGACCAACATAAGACTTCTTTCATAACTCCTTGGGGGACCTTTTGTTATCGTGTCATGCCTTTCGGTCTTAAGAACGCAGGAGCAACCTATCAGCGAGCAATGACCTACATCTTCCATGATCTCTTACACAAAACTATGGAAGATTACGTCGAAAATCTCCTCGGTAAATCCAAATGTCGTCAGGATCATCTTTTCATTCTTACACCTCTCTTTGAGAGGCTTATTCGCTTTTGTCTTCGTTTAAATCCATCTAAGTACATGTTTGGCATTTTCACTGGTAAACTTTTAGGTTTTATCATTTCCATTAGGGGTATTGAAGTAGACCCCGCAAAAATAAAAGCTATCCTTGAGATGCCTCCCCCTTCTAACTTAAAGCAACTCTGCAGTCTCCAAGGACGTCTTCAATCAGTGCGTCGTTTTATCTCACAATTATCGGACCGTTGTCAACCTTTTCATCATCTCCTCCGTAAGAATGTTCATTTTGAATGGGATGAGCATTGCCAAAAGGCCTTTGATGATCTCAAAGCTTATCTTATTTCTCCACCTGTGCTTACACCTCCACGTGAGGGGGATCCTTTCTATCTTTATATCTCTGTGACTGACCATGCTCTGGGAGCCATGATCTCACATCGGACGCTTGCGGTAAAGAAAAAGCTGTCTATTACATCAGTCGCACCCTCCATGAGTATGAAACACGTTATTCCGAAGCTGAAAAGCTGTGTTGTGCTCTCTTCTTCGCAACTTCTAAGCTTTGTCATTACCTCCTTAATCACAAAACTTACATTGTCACAAGTGTCAATCCACTCAAGACAATTCATGCGAAGCCTTATCACAATGATCGTATCATTCGTTGGCTCATGCTTATGACAAAATTTGATCTCGAGTTTATCCCGCAAAAGTCTATCAAGGGTCAGGTCATTGCAGATCAATTAGCTGATGCTCCTCTTCCGACACTCAAGTCCCCCTTGCTCAATTCCCCGATGAATATATCCAACAAATTGATTTTGGTCTATCTCCATTTAAAGTAAAGACTTCTTTGATCCCAAATGCCACTTTTTGTGATGATCCTCCTTGGGTACGCCTATCCTGCCGCACACAAATTGAACTTTGAGTGCACCAATAATATGGCTGAATATGAAGCTCTTGTCTTGGGTCTTCAAAATGCCATTAATCTCGGTGCTCATCATATTGACATCTTTGGTGATTCTGAACTCATCGTTAATCAAGTCACGGGTGTCTATCAATGCAAGAATGATATCCTTCAAAAATATCGTGATATCGTTCTCGTTCAACTCCAATATTTCGATAAATTCACTATCCAAGCTATTCCTCGCACTGCAAATTGATTCGCAGATACAATGGCTTCGTTAGCCTCGCTTATCCCACCTTTTACCGAGGACTCGCGACTTTATGTGGCTGTGCAATGATTAGATCAACCATCTCATCTTAGGCAACTAACTTCAATCCATGCTATCACAACCAATACTCAGGATGAGTGGTATCAACAGATCATTGATTATCTATCTCATTCAGTGCTTCCTCCAGATCTGACTTCCAATGGTAGAAGATCTTTTATCCTACGCGCTAATCACTATACTATTCTAGGCGGGATCCTCTACAAACGCGGCTTTGATGGTATTTTTCTTCGGTGCCTCAAAACCCTCAATCATCTAAAGCTATCCAGGAGGTCCATGACGGTATCTGTGGTGGACATTTTAGTGGCTTGGCCATAGCTAAATGCATCTTACGTTTGGGATATTATTGGCCTTCTCTTAATCGAGATTGTTGTGAATACACTAAGAAATGTGTCAAGTGTCAACAACATTCCAATCTCACACATATTCCTAGTCAAGCTTTACAACCTACAGTAGATTTGTGGCCTTTTTCGCAATGGGGTCTTGATCTCATTGGTCTCATCAATCCCCGTTCTTCACAACGTCATCATTCTATCATTACTGCCACTGAATACTTTACTAAGTGGGTGGAAGCTATCCCTCTTTCTTCAACAAAAGCTAAACCCATAGTTGATTTTGTCTATCAACACATCATTTGTCACTTTGGTGTTCCACACAAACTCATCACAGATAACGGTAAGTCTTTCAAGAACGTTGATTTGCAGAACCTCTGCAACACTTTCAATATCAAACTCAGCTTTTCTTCTCCATACTATCCTCAAGCTAATGGCCAGGCCGAAGCTTCCAATAAAACTTTGCGTAATATCCTCGCAAAGGTAACTAGTCGAGCTGGTAGGGATTGGCATTTACATATCCCTTTTTCTCTCTGGGCTTATCGACTAGCATTCGTACTCCTACTGGTGCTACTCCCTTCTCTCTCGTCTATGGGTTTGAGGCGGTTCTTCCTTTGGAAGTCCAAATCCCATCTCTCTATGTTTCTCTCAGAGAATTTGTCTCTGATGAGGGCTATCGTCAAAATCGTCTAAAGACAACTTGAATTATTAGATGAGCGGCGTCTCAACGCTCTTGAACATCATAAGTCTATCTTGAGCGTGTCAAACGTGCTTATAACAAGCACTTGCAGCATCATGACTTCAAAATTGGTGATCTTGTTCTTAAAGAAAACCAAAATGTCACTACACTCGAAAGGATTCAGCGTGGTAAGTTTTCTCCCAACTGGATGGGTCCGTACGTTATCATTCATAAATATGGGTCTAGGGCTTATCGTCTATCTTCCATGGATGGTATACCTGAAGTGGAACCTCTTAATGCCTTGCATCTACGACCCTTCTATTGTTAAAATCTATCTTACACAAATTTAGTCGCAAGACAAATCTTTCATCCATCTAACAACCAGTCATATACTTTCATGGTGATTCGAAACTATGTGGTTCTCCACCTATTGTCTTTTTTACCTTAAATATGAGTATCACGGCTCTACTCATAGCATTTTTCTTCTGGATATGTTTCTCCTCATGGTAGGAATACCTTAATCACCGCTTCATTTGTCCCAAGTGCTTATCTTAATCGGATCTACTCGGGGCATGAGTGCGTGCTCTTTATACGTTTTCTTCCCCTCTATCTGATCTATCTAGGTCTAAACTCAGCTTCTTCCAAAAATCTTTTCAAAAAAAAAAAAGAAAAAGAAAAAGATGCTATCCAAAAAAGATAGACTGATCCCTTGAAGGACAGCTATCCATACATTATCAAATGAATCAAAAGATATAGACCATGCCCTCGAAGGATGGCTATCATTAAAATTCAAAATACAGACCGCTCCCTTGAAGGATGACTATTTCTCAAAGGAATTCTCAAGGCTTCTTGCATTGATCAGCCTTTCAGTCAGTTTATACACTTTTTAGCATCACTGAAAGACTTCCCGTATTGATCAGTCTTTCCATATCTAGCAAACTTCCCGCATTGATCAGTTTGCTTTTCTGCCAGAAATCATGAAGCTGAGATATAAGACCTTTTGTTGATCATATGGAGAATCCTATTTTCCCAGTATGAACATGTATTATGTCCCTTGTAAATTTCGACAAGATACCTACTTACTGCTCCTTCCATTTCCCTCCTAAATCTGGTTTGCGGCTAGTTAGTGTCAGGTTTATTTTAACCTCATATAGGGCCTTGTATGCATGATCTTTTGGTTTCCTTTCCAAATTCTATTTATGGTCGGTTAGGAGCTCATCTTATCATTTTTCTTCTTATCTGGGTGTATTTCCTTTATTTCTAATCAAGGTCATTTTCATTACGTCCTTGGCTCTCACAGAGAGTATTTCCAATTATTTCATCCAGTTAAATTAACATTTAACATGTTAATTTAATCAAACTCTATCATTTATCTAATTTCATCTGATCTACTTTGTCCAAAACACATCTCATCACCTCTATTATAAACACATGTGGGTCTATCTATCTATTTTCATCAAAATTTAATTAAAATCTCAAAAATATCAAATCCATTCCAACTATCAACTCCCACCTATCAATCACATCATCTAAACACTTGTCCATCCAAGTAACATTACATCTATCTATATCTATTTTCTCATCCAAATTAAATCCACATATCAATCACATCAAATCACATCTATTTATATCCTCTACATCTATGTCTATCCCATCACATCTATTCATCATCTATCGGTCTATGTCTATATCATCATCTATCATCTATCTATTTATACTCATTTTTGCCGATGGGTTGCGATGACGCTTCTCCACGCTACTTACTTCCATCTCCTCATCTTCTTGCCATGGTGTTGATGCTTGGCTTATCTATCCTCGGTCGTCATCCCGCCTACGAGTGTTACCTTTTAGCGCATAATTTTTCGATATTATCATCCATTTCGAGTTTGTTCCTTTTGCATGGGTCACTCGCACTTTTTGTGACTTAGAGTTAACGGGTCAGTAGGCACTAATGTCGTGCGCTTCATCCAGTAGACCGTCATTTCCCTGTTAATGTGTCTCTCTTTAGATGCCGACTATTTTGTAGCCCTCCTTACACTCATGGGTCTATAGGTACTAACGTCGTCTCATGAGGAAACCGTCTGATCTCCCTACCAAAATGTGAGTTCCTGTGAGTTCTTTAGGTCTTTTGCCTCTTTATTTATTTTTGTGCGTCATTAATGATCCAAATACTCCAAACATCTAGTGGGGCTTCTGCGTTTTCATCTACCTTTTTCAAACTTGGGATCGTTTGTTCTATCACCCATCCCATCCCTAGTTTGAGGGGGATCACATCATCACTTTTTCTTCCTTTCTTCCACCTCCTTGTTTTTGTCTCACAACCTTGCTTATCGCAAGTTACTTGACAAAAAGGGGCAAAATGTCTATCTATATCCATCATAATTACGCTACATCTATCCATGTATATCAAAATTAAAAGCATGAGAACAATTATATGACAAAGGAAATGATGAATCTATATATATACATGAGTGTCTGTACAACAAAAAATGGGTGGCTCTCAATCAAGCCATCTATAAAATCCCTTCCAATCAAGGCTACATCACTACATTGATACAAAATACATCAACCTCTATATCATGAAATATGATACGTGGAAGACACTATCTCCTCCACCCTCCTCTGGACCAGGCTGTCTCTCTTGGCCGCCGCCTATCGAGCTAGACACACCTGCTGATGGAGGCCTCTACCCACCTCGGTCTCTCCTAGTGCTCCCTCCCTCTGATGCCCCACTCGCTGTGGTTGTCACTGATCTCCTCCTCGCCCCGTACCGAGGCACATCTGGGGCATGCTTTGTGCTAGGACATCCTCGTAGTATCTCACCTCAGCGAGGAGAGACTGATATGTACTCAAGCTCACGGTACCAGGTGCTCGTAGTGGTGCTGCTTGCTAGTGGTGCCCCTCCTATGGTCATGCCCTGTGTCCCAGACTCTGACATGGTACCTGTATCACCATATTTGGCCCTGAGGGCCTCCCTATGTCGATGAGTGCGATCCCTCTGCTGGATCGCTGTATCTCGCTCTTGGCGAGTGGTGTCTCTCTCCAAAATCAGGGCATCCCTCTCCTCTGTCAGAGCTCTGATCTCCTCGAGAGCCGCCTGGTGTGTATGCGTCAGGGTGGCGTGCTCTCCCTCCAGTCTCTCCAGCACTGTAGCCATATCCTCCTCATCGGCATCTATAGATGCCGGAAGGTGTCGTGGTAGCTCTGTCGCATACCATGCCACATAACCATCATCCACTCCAGCGTCATCATCACTGTCTGTGGAGGGTGGGGCCTCTCTCAATGGATCTGCCGGGATCAAAATCGGCAGATCAGTCTCTCTGTTGTCTCACCTGTAAGGCCTGTAGGTAGTCGGCACTGTCTGTACTAGGCCGAACTATCTCAATACCCGTATAAACGGGACGTGCTCCCACATATCAGGCCTACGGCCCCTAACCACCCTGCTCCGTCTCAATCCCACCAGGTGAGCATCCTGACCGGCCCATGTCAGGAAATACTGATATGGTCTCCAGATGACCTGCTCTGGTGTCAGCGCATCCTGAAACGCTCGGCATACCAATCTGCGGATCTCCCTGTATCTCCCGGGGCCATATCGCCCGCCATCACCAGAATCTGTAATCAATAGCCCCCACTGCTGCTGGCATCCAAGGAAGCCCGGATGGCCTGATCACTACTATGTGCTCATATGCCCAACGCAATGGAGCACAAAATGAAATCAATGCTGTCGTCCTCTGGTAGTGGTATACATCCATAACTCATAATATATCTGAGCTATCAAGGCATCAGCAAATGCGAACACCTGTCTGAACTGCAGGATGTCACAAACACAATCTAGTAATAACAATGGGAATCTCCCACCTCCCGAATCTGGTAGAGCAAAGTAGGAGATCGCCATCTGAATCAACACTATCCGTCTGCTCCTGGGAACATCCTGTCTATACTGCGAGGCTATCCTCACTGCCCCGAGACACTATCTCTGAATCATCCGCCCTGTCTCCATACAATCGACCTAGGGCCCTCTGCTGCTGCTCTCGTGGCGTAATCTCTATCGGGTCCCCAGTGATCGGCAGCCTCAAAATCCTGTATATGTCCTCATGGGTGATGGTCATCTCACCCATCTCAACCAAAAGTGCAAGTCTCGGCTATCCCATCGCCGCACTAGTGCTCGCATCAACTCTACATCTTGCAAAGCACTCGCGCCTCAGTAGTACCGAAATCCCCGAGCCCTAACTCTAACTCTAAGTGGCGCCAATCTGCGTCAGTGACGTCAGGGAGAATGGTCTCCAGTAACTCGGGAATCGCATCCCTCATGTGTAATACCTCTCGTGCCTGCATCCACGACATCAAGAGCAATGTTAGCTTCATATTTATCCAAATCCGAAGCATCCAAAACACATTCTATCATTTTTATCCAAATATTCTGTCCAAAATTACAAATGGCGTCGATCACACTTAGTCGACGTCGATTGAATTCAATCGGCGCCATCAGTAATAAAATCGGCGTCGATTATATCAATCGACGCCGATTGGAAGGCAACGTCTCACAAAACTCGGCCTCGCACTAGAAAATAATAATAATAATAATAAAAATAATAATAATAATAATAATAATGACGGGTTCAGGAAGAACCACTTACCCCAGGTCGTGTCCTCCTCCGCTTCTGACCGCTTCCAGAGGCTTCCATGGTGCTCAAATCCAATTTTTGACTCTCTCTGAATCAATCGTCACGGTGTAAATAAATCGTTCACGTTTTCCGTTGGCATATTTATATGTGTTGGGCACTGTCGGCGCCGATTTTTGTGGTCGGCGGCGATTGTTTTTATCTTTTTCTGTCGGCGCCGATTTGTCTAAATCGACGCCGATTTATACTCATTTTTGCCCGTGGGTTGCAGTATCGCTTCTCCACGTCGTTTACTTCCATCTCCTAATCTTCTTGCCATGGTGTTGATGCTTGGCTTATCTATCTGGTCGTCATCCTGCCCTGAGTGTTACCTTTTGGCACATAATTTTTCGATATTATCATCCATTTTGAGTTTGTTCCCTTTGCATGGGGCACTCACACTTTTTTGGCAGCTTAGAGTTAACGGGTCTGTAGGCACTAACATCATCTACTTGCACTGGCCGGTCAGTCCCTACCAATGTGTCTCTCTTTAGATGCTAACTATTTTGCAGCACTCCTTACACTCATGGGTCTATAGGTACTAACGTCGTTTCATGAGGAGACCGTCTAGTCTGCCCTACCAATGTGAGTTCCTTAGGTTACTGCCTCTTTATTTATTTTTGTGCGTCATTAATGATCCGGTCTACTCCAGACATCTAGCTGGGGCTTCCTGCGTTTTCATCTACCTTTTTCAAACTTGGGATCGTTTGTTCTATCACCCATCCCATCCCTAGTTTGAGGGGGATCACATCATCACTTTTTCTTCCTTTCTTCCACCTCCTTGTTTTTGTCTCACAACCTTGCTTATCGCAAGTTACTTGACAAAAAGGGGCAAAATGTAGACACCTAAAATTGGTTATCCAATTTAGTGTCCCTCGTGCATGTTTTCTCTCTCAGGTAACTTGGGGCACGTTTATATCACCACTATCCCCTTGGGGTATTATTCAATTTGTGATTTAAACACCTATCCTAAGTTTAATCCACCCATTTTGTTTTACTTCCGTGAGTAATTAAATATTAACTATTTAATTACACCTTTTTACATGTATCCTAACCACTTATCTACCCCATATCTATTCTATCCATATATCCCCCCTATTTCTCCTCCTCCCAAACCAAGCAGCGGGATATTTCCCGTATTTGAGGTGGAGGGATCACTCTTATCTTTCCAGAAATCGCTCCTTTTGGCCATTTTGGGAGTCTGTTCCATGATCGGCGCCGATCGGTACTCGGTTGATGCCGATTTTTCGGAATGGCGCCGATTACAAATAGAGGCCTGAACTCGGCCTGGTTGACACATCAGTAAGAGAGACAACTAGACGGTGAGATAGACAGTGAATCAGACAGAGAGAATGAGAGAGTTTTGAGCATCAAGTTTGAACATTATCTATCGAGTGAGAGCGAATCTTGTCCAAATCAATCCCTGAGAGGAGCACCGTTACTCTGCTCTTACCACATCAACATCGCACGTCTCCATTGATTTTCTGGTGACTCTGTTCCTGCATCCAGCACAGGTGGAGCCTTGCCAGTATCTCTCCGGCTTCTGCAGATCCAGCGGACGTTGACGATCTTGCCTTCATTTTCCGATTCCCAAACCTTCTCGCACTTTGTCTCGGATCGACGCTGATCTATATCAGTCGACACCGATCCCAACGCCGATCGACGCCGATCATCCTGCAGACAGGTAAAAGGACACAGGTAACACAAATCTAGCTTTGTTTTCACAGTTCCCTGTTTTCTGTTGCTTTCTGTCATTGTTTAGATTCTATTTATTACTTTGATCAGAAAATCTAGTCCTATACGTACATCTTTTATCATGTATGCTTCTTTACTTAATTGAAAACGTGGACTGACATCCACCGAGGGAGCTTATCGCTTCCCGGACCCGCTTCTCGGGCAGTCCACCTAAATATCTTTTAACGTGGTCTTTTTCTGTCAAGCATCGGTGTCTCGCAGGTTACTTGGATCTACTGTGCAGAATTACTCGTGTGCGCCCATCTTATCTACATCGGCTTCCTTATCCATCTACATCTTTAGATCTTGTCCATCAGGTATCAATTTCATTTGAGTTTTTCAAGGTTTTTGTGTTTAGTTTGGTACATTAACTTGGACAGGTAACAAGCGTGAAATTCTTGATCAATAGTGAGAACGTTTACCTCAACACCGTATTAATGAGGATATTACTTGAGCAGCCACCCATCCACCACTGCATTCAATGTGATCTCCTTATCATAATCAAGGTTGTGAGGGGGAAGGTTTGCATGCAAGACTTACCTCTCACGCTCTTCTCTGGCGTGTGGTACCTTCTCTCTCAGCCATGCTCCTAGCAAGGGAATAACATTCTCTTGCCTCAACATTTTACACACTTCCTTAACTTCATCCAGGTCATCCTTTGGTGCCTCCATAGTCCTTCTTTGCTCCTCTTTTCTAGTCTTCTCTTTTAGACACTAGATCTCTCCTTGTAAGCTTCAATGACATCCATGGTTTCTTGGTAGACTTCCTTCTAGTGAGCAGGGTCTGGATACTTCCCATGTACTACCTCTTCCCTTGAAACCAAAGTCCTTTGTCTAGGTGCCTCCTTTAGACTCTACTCTTGTTGTCACCATAACAGGCTCTAACTCTGACTCACGCATTACCCGTGGGAGCCATTGTGTGTCAGCCTTCTTAATACTTACCATGGCAGTGCCCTTGTCCTTCTGGTGCTTCTGGCTCATATGTTCATAACTCACGGGCACTCCTCATACCTATGTTTTTTCCACACCATGAGCACTTTGTGGAAGCTCTAGGAATTCGCACTTATAGTGGTATGTGGATCCACAATTAAAACAGGTTCCATGTGAGAACTCACTTCTTCCTCCATAGTTACCATGGCCATGAAACCCTCCATGAAATCCCCTTCTGCATGTGCCTCCATCTATGTGCTCTTCATACTGACACTCATCACCCTTGGAATTGTTAGCAAGACTAGTCTGGCACACACCAAGATCAATAACGTCATGAATCTGATCAATCAGCCTACAATCCTTGGTGTCATGTGTGGTGGAAGTACATATCTTGCAATAACAAGAAACATTCTTGCGAATCGCGCACTATATAGAGGACACCTACTTGCATCATGGTCCCCATGACATATTTCACAATCTACCGCTATGGCGCGTACTGCCTTTTGAGTGCATATTCCTCCATTATCTTTTGTGTGCCCTTCTACGTCATAATTTGTACACCACATCCCACCATGAGTCTCTAGAACCGTGTTTATAGATAACTTCTCCAGCTTTCTTAGCCATGACAAAGTGGTCCGAGCCTCCGAAATGGGCTAACACTAGTGTCAACACTTCCAACAGATTCAAAGCATGCGGAGCAGCTTCCAATGCCTCGCGCGGGTCTGTGAATGTTTTATGAGACAAGGCCCTCCTAAAGGGTGTGATCAACCCTCCAACAAACCACTGAGCATGTTGTGAAGGGTGGATATCATAAGACAATTTAGACAGAAGAGTTTTAAAGTGCGCATCATACTCCCACACACTCTCTGCCATTCCCTACTGGATTTCCTTGAGAGAATTGATGCTCTTCTGCTCAAACTCAGGTATGTGGAACTCTGCTAGGAATGCATTCTTCAATGCGGTATAATCCACAATCGTTTGATGGGGGTCATATTTTCTATACCAGCTATACGCGTGCCCTTGCAATGTCATTGCAAATTGACTGGCCTTCTACTCCGGGGTTGTGATCCCCTTTGTGTGCCATAGAAGCTCACACTTATGTACATGCTCCGCAACATCTTCTATCCCTCTGTAATCAGGAAAGTCCAGAGACATCTCAAAAAAAACTTGAGGAGGTGGTTGAGGCCCTTGTCCTCCCAATCCAGTCCCTTGATTTCCTCCGGTGTTTCCTCCTCCACCGGAACCACTAGATCCTGATTCCCTAGATCTACCACTTCCACCTCCAGATCCTCCCGCAGTTGGGAAGGGTCCTGAGTTTGTGGCGCCTAACGTCCCCAATGTTCCACTAAATTGTGTGCCAATGGTCTGTGAGATTATGCCACTCCCATATGTATTTCCCCCACCACTCCCTGACATGCTCCCAAAACCTCTTGTATATGTACCTTGTCCAAACATTCCGCCAAACACCAAAATAGAGTGTGCAGCCATAGAAGTCCCAAACGATAAATTATATCTCCTGTGCCGATCAATTATCGATATCAACTGGATCAACTATACTTTTCCCTTGATCTAACAAACCAAACACCAAGGTTTGGTCACTAGGTGGATTCAGATGCATGCCAATGACTCTTCCTTCTCCATGCGACGAACTCTCATCAGAAGCTGAGGGGTTTTCTCTCCCGTGCTTGCCAAGATGGGATAGCACAGACTGCTTAGGTTCCACGTCCTCCACGTGAACCTCAACTCCTTTCCACCATGTCTAGATCCATAAGTCCAACCCACTTGCAGCCCCGCACTGTCTATCAATCTCCCTTTCACGCGCTTCATTATACTTGACTCGCCTCTCCTCTCTTTCCTTTTCAGTCGTTATATCAGCCATCTTCCTCCACACTAGCTTCCTCACCAAGCGCTCAGGATGGTTTAGCCGGCCATTGGAAATGCCTCTAAACTCATGGTTATAATCAAGATTTTGATTGCCAAGGGAATAGAACATAGAAACGATGCTCTGGACTCCCATAAAAATTCAAACTCAGCAACTTTCAGACAAGAATACGTGGAAATTATGTACTCCAAAGTGTAGCTATCCAACACTCCCTTCCACCAATGATCTACAACACGAGTCCACGTCAGATTAGCATCTTGCAAGCTTGGTATGTTTCTTGGGTCCAAGGGTGTGATCTATAATACCACCCCAATCTAGACGCATATGCCGAGAGCCATTTATATAGCTCTACCAGGAAATAGCAAAAGAAGGTTTCATACAACTCATGATAGAGGTTGTCTTCCACCCATCTTCATACATCAAACTTAGGTCCAGTACTGAATCTCTGAGTAAATTCATCCTCCATGCTTTTAAACCAATCTTCAACACCTTCCAGGGTTAACCACTCCATCATCACTTATTACACAGATCATGATGTATGCCATGTTCCACTACAACTTCGAAAAGAGGTCCCAACAATGAAACCAAGATGTAGTCATTTTTGCACCCACCAAAGAACAAGGGAACCTCATGCGCGTGGCTATCACCCCAGGCCGAGTGCTTTGGCACTCACCCGAGGCATGCGAGGGAGCCGAGTCTCTCCTTTATGTGATTCTAGTGGAAAACATCATTCATGATCTTGACTTAGTGATTTAAAGGAAAAGTAAGACATGTAAGTGCCATAGAGCTCAGAATGGCTTCTATACCCTTACAGTCATTCCGAATACTGAGCGCTCAATAGTTTTAACAGAAATTAAATAAGAATAAACCCATAAAGATACTTTAGCATTTATTTATGGTTCATGAACATACAAGAACAAGGATCATAAAGGAAACATGCAAATGATAGTAGTAAAGATATCTTGATTCAACACATTTGGTAACCTTATCATATTCATTCAATGCTTAATACAAAATATCACAGATGGAAGACCACAGTCATGCATCATATCTAGATCTATATATGTAGGTTCTCAAAACTAAAATTTACATCCCAAGCCCTCAGTACATCCTTCCCTATATTCATCTACCCAAGTTCATTAGAGTCCTTGCAACAATTTTGCAGAGCTCCGCTTTCTAACTTATCTCTCTTGATTGATCAATCCTCTATCCCGACTATGGGCGCGTGTATATATAGGCATCTAAAGTGCCAACTCACTCTTTTTCAGTCTTAGATCTGGCGCCAAGTGTCAAAGTGTGGATCTCCCTACGCGCATGATTTTCCAGGCCTGCGCTCACCACTCCTTGTCATGATGGGATTTTAGAATCTTCTCTAGCAAAGCATATTCCTTCAAGGCCACCCTATTGCAAGGCTGGAATCTTATCCACCGGGTAACATTTTTTTTGCATTCTGCTTGATAGGTCAAAACAGCTAAGTCCCGGCTTCTGCTCTGTGGGTATGCATCCCAGGTTTTACAAAACCCTTTTTAGACCCTCCTTTGTGCACCTTATCTTGCGTGCTTCCCCCAACCATGTGTGCTTGTGTGCCTTCATGACTTGGTGGTTATTTTAGGGGCCCAACACTAGGCATGGTCTCCTTACCTTCATCTTTCATAATTTTTGTATTTTTGGTTCTTCATTTACAATATAATGGAAATATTAAATCCTTATATTATTATAACAATTGGATATTTTAACCAAACTTCTAGTACAAAACAATAAAACTCCACCTTGTGATTCACGTAACCGATTTACACTTTGACCATCAACCGTGTTTGATACCACAAACTTGGGCATTATTAAACCTAGGGTATTAGAACTAGGTGCTTGTTTCCACTAGTACTTGTGAGAGAGGATTTGTTAACTAAAAACCCTTTTTGTACTATGTATGAAGTTAAAAAAATAATATTCACAGACTCAGAAAAACAACCTTATGAATACCTGAAAAGAGATTTCAAGTTTCATATGTGTTTCTTGTTATGTGGGGAGTCACCTCAAGCCTTATATTGACCTTGATCGGTCATTTATGCTCTTTTAACCACCCCTCTAAGAGCCTTGCTACCCGGTTTTGAAATTTTAGGGAGTTGTTAAAAGTGAAATGTTGGGTTTCGTTTTGGCTTGTTGTTTGGACCTTGAGCAAGGAAATGATTATCCAACCTCACAAACCTCTAGTATTTTTACTTGACAATTTCTTATAACCTTCAATTTGGGGAAAAACACATTTCTAGCTAGTTTGGCAAAAGGATTTTGTAGGCCTCCGGTCGTTGTTTGACTAGGTCAAACTGGACCAATTACGACTAGTGGCTCCAAAAACCAAATCGCCGTTTGTAACCCTATTGCAAGTTCTCAATTTCATCGACTCTTGTGAACTATCAATATATAGGAGAGAATGTAGGAATTTTTCTGAGAGAGTCGTCCATCAGAAGTCAATTTTTGATGTGGTTTCTTAGCCCTCGAGCTAAGATTGGTTGTTTTTACAACTAGTATGATTACGACCGATGGCCCCGAAAAAGTAGCCCCCATTTGCAAACCGTGAGCTAGATCTATATTTTTTCAATTCCTATGAATTATTAGTATATAGGAGGACACATTAGAATATACCCGTTATAATTTTACCCACCAAAATATATTTTTTGAATGTGGTTTCTTAGCCTCCGAGCCAAAATTGGACGTTTTGCAACTACTAGGAAAATGTAAAAGAAGACCATAGGACCCTAGTCAAGTTAGCAAACCATCACAAAAACTTATTAAAACCTATAAATAATTGTATGAAACTCTATCTTGTGGCTTGTGTGAAATTTGACTTTTCGAAAAATAGTGTTTCTCTCTTCTCTATCATTTTCTCTCTCCTCCCTAAATTAAGAAATGAAGTGAAATGAAATTATTATATATTCCTAACCCTCTCTAGTGGTGTATGAATTATTCTGATTATGTAAATGGAAAACTACAAATGTTAATTATGTTATATTTAGGTGGATGTCATGCCAAAGCATTTATGCTGACCATGAGGTAACGAGACATAGAGGAAGTGAAGTGTCACTAAAAATATTGTTTTTGCATGCTATTTGAAATAATGAAATTGTAGAGACTAGACCAACATTATGTGATGTATTGAAATGTTAATTATTGAACATTTATTACATGTATGAGTTTTAGGCATTTAGGGGTGTTTGGGAAATGTGCATCTAACCATGGGTGTCACTTTGACTCAAAATTATGTATAGTAAAATTTGGATATATATGTTAAATGAAATTGAATTTGACATCTTATAGTGCATTTTCAATGTGAAATTGATGATTAAATATCTGGTGTGTTGTGTTATTTACCTTGAAAATGTAGGAAAGAAATCTAAATAAAATAGTCAACCTTAGTATAAAACCCTCGCATGACTACCCTTCTCATGTGATCCTTCATAATGTAGAAAAATAAAACCTTAGGGTGAACCTATATCATTATACTCAATGACACCTTCTAGCTTAAGGAAATGAGAGCCCAAGTTTGATATTATCATCATAACCTATATGCTTAGTGACATGGTCATGAACCCGACAGTTAGGAATGGTAATGGTTAAACTTTGTCTAGAGTATGTGGCTTCCTCTTAGGATTGGTATTCGTGTGTGTAGCAAGGATTTTGGTGTTTGTTATTTTCCACATCATTAGGTGAGTCATCTCATTAGGTGAGATCGTACGTCCACGTGTCAATTAGGAGTCATTATGAGATTGTCTTACACGTCGGTGTGTGAGTTCGTCATATGCGTCATTGGGAGTTACACTTCTATTCTGGGAATGTAAGTCCCCCTCTCCACTCGAGTTGTCATGATTGTAGCATTAGGGGTTACTCAACACCTCCTATATATACACCCCTGTTGATCTATGAGATAGAGAGAGAGTTTTGTGGCTTAACGAGGTTATGCCCGCTTGTCAAATATTTGCATGCACTTTCGAGTTGATGCTCGCTCCTCTCGAGATCTCTTCACGTTTTAGTTCACATGTTTATTGATGTGCACATCGTGCCTCATTATCCTCATGTTTTAGTTTTTAAACCCTCTTTCATGGTATCAGATCCAGGTAGTTAAGCATGCCCGACCTGGAGTAGTACTAGGATGGGTGACCTCCCAAGAAGTCTCAGTTTCATTGCCTCGTAATATTGTTGGACCTAATTGGGTGTATACGTGGTGGGACCAGAGATCACATGGTTGCATCCGACTCCATCGTGCAGGGGTGTGTTGGTGTAGCATCTGGTTAACACAATTAGATCCCTCTCCACCACCAGTTTGAGCTTTTGGTGTGATGACAAATCGTACAAAGGATAATGTTTATCTTAAGTTAGTACTCCATGGGAAACCAACTTTAAACATAATGCAAAACCCTCTTAGACCGGTACATGTGTAGAATGAAGGGATTAGGTGGAAAAGATCATCATCTACCCTTTGAAAGTCATCTTTAGGAGTTGGGGTTATAAATGAATTCCATACCCAATTTCAATTATCATTTGGGTTTTATGATACAATACTAAGAGTTAATTTTTGAACTTATTTTTAATTTATGAATAGTTTGTGAAAAGGTAACCATCAGATGATGTGTCTTTGGGAGAAAAGTGAAATTTAGATCTTTCATGTAACGTGTTTAAACCATCTTGTTGTGAGAAATGAAATCCATGTTGTGTAAACTTTAATGTGAATCTTAACCTTTTAAATGAAGGAATATTCCCTCTTGTTATCCCACTTTTCCTATTGTGTAATGAATGTATGACATGAAACCATGTAATCATGTTCTTAGAGATGAATCCCTAGGACAAGGACTAGTAGTCTCATGAGCATACCAAATACCCTATTAACAAACAAGTTAAACAAGTAATTACAACAATGTATATGATCTAGATTCAATGAAAAAACCTTAAGTTAAATGTTAAAAGATATAAATAAAATTTAGAAAAAGGAAAAAAAATGTATGTTCATGTATCAAGTACTCTCCAATCCATTAAGATTGATTATTGAAATATGGTTGTAATAAATAAATAGTCATGAAAGTTTCGTGTCATGGGAAGGTCCTATCTATAAGTTTATAATGTGGTTGGATTGTTGTTGTGCTTCATCATTTTTGAAATGTGATCATTGTTTGTTCCTTATCATTGGGAAATGGAGGTATGATGTGCATCATGTGTATCATGTGGTTTTTTTGTCTTCATGTTGGGGTGAGGTTTAATCATTTTTATTGAAGGAATAAGGTGTAGCTAGTGAAGGGAGGAATAAGGGAAAAGTGTGTGTTGTTTTGGAGGAAACAAGGGGATTCGTGGCTAGTCTTAGTGGAGGTATAAGAGTGTGTTATGTTGTAGGGAAAAGGGGGCCTATCGAATTTGATGTGGTGTGTGTGATTTGGAGGAACCAAAGGCTAGCCATGATCCCTTCTTGGAGGGATAAGGGGTAGTTGCAATGATGACCTCTCCCCTATGTAAGCCTCTTAGGTAGGATTGGTTATGTGTGTCATCTTTCCTTGTGAATCCAATCACTTCTCACCTTGTGATACATGTGGGTCCATGTTGGTATAAATGTCTTGTGTGATGTTGAATTACCCAAATCGTTCCCATGTGGTGTCATGTATACAACAATGTAAGTCAAGAAGAAAATTATTCCAGTATTTTTATTGTTGTGTTTGTGTGTCAAATTTGTGGGCATTACACAACTGATTTGTGTGTCATTAAGATCATTAATGATCAAGCGAGACTTATGGATTTTAATGGAATGACTTGGCTTTCTAATTTGAAATTTTATTCTACATTACGTTTTAATGGTGCGACACTTGTCCATAATAGATGTTAGCATCCTATGTAATTTTCCTAATCTAAGTTTGTCTTTACAAATATTCCAATGTGTAACACATGACATTCATCAGGGTGTTCCTATTTGTATAACGCTTGCTAGTCATCTTTTTCGATGGATGACACTTGACAAACATCAATGTAGTCATTTATGTAATTTCATTGAAATATTGGCATGTGTGCCATTCTTGCAAGAACGTGTAGAACTAATACATGCACTTTGCATCCATCAGGGTGTTATTTTAATCCATTAACATATGCTATCAAATTTAAAGATCATGTGTAACTGTTATTTATGACCGATGAAAGACACTTAGAAAGAATCGGTGTAAATGCTTTACGAGAAACTTAGAACCCCAATTGTAACTCACAACTTCGTAGAACCGATCGTTGCCACTTGTAATGAATTGGCATATTATGAGTCTGTGAATGCAAGTCTTCTGTAAATTAAAGTTGATGTTCTATTTATAAGGCATACTCAAGACATATGCATGTCCTTACATGTTTCTTCAACTTACTTGTGCTTTGAAGACTCCAATTCTCTATCAATCTTGCACATAATAAACATTATCACATACCCATAAAATGCAAGGACCGCAGGTTGTAGATGGACTTTATTTCCC
Source organism: Taxus wallichiana var. yunnanensis (assembly GCA_018340775.1). Classification (NCBI taxonomy): domain Eukaryota; kingdom Viridiplantae; phylum Streptophyta; class Pinopsida; order Cupressales; family Taxaceae; genus Taxus; species Taxus wallichiana. The sequence continues at coordinate 611,192,932 of CM031241.1, forward strand.
CACTCCTCTGCAACTAGAAATTTAGAAGCCCCACCCCTTTCATATAGCGAGGGTAAGCCATATAAATTTAGTACCTCCCTTATCTATATAGGGCCATCTAACTATAATGAAGCAAAAGAACATATAAAACCCAATCCATATATAGGTTCACCTCGTTCGGTGCCCTTGGCCCCATATCTAGATTCAGTTCGTGCCCCATATCTAGATCAGATAGTCGCCCTCTAAAGTCAGTTCCGCTCGGGGCAGCTATCTACTATCTCTATAGGGATAGGGCCCGACATGAATTTATTGATAAAACAATAAAAAATACATAAGTTTAAGAAACAAGTCCCTATACATTTCCCAAACATGCATATTTGAACAGATATTCATCTTCTATCTTGTGCATTGTTACCTTGAGTATTTTAGGGTTTATTTGGACTTCCTATATCAGATTTTATTTAACTTAACATTCATCTTTCCTAAGATAATTTTCCTAAAGTTTCAAGTGGGTCCCCTACGTTTGTTGAAAAATTAGGGGCATGTTATGGTCATAAAAATATCAACTGTTGAGGGCTATAAATAAAAAACTACAAAAAAATAGGATAAAGCTCAATCCATGGAGTAAATGGAACCCTGGTAAAAAAGGAAGACAAAAGGAAAGGAAAAGTACACTACGCAAGATCTAAAAACTTAATCACGGGTGGAAATTGATCCCAAATTTTTAGCTTGGTTTTCTGACCTAGATTTTGTGAAGATGAAAGTTGTAAGGAACAAAGTGCACACAATTTCACTTGAGATATGGGCATAAATATGGCCTATGGCTATCCTGGCGACAAAATTGTTGGGCCCCACCGCATGCCCCCATACATGCCCCATCCCATACATGCATAGGCGGGCCCCACCGGATGTGGTATACACACATTTTGGGAAACATCAAAATAAATACAAATGAAATCAAGTGGTAGCATATGATAGGTGCTAGATGGATTGGTAGGTATGTGCACTTGTATGTGAGAGGTCATGGGTTCAAATCACATATTTTTGGTGGTATACACACTTTGTGTATACCACAAAACCAAAAAAAAATCTAACTATTGGGTTTTGTGTATACCACGTGGGTCGCACCTGTGCATGGATGGGATTGGCATGTATGGGGGCATGCGGTGGGGCCCAATGATTTTGTTGCCAAGATAACCGGCTCCACAAATATGTACCTTCCCAAAGAGAGAGAATGGTTCCCAGGAAATTAGTGTGAAAAGCACAAATGATGAACCAAAAAAATAAGTCTTGAAGAGATGGTGAAGCTTCCATACATGCCACACTCTCACATGATCAACGTAGGTTATGAAGATATCATGCAGGAGTAACTTTTGATGAACATCATTCAAGGACTCAAGGATATAAGATTTGATCTCAAAGTTAAACAACTATTGCAAGGGGTTTAATTGTGAGATTTGGAGGAGGAACTCCTAATGACAACTAACAAGAAATGGGGGTCAGACACTACCCCATTCAAACTAGTGCACAGATCACCATCATAAGGGGAACCATTTCTTCCAAGGTGGGGAGTTAACACACACATAAGGGATTAATTTTTACAAAAAGAGATAGTGCAAAAATCCCCCACACAAGTAGAGAAAATAGATGTGCATGAAAGAGATGAATGTACACATAAGATGTAGAAATCCAATGTGAAAAAAAAGAATGAAATTGGATGCTCCAAAATATGCCACACACCAAATACGTACACCCTCTCCTCATCCATCTCCAAAATACTTAAGTACTCCTCCAAAGCATGACATACAAGAATAAATGTATGCACAACTTACACTATCCATAAATCTCATTGTGTAACTACTCCCAAAGCATAGTGTAGCATCTACACAATCTAGCGATGTAGGGAAGCAACACTAGTAGGAATAAAAACATAATTAATAAGAAGAATATACAAGGGTGAAAAGCACAACAATATGAGGAAGAAATAAAGAGCAAGAAGTAAGAGGTAGAGCAAAAAAATGTAGCAACTACATGGGTGGAGGCTTAGAAATATAGTGAAGAAAAGAACCGTGAAGAAGAACGGAAAAAAGGAAAGAAGAGGATAAGCATAAAAAAGAAGAAGAATCCAAGGCCAAGGAAAAGGAAAAATAAAAATCAAAGCAATAGATAATACAAGAGAGAAGAAGAAAAAAGAAAGAAGAAGATGGGAATAAATCATAAGATAGAAAGAGGAAAGAAGAAGACAAATAGAAAGAGAAAGATAGAAAATAGAAAAATAAACCAGAAACATAATACAATTTAAAAAGGTTGTAAGGGACAAGGAATAACAAGAGTAGAAGGTCAAGGATGCACATAGCATTGTGGAAGCAATTGTGATAGCAGAGGCATAAGAACAAAAGGTCATGGAAAAGGAAACACCACAATCCAGTGCAAAGGAAGAAAAAAAACACAACAAAAAGTAGAAGCAAAGCATGCATAATCAAGTACTACACAACTACTTCTAGTAAGTGTTATAGAATCTAGAACATCAAGTTTTGAACAATCATATTTAGAAGAAAATGAGGAAGGGGACACGTAAAAATTTGGTGGGAATTGCAATCTATTGTGCCAACATGGATATGTAATTTGGTCCTCCCCTCATCACATGTTTGCATGGTATCCCCCCAAATTTCATAAATAGTGCACAAGCTACCACTTCTCAAGAATTGGTGAGCATCGATGAAGTGTATTTGGAGAAGTTGTCATTGCAAACATAGATTGAAGGTATCCATACATTGTATGTGAATGTTGAATTAGCCACACTTCAAAGGTAATATAGAAAGTAACATTAGAAATGGCTCTACACAATATCAAAGAAAAAATTGAAGACAATTACCCATAGTTTGTCACCAATACCATAGGTGAGAAAGTAATGAGTGAACAAATGCAATTAACCACTCTCATAGGAAAGCTAGTGGAAAATATGGAGAATGTGATTGTGTGAATCTCATAGCATAAGTGGCCCAAACCAAGAAGGAGATGAAGCATGTAGAGATCCTCTTGAAATAATATAACAAGATGTTGTAATAGGCAAAATTGCAACTAAAGAAACTTGCTTTTGAACTTTTGGATTGGAACACTTGGCTGCATAACACAATATATGATAAAAAAACAAATATAGATATGAGAAAGATAATGCAAGGTAAAATGTTGACTGGATCTAATGATGAAGAGATGGAAAAGGTGTTACAAATGTCCTTGCAAACTAGAGACAATGTTGGTAATAGACTATGATATTGGCAGAACAATACATCGTCCAACACATTTACTAGAGTTAAAGCTAAAAAATGTAGGATTGATTTGAAACAATGCAACATGACATCCATAATGGCATCACTCTCCATGGGAAAGCTATAGATAATGCAAGAAAATATGTTTTTCATAAATTCACACAAGAATTATCACAGTTGCATATTTACTTTGGCAGAGTGAATGAGGTACTCGTAGACTAGAACATATAAAAGGGGGACTTGGAAACATTTCTCCCCATAACAAAAATAATGATGAATACCCCATGGTATGTCCTACCACATATTTGTTTTTGCATAATTTAATTATCTCTCTTAATGTAGCCACAACCTTTCACTCCACGTAGTCAGCCATAACAACCTAAGCAGCCCAAATTGTATCCATAAGGACAAGGAGTAACTAATTTTTTGATAGGTAATATAATTTTTTTGAAGTATAAGTGTGATATTTTGATTGGTATTTATAAGCACGCCTACATAAATTGAAAACCCATAAGGGAGGTCTATGAGGTATTTTTGCATATTAAAAACCCAAAAGTGAAATCTATTGGAAAGACTACTTAATTGAAAACCCAAAAGGGCGGTTAACTAGTGCGTAGAGGATGAAAACTAGTAAACGAAGTCCTTTGTGCCAACTGCGAGTAGAGTATCACAATGCGTAGTGTAATCAATATTTAACACAATTTATAAATAAAATCAAAAGAAACTTTCTAGATCATCGAAGAAACATTTTTGTTGGGATGAGATAACGATTTACTTATGGGAAAGTGTTATAATGTAAAAAGGGGGACATGAATATATTTTTCATGATTGCACAATCCCATTGTAATGCATAATTTTGATTATAGAAATGATAGAAGATATAGGGATTTCGTGGATATATAGAGAATGTGAAGATCCTCCTTTTGTATGAGAAGAAGATAAAGGGACTGATAATTCAATATTCACCTCATGATGTATAAAATTATGTAAACGCTTATGTGCATGAGGTTGATTTTGGTTCCTAATGGAAATCTATCTTAATTCCTTCCATTTTGAATATTTTTGTGTTTGATTGAGTATTAATTGTTCATGTTTGTTTCATGCATTTTCCCATTCATTGTCTCTCCCCTCCTTGAATTATGTCCCTCAAGTAGTTATTGTGTAAGTGTGAATTAAGCCCTAGTTATTCTTATGTGTATTGTTTAAATGAATTGAATATGAATTAATCTAGACTACAACCTACTGAAATCCCTAATGTCACGACCTAGGGACCTATGCTAACAACTTTACATTACACAAGAAAAATTTACCATATTTTAATGTCTATATTTGCCCCCACTTTAAGTGTGTGATTGAAAATTGCATGCTTAAAGGAAAAGCACATCTGAATGTGCACACACACTTTACCTTCATTGAAAGGGATTCTCGATGTGTTGGTGTTGACATGCTCCATGATGAAACCTACAACACAAATTATAATAAATTTCTATGATATAATCTAAACTTTAACTCAAAAATATAGATATTTCTTGTAACTTTGAATATTACAAAAAGTTGTTAAAGGATATGTAAAACATGGAAGGAATATGCATGTTCATTTTGCGGAGGGAGGAACTCCCATTTTTTCATGCCTCAGAGACTTAAAATTTTCTTTTGGATATTTATGGGGATTGGGTTAATCAATCCCTAATGTTGTTTCATAGGAGATAGTAAATAAGAGGAAGGATTTAGACTATGAATAACACATGTGCTTTAACACCTTCTTATTTGTGAATTTCAGTGAGAGATGAGGAAAGAGTAGTCTACGAAGCCTTTGGTTTTACTTTGACACTTTCCATAGTTGGGAATCTAGTGAGAGAATAGGAAAGATCAGTCTACGAAACTCTTAGCTTTTGTTTGAAACTTTCCACTAAACCCACAAATGACACCATTGTAGACGAATCTAGGCCTAATTTTTATGAACTTGAAAAATCAGAGCTTGGAAGGAATGGAAATTTCTATGCCCCTATAATTTCCTACCATGATTGAATTAATCATATAGAATTTTGAAACTTTGAAGGGGAGAAGGAGGTCCATACCCCCAAGCCATGTTTTTTAAATGCATCTTAATAATGTCATGGAGAAGGAATGAAGTACTCATACCCCATGTAACTTTCCCTAAATCGTATCATCTATATATATAATTGTATTTGAATCATGTAAATAGATTATAAAATATGTAGAAATTGAAACATTAAGTAAATATTCCCCATTTCTAGGAATGTATGAAATGGTCAAGACTATACCATGGTCTTGATTATGCTTTATGGCTTCAACCATGTTTGAATTCTACCACATTTCAATATTTGTCACATTTTCTAAGGATTTGAGCCCTATGAATTTTTGTTATTGCATTATGTAGTTTGTATGAATCTATAAAAACATCTTAATGAATGCCCCCTCTTTTAAGTCACATGCAATAAAATATTTGAGAACGTAGATCAAAAGAACAGATGTGTACCGTTGTTCCATATGTTTGATAATATGTGTAGGATCACATAGAATGTTGTGATGGTACATAGTTTTGATACATGTACCTACAAAAGGGGTTATGCATGGTGGAAAATATTATGTGGAGAAAAAGTAACATGCAACAAGCAACAAATAATAATACATGTGTTGAAATACTAGTAATAACAAATAAAAATAAAAATCATGTCCTACTCCATATTAAAACAAGTATAGAAATAATATAGTAAACATATCAAAATACATAATAAAAATAGTAGTGTAATCATAATAGTATAAGCTAAGTGTATTGTAAGCTAGCAGGAGTAGAATAATAGAAACAAGAGTGTACACTCAAGTAAGAAAGAGGGTGTATAAGCATAGTCATATGAAGGCATGGATCCATAAACATGGGACATCCACCATGTCACAAAATAATCACAGTAGGAGGAACAATGTGTCATAGTCAAAGAAACAAGTGCATACACACAAAATAAGCACAAATCCACAAACATAGAATGCACATGGTATCACAAGACAAGCAAGGCCCTTAGACCATTCAAAGAAAATAATCATAGCATCGTAATCTGATAATATCATCAATTGAATCCACATAGTAAGAAGTTAAGGAATGAAATTGCATAACTAGGTAATGACAACAACATATGAATCAAGTGTATAAAACAGTAATAATAAAAACATATATAGAAAGATAAGTTATCGTTGCATAAGACACGTGTTAGTCTAGTTGATCTAATAGGTAGTAATAAATATTATGCATGTAATCAAGCATGATGAAGAAGGTGTAAACTAACATATAATGAAACAAAATCACTTGTATATCATGGAGGGATGTTCAAGAGAGTAGTGTAAGGAACTAGAATGACTCATGTAATCATGTAACAATATGTGAATTTCTTACATTAAGCTTAAGATATTTCGTGAATGCAAGTGTATAAAAAATACATATGTTATCTTCAAATCTTGATGTCATAAGAATCATGTAGAAAGTAATAAGTTATCCAAGAAAACTAGAAAAGATCCTAATTTTGTGTTTTTTCTAATTTTGAATGTTTTGTATCATGTGATTAGTTTAATGTTTTTGCAATGTTTTGAAAATAGATATGTATAAGAAAGGGGACAATGCAAGAGCTACTAGATGAGGGCCTCATGGAAAGGCATATGGAACTTGATAGTGGAGGGTGCACCAGCCTCACAAGTGTCATAAAATACAAAGGATTCTCACGGATGATTCATGTCAAATCTAATATGTATCATATGAGAGCTAGGGTAGGATGACCCATGAGAGGTAATGGACATAGAATATTCTTAAGTCAAATATCTAGGAGATTTTTTCTGATGAGTAGTATGTGTAGGTGAATGACGAGGAGACCTACGCATAGAATTAATACAAGATATATATAAATAGTAGATGAAGATATAGTTTTATTGATGAAGATATAGTTTTATTTGGGCAAGCTAGGATGATGGAGGATCTTTATTTCCATATTATAACCACTTTATCAAAATTAATAACTTGGTGCGTGAGGGGTCATGGTTAAAAAGTAAAAGCCTGAATCATACATCACCTAAAACATGTAATCGTAATAAAGGTAGAGAATTCAATTATGAGGGGGATACAACATGTGTTTAAGGATTAACCAGTATCCTTCTTCGTGTACCCAATGGAAATTTTCCCATATTATGTAGTTTATAATAAAACATCATTTAGGACATCGACCAAAAGTTTTGTTTAGAAATTAACTCATGTGCATTAATACTATAGGCTTAGGTTTCCAATCATGACCTAGTCTGGTAGAGGTGTGACATATGGTAAGTAGTGTGGAATTGTGGGGTAGAATAGCATCCAAAAAATTTTTGTATCAGGCTTAGTAGATTATATATGACATCAAAAGTTTTAAAGTAATTATTTATGGAGTGAACAATACATCGATGATAACCACAATGAGCATTAACATCAAATATCTTACAAGAGTTGCACTTGTATCAACCTCAAGTTGTGGAGGGAGAGATATAAGGTTACACTCAAGTAATTTTTGAAGAAATTTTTGTGGTGCATAAGGTAAATGAGTGAATTTCCATCGAGAAGGTTGTAATTGTAACTTCATAGGTTAGGACACAATATTGATTGTGGTTCTATTTTTAGGTTTATCATTGGTAGCCTTGGTATTAAAAATAGACTTGGATTGAAATTTGTGACTAGAGTTTCTAGGAGGATGAGAAACATGTTTGAGCTTATTCATGTTAAGGAGCTTAGCTTTGTGTTCTTTCAAAATATGAAAATATGATCGTATGAATGAAACTTGTCAAAAATAATTGATTCCCCAAATGAATAAGGATACTTTGATTGAAAATATATTGCAATCTAGTTTCATCCAACATATTGTTGATCTTGGAAAGTGTAGTCTTATATTAGTAAACATAATCATTGATATGCTAATTAGAACTTGTCACATTTTAGAAATTTGAGAATAATATAATTTTTCACAAATGTTGATAGAAAATTGTTAGATGAAATGATTAACCATAGGAGTGAATGTCCTTACAAACTACATGAGTAGATCATAAAACCATTGTAAGGAAAAATATTTGAAACCTTTAGGAAAAAACTTGGTAAAAAATATCATTAGAAGACTAGTCCAAGAAAGTAACATGAAATGTGTGGAGGTGCTCTTCAAGATCTCCCTTACCATTATAGCTAAGCTTGTTAGGAGAAACAAAACCAATAAGTAAATGGTATGAAGACACTTCAAGTAAAAGTGGGTTATGAAGTAGTTGAGTAGAATATATAGTATGAGAAAAAACATACGGGCCTTCTTGTAGTTGTAAGATTTGAGCTTGCAAAAGTATGAACAAGTGATTCGACATCCTGTGTGTTATAAGATAAATCATGTGAAGTACTATGAGTGTAGATAAGATATGTAGGAATAGTGGTGGTCATAAAAATAGTCATGGTAATACTATGAAGTGGAGTATTAGATGTCCCTGTAGTAAAAAAATCATGCACTTTAGACATTATTTATCTCGGTCTCTTACTACTATTTAGAAGGTTCTTGTGAGAAGAAATTACTAATTAACCCCCATCTTTTGGCCATCTTATTTTACCTTATTTTTCATTTTCAACCTCTTGCACCCATATGCCCAATCATTTTTTTCATTCCACATTATTTTAGCCTCGATTGGGGTGCCCATATTAGTACTGGGGCACTTGTGGGTTCCCTAGTCCACCAAGGGAACCTAGGTCCTTTTTCCACTTTATCACCTCTTTTTGGGCTCTTTCTAGCCGTTTGAGATCTTTATCTTTCTTGTGGTTGGCCTTTTCGGGGTTAATTATGAAATTAGACCAAGAGAACCCTATAAATATAAAGTTATGAGACCATAATTAGGGACCTAGCATCACTTATTACTATCACTCATTTAGAGTTCCATCCATCTATTGCTTTGGACATCACTTACATCCATATAGCTCCATCACAAGGCACAAGGATAGGACATCTACATCACACTTCATAGGGGGGATTCTATTCTATTTCATTCACACATTTTATTACATCTTCTACATGTAGTTATTTCTCACTACTTCACAAAGTGTGACTAGCACAAGAGAAACCTAGGGCATGTTCACACACACTTGCACATAGAACTACATCGGGTCTAAGATGTAGTGCAATGCTTAGTTATTAAGTCCACCATTTTGGCAGTTGAGGTCATTCTGACCCCTTCATATGCATTTTTATTTTTAGGGTTTGATGTTTGTTTAGGGTTCTTGCAGGTCTTTCTTTCATCTTAGATTATTGGTGACATGTGGTGGAGGATAGGAAATCTGATATGACAGATAACGGGGGTTTCAGATCATTTGTCGAACCAGTGAATATCAATTTTAGAACTTATGCACAAACCAGGTGCCCAGATTACGAGATTATAGACCAGAGCACCCGTAGGCACCCCAGTCCCCCTCCAGGTGCTCCACTATGGCTAGATCCTCCATGTCCATCCTTTTCAGGTTACTTTCTATGCATAATTATTCCTCTTCTTTCTAGATTTTTCTAGTCATCATTGTGACATTGTGTTGTGAGCATATTCTATTCAACTTGAGTTCTTTCCTCTTCCTTTTTGCACATTAGGGTTAGCATTTTCTTTTGCATAGTTACTTAGATAATTTACATACTTGTCCTTATTATATTTATTTACTTTATTACAATTGTTCATAGCTTAGATTAATTATCCCCTTATACTACATAGTTAATTTTAGTTAATCATTTTGGTGAACCCATACTCGATCTTCACGTTTAGGATCCTCATTTTTCCTCTATCATGGGTCAAGTTTCTTTATCTGATTTACTTAAGAGATATCCCCATTTCCAAGATGCTTTACAAAAATCTTTAGACACCATCTATCTTGATGACAATACGCCACCACACAAAATAAGTCCTCTATTCGATCATTTATTTGACAACCCTAGTCCTAGTGTTCCTCAATCTAATCAACCCCTATTAGACTCAATTCAATATTTACATGCTTTATTTCAAGATAAATTTAAGGCTATGGAATCAACCATTACATCCCTTAGATCTGAAATTCAACAGCTTAAGGATGCTTCTCAATCACATGTTTGTGCTCATTCTACATCCTCTATGCAATCTATGTCCACTACATGTCATCTAGTTGAACCTCAAGACATGTCATTTCCTGAGCCTCTCATATTTGAGAATAATACAATGTAACATGACATCCTTATTCATCTCCTTAGTCATTAGTTGATCACTTTACACCTACTCATTACTATTCTCCTATCGGTTAGTGAAATATCAAGGTCGTCCATATTGCAATTATCATCAAATCAATGGACATAATGATAATAATTGCCACACTTTTCCATGAATAATAAAGCATCTTGAGCATCAAGGCCTTATTTCATTTGTTACACAACATTCTAATACAAATAATAAATCCTATTGGGCTCCTAAATTCGACTCACCTATATCTAATGAACATCGGGCTAGCATTACTCAAGCAACTCCTAAGAAACAACCTCTCACAAGTAGTTCACCCCCCACTCAACCATCTATGACATCGCCAAGTCCATCATCTACCAACAATAGTTCACAATCTCCTACTATTAATTCCTCTATCATATCACCAAGTCAACCTTAGAAATATCCTTTACAACTCAGTGCAACTTGGCCTCCTCTCAAGTCTAAGCTCCAACCAGTCCCTTTTTCAGAGAAACCAATCCTCCTCCTAGTGTTTATGATATATTTTCACTTTCACCACCACCAAATAGTTCTAGTATAAACTCTGTCCAACAAGGTCCCACCGCATGCAAACTTGGTCTTTAGTAGGTGACTCTTGTCACTCTACCCACTTGATGACACACTCATATTCTTATGGTTCTTATATGATTGTTGAGGGGTATGTTACAATAAAGAACCTCATTTCACCTTACATTAGCATATCTATCTATTACATAACCACTCATACATACATGCATCTATCGATTGTCATGCATACCCAATTTCTCATATTATTTATCCCATTACTCAATCAATCTTACACTCTCTATGATATTTCACCACCTTCATATATCACTTCTTTATTGGTTGTCCAACATCATTTATCAAAAATATATGCATCATCACACACTTGGGGACATAACATCCAACACATCCCCCTATCATGTTAACATTAGCGCATCTCTCCTCTTTGCATTATCATCCCTCAATATCCTCACATAGGCATACTCATCACATGCTTTAGTGTCATAATTACCTGATGACACACTCTTGTGCTTCGGTTCACACTTGACTCTTAAGGCTTACTACACAAAAACCCCACACACTGCACTATAGGCATTACACATTGTGTTTCATTACACATCACGTGTTATACACCATACATTATACATTTATTCTACAATATTTTGACATTTGTGCATTTACACATCATATATCATCCTAGTCTTCATTACATATGAGTCTAGCATTACATCATCTTACATCCTACATTACTATCCTATATACATACATTCTATACATTACATTTTACACATACTACACTTTTACATTGCATATTACACAATGCATACTTCCATATTCCACTCATCACATGGTTAATTTTATCGTTACATACACTACATTGTCTTCTACACGCTGCACTCACTACCCAATGACACACTTTAGTTCCTCGGTCCATACTCGACTACCGAGGGTTTACAAATCAAATGGACCTTACATTCATCATGCGATTATCATTTTACCTTTCATCATGTGACAATCCTAGGCTAGTGACATATGCTTTAGGCTAAATCATCACCTATTCTATCATTTGGTAGTGGTATACACCTTAGGTTACATCACCACTCCCTCTTTTCATTTTGTAGTGATATATGCTTAGGGATAAATCATCACTCATCCATTCATCTTATAGTGATATACGCTTAGGCTAAATCATCACTTATATGTTCATCTGGTCATGATATATGCTTCATCTAGGGTTCACGCACACATTCTCGCTAGGATGCATCTCATCACTACACCTACACATTCCTCATATTTTGTTAAACACAACACACACTTCAACCATTTTGTGATGACGCACTCTCGTTTATGGTTCATTCTTGATTGCTAGGGGGAAAAAAATGAACCTCATTGCATACATTTCCATTCACTCGGGGGCACACATCTCCTATCATTCCATTTTGCATTCCACTCTACCCATCCACAACATACTACATATATTATGGTTGCTTTTATTCTTACTTAAGTTTTTCTTGTTCATGGTCACTTTATTACACATATTAGTTTGATTACTTGTATGTCATTTATCTATATCATCCACACATGCGTGTTCATGTATTTTTCTATTTGTGATCACATATATAGGTCTCTTACATGCAACATGGATGCTTGTCTTCTACCCTTCCTACACTGGTCACTAGGGGCATGTACACATTCGTCTCTTCCAGGTGTTATTGTTTCATTTTATACTTAGAACTTTACATTACTTGGTTATATACGCTTTTGACATACTAGTCATCTTTCTAACATGCTAATAGGTGCTTCATGTGCAACATTTGTTATGTAGGGATATTTGTTTCCATACTTGTTTGTTATATTGTATGTTATTGTTTGCTATTATATGTGGGCCTTTCCCTTTGTTTGGTGTGCACACTTTTTTTTTTTACGACCATGATGGCCTTGTGTGTCTTGTGACATCATGAGTGATGTCCATGTTTGCAACCCGCTTTGTGTGGCTTACTTTTTCTTCTTACGTGTTTACATTACTTCACTGTGACATTGTGAGTGATGTCCCATGTTTATGACCCGCTTTGTGTGGATTACTTTGTCTTCTTGGGTGTTTACATTACTTAATATCTACGTAGATTACACATGTTTTTCATATGCATGCATGTTTTTTCACACATTTCTTTGTCTAGCCTTATTTTCATGCGTGTCTTTGTTTTTACCAAGCAGTTTTTAGGGTTACAGTGCACATGCGGTTGGTTTTATTTTAGGGCCGCATTTCTCCTATCAGTGGCATTGTATACACCCCCAAAGAGGGGGCATCATTTGGGGTTTTTACATACTAACACAAAGATTCTACACCGGTTCGGTTCAGTTATATACATTGAATGGGTTCAGACTAGTCTACGAACCCCATACACAGTGGATTTTATAGAACATGGTGTCCTTAGCATTCTAGGAAGCAGTTACAGGCTTGGAGGTTACATTGGGTGTGCCTCTCTATACTACTTCGGCCAATGGTGTCAGATCACCCAAAAAACTAGGACGTATAGATATCTCTTCACATAAATTTCAGGGAAGTAGTTAAAGGCTAGAGGACATAAATTATTTCATCCCTATACTTCTTTGACCTATGGCATGAGATCACCCAAAAAAATCATAGTACATGATATCCTTCTACACTCTCTTTTCTTGACATGGATCAGGTGCACATGTTCTATTTACACTTTTTCATTTGTGTATTTTACATTTACATGCTTTCATATACATGTGTATTTTACATTTTTGTATTTCACATGCATATATATATATACATACATATTTGACTACTTGATCATTTTCTCCTTACAGGTCCGGCCGTATGAGAAACAAGCATTCAAATGGGGGAAACAAAAACAACGTCAACAATGACACTTTGTGACAACACATGCTTTACTAACCATACAGGTACATCACACATCACAGTAGCTACACACGTGTTCTGCCCTAGGTTCACTTTCATCACTTTTTTTTGCCTTGCGTATTTTTTTTGTCATTCCACGCTTTGTCTAGTCCTTCGGCATGCCTTCTTCATCACTCTACATCGGCATCAAGTACACATCTTTGTCTACTTTATGTTACCAAGCTTTCCACTCACCAACATAAAGTGGGGGAAAATGTAGACACAAAATCATGCACTTTAGACATTATTTATCCCGGTCTCATACTACTATTTAGAAGGTTCTTGAGTGAAGAAATTACTAATTAACCCTCATCTTTTGGCCATCTTGTTTTACCTTATTTCGTCATTGCTGACCTCTTGTACCCATATTCCTAGTTAGATTCTATCATTCCATGTTATTTTAGCCTCGACTGGGGTGCCTGTGGGCACCCTAGTCCCACCAAGGGCACCCCGGTCCTTTTTACACTTTCCCACCTCTTTTTGGGATCTTTCTAGTCGTTTGAGATCTTTATCTTTCTTTTGGTCATCCTTTTGGGGTTAATTACGAAATTAGACCAAGAGAACCCTATAAATATAAAGTTATGAGACCATAATGAGGGACCTAGCATCACTTATTACTATCACTCATCTAGAGTTGCATCCATCTATTGCATTGGATATCACTTACATCCACATAGCTCCATCATCAAGGCACAAGGCTAGGACATCTGCATCACACTTCATAGGGGGGGATTCCATTCTATTTCATGCACACATTCTATTACATATTCTACACGTAGTTATTTCTCGCTACTTCACTAAGTTTGATTATCACAAGAGCAACCTAGGGCATGTTCACAAACACTTACACATAGAACTACATCAAGTCTGAGATGTAGTGCAACGCTCAGTTAGTAAGTCCACCATTATGACAGCTGAGGTCAGTCTAACCCCTTCATATGCATTTTTATTTTTTAGGGTTTTATTATTTTTTGGGGTCTTATAGGTCTTTCTTTCATCTTGGATTATTGGAAACATCTGGCACGGGATAGAAAATCTGATGCGATAAACAACGAGGGTTTCGGACCATCTACCGAACTAGTGAAGATTAGTTTTAGAACTTTTACACGAGACCATGGTACCCATATTACAGACTAGAGCACCCGTGGTTCCCCGGTCCTCCCTCCAGGCGCTCCAATCCAACTAAGTCCTCCAACTCCATCCTTTTTGGGACTTCTACACAGTCGTTCTTGCTTTTGTATTTTCCATTCATCATTGTGACAATGTCCTGCGAGCATCTTCTATTCAACTAAGTTCTTTCCTCTTCCTTCTTGCACATTAGGGTTAGCATTTTATTTTGCATAGTTACTTAGATAATTTACATATTATCCTTACTGCATTTATTTAATTTATTACAGTTGTTCATAGCTTAGATTAATTATCCCCTTATACTACATATTTAGTTAATTTTAGTTAATCAGTCCCTAATGAAATATGCACTTTCGATGTAAGAATGGTTGATGTATGCATATTAGATGATGAAGGATTAAGATCATTTATGGAAGATAAAATAGTATTTTTATTTGATCACAAGAGGTATAAACAATAATATTTATATTGTTAGGATTCTATTATAAATAATGTGGAAAATGTTACGTAACATCATCTAATAAAACATGATTATCACCCATATCATGGGACCCCTCACCTTGTATGGTATTAGGGAAGAATTTGAAAATGAAATGAGTAAAGATATCAGCATATACATGCTCACAATGCCTATAAAAATTACTATCACAGGGTGTTAGTTGATTAACACGAGTGGAGTAAGGGAAATAATCCTTGGACATGCAATATAAATGTTGATAATGATTCATGAGATTCAGAATCATGGTGTACTACAATAAGGATTTGGAGCAATAAATTCAATTCAAGAGTTAGGTTCGCCAAATGTTTACACCACGATTAAATCTATGATGTTATATAAGTGCACAAAAATTAGAAGGATGTTAGGGTTTGTAACTTGTAGATTATACTAGTCTAATTAAATTCCAACATCAATTATGTATAATTAAAATAATGCATTCAAACTTGAAATTATTGAAATGATTGATAAATAATAATTATTTTCTCAAATACATGAGAGGAGAGATAAACTTAGTTGTTCAAGATTGGGCGGCGAGAATCTAGATGTGTAGAATAGTGACATATGAGGATATAGAACTATAGATTCTAAAATTGATGTTTTGGAACTAAAAATTGAGTAGGGGTAGGATCGCACAACTATTGTACGGTCCATGCTAGAACTATACAATCATGACCTAGAGATGTATGGTTTAGACCCTTTGACAATCTAGATCGGTAACTTTTTATGTGCTTCACTTGTCTAGAAATGATATTCATTGTATGTCACTCTTACTCACATAGCTTTAGGATGACCTTTAATAACTTGTAGCAAAAATAAATACCCTAACAACCTCTAGAACCCTTTATAAAATAATTAGTAAACTAAAAGGATAGAACATGTTTATGTGTGGTTATGTTGGACTACCCTTGGCACTCAGACTTTAGTTTCTAAACCAATCCAAGTGTTTCATTACATGCCCTCATTTTGGGATCAAATCTCATGTATTTCTCCTAAATGGTAGTGTAATTTTGTATAACTGACCAATTTTGGAGTGTGTGTGCTCACATTGGCTTGCAATGTAGGCTATTTTCAAATCAACTTGTTGTTAGTCATGTTCACACTCACTTAGGAAGTTAAGCTAGAATTAGGGAGACGAGTTGTTATATTAACAAATTATATTTTGTTCTCATATAGGTTTATTTGAGCATGATTTTAGGGATTTGAATTATTCCCCAATATTAGCTTTTACAACCTATTTTCTAGTTAAGTATAACTATGTTCTAATCCTATATAAGAGGCACTTCCTTTTGTACTAAATACAACACATGCATGAATAGAGACACTGTGCATTATTGTTTGTAAGCTCTTTTTATGTAATTTAGGGATGGATGTATTGTTTTGGTAATGATGTGCCAGGGAAGATCCTTGGTATGAGAGTGTTCCACATCTTATTTGGTATCAAAGTTGTTACCAACCGCCATTTCTCAACCTCACATGTAGTGTAGCCATTATTATCTTTGTAAAAAGAAATTTTGGATTAGAATTGCAGGGTTATGTTGTTGAATTTACAAATTAAAAAACATTACATTCGAAAAAATAATTGAAAAATTTGTAGAGCTACCTTGATATCCTTGCGTTTAGCCCTCACTAGCTCATGCCTCAACTCATCCCGGTTCTTGTAGATTGAAAAATTAGTTGCTCGAAAGTCTCACGATGTACAACTCTTCACACGAGAGCGTATCCACAAATCTCCTAACCAAATATCTTTAAGTTCTTGATCTAACACTCTCCTCGCTTAGCTCGGCCCAAGGCTATAAATGACTTAGTGACTTCCTTTTCATGAGATCTATCAATGTGGATTCAGCCCAATTCAAGCTAATCCCCCTCCTTGGAGTTTGGTTTGAGGTTAGAACTTGTGTTCAATACGCCTCGCTCATACCAAAGCTATTTTGTAAGTGTCGATCTCTCTCTTTTTGTTTCCTCAATCCTTTCCGGGGTTCAAAATTGATCCCATCATATCCCTTCCCAAGGCTTCATTGTTTGGAGTTACCTTCCTCGTCGAGAAAAGGGTGGGTAAAAATTTGCATGTGAAAAAAATCAAATTCTAAAAATCAATTGACAATAAAGAAGTGTAAACTAATTTTTAAACTCTCAAAAGAAGGGCTATGGTGAAAAAATGTATGCCAATTATTTTTGTGAAATTTTTATATCTTAAAAAATATTTTTGATGACTTCTATAAACAACCACAACCATATTTCCAAACTTTATGCATGACTCATATATACGTTAGACAATGTGTAATACTTGAAATCACCAAAAGTATTAATTTAATAAAAATACTACTACTATAATACTATTAATCTCAAATCCCAAGTTTCTAACAAGTTGTTGATGCTAGCTCAGTGAATATTTGAGCACAAATACCTAAAAACTAAATATTTAATATTGTCATTTACGGTGCCTTTTCTTGGGATTCATTCAGATGTTTTATCTACCACATTGTACTTGTTTATGTTTATTTGTTACATGAGCCACCCCGAGAGAAATAGAAAATAGATAGGATCAACGTGCATACAAATATCTAAACACTTGGTAGCCTGTACAACTTGATTCAGAACAAATACAACATTTAGAGTGGCCACTAGTTTGGATATGGATATCTGAGGTTAGGGAAGAGCTTCGAGAAAAGTGTTGGATTGATCTCAAAGAGTGGCTTAAATTTGTGACTCACAATGTAGGGTGTCAAGAACGATTTATGGGAGGCGAGATGAGTTCACAATGGTCTTGATCCAAATCATGTAGATCAATATGAGATCAGTATGTACACAATCCATGGGGCAAGATGATTGGATTAGCTCTATTTATATGCAATGGAGAAGTATCTCAAGGAGAAGATAGATGGGGCTTACTTTCAAGAAAAACAAAGGTTGAGTCACTTGAGGAGCTCACCCATTATGACCCTTGTAAATAAGAACCAAGCTAAGTGTCGAGTTGCTTCCTAATGCAAAGGTTGATTGGACCTATTTGAGATGGAATAATGCAAGGAAGAGGAGAGGAGCTCATTTCAGAGGAGGATAATAGGTAGAGATAATATTCTTCATCCATTGAAAGAACCCCTCCAAGTCATCATTGGTATCTTATCTCTAATTGTTGTTCAATAGCAGTGATGTGGAGGCCAAAAAGAATTTTATATTTATATTTTTGCTCAAGATAATGATGCTCAATTCTATGCCTAAGGAGCCGAGAAAGAGGTTTGTGAAAAATTTTAGGGAGGATTACAAAGGGTGTGTTTGTGTTTAATGGAATGCTCTAATTCAGTAAAATATCATTTTTATGTCATTAGATATGAATGCATATTGTGCACAAAATAAAGCCCTTGGCTTTGAACTAACCAAGAATATCTCAATGTATCTGTTGGTGACATAGTTAGTTTGGGTTTTTCAATACATGGATACAAATTTAATTTAACTTATTTAGAAATTATCTAATTCAACACATTTTACTAGTTATAATTTACATGTGTTTTAATTTTAGTGGTTAAAATATGAATGGATTTTTTTATTGAAGTTGTAAGAATCCAAATGGGTTTTAATTCTAGCATTAAAATCCATGTAGAAGTTAAAATTATTTATTTTATTATTTAAAAGTTTTCTTCATGATTTTGATAAGAGATCCTTGTGTCCCACACACAGTTCGATGGTATTTATGTGTTTACTGATATGTGTGTCTTCTTGTCTCATTTCAATTGTTTGTCTATGTATTTATTTATTAAATTTATTCAATGCTTATTTTAGTTATAATGATTTTTAGGAAATTATAAAATTACAAATTTGGGCTTTCTTTACATCATAATTTGATTATTTTACTAGTTTAAATGCATCTTAATTTTACACCATTATGATTGAGGGGTCATTTTGTTTAGATTATTTGATTTTTTTATTTAAGGTGCCAATCAACTGGTGATTTTTTAAAAAATATATCATTAAAAAAACATTCTTAATTTTTATGACATGTGTACTTGATTTATTCTTTTCATATGAAGTGTAAAATATTTATATTTTTTCATCATGGAAAGTCTGGTCCAATATTTGCCCTTCACAATAAAATTCAAAGTATCCCTTAAATATTGATCTCTGCTTACCACTGGTATGGAGAGAGAAATACCAAAATAAAAAGTTGTGTCATGAACATAAGAGGTTTTATGTTGCTTTGATTAAATAATATTCTCATAATTGACAACAAAGTGGGTGTAGAGATAAATAAGTTGTAAAAGAGATAAGGATATGAGGAGATTGGATTCTGAGTGTGAGAATTTGTCTTAGCAAGGGTACATGGTTAAATGTAGAATTACACAAGGACAAGTTACCAAATTTTAGTGTCCACACATTCTAACACGAACACAAGAACAATGACAATCGAGAAAAGACAAAGTGAATTTTTCCTTTGAGTGGAAATTTCCAATTCCACACTTAAAAATGGGAAAATGTAGACACTCAATTTTGGTAACTTATCCTTTAGAAATGACAAGTTTGATTTTGTTCCTATAATAAATAGATGCTCACATTCTAAGCTACAATGACATATCCTTCTCTAGCTCTTATGACTTATTAATATTTACACACTTCTTTGTTGTTCATTTATTTAATATTAATTATCCAAAGCAATATTTTATCAACAAATATTATTCCCAAAATTTGGCTCTGTCATCATTAATTTCTTGTACAAAATCGTACATTGTGGTACAAGACTGTACCACGATATATTATGACTTGTATGGTCTTGTCCTCCCTCTTTTAATGATTCTTTTCTTAATTTGAAAATCTTGTGTGTTGTTTCATCTTCCCTAGGTTGGCCTTAGTTTTAAATCTAACCTACGGAAGCCTATATAAGAAATTCAAGTGCACTTCATAAATCACATGGCATTCTCAAGCACTCTTACTATAAAATATAAACACTAAAGCACTCAAGGCTCTCCTAAATATTCCTGATGAAGTTGTACATCTTATAAAGTAACCTCTACACAAGTATAAAGAACTCAAATCAAGTTAAAGAGAATAGCTTCCTCCATTACCAAATATTCAAAGGTCTTAGAGCTACGTCTTAGCAAGATTGAGTCACTTCAATCATTGCTAAAGTTCTTAAGGGACAAAGGGAATTAGTGTTGGCATAAGAAGTGCATCACACCACACTAATACTACGTTGTGTATATCTCTATTGTATCTATAATTATGTCTTCTATTTATTGTGTCAAGATACATGAGGGAAACAAAGGGGTTTGGCTTAGATTGCATACACTATTTGTACCAACACTACAAGAACTACATGAGGATTGCTCCCAGTCAAGGGGATGTAGTGTAGTGCTTAGATTGCTTTAACAGGGATTGAACACCAGGGTCATTCCAACCTCACCCACAAATGGATTTATTCTTTTTTATCTGATTGTTTGATGAATTTTACTGTAGGTATCTAGTGTTTTTTTATTGTTTCAGTTATTATAGATGGTTCCAAAGATGTGTGAACCCTAGAGATAGACATTGCCAAGTATTTCCAAACCAATGATAGGTAATTGAAGTAACACAACTCCATCGATTTTTAGGACAAAACCGTATGAAATAGGACCTGGTTGTACCACGACCAAATATGATCTAGACAATTCCATACATGAGTAATTTCCATGCACAGTCTCTTAAATGAAGAATTTTCAAGTTTTGATCTTCCGTTCAATCCAGTGTGCACATCCAAATCACCTATGTAACTCTTTATACAACTACTTTTGCATACCTTCTTGTGTTTTGCACTATCATTTCATCATTTACTATATATATATATATATATATATATATATATATATATTCTTGATGGTATGATTCATCTAGATTATTTTATTCAAAATATTCTACTTGTAACATACCTTTCATCCTTCTATAATAAATGTCATACATAGATTTTTAGGGTGTAAACACTATAGAAAAAACAAAAAATCATTTAGATCCAAACTGGAAAAAGATGCCCACCACCAATTATACAAGAGGGGAGAAAATTTTCATTAAAAAATGGGAGCATAATCAATAAAGAGTTGTAGAAAAAGAAAAAAATTGGGTATCCTAAGGCAACGGAAAAAGGTTTCAATGTTATCATAATATTTGTAAGTTAATTGATTAATGTCATATATTTTTTCTTATAGATTAGTATTTTCATTCTTTTTTATGTAACTATATTTCTAATTACACTATTAATTACTTTTATTTGTTTTAGAAAGCCTTTCAAGTCTCTCCCTAATGGTCACATCTAAGTGGTAATGAAATAATTTTGGAAGTTAACAATTTGAATCCGTTTTCCCCCTCCGCATCTGCTCACTTGTTGCTCGCTGCCGCTGCTCATGGCTCTGCTTTCGCGATTCATGATTGCCATCGATTGCTCCGCGATTGCTCCGCGGCTGCTCCGCAACTGCTCCGAGATTGCTCCGCGACTGTTCCGCGGCTACCATGGTTTCTACGCGGGCTTCATCTAAAAAAAGGGTTCGAGGAGGCACGAGCATTGCCAGAGGTTCGCCCCTCTCAGTTCGAAATGAGGTCCCTATTAATGGCGGCGAGAAACCAGTGGTATCTGTGGGAGGCGGATGCAAAAATGTAGAGGAAAATAAAGCACCAATCTCATGGATTGGTATGGCTTGCAATACTAACCAAGACCCCCATATCAAAACAGGGGTGTTCACTCATGGGACAGGTAAAGATGGCTCAGTCAAAGATTCATTATCTCCTTTAAAACTCAATACTGGTAACTGCAGGTTGCAAGAGACTAAGAGTGGATCTGGTGATGGAGGAAGAGGTACAGGGGTAAGCCAGAACCAGGACAATCTAAACAGCAACAATAGGTCCGGATCTTATGCTTCAGCGGTCTCCAAACAGAAGGAGAATGTCAGAAATGAGCTCTTAAAACCCTCCCAGGAGGTCCCGACGCTGAAAATCGAAGAGGATTTACTTCTAAAGGTTCTTAAGGAGGAGGAAAATCTCTCCCATCTGGGGCTCATATGCAGATTTCACAAATTTTGGCCTAAGCTTTCTCAGCTTCATGACTGGATAGCCCAGAGATGGAGAGAAAAAATACAAGGTAAGATTGAGCTTTATCCTTGTGCTAAAGCTTACTTCATTGTTGTCTTTGAAACCCCTAAAGATAGGGATTTAATTTTTAGCCAACATTGGGTTTGGGGGGAACATGGGCTTATGTCCAAACCATGGTATCCATCTTTCGACCCATTAAAGGAGTCTTTTGATACCTACCCGATTTGGGTTCGTTTACCAGGACTCCCATTGCAGCTTTGGAACAGATCTTGTCTCATTGCTATAGGGGATACCTTAGGCTCATGTGTGCTTGATTGATGATAAGACCTCCATTCAAACCCATACTACTTATGCTTGAATCCTGGTTGATCTCGATACCTCCAAATGTTTACCAGCAGAAATCAATCTTCAGATTGGAGCCAGGCTCTGGGTGCAGAGGATAGACTATGAGAGACTTGCCTTCAGATGTAGGCGTTGCTTCCAAACTGGTCATGTTACAGATGACTGTGAACACTCCAAACGTAAGACCAAAACAGCCTGGTGGAGGGATTCTCTACCTGAACATCTTACAATCGACTCAAATCCGGCTAAGGATTCGAGTGCCCCCCTGCAAGCTAACTCACCCATCATGGTTGATTCACAGACCAATACAGAGAAGCCTCCAGATTATTCTTTACAGGCTGCTGATTCAGTGATTAAAGATATTCCGACCTCCCATTTGGGTCACTCCCCCATCAAACCTATTGCAGTTTTTCCGACTGTAGTGGATGTGGAAAATCAGGAATGGACAGTGGTGGATCGGAAAAAGAAGGGTAATGCCAAATCTAAATCCCCCACCATATCGGACAAGATTTGATTCTTGTCTTTTTGGGCGCTATCATTGCTACATTTTGGCTTATGGCTCAACTACGGAGTTCTTTAGGCAAATGTGTTGTTGTTTTGTTGCTGTTTTGTTGCAGCTGGTTTGCTTTTGTTGGTTCCTTCCTTGTCAGTTTTTGTTGGGCTCTTTTGTGATGATCGTCTGGTTGTTTTCTCCGTTAGTGGTCGGCCGGAGTACATTGTTATCATTTTTGTGGCCGGACCACTGCGTGTTTCTTTGTTTGATCACCGTCCGGCGGTGTTTATTTCTTTGTTGTTTCTTTGTTGATTGTTTCTTTGCAGACTGCGTTCTGCACTTGGTCCTTATTGTTATATCAGGATGTTGATCCTTTTTTTCGAGCTTTATTTTCCTATTAAGCTTCGAGCCTTGCATGCATAAGGTATAGTCCTTTCAAAAACTATTTGCCAATAATAAAAAAAAATAATGTTGGGTAAAACCATTGAGACGCATCGAAGTCATAAACAACATTCCAAGTAGGCATAATAAAAGGATGTTCGTTGTATGATACTAGGATTTACACTTGAAATAGAGACCCATAATAACCAAGAAGCCTGTTCGACACCTAATAAGATTCAACCCTACTAAAGGATGTAATTACTAGTGACTAAACACGTACACCAAAGAAAAAATATGCCCAATCAAAATAAGGAAGGATTTGAGTTTCTTCAGTCTAAGTTTCGATTTATTTGTGGTTTATTTCCTTTTGTTGCTTTGATTCACATGGAAAACCAAACAATGCACATGGTTTTATATATTTCAAGTATGTTTATATATTATGGATCTCCCCATTAATGTTTTCTATATCCCAATAAATTATTTTCATAGTTTCCATAGCCTCCATTCCCTCATCCAATACTCTTTTTCTACAAATGGCATTACTTTGAATTCTATCAGTATCATTGTTGATAATTTCTAGGTATTGCAATTGGGTCATGAGTAGTTCCTTGTGATCCTCCTTGACAATCCTTATTGAATGCTCAAAAACTTGTAGGGCCCACACATCTCCACCAATCAAAAATTAATGATGTTTAACATTTTTTGGGATTGGTTTTTCAATTGGAGAAGAGCATGGACCCCATCAAGTTTATGAGTGATAGATAAGGTCATCCTGAAAAAGTGCTAAATATTACTAATTATTTTATTGGTGGAGAGGCTCTTGAGCCCTACCACTTTGTGGGTGTTGGGTAAGTATTTCCCCTTTGCACTAGGTTGATTTAAATTTTGTAGATATCTCCATTTTCCTCTAGTTCATTACAAATATCTCTCATCCCATTCTTGGACTCAACGTTGAGAACATGGTTACTATGAGTTGAGCATTAGGGGGTGAACTTTTCAAAAAGGCGAGATGCCTTCTTGGGATCCTCACAGTTGTTTTTCCTCCTTTTGAAAAATAATATTGATTTATTTAGTGAAGGTTTTAAATATTTCTCCCCTCCTTTTTACCTTTCTATTCTCTAATCATTTTCCTATAGATATATCTACCATCCTCCTTGATTGATCCACCATTGAAGTAGGATCAACTATTATCTTTATTGTTGTCATCTTGAGTGTTAATAATTTATTTTTCTCTTGAAGATCCTTCATCAACATTTTTGAGATAAAACTCGTCATCCATTAGATTGGGTTACTTGGAATCGAGGCCTTCTATTGGCACTTTATCCATCCACCCTCCTGAAAATCCTTACTTGCATGAACCTAAATTCATTCTTGTTGTTCAAATTTGGTTCTCTTATGTCAGTGTTGTAGTCACTGAAACCTTCACACGTAATTGTGTTATGGTTTTACATCAATAGATATTCGTTGTGTTGATTAAAAGGGTATTTGTTTCTCCTTTGATGTACATTATCCAATTTTTGCCCCGAGGCAAAATTGGATAAACATGACCTTACACGAGAAACAGAGGATCAATTCGGCCATGAGAGATCACATTTTAGGCTCGGGCCGAGCAAGTTAGAGAAACAAGGCGAGCACATTACGAAGATTTCAATAAATGAAGAAGCTCAAGTCTGAATTTTGGAATTCGAAGGTGGGGTTGTTCAGAGGTAGGCCAAGGGAATCCAGAGACTCAGTGGAAAGAAGCATGAAAAAAGGAGAAAGAAGGTCTGAAACCCAAACTCCAAAATTGAGAGTTCAGGGTTTGGGGGTTTCAGAGGTTTCACAAGCTCACGATGAATAGTGCCACGCAGGGAAGGAAAATTTTACTCAAACACGAAGTCTAAAATCAGACTTCGGGCTTTCGAGATTTCGAGGTTTCATGCTCCTGGATGGATGAATAGTACCTAAAACCTTGAAATTGAACCCTTGAAACACCGAAAACTTGAAACCCTTGAAACCCAAACCCCAAAAACATAAAGATCTGAAACCCAAAGTCTGAATTTCAAACTTCGGGGTTTCGGCATTTTAGAACCTTGTACACTAGTGTGCTCGAATCACCACTTGAAGTCTAAAACCTAAAGTCCGAATTTCAAACTTCGGGGTTTTAGAATTTTGGATGTTTCATGAGCTTAGGAAAGTGAATAGTAGTTGCGACCTCCAAAGCATTAACTCCCAAAGCTCAATCACGAAAGTCCAAATTTTGGATTTCGAGGTTGCAATGCATTTTGGAGTCTAAAAGAAGATCAACCACTCACATTTATTACATAATGACACCCTCATCTTTAGATGGCCATAAATTTTGATTGGGAGCTCATATTTGCACAAAATTGGACTTTTTGAAATCTCTCAGTGTCCTCTACACAACAACGATTGGTTTTCTTAATTTTAGTAAGGTTAAGTATTTAAAAATGAAGAAATACAATCCGCCATTTTAGAGGATGTTTCCAAGTTTCTCACCTACCCAAATGATGAAGGTATGGGATTCTTTTCTTCCCCAACAAGGCAAAGTACATAGAGGTATGGGTTTTGCAGTGGAACCCATAATCATTGCAAGTGATTTTAATGCATTTTTGGGTGGTTGAATCAAGATTTTGAATTCATTCTCTCTCCCTTTCTCTCATTCTTCCTATATATTGTAAGGAGGGGATCTTTTTAAAATGGTTGGACACCTTGTATATGCCCCTCCCTTCTTGTTCTTGTCTGTAAGAGATTTTGTGGAGATTCCAAACCTCCCTACTATATATTATAATGCAAAATTTGTGCCTTTGGCCCTAAATGTGATGTATTATATCAACTCTAAGAGCAATAAAATCATATATGTGGATTTTCAAACCCTCATATATGTTATATTGCATCTTTCTAATCTTCTATGACATGCGATATTATTGTGTATTGTTGTTGTTTTCATTGCAAGGTTCTAGTAGTGTTATGTTTATTGTGTAGGTTGTTCAACATCCTTCTTGGTGCATCACCTTCCCTTAGAGTAGGTTTTAATTTTCATGCATTTTCTCTAACTCTATCTCCTTGGGAAAACATTAGATTAGGGTTAGATCTACAACTCTCTACACTTTAGAGTAATTGGCACTAGGTGTTAACTTTTTAATCTACCTTGAGAAGCAGATGTTGAAAGTAGTCAGATAATTTTTTTGAAAAAATCCTTGTATGGAAGTTTTCTGTAAAGAATTTGAAAATTCTCTAAGTCCCAAAATTCATTTCAAGTTTCAGATTTTCAGAATTTTCTCTTGGAGTTTTAATGGCGCAAGTTTGATTTTTGTTTTAAAATCTCGAAAGTTTCAAAACCCCAAAGTCTTAAAATTTAGACTTTCGGGCTTTTGGGGTTCGTAGAGATTTTACTTTGCGGATTGGAAATTTTAGACTCGGAGTTCCGAAGTCCGAAACTCTAAAAGTCCAAAATTTCAGACTTTCGGGATTCAAAACTTTTTGTCATAGTTTTGAAATGTCTCTCAAAATCTTCAAAGTCCGAAACCCTGAAAGTCCAAATTTTCATAATTTCGGTCTTTCGGGTTTCAAAAATTTTGTCGTACTTTTGGTTAAATTTCTTTTGGACTTTCAAAGTCCAAAAGTCCAAATTTTTGAACTTTCAATTTTTCGCATTTGAACTCTCGGGTCCTTTTGAGATTTTTCACTTTCAGACTTCCAAAGTCCGAAAGTCTGAAAGTCTGAATTTTCAGAATTTTGGGCTTTTGGGTTTCGGAGAACTTTCTTTTTCCATTTTGCATTTGTCATCTCCAAATCTCTGAAGTCTGAAACCTCGAAATTTCAAAATTTTGGAATTTCGGGCTTTCGAGTTTCGAACCTTTCGGAGATCTTTGTGCAATTAATTTTTCACCAACCTCCATATGGATCGTATTTTTCACAATAAATATCATAATTTCTATTTAAACTCATTTTTTCTCTGTCATTTTCACCTGACACTTTTACTCTGACATTCCATTTTCTTGCACTTTTCGACGTCATTTTCAAGGTATTTTAACTTGTTTATTTTCTTTTTGGTTTTAGATCTTTTATTGCTTTTTGTTCCTCCTTGTTTATTTTCCTTTGTTTCCTTCTCTGTATGCTTTTCGAAATAACAAACTCCTTGCCACCATGTTTATTTTTGTGTTTGAGGTTTCCACAGGCATCTAGGTTAAAACAAAGATCCACTCAAGTTTTCACCTCTCGGATATTCTCGATTTTTGGAGATCTTCTTTGATGATTTTGGAAAAACCTTTTTCGAAGAATTCCATTTCAAATTTTTGAGAATTCCATTTCGGGTTTTGGAGAATTCCATTTCGGGTTTTGGAGAATTCCATTTCGGGTTTTCGGGATTCTTAATTTTGGAGATTTTTGTTTGAAACTTTGGATTTTTTTAATCTGGGTTTTTCGAACTTTCACTTCGTTTTCTATTTGATTTTCGATATTTTCGGTTTCAAGATTTTAGAGGACAGGTTTGCATGTACTTCATTTTTTTCATTTCGAACTCGAATTTTTTTGGAGAATTTCGTTTCAGGATTTTGGGACCTGTCATTTCGGATTTTCTCAACTTCAGCTTCCGAAACATAGAATTTGATGTCTACTTCCACATCAAAGGGAAAAGAAAAGATGAAGTACTCATTTCTTGGGGTTGCTCCTCACTCTTACTTGTCCTCTAATGTGGGAAATATAGGAGACACTGACTTGGGACAAATTGATTTTCTTGATTTCTAGGAAAGAGTGAAGGCTCAATAAGAAACCATGATGCATGTTATCTATGACAATGGGTTCTTCCTGGCTTCCGGTTTCCCGCATCTATGCATTGCCCAGAATTTGTTCTAGCTACATTAGATCACTTTGACAAAGAATCTTTGTCAGTCAAAGATGATGATGGTCAGGTAGTAATCCGTTTGGACACAGATTTCTTTGAAGATTTGCTCAAATTACCCGACGTTGAAGATTACACTTTGATATTTCACCAGAATTAGCAGTAGAGCATTGGGATAAGGAGGTGGAGTCATGCACAAAAGTCATGATGAAGAGTTATCTGGCCAAGAGTGTCGTCAAGTTGCCAAAGACCATGCATCGGTCGGACTTCATTCAAGAGGTCAATGACATCATCATACTATTAAGCATAGTTTCTGGACTTCCTTTTACCAAAGATTTCCAAGAATGGATGTTCTTATACATTACCACCATAAAAAAGAATAAATAATTTATCAGATGGGGAGAGCATATCAACAACTCTATCTGCTATCAGTTGAGTAGGGTGCTGACCACGAACAATTTTTACATGACTTCTTTTCTGGTGTATGTTGCTACTACAATGGGAGATTTTGTTGGGTTGAATACTAAAGGTATTCGTAGCTCCTCTCAAATTTATGATTTCTATCCTCAGCTCACACTGAATGAAGGGAGTAAGCATTTTCGTAGGGTAAATGACGCCTTCTTTACGGTTATTCTCTACTATTTTGATAAAGAATTATACAATCGAAGGATTTATGATGAAGCCTTCAAAGAAGTGCGAGAGTGGGGAGAAATCTACCTTTAGTTTCCCACATTTACTTACCTTCGTTTTCCCGAATTCATAGCTGCTCTTAGCAAGTTTCCCATATGTCCTCTCCATAAGTGGGTTCTCCTTGAATTGATTCACCAATTGTTGGATTATCATCGAATCTAGAACAAACACCACAAAGAGGGGATGCATTTCCCCATTTCAATTGGTAGATACACTTGCCCCAATATTCATAAGGCTAAGAATGTGGATGCAAGATGGGTGAAGTTACTTTGCATACCTTCCATCCCCGGACCAGCTTCGACTACTAAGGGGAAAATTCGGTGAAACAGGACGGTCCAGTGCTCACATGCCCCAACTAGAAGACATCTGGATCCATTTTCGGGATGAATATATCATCCAACAGAGAGATTATGAGAGGTTGACTTTGGAAGAATTTAGATAATTTGGGATAGCTGATGTGCCAGAAGATATGAAAGATAATGATGAGGTATTGGATGAGGCCTACAAGAATAATGATGTTTCCAATCAACCACTACCATGGATTGATTGGTATGTAGAAGAATGTTCCAATACAAAAGAGAGAGAGGGGCCATTTTGAAGAGAACTCACAGTTGGTTGGTTTCCTTGGGAATCTCACCCAAGGGGATAAAGCAACCTACAAAAATAGGAGTTCTTATAACCATAATCCAATCAACACCTCCAAAGGGAAAGAGGGTGACCCAGAAACCCCAAATGGTGCCCAAAAAGATTTCATTTGTCGTTGGAGGCTCATCTCTCTCCAAAACATCTATTCCCAAGGCTATGTCTCCAATAGCACCCGTGGAAGAAGTAATTGAAGTAAGTGATTCTCCCAGTGCCCCACAAGGCCCATTATTTCCCTCTTCTCTTCCATTGTCTCTTCCTATACCAGTTCCTTCCACTTCTACCATCTTTTCCCCTTCCTCATCTCCTTCCATGGCCCAGGTATTCTCATCCCTTCCAGTTCTTTCAGTTGGAGAAACTATTGGGTCACCCATTTCTTCCACACTTCCATTTCCTTCCATCTCATTCCCTAACATTGTTGTATCAACTCCTATGGTTGTCCTCACATCCACCCCATCCATCACTACCACTACCATTCAAGTGCCAGTTAATGTTTCTAGTGCTATTGTCACATCTAATGTTTCAGGTACTAGATCTATGGCTCCTCCTTCATCGGTATCAACTATTCTAGAATGGTTGTTTAGGAAAAATCCTAAAAAAATAAGAAGGTGACCCTGGAGATGTGATAGATCTCATCATATTAGAACATATGCCCAAGAGACAGGCCAAGAGGCCAAGAACTATTTCAAGTCTGATAACAAATCCATCTGGGGAGTGGGTCATAGAAGTTTCTACTCCCGTCAAGGGAAAGACTAAGGAGACAATCACATCGTGGATTATCAGATCTCTAGGTTTTCATTGGGCAAAGCTACCCATGAGGGGGCTAAGAAATATGTACACACTGCTCTTGGGGCTCTAATGGAGAAGTATGACAAAGATAAGGCTACGAAGGATGAACTCAAAGCTAAAGTCGAGCATCTCACTATGTTGCTACGCAAGGTGACCCAACCATCCACATCCACCGAGATCTCAACTACTACGGCCATGACAATTTCATCTACCATAGATGACTTTTCTTATCACGAGCTTAAAAAGCTAGGCCAGAAAGGGAGATAAATCAATGGATGGATAGATAGAATATTACAGAAGCTAATCCTTTAATCAAGGAAGGCTTGTTGAAATCTATAATGATCTGTAGGTTGGAAAGGCTAATATCTGCAAAATGGATGAAGCCTTTTCCAAAGATAACAATAATCTAAATCTGAATTTGGAAACATGGAGTGAGATCATATCACAAGACCCGGACTTGCTCCTTCAAGAGGATGTGATCGATGATATTTCTAAGTTTTTTGAATATCAGAAAGCCATGGAATTCTGGTGTCAAGTGCTACAAGATCTAATAAAAAATTTGGATGATAAACAAGTGGAGATCAAAGATTCCTTGAATGATATCTCCAAAGAATTCAATAATGTTAATTGCATGTTCTTCAATGAAAACATCGATGCTCTTCTTGAGGAGAAATTAAAGAAAATTTCAAGGAGTTGGTTAAAAGCGCGATGACAAGGTCGCAGAACTTTCAACTGTGATTCCATTGATAGAATGGTCTTATGCCAAAATTTCATAGTAAGGCTAAGGAAAGTTGTGAACAAACTCAGGAAGGTTCCAGTTATGATCACAAGGGAAATTGAAACAACATGGATGTAGTAAACCACTATGCATGTGGACCTGGGGAAGAATAAATTAAAGGATTCATTAACCGATTCATGGAATACAAGCACCAACTTGCTCTGTTGAAGGAAGGACAACAAGAAACTACACAGGAAGAAAGCATCACAGGACCAGGCAAAGGCTGACTGACCATGGGAGAGCAGATCGAAGCTTTTGGTTAGTCAAAGTTGTAGGGTTGACTGAGTCAAGCCCTTGCAACTAATTTGCTATTTTTATGGGAGCTTGTTCCCTTAATTTAATAACATTTCTATTTTTAGAAAAATGTTAGTTAGGGGCCCAATGTCATGGCTCAGCCTAAAAACTTATAAATAGTTGAGTACTTGGAGTTTTTAGGAAGAACATAATAGAGATTTTTGGTGAAGTTGCTCTTCAAGCTTGGAAGAGTGCTTCAAGAATTTGTGAGACCTTTTAATCATATTCAGAGTTATACCTTGTTGTGAGAATCTAGTTTATTGTGTTGAATGATTAATCTATGCATGCTTTGTGAATGTGTGATTCCTTGGTATGAATGATTAGTTTACCTTTATTCTCGAGTTATCTAGTTGCATGTTGTGAGAGAATAGTGTGATTATCTTTTCATCAGTTGTGAGAAGTTTATTTTCCTTTTGTTGGTCAAGGTTGCATTATCCTTAATCAACTAAATGGATGCTTAACTTGTGCATGTGTTCTTCTTTTTGATAGATTAATTGTGTATCAAATCAAATCTGGTTTCTCTCTTATGTATGCTCAAGTTTAACAAAGGAACGTATGCCCTTGGTTTGTGGTATTTTGTACCCTTTCCAAGCTACAACTGGTGAAGGTGATTAACGATGCAAGCATCCTACCCACATTAACCCTTCCGAGGTTAAACACCCCTTTATTTGGTGCATCACTGTCCCTAGTATAGTTTCATTTCTGCAAATCTTTTTCCCTAAAACTCATGAAATGTTAGCCTAGGATTAGATAACCATTTTATACACTAGGAGTAGTAAAGCACTCAGTTTAGGTAAAGGAAGTCAGCCTTCTCCGAAGGTTCGCCTCTAGCCCAAGTCCCACAGCTTGATAGGTGATCCCATGTGTCACAATCACACCAAACATTCTTAAAGCATTTTGGCCATTTGGGGGTGCAGTTGTTTTGTGACAACACTAGGTTAGGATATGAAGCCGACATATGCTCTTCCTTTCATGTTCAAAGGGTTCGATGCTCTTCCTTTCCTTTACAAAAATTTACTATTCTTTGTAGAAAAACTACAATCTTAAACAATGAACAAAAAATAAGTAGAACAATAAAATTAACTTGCATATATAAAAATAGGGTAATTTACTCCAATCGGCATTGATGTGTGTAATCTATTAATTCCTTCAATTCATCAGAGCTTCGCCTCATTACATTAGAGTTTTGCATGTAACACTCTTTCTTACATCTACAACTTTAGTTGTATACATACATTCAACTACAATTGTTACTAATTAAATAACCTCCTATAACTCTAAAAACATAGTAATCTAAATTAAACTGCTGCTTTAAATCTGCCACATGTTGTGAATGCATAAAACAAACTACTTTTATTTTGTTTGATTTAAATCTATTCCTAAAAATAAAAATCTAACTAAAGATACGGTGCATGCTAAACTAAAGCTAAACTTAGCTTTCCTAAAAAGCTACGGGAGGAATTATATGCTACACATGCATATTTCCAACACACCCCCTTAATTTCGAACATGTATCTTTCACTATTATGGAGCTGAGTTTGTATTTTCAGATCTACAATATGCATGATCAAAAACTCCCAAACAAAATCTTAAATATTCAAAAATTCCTTTGCCAAAGCCTTTGTAAAAATATCTGCAAATTGATCTTCAGATCTGCAAAATTCAAGACAAATTTCTTTGTTGTTTACAATCTCTCGATGAAATGATACCTCGTATCAATGTGCTTTCTCCTCTTATGAAAAACATGATTTTTGGACAACACTATGGCTGAGTTGTTATCAAAAAAATATGTGTAGCTTCCTCTTGTTTCTGCGTCAAATATGTCAACACTCTTCTCATCCAAACAACTTGATATGCTGCTCTTGTTGCTTCTACATACTCTAATTCTACTGAAGATAATGTGACGATGGGTTGCTTCTTTGATGCCAATGAAACAACTCTTGTTCCAAAGTGAAAAGTAGAGATGGATGTGCTTTTCCTGTCATCTATACTTCTAGAACTATCACTATTTGTATAACCAATGAGTTTGAACTCATTTGAACTTGAATATATAATTCCATGATTCTTTGTTCCATGCACATACCTCAAAATTATTTTTCCATCTTTCCAATGTGAATCTTTTGGATATTCCATGAACCTTGATATGAGCCTCACACCATACATAATATCAGGCCTTTTGGTCATCAAATACATAAGACTTCCAACCAATTTTTTAAATAATGTTGGATCCACCAATGATGCGCTATCCTCTTTTCTCAACTTCAAACCTACTACAACTGGTGTTGGTGTTGGCTTACAATTAAACATGTTAAACCTCTTCAAAACATCATTTTCATACTTTTCTTGTGAGATAAAACTTCACCTTCTGATTGTTAGACTTCAATGCCCAAAAATTAATGCATAAGACCAAGATCTGTCATCTCAAATTCCTTCTTCATGGCTGATTTGAATGAATTTGTAGATATATTTCCAGTAATGATAAAATCATCTACATATAAAAAAATTATAATCTTACCTTTCTCATTTATCTTGGTGTATAAGGTAGGCTTACTTCTACTCCTAATGAAACCATTCAAGTCAAATTAGAATCAATCCTACATGTACCAAGCTCTATGTGCTTGCTTGAGACCATAGAGTGCTTTCCTCAAAATGTATACCTTTGCTTCATGACCTTCAATCTCATAACCTTCTGGATGATTCACATAAACTTCCTCTTCAAGGATGCCATTCAGGAATTCTGATTTTACATCCATTTGATAAATAGGCCATTTTTTTGAGCTGCAATTGTTAAAACAATTTTTACCATGTCCAAATGTGCTTTCACCGATGCAAATGTTTCATTGTAATCCACTCCATATTGTTACGTAAAACATCTTGCTATCAGCCTTACTTTATGTTTCTATACTTTTCCATCAGCATATTATTTCGTCTTGTAGACCCACTTGACTCTTATCACGTTCTTTC
Organism: Taxus wallichiana var. yunnanensis; assembly: GCA_018340775.1. Classification (NCBI taxonomy): domain Eukaryota; kingdom Viridiplantae; phylum Streptophyta; class Pinopsida; order Cupressales; family Taxaceae; genus Taxus; species Taxus wallichiana. The sequence goes on from CM031241.1 coordinate 611,227,754, forward strand.
CTTTTAGAAGATCCACCAACTCCCAAGTCTAATTTTTCTATATAACATTGATCTCATCATCCATGGCTTGTGCCCAAAATTCATTCTTTATAGCCTCTTCAAAATATATTGGATCTGTAGCTTTAGAAAACAATGTAAAAACTAAAAATGAATTAGTTGTATCAACATTATAAATGTCACTAAGACTCTATGTTTTCTGCTACGCAGGACTATTCGATGCAGGACTACTTTGTGGTGATGGACTTACTTCAGTGTTATTTTTGACGTCTCTTGCATGGCTGAAGATGGCTGAAATATTAGAGACCTCTGAACTGTAGATGGAGGTGTAGCTTGTGCTACGACTTGTGATGCATGTCCAAGATTTGTAGATACAATACCTTGCTGCTCTAAAATTTCATCTTCCATATCATCATGCGGAATAGTTGCTACTATACTCACTATTTTCTCCATACTTCCATCCCATGCTTTATTCTCATTGAAATGAACATCTCTGCTACTCATAACATTTCTAGTAACTAGATTGCACAACTTGTACACTTTTTTATTCTCAAAATACCCAACAAAAATACACTTTTCTCCTTTGTTATCTAACTTCTTCCTTATCTCATTAGGTACATGTGCATATGTTACACAACCAAAAACTTTGAAATGTGAAACATTGTGTTTCCTGTTTTTCCATGCTTTTTGAGTAACCATGTTTGTAACAAGTTTTGTTGGACACATGTTCAAAATGTAAACAGAAGTTGCTACAGCTTCTGCCCAATAGTCATTTTGAAGGTTCTTCTCCTTCAACATACTTATTTCCATTTCCATAATGGTTCTATTATTCCTCTCTTCCACACCATTCTTCTATGATGTATACCTAGTAGTAAACTACTTGTGTATACCATGATGTTTACAAAAATTCATAAACTCGTTAGAAACATACTCACCTCCTCTGTCTGATTCTCGAACTTTGATGTAGTATCCACTTTACTTCTCTACTAATGCCTTGAACTATTGAAATGTATCAAAGGCATATGATTTATGTCTTAGAAAATATACCCATGTATTCCTTGTGTAGTCATCAATGAATGTCATAAAATATGAAAAACCTCCAATAGAAGTTATTTGCATAGGTCCACATAAATTTGAATGTATAATCTCAAGTGGTGCACTTGCTCTTGTTGTTTTTCCAACTGGGAAAGAATCTCTGTGTTGCTTCCCCAAAATACAACCTTCACATACCCTTTCTAGTTTCTAAATCAATGGAAAACCTTTAACCATATTCTTTCTATGAAGTAAATTCAAACCTCCAAAATTCAAATGTCCATACCTTAGATTCCAAAGCCATGATTCATATTTCATGACTGAATGAAAAGGTTATTTTGTTCCTTCAAAGACATAACTCAACCGTATTAGTGCAAGAACCAAAGCAAGACTTGCTTGCATTAGCGGATGCCTGATTTGCATTAGCACAAGACTCTATTACCTTAGCGCATGACTCATATGCTTGATTGCAGGACTCAGTAGAGGGCTGATTTGACTTAGTGCAAGACGTGGCTCAACTAATATGTCGGTTTTTCTCAGCAAACAAATCTGATTTCTTCTTTTTCCTGGTTTTAATATTAAGGGAAACATTCTATTGCTGCTCATCTTCACTTTTTCTATCAACTGAGTGCTAGGGGCTTTGTCCACAATCACGCACTCATTATCCTCCATATAAAATTTGTATCCTTTCTGTACCAACTGTCCAATACTCATAAGATTGTGCTTCAAACCTACAACATAGTAAACATCATGCATATTTTTTTCTCCCCTATTTAGTTAGAATACTAACTCGTGTTTTTCCTTTTACAGACACAATATTGTTATTTCCAAGAGTAACATCACTCTTCACTAATTCATCCAAACTAGAAAATAAATCTAGATTACATGTCATGTGATTACTACAACCAGAATCCAAATACCATATATCACATGGACTCTCTTTTGATAGATTACACTCAATAGGGGATAAATAAGGTATTGCTTCAACAATCCTTGTGAATGCAATAAACATAGATCTAGAAGTAGAGTTTCCAACCTGATTTTGATTTTTTCTCTCCTGATCATATTGCTTCTTCTTGCAATCATAAGCATAGTGACCATACTTCTTGAAATAATGGCACCAACATGAGACTTAGTTTGTCTCTCGACCATAACTGTGTTCTTGACTCTATCCTCTTCCACCCGAGTTTGATGAACTGTTGTTGCATCCTCTAGATGAACTTCTTCCTCTTCCTCTTGGGCTGAAACTTCCTCTTTTTTTCCACGATTACCTAGTGTCTGAGATGCAAAAGTATGATATACACTTGCATGTGATTTATTCATCCTCTGCTTCATGATTTTTAGTGATACATGCAACTCATCAATAGAAAATTGACTCGGATCCTTAGTTTCTTCAATAACAAAAACTAGAGGATCAAATTTTGTAGGAAAACTCCTAAGTAATTTTTCAATAATCCTTCTATCTTCAAGAGTCTCACCATGGGATTTTATTTTATTGAATAATCCAACTACATAAGTAAAGAATGATTCTACAAAATCTGAATCTTTCATTGATAAATTCTCAAAATCTCTATGAAGTAACTGTAGCTTGGTGGTTTTTACTTTCTCCTTACCTTGATATGCAACTTGTAGTGTGTCCCATGTCATCTTTTCTTGATGGCTACGCCACTCTAGGAAGAATGCTTTCATGCATTTCCTGATGAATATAGAAAAGAGATTTTTCATCTTTCTTCCATAACTCCTTCAAAGTATCTTTCTCTACCTGAGAAAGTGTGTTATACGTTGTTGCATCTACGAGCTCTATGTACCCATCCTCAATGATCTCCCACACATCTTGAGATCTAAATAGTGCCTTCATGGTCAATGACTAGTACTCATAATTCTTTCCATTAAATTGTGGTGTCTGCATACTAGGAGGTAGAAGCCATCACTTGCTACCAATTTAATAACTTACTGGAATAAACTTGCTTTGTAATACCAATTTGTAGAAAAATTGTAGTCTTAAACAATGAACAACAAATAAAATTAACTTGCATAAATAAAAATAGAGTAATTTACTCCAATCAACACTGTTGTGCGTAATCTATTAATTCCTTCAATTTTGTCATAGCTTTGGCTCATTACATTCAAGTTGTGTGTTCAACAATATTTCTTACATCTACAACTTCACATTGTGTGCATACAAGTGTTGCTAATTAAATAACCTCCTTCAGCTCTAAAAACATAGAAATGTATATTAAATTTTTCTTTAAATCTACCGCATGTTATACATGCATAAATCTAACTAAAGTTATGGACTGTATGCTAAACTAAAGCTAAATTTAGCTTTCCTAAAAAGTTACTGGAGGAATTATATGTTTCACATGCATATTTCCAACATTCTTTGCCACCTTTTCTATCTTATTCTTCCACTTTAGACATATCCTATTTTTGTCTTTACAGTAATGTAGAGGACGAATCTTCATTTTGTTATTTTCCAAGAATTTTATTAAAAGTAAGTTCCTTCTTAGTTCTTTTATCTTTTGGATATATTTAGAGATCCGGCGATTGAAGCATTTTTTAAATTTATAATGACTTGTGAATCTCTTTTGATAACTAGATACTTGATTTGTAAAATTATAGCTAGTGTAAGGCCTCCAACGAGACCTTCTACATTCACAATATTGCTAGTATTTATACCAGTGTATCTAGCTTTGAAAGTTATAATGTTGCTTTCTTGGTCCTTGATGATCACTCCAGCCCTAGAATCCCCAAAATTATCCTTTGTTTCTCCATCGAAATTCACCTTCTACCATCCCCATGGTGGTGGTTCCCAACTAGTGTTTTTCCACTCTTTTTTAATGTGGGTAGTTATTCAAACATTTTATAGTGTTCATCTACGAAAGGTTGGCCTCCTTATTCTTTTTCCACATGATATTGTGCATTATTATATTTAAGTTTCTTTCTATTTAGTTCTACATTGTATCCATTTCCTTCTCTTCCTTGATATTCTAAAGATACGATCATTTATTTTGAACCAAATTTTCCAGGATAACATATTAAGGCCCATTTTCTATAGATATTTGAGGATTTTCTCTTTAACATGGCTCTTTCAAATCTTCATATGCTCTTGAATTTTTAAGGGACCACCCATGAGACAATTAAATTTTTGAGGATTTTATTATGAATGCTCCTTGCATACTCATGTTACAGAAGAAAATGACTTTCTTCTTCAACTTCCTTCTACGTGGCCTTGCAATACCTTTCTTCTTCCAGAGCTCTCCTATAAGAATTGTTACTTGGCAATAAATCCATAAATAAACCTTAGTATTTTGCCACACTTTTGAATAACATATCCACATCAATTAAAAAGATTATCTTCTTCTCTCTTGTTATGAAGTTAGGTTGGCATACCCTTTTTTGACTGAATACTCACCACTTCCACTGCTATTTCATTAAATTTTGTCCTTTTCATCACTCCAAGGGATTCTAAACATGAACAGGTGCTTGTTAAGATTTTTGTGATTTTATTCTTCCTCCTCATTTCAATTTATGAAGGTCCTCCATTCATGACTTATACCCCATGGTTCCTCCCTTTCATGCCATAATTTATTTACTTTAGTTCCTTCCACCCCTCTTCTCTCTTTTTGCATTAGATTGAACTTGTTGTCCCTTCTTAGAGGTTGGTCCAACAACCATGTGTCTTCCTAGAAACTCACTCTTTCACCTTTTTGGATATTCCAACAATGTTTGTTTAAAAGAACATTTTGTGTTTCTCTTATGTTTTTCACAATATTTGAACCCTCTACTAGGTTCATAGTTGTCAAGATTGATTATAGGTCCTAGTTATCTAGGTACTTGAAACTAAGGGGTGTGCTTTATTGTTTTCCATTGTTTGACACAATCCTTCATATTACTTTATCATATTGAGAAAACATCAAGTCTATTATGTTCTCTTCCCTCCATTACCCCCTCTCACCCCATGCACAATTATATCATATATCGTATTCATATTCCATAGGTCCTTTTATGGTCTTTTACTAAAATAAATTTTGAGAAGACTTGTCATGTCATGGTTTTGTTTTTTTGAAAACATTTTTCTATGATTGAAATAAATGAGTAAAATCTAAAAATAACAAGAGCAACAATGTTGCTAAGTATTGTCGTAGTTAAAATGACAATGTATTGGATAGTAGTATGTTGGAAAAGGTGAACCGATCGGGTTAGATATAAGTTATTGCTTACATTTTTCAAGTGAACATAAATTATAAACATGAACATAAAGTGTAAACGTGCATAATTTTAGATATTTATGTCTATGTTCAAAAGAATATTTGTTTAAATTAATGCGAATAAGACTGTATGTATGTAATTGATCATATTTAAAGTATAATCTTGCAATTTAAATGGTATTTTCGGGCTGAATTATTTGTTTGGTTGATTACACACCTGAAACTCTTGTACTTTTAGCTTATCCTAGGGGCTTACGTCCACTCGGAGAATATCTCGAAAACTTGGTGGAATGTTGCCATGTATCAACCCTTAGGCGTTAGATTGTCACCAAGTTTCACCTTTTTATTAGACCACCTATCTCTATTTTTGTTGACGGGTCTTATGTCTTATTGCGGATATGAAAGTTTTCCTTGGATACGGTTAATCCCGTGGTTCTAATTCCACTTGACACCAAATGTAATATATAATATTGCAAAGTTCGAAGCCAATAAACATGCTCCATGTAGTCTCATCTTGTTAGAGTTGATTAGATTCTACTAACCATTGCAAATATTCTATCTAATAAGATAGCTCCATGTAACTTCACAATGTCGAACTTTATTAGATCCTTCCATTGCAAAGCTTGAACAATGAGGACACATCAAGCTCTTCACAAATTCAGACTTATGTTAATTTGTTTGTAATAAATGAGAAACCCAAACCAATAGAAAATATCCTAGTCTCTTCGCATTTTGCGATGTCAATCTTTTGTTAGTCTTGTCAGTTATTAACAAATAGAAATAATCCTTTTATCCCGTAACTTTTATTCATAGTAAGACTTTATCATAATTAGTTAACATATGAACCAATAAGATTAAGTCACCGATTCCACATGTCATATGTTAGTCAGAATGCGAGCTAATTAAAATTGTCCATGTTCTTTCACATATGCTTTCCTTTGTCCGACCGTGTCAGAGTGCAAAAAGTGAACCATTATGATGATTCAGTGTATGTACGGGTTAATTAACTGTTTTTCTATTAATTGGTATCCTGTCGTATATGTTACACTATGAAGTGTGATCGAATAGATAAATGCCACATTCATACATATGTCATACTTTAACTATCCTCTGCTAATGAATTATTGACACTTGTATTTGTCCTTGATCTTCGCAAGACCATCCAAATTTGAAATTGTTTGGCTTTTGGTTAATTCCATGAGCCTGGAGTCCGTAAGACCGAATTATTTAAAATATCCACAGAATCTTGATGTGTGTCTTTTTCCACACAATTTTTAAAGATTATTAATCTTGTTTAGCCATAGCCCACGTATTTTCGAATTTACTACAAGTTTATTTAGTCAAATAAAGTTGTAATCCGCCGTTAGATTTCTCGGTTTAAGCAAAGATAAGAATTTAAAAACATATCAAACTTCCACAATTTAATTTTTGTCAAGGATTGTAGATTTTTTTAGGGAAACATTTGCGTTTCATTTGGTATCAGAGAAATTATGCTCATTTGAATACATTTTGTTGTTGCGTTCATCTGAGATGATGAGGTGCAAATTTATCAGAAAGAAATTAATTATGTTCTGAAGTGATATCAGTAAAATATTGTGGTGATTTTCTCATAAGGATTAATTATAAACAAAATGGAAAACCATCTCAATCTGAATGGAATAAATTATTTGAATTGAAGCAATGTCTAAAAAATTGTTAATGAGTATAAACCAACCTTTGAGAATTTAAATAGATTTGTGCATTTTTCTATGGAGCATACAAAATAGTTAGATTTATAAATTTCTAAGGGAAGAATATAAGGCTAGTGTTTGGTGGGGAAAACCTACAACATAGAGATGAGGTCACCCAAATAGCTGAACAATTTGAAAAGTACAAAATTGTGGCTCATAAAAAAAAGAGATTACCCCAAAAAAGAGAGAATTCTAATTTCCATTTTAAAGATAGAAAAAGGCCATTCAGTGAAACTGTTAAGTGTAAAATACTTAGAACCGGTCTAACTAACATATGGAAAAATGGAAAACTCAAGGTATTGGGCTATTGGTGAGTTACAAGTAGTTTGTAATCATCAACCCAAGTTCCATTATAATTGAGTTCATTGGATGCTTTCAATAAGTGGCCATGGGGACACCTTGAGGTAGGGGTCGAACTTATCCATATGGGCCAAGCAGAACATAATGGAGATAGCTTAGCGACATTAAGGAGCCAAGCCCACCCCCATGTCACATTTAGAGATAGTGCTCCTCCACCACTCCATTTCATAGCTCTGGTATAATAAAAGCATTTAACATCCAAAATTTGAACTCAAGGTCTTGGGCTATTGGTGAGTTACAAGTAGTTTGTAATCATCAACCCAAGTTTCATTCCCATTGAGTCCATTAGATGCTTTTAATAAATGGCCATGGGGACATCTTGAGGTAGGGTTCGAACTTCTCCATATGGAAAAATTGGAACATAGCGGGCACTTCAAATGTGGATCACTCGGTGGATATTAAGGACCCAATCTCACCCCCATGTCCCACTTTGAGAAAGTGTTCCTCCACCACTCCAGTTCACAGCTATGGTATAATAAAAAAATTTACCATCCAAAGTTTTTGAACTTAAAGTCTTGGTCTATTGGTGAGTTACAATTAGTTTATAATCATCAACCCAAGTTCCATTCCCATTGAGTTCATTAGATGCTTTCAATAAGTGGCCATAGGGACACCTTGAGGTAGGGGTTAAACTTCTCCATATGGATCAAGCGAGAACATAATGGGGCAATCTGAATACATATCACTCAATGGACATTAAGGACACAATCCCACCCCCATGTCCTACTTAGAGAAAGTGCACCTCCACCACTCCAGGTTCATATAATGTCTTACGATAAAAACATTTACCATCCAAAGTTTTAAACTCGAGGTATTGCGATATTGGTGAGTTACAAGTAGTTTGTAATCATCAACCCAAGTTCCATTCCCATTGAGTTCCTTGGATACTTTCAATAAGTGTCCATGAGGACACCTTGAGGCGGGGTCAAACTTCTCCATATGGACCAATTGGAACATAGCGGAGCACTCCAAATGCAAATCGCTTGGAAGAAATTAAGGACCCAAGCCCACCCCCATGTCCCACTTAGAGAAATTTCTCCTCAACCAATCCAGTTTATAGCTCTGATATAATAAAAGCGTTTACCATCCAAATTTTGAACTCAAGGTCTTGGGCTATTGGTGAGTTACAAGTAGTTTGTAATCATCAACCCAACTTCCATTCCCATTAAGTTCATTGGATGCTTTCAATAAGTGGCCATGGGGACACCTTGAGGTAGGGGTCAACTTATCCATATGGACCAAGCGAACATAGTGGGGCACTCTGAATGTGGATCACTCGGTGGACATTAAGGACCCAAGCCCACCCCCATGTCCCACTTAGAGAAAGTGTTCCTCCACCACTCTAGTTCATATCTATGGTATAATAAAAGTGTTTACCATCCAAAGTATTTGAAACTTCCATATTTTTTGTGGGTTCCACGAGTTGTTTTCTTTAGTGAGGGAAGGAATAGAATCATGGAATGGTGCTACTATAGAAGATTTGAATAAATGGGTTGCTTTCTAAAGAGAATCTTACAATTGAGGATATGGAGTGGGAGGTGGAGGAAGTTATTAGGGTTTCCCCTTCTTAGGCTAAGATTGTCGGTGAAGTAAACTGCTATATTGTTGAGATGTCAAGGGGTAATCTCTATTAATTATGAAAAGGAATATGGGTTGGGTAGACCAAGTTCGAGAGAAAGGTTCTTCAAGAAGTCACACAGGTAGACATAAGCAAATTAAATACTTTATAAATCATTTAGTAGGGAGAGAAAGTCCCCTTAAAAATAATCAAGATTTTATCGTGGAATATCGAGGCATGAATGCCCCGATAAGCAATGCCTTCTTAGGTGTTTATCCTTGGAATCTGGTGTTGAAATTTTTGTATTCAGGAAACTAAAATGGGAGAGGCTGAATGTTTATCTAGTTGGTTAAAGAAATGGAAGGGATAATAAGGTGTTTTTATGGATGTTAGCGGTGCTTCAGGAGGTTTGGGTATTGTTTGGTTCTTTAACAAACTTGAGATTTCTCTTTTGGAAAAATCGACTAATTTCCTATGGTGCATAAAGTTTTGGTGAAGAGATCGGATAAGAGATTATTTCTCTATATTATTTATGGTCCATCTAACATTCCTCATAAAAGAGCTCTTTGGGCCTCAATTTTTGATGAGTTGACATCTCTAGGTGATGTTCTGGTGGTGATAGCGGGATACTTGAATGTCACTCTTTTTATTTGGAGTATGGAGGCAAATTTAGTAATCCTCAAACCTAGCGTAATTTTCTTCTTTTGTGGAAGAATTGGAACCGTGGGATGTTCTTCCTAATAGATGTTAGTAGACCTAGTCAAATAGGAGGATCAATCTGGGGTTCATTTCGGTTCATCTCAATAGATTCTTGGTGAACTCTCATTGGTTGCAGCTAATGTTATGATGGAGAGTGAAGTCATATCTTGGTCGGGGTTGGATCATCTCCCGATTAAACTTAATATTTATTTAGATGAAGCTCCCATGCATTCTCCTTTAAATTTGAAATGATGTGGATGTAAGATCCGTAATTTAAGGATTTAGTGAAACAAGATCCGTAATAAAAGGTAATAAGATGTTCATTCTTTCTAAAAAATTAGTTATGATTAAGAATGAAATGGTAGCCTGGAACAAATCCTGTTTAAGAATATTTTCAAAGAGAAACTCCAAGTGGAATCGAAATTGAAGGATTTGAATGAAAGGGTTTTTAGAGTGGTTATGGATCAAGAAGAATATCAGAAGGAAAAAATGTTTTTAGCAGAGCTGAATTATTTATTATTAAAGGAAGAGATCTATTGGAGGTAGAAATCAAGAGAGGTGTGGCTGAAAGAAGGAGATAAGAACTCAAAAAAATTTCATGCTTCATTTAAACTAATAGGCGTAATTACAATTTTATCTAGAAACTCAAAAATGGCTCTAGTGAATGGTTAGCGGATCAAAAAGAGATTAAAGGAGAAGTTTTGAAATTATTCTCCTCTCTTCTGGGATGGGAGGATCACTCTCCTCTCCTTCAAAGAACAAGTCCTTTTTGATCAAATTCCCAGTTGGTGGATGACAACGATCAAGAACAGTTGATAGATCCCTTTTCTAAAGAAGAGGTACGAAGTGTTGTCTTTTCGATGGAATGGGAGAAATATCCAGTCCGTATGGGTTTTTGACGGCCTTTTTTCAGGATCTTTGGGATCTTATTAGACATGATGTTTGGCTTGCATTCGAGGAATCAAAGTCCACTTGTAATATTTTCAAAGAGATGAATCATACGTTTATAAGTTTATTTCCTAAGAAACTCTTGGAAGATTCTATGAATGTTTTCAGTCGGTTTCCTATGTTATACCTCTAGTAAGATAATTTCCAAATCCATTTCTAGGCACATTAAGCCTCTGCTTGCTAAGTTGATCTCTTATGAGTAGACCAACTTCCTTCCAAGTCGGTCTATCACTAAAGGTATCATTTTATCCCATGAGCTTATGCATTCACTTTCTGGTAATAGGGTCCCGGTATGTTGATCAAATTATATTTTAGCAAAGCCTATGATAGAATAATTATAGATTCTTAATGAAATCGATGCAACTTTTGGGTTTTTATGAGAGTTTCTATAAGTGGGTATTTAACTACATTGTTACTCCAAGTTTCTCTGTGTTGGTTAATGGTTATATGGAAGGATTATTTTTGTAAAGCAACAGAGGAATTAGGAAAGGTGATCCATTGTGTTCTTTCTTGCTTATTCGGTGGTGGAATCATTGGGTCATGCTTTGAAGGTTTCCTAACAATCGGGTCAAATTAAAGGCCTAAATATTTCGATAATTTAGAGCCCATTTCTCATCAAAAATTTGTGGATGATACTTCCATTTTTGGTATTTCATCTATGGAAGAAGTGATATATTTTATAATTTTTATGGACCTTTATTCGGGCCACGGGCAAGTCATTAGCTTAGCAAAATCACGATCTTATTCTTCAATACTTCTCCTAGACTTCAAAGAAGAATATTGGATATCCTTTGGACTCCCTTCCATAGAAATACCTTGGAATTCCTCTCTTTTTGGAGAGGGCCATTCTTCTTTTGGAATGACCTCGGTGATATCGGTGGAGAATCGCATTCAAAGAGCTGGAAATTAAAATGGCCTACTTTATCCGGAAGGTTAATTATGTTGAACTCTGTGTTGAACACAATTTCATATTACATGTTATCGGTAATGAGTATGTCATGTATGGTTCTTAAAAGAATTAAAAATTAATTCAAAACTTCCTTTGGAATGGAACCAACGAGGAGAAGAAATTACATCTTGTGGGTTAGAATCAGGTTTCTCTTCTTAAGATTCACGGTGGAGCCATCTTTAATTTAAAATGGCGAGAATATGGCATTAGGAGCCAAAACCATTTGGGGATTACTCTCTAACCCCAACAGTAATGTGAATTTGATGCTTAGACAAAAGTATTTGGGTGGGGGAAATCCCGAACTGGTGATGTCGAGTCAAGAAGTTCCTAGAGGCTCTCACATGTGGAACTTCTTTGTGTCATGTAGAGAAGTTTTCTCTAACTTATCTTCTTGGAAGATTGGGAATGGGCAAAGGAGAATTTTTGGGAAGATTCATGGAACGGTTGTCCAAAGATCTCTATGAATCAAGATTTGCAAGAAGTGAAGGAAGTTACAAATTCTATCTGGGGTGACAAAGTTATGGATTACATCCGCCTTGAACGAAGGTTTGATTTCTCATAGTTAGAAAGATCTGAAAATGTTTTAAAGAGGATATTTCAAACTAAGTTGTGATGAAAGCTCCCGAGAATGACTCATTGTATTGGATTGGTTCTAGTTCGGGATCTTATTAGGTTAAAGATGGTTATCATTGGTGGGTAGTTAAATAAGAAGCGGTGTTCCAAGTTGGATGGGTTGTTGGGACTCTGTTATTCTTCTGAAAGAAAGGGTGTTTAATTGGCTAATGATCAAGGGTAAAATTTTAACGCATGAAAGAAGGAAGAAATGGGGATATGTTGGTCCCTCCCAGTGCGTTTTATGTAAAGAAGAAGAAGAGGATGTGGATCACCTGCTACTTAATTTCCCTTTCACCTCTCAATGTTGGGATTGACTTTGTCTCCAGGACTACCTGGTATGGGTGAAGAATAACACTATTAGAGAAGATTTAATTTTGTGGCCTAGACTCGGATAGGGAGGAACATTATTTTCCATTTGGATATGCGCCCCTATCCTCCTTATCTAGCACATTTGGTGGGAGTGAAATCTTAGAATTTTTAGAGAGATCTCTTCTGACATTTCGACTGTCCTATCCAAACTAAAAATTTCTATTTCTGAGAATGTCAGTGCGAAATGTAAATAGGTTTCTAACTTCTCCTCGATGGATGCCTGTCTTAGAACTACGTGGATGTTGATCAAATTGTTGGATCCTGGATCTATTATCAAGAAAGGTTTGTCTAGATTGGAAAAATTAGAAGGAGAAAACAAGCGAGATGGATCCCACCCCCACCTGTTTTCTAAAAATTGAATTTCGATGGAGCCACTAAATGTAATCTCGGTCTATCGGGATTGGGGTGTTTAATTAGAGATGAGGATGACATATTAGTGATGGCGGGTTCTTTTCCTTAGAAGATGGTTCATGTAACGAGGATGAGGCTCAAGCACTCCTCAAGACCTTAAAATGGAGGTAAATCTAGGTTGTAAAACAAAGGAAATTAAAGGATATTCCCAAGTTATTATTAATGATGTTTGTAAAGGAAAATATTTGTCTTGGAAGCTGGATTATTTTATTTACAACATTATTTATTGCTAAAAAAATTCCTAAGTGGAATATTAATCAAATTTTTAGAGAAGCTAATGGTGCCACCGATTTTTTTGCCAACTAAGAAATTATTAAACGGGAAGGCCTGATAATTTCTCGGGGTAGGTAACGCTAGCGTGGTAAGATCTCCCTCAAATCATATCTTGAGAAAGGAGAGAGGGGAATTTCATTAATGTTGTGATATTTTTCATTTCATTTTCCTTCCTCGTTAGCATTGGTAGTGTTGTTGAGAATTGGTGGTCGAGTATGGTGTGTCTTCTACTCCCTTCCTATTTTCGTAGGGAGCTAAGAGGGAAATTTCTTTCATTGGTAACATCTCCTAGGACTGAATTTGTATCATCTTCGGGGCTCAAGTCTGGTGCTATTTACGAGGCCATCTCAAAGGTTCCGGGGAGGATTATCTCGGGTGATTCCATGAGAGACCATGTCGGTTTGAAGGTTGCTTTGTGGTTTTTCTCTTGTCTTCTATTGGTGAGGCAAAATGTAGAGGAGGTGAGGATTATTTCTCTGGGATTTTATCAAGCACCAACATAGAATGATTTTAGTTGAAGCTTTGGTAGAGTTTGGGAGGGTCATCCATTAGTTTGGTGGTTCGAGAGGGTTTGCTTTGGGCCGAGGTGAAGAAGGTGATCGCGTAGCTCTTACTAGAAACATTGTCTTGATGTGTTTAGCATCGATGTGCATGTTCCTTACAATGAAGGGATTGATGAAGGTAATCAACAGGATAGCTGGATGTATCGGGCCTTTCGAGTCCCGTGGTTCCTACATCTACTGGTGTGGTGGGTCTTCGTAGGTTGATGGGATCCACTTTTTCTTTCCTCTTTGCATTTTCTCGAGTGGGCGTTTCCTTGGGTGATCTGAAGATTTTGGTGCGAAGTGGCCCAAAACTCGTGGATTAGCTCCTAGTTATTGGCTCTGGTTTTTTGTTTCATGGCTCGGTAGTTTCTTCTATTGTGTTGTTTTGTTTATGTTTGTTTCTTCCCTTGGCAGTTTTGGGAGTAGTGTTTTACTTCCTGGTTTGGTCTTGAATATCTCTTTGTTTGTAAATTTGGGTGGGATACCATCAATCCCCAGGTTCTAAGCTCCTGGTAAAAGCGTTTAAACATTTAAAAAATATATGGAAAAATGGTCTAATCAAATTCTAGGCTTGAAGTTCATGATATCATTAGGAATATGTGATTGTGATGAGTCCCCAATTTTAACCCTTGTGGTTGTTGGTCAACTAATTGTATTGGACTGGTACTTGAAATGCAAATTTTTCCTCGGCAAAAATTTATAATCCTCGAAAAAAATCAAATTGTGTAAGTCTCGATCCATTTTTAAATTCTTATACTTGCTTAAACGAGAAAGCTAATGGTGAATTACATGTTGGAAAATTTTGGTGCCAAATGTAACCAACACAAGGAAAGACACAACCAAAAATAACACACAAATATAACTATTATATTTGATTTAAAAGGCTTTTACAGACTCAGAGCTATGGCTCTACAAATTTTATTTTCTTTTTGTTTCTCTTCTTGTGTCCAATTTTCTATTTCTTTTTCTTTAAAAAAATTGTTCTTCTGCTTCGTGTTGGTGCACATATCTTTCTACAATATTCCCCTTTTATATTCCTTTGAATATTCCTTGAGCTACGGCTCTATGTTCCTCTTATCTGTTATTTTTTGTATGTTGTTGCATATATTTCTTCTCTCTTTTGCATATTCTTTTTGTCGAGCCAATTATATAGCTCCCCGTGTCTTTCAAAAGACATTGCCTTTATCTTTTTCAATAGATCTCGTGAGGAAACTTATAAAATTTAATGTGTCACCTATTTAACATGACACAATAAATTGGACCCAAAATAATATTAAATCTGCCTCATTTTGGGGCTCTCACGTCCGTCGGGGCTCATTGTTAAAATGTGTGGCAGAATCGTGCCACGTGTTTTGTCTTTGATGGTCGATATCTTTCCATCGATTCCTTTGACTAAAGTCTAGACCCGAAACTTTATATACTCCAAATCATTCCGGAGGGTTTAGGTTCGTAGAACCCAATCGAAAAGAAGAAGGTTGGAATGATGTCGCGTGTCACTAGATCGACGACCTATATTTGATGGCATGTATACACACCTAGAAAAATATAAATCATTTGCTAATTCCAGTGCCTTTAATGTCCTGGGAACCTAAAAAGAAGAAGAATAAAAAATCACCACGTGTCCTATGGCTTGAGCATGTTTATTATCTCAAACTTCACAATATTATATATTACATTTGGTGTCGGGCGGACTTAGAACCACGGGATTAATTGTACCCAAGGAAAACTTTTGGGTCCGCAGCAGAAGACATAAGACACGCCAATGGAAACAAAGATAGGTGGCCTAATATAAAAGGCGGCACATGGTGATGGTCTAATGCCCGAGGGTTGACACATGGAAACATTCCACAAAGTTTTCAAGATATGGATTTGAGCAAATCGTAATCCCCTAGAATAATCCAAAATTAAAAGAGTTTCGGTCCGCAATCAACCAAACAGTTATTCAAATTTCAAAATACCATTTAAATTGCAAGATTATACTTTAAATATGATCAATTACATACATACAATATTATTTTGCATTAATTTAAATAGATATTTTAAAAACAAACATAAATATCTAAAAGTACATATTTCATTAACTTATTTATGCAATTCATTGTTTATGATAACACAAACACATATTTTTCAAGATATACATATCAAATCAAAGGAGAATTTCACATCTCTTCCTCCCCACTGACACTACCTTCTAAAAAGACAAGATCCTTCACCTTTAACAAACTTAAATTGTATATATTTACTCAAAACCATGACATTTACTATCAATATGTTTACTTAGTAAACACATTAGATTTGAAAATATTTTACTTTAATTTTTCAATTTGAATATTTATTATGCCAGAGGAATTTTCCAAATAGGATCGAACCAATGTCCAAATTAATTCTCACTTTCTGTTGTTGCTCCAAGTACAAAACACTGTTTATGGTGATTTTAAATGTTGTCCTTTTTATGTAATGATCCAACTTTAAACTTAAATGTTTTCATAAATGTTATGACATCATAAATGCCGATGACATTAGGTTTTCCTCAAAATTGTTGAAGGCTGTAATAACATGTTAATTTTTAGGCCAATCGATTGAAGATAAATGCATTTTTACTATTATTTTGTTAAAAAAGTGCATGTTTACTAATATTTATTAATTTGAAAAGTGTATATTTTGTTAATGAAAATAATAAAAATGTTTGATTAGTCAAAAAGGACAAATAATAATAACTAGTTAAACAAAGTTGGTAACTATAGAGTATACATTGACATCAAGGAGGTTCAAGTTAAATCTCCTGGCATTGACATATCCCTGGTCCAATGGATCCCTCCCCCTAAAGGTTGGTACAAGCTAAATTTTGATGGGGCTTTTAAGGGAAACCCAAGACCTGCAGAAGGGGAGGCTTAATTAGAAACCATATTGGCCATATCCTTGTCGCTTATGTTGGGCCCATGGGCACCCAATCTAATCATTATGTTGAGGCTCTCACTGCTCTTTGGGATATCAAAACTGCTAAAGATCACAAGGTTAATAACTTAATTGTTGAGGGGGATTCCCTTAATATTATTAACAATCTCAAAGGCACCCATACCCCAAGTTGGACCATCAATGAGGCCTTGAACATTTGCAAAGATCTTGATAATGTAAACATTAGCCACATGTATCGGAGGGAATAGTGTTGTTGACGTCTTAGCTAATGAGGGGGTTGTCATTAATCATCTCACTTTATGGTAGGGTTGTAATGAAATGTCACAAGCCACAAGGACAATCATTTTGCAAGATGTTAAAGATAATTATCCACACAAATAGTACCTACTGGGTAAAAAAATCTTAGGAGAAGTCATTATGTTGAGTACTTCACACAAAGGAGAAGAATTACCCTCAAACGGTCAATTTGTATTCATCTCTCTCTTTTTATCTTTGGCATTCGAGTTGTTGGGAAGCCTAATTTCGGTGGTGCGAAGATTATGTGTGAGTTATTTTTTGGAGCTCTTTCCATCATGGGTGGCACTCCCTTCCACGTAGAACTTGTCTGTGATCCTTCATGGAGTCAAAACAAATATCTCGTGGAAGGCTCAAGACATTGGTGGGTTTACAACCTTGGTGGAGATGATAAAAGGTCACGATAGGCACATTTCCATCACTTTTTCTCAACAGTGGAAAGACATGGTTATCTCTTACAAAGGTAAATATTTCACTATCACCAAGGACCTAACATCCTTTGTCACACGGATTCGGCATGAATAGAATTAAATTTTATAGAAATAAATATGACATGGAAGCGAGAAGAGAAGAATTTTGCGAAGGGGAATAAAAACTCGAGATTGGGAAAATGGGTCCGTCCGCTCTTCCATTCCCTCCCCGTAGTCATTTTTATGTACTCTCAATACAACTTTCTAATCCCATGCGTGTTGGCTTATCACCTAGTGGGTGTTGGGTGCTCACCCAAGGCACGCGCGGGCACCGAGCCCCTCCTTTATGTGAACATTATGAGAATATCTTGTCATTGATAGAAAATTAGATGCATAAAAGTAAATGTTCATGCACTCATTCTGAAAGCATCAGATGAGCTATTACATCTATATACCCATGTAAATAACAAGAGAAACATTATATAAAGAACATATTTGATTCATAACATGAAGAAGAGACACTAAGGTTTGCACCCCCGAACCAAATATTCTCAATAGGGCCATATATTCATATTGATCTAAGTATCGTAACTACATTACATTCAAAAAGGGTCATAACAAACCATATATAACAAAAGACTTCATACTTATCTCCTTCGTATCTTCCCCGGTATTGCATTCTAACTATTTCCTCCTTGTTCATCCCTTACTACGAATCTAATGCCATACTGGAGGCTTATTACATCCATTATACCCCTTAACATCTTATGCTCTAAATCATACCCTTGACGCATTCTCTTATGATCTCACACCTATTGTCTTTCGACCTCTTCTCCATTCAGCGTGTCTTTCTTGCTCTAGAGAAAATCTATAAATAGGTTTAGCACCCACCGTCATACCTTCTTCCAGAGTGTATTGATGCCAAGTTTCCATGTGGTCCTCCAATGGAGCATGTTAATCATGTTCTGAGCTCTGCACTTTCTACAATGATCTCTTTCGGGAACCTTCCATGCATGGAATATTCTTTTCTTGACCACCAAGACTCTATGATGGTACTTTATCCACTCAGTATGCCTAGTTGGGTCACATTTTTCCTCAAGTGCCTCCAGAATGCCAAATATGGCTAAGTCCTTAGATCCTTTTTCCTTCCTTGCACATGTGCCCTGGTTTCTCCTAAACCCTTCTTAAACCCTTGTCCTGCGCACTTTTCCCTTGCACGCCCTTCTTCTTCCTGGCCCCACATGTGCACACACTCTTTGGTACTTAGCCAATATTTTGAGGCCCAACATCACCCCACACTAAGCTTGTTCTCTATCCTCAGAAACATATTGATCCTCTAAAGAATAAAGAATGGCAAGACTTAGACAGTTTGAATAAAGAATGAAGGAATGAAGAATGAGAAATGGAAGAATGAAGAATGAAGAATGTTGTTATTATTGTAAAAGGAGTGGGAACTCCTTCCTCATTGTTGCCTCAATTTTCTCCCAGAATTTACTTCACCTACTGCTGCTAGAGTAGGTCACCCACTAGAGTGCTCACCTCTTCAAAACTCAGTTCATCTCCCTTAGCATTCAGCGTATCAACAATTCCCTCCCGCTGTTTTCCAAGGTTGTCAATCACGTCCATTCTTCGCATGACCTAGGGATACAGCTACTTGAGCCAATTTTTGACCGAACCTCACAAGGTTTCAATTTCTTCAATTTTCTTTTCAACCTTGGCCAGGATCTTATCCCGCTTTACCAAGTTTCATTTGTTATTTTCTTGGAATTCTTTCATATCCACCTCATGTGTAGAAACTAATATACTTGCTACTTTGTACCTATCAGTGTAGTTATCATACACGGCCTCAGCCATACGCCATGCATTATGTCATCAGATAATGAAGGAATTTAGAATATTGTTTCATTGTCTCCCCAATATTTAACTTCTCTTCTTCCTTCCGACACGCAAAAATATCTTTGCATATTCTAAAGCAAGCGGCTTCCTCTCTATGGTAAGGATGTGTGTTAAGTCTTCCAAGAATTGCAAGGTTGACTTATATTTATAATCAGGCGGTGCTAGGTCTGGATGTTTCAGGATAATGGCATCCATGATCATTTCAATTTTCTTAAACACCTCTCGCACCTTCACCTTTTCCCCTCTTAGTTCACACATTAACTATGTGCTGATCAATCCTTCCTGCTTCAGATCCTTTCTCTTCTTAATGAGTTCCTCCTCCTTCTTCTCCATTTCTTCCTCTAGGAACCTAACCCTATCATTCCTTCCTAAGAGTCTCACCTCAACCTAAACCAATACCTTGTTGAGGGCATTGCAGACTTTCTCATCGGATAGTTGTTGAGTGTTTATCAGGGGGTTCACCCTCGTATCTGGGATCTTCATCAGCACCCCTTGGTTTGCTTCGAACTCGAGATCATCAACATGGGACTCAAAATCCCAAGATAGCATCTTCCTTGTTCGAGGGTACGTGCCTTCTTCATCAAATGAAGACCATGCAAGGAGTTGGTCTGTAGGCACAGTTCCTTGGAAGCGCATGCGTAGTAGTTTACTTAGACCATTAATGTAACCCATCCCCTGCTCCCGTGACGCTACCACACTTTTTCCTCCTGTGTGCGTTGCCTTTGGAAATCTTACCGCTAAGCCGAGATCTCTACCCATGCTCCCATATTCTTTTCCTACGCTTTACTCCTCTATTTCTTTGAGTATCTCATCAGTGCTACTCTCCACTTCCTACTCCACCAAATCCTTTATTATGTCTCACATTTTCTCTTTCCACGGCATCTTCTATCTGCTCCTTGGTGAGTCTTGGGGTCCTTTAAATATTTGTATTCACTTCCTCACTATCCCCCTTGCCTTGATCACCTTCCTCTTCCCCATCATTTTCTTCATTTCCCTCATCCTTGGAGTCGTGTACATTGTACACAAGATGGTCTTGAGTCTCTTCATACTCATCATCATCCCTTTCACCTTTGTAGGCCTCCAAGATCTCTATTTCTTCCGATTCTCGCCTTCTCTCGCTATCTCCCGCTTCTTCCTAATTGGTGATTCCATCATAGGAGACTCATCCTTCTCTTCTTCTTTAGCAGGAAACTCCTTCCTTGATGATTCTTCTTGTGTAGGAGGCTCTTCTTTCTTTGGTGCCTCTTCCTTGGGTGATTTTTCCTTTTACGCTCAATGGGGGAATTCTTCGGCCGTGCATATGTACTTGGCTTCCCTCCCGACTCGCGCGCGCCCACCGCAGTTGTGTTTTTGCACACTTGGTGCTTTCTTCTCTGGCACCTCTTCCCTCTCCCTCTTTCTTGGCATGACCTTCTTTCTCCTAGTGGGGTCTTCTAGGATGGAGACATCATTCTCCAAGTAGGCACCCTTCTCATACTTTGGCTTGATCTGCAGGTATACCCTTGTTGCAGTCCTTCCAACAATTGGAAGTGTCATAGGTTTTGTCATGTGCACCTCATGGGAGACATACTTCTCCACATAAGCATGCTTCTTAGGGTATACCAACTTCCTTCGTAGGTTATAGTGGTCCTGATACACTTTGCCTTACTGAGGTTGAACCTTAGTCTTTTCACTTCTTTAAAGAGATTGACCTGGCTGAAAGTATTGTGCGGTGAAAGAGAAAGGTAGTTTGCACCATGGACTCTTGGTCCCATCTATCAATGTGAATCTGCTAATGTAGAAATGTTGGTATATAGCGAACTCAACTTCTCCCCGTACTAGATCTCGTAATTGTTCGTATCCTCCATTCTCGCCCCAAACGTTTTGTGCATCCTCTTGTACCATTTCTCTAGGCGTGCCTTGTGGGTGGCCGTCATGGTGTCACAAGTGTATTTTTCAAATCTCTTCACGAGGGAAGGGTCTTCATCTAGATACTCCCATACAAACTTCTCTGGCCCATCAGGCACTCCAATCTTTGAGAAGATGATGGTGAGGAGGACATTTCCAAACATTATCTTCTCTCCTTCATGCATGGCAGTTGATGATTTCTTCTGCAATGAAGGTGGACAGGTTATAGATGGTTCCTTCTAAAATCTTTCGGCACACATTCAACCAAGCCTTGTTTATCTATGTCCACCTCTCTTTTCCATTCAACTTGGATACCAAGTACGTGGCCATCCTCATCACCGGTTCGAGATATCTCGAGATATCGAAGCGTGTGAGCTCTTCTTATATTTATAATCTTTGACTATCTCCTTAATGGCTTCCTTGTCCTCCAGGTCATCATCCAGCGGCTCCCCTTCACAGACAAGGCCATTAAACTTAGAGATTAATTGAGGGGTTATGTACATTCTTCATCTTGCAAAGTAGAAGTGGTCCTCATGCATGCACGACATCAACCATTGGTACATTCCCTTGGGTTTGATAAAGTAGGGCAACTCAACCTTTTCCATTTTTACCTTCACTTCATCATTGTAGATCGGCATTCCTTCTAGTGTCCTTTTATCCATTAGGTGAATCAGTTCTAATGCCATCTCCTTCTTTGTGGTGCTTTTGTGATGGTTTTAATCACTCACGGCCATCTTCCTTACATGGGATACCCATTCTTATTTGAGAAACATGTCGCCTAGGTATTGCATCTCCGCATACCACTCTTCATTAAAACTGGTGGCGGTAGTTTGTTTCCCCTTTCCCTTGACCTTATTCGATGAGATGGTTGCCTTGTTTGGTGCCATTCTCTTATCGGGTTAAAACCCAACTCTTCCTTGCTCCTCTTCCTTGCTCTGCTCAAATTCATGGATTTTCTTCGTGAAGAATCCATTTACTCTCATGCCCTAGCCTGCAGACCCTAACTTGGAAAATCCTTCCACAAGATGGCGTACTCTTCTAAACCCTTCTTCCCTACACCCATGTACTCCTTCCACTTTGGTTCACAAATCACACTAGTCACGCACTTAGATTTTCACAATTCCTCCTTCGCACAAATATTTCTTCGTGGATGCCCTAGTTCGCAAGAGCTCTTCAATATCATAATAGCAATGTAACAACAATGTATCCCGACCTTCTACTTATATATTTTTCTTCTCTCCCACAATAAATGCCATGCCACATACCAATGTACTTAGTATTAAATGTGTATTTTTCCACTAAATCCAATCTTAAGCGCTCTCACCCATGCGCTCAATCATGAATGAAACATCTCTATAACCTTCGGCATTTAAAAATCCTTACTAACCGAAGACTCTTACGCTCACATTTACAAAGCGCCAAAGAAACTTCTTTACATCCCGACTCCGATTTTTTCCCTTGCCTACCTCATGTTGCTTCTGCACTTCTCATCCTTTATACATGGTCTTTGTAAATCTATCTTGACACAAAATTCCTTTTCCACCTTTTCCACACATGCTCTCCTACCTTACACTTTTTTATCCTTCAATCTAGGCCATCGAAACACAACTACTACCAACTTCCATTTTACTTCACATTACTCCACCCCACACAAAAATAGATGCACGGTCCTCTGTGCATACACAAACTTTTGAAATTAATAAATGGCTACCAGCGCACAAGGTGTGTAAAAAAACAACAAAAAGGAAGGAAAACCAACGAGAAAGGGAAACACAAGGAAAATAAATGCATAAAAGGAAATCCTAGGCTAAATGGCAATATTTCCTTATTTACAAACACAAGGAAGACTTATTTATAGTAGGGCTTTAGCCTACTCCCATTGAAATGGCCTGGTAACCGTGTTCCATCAAGCGCTTATAATTGGAAAGTGCCTGAATCAAGGATGTATGAGATGATATATGGCCCTAACCAATGGAATTTCAGTTTCCCAGGATGGCACAAAAACTTGGAATCATATAACAAAACCATATGCCTAACCTCGAATTTTTGTTTTTAATATGACAATTTTGTCATGATTTTTGTCATGCCTTTTCAAAGATTCTAACTCCATCTAGCAAGTGATTGCCTTTCATCCAGCTGCATTAACTTCTCCATGTGCTCTTGAATTGCTTGTTCATCAGCTAACCCTCCTGCAAGTGCACAATACACAAAATGGTAGAAAAAATTTAACCAAGAAAATACCCTCCCCACCAAACACAAACTGAAATGGTGTGGCCTTGTTTAATCTCTTGTAGGTTTTCTTGTATGCCTATAGAATGGATAATACCTTGTCATCCCAATATTTTCTTCCCACATCACAAATTTTTGTCAACGTGTGACTCAAAATTTTGTTAAACACCTCAACAATTCCATTAGCTTGTGGGTGATATGGGGTAGTCTTATGATGGGCCACCATGAACTCTACCAACAAAATCCTGACTGTTTCATTCAAAAAATATGTACCCTTGTCACAGGTCAAGATTAAATGACATCCATACCTGCTGATTATGTTCTCCCATAACAATGTAGCAGATTGTCTCTCATCAGATAGTCCTTGTAGGCACTACCTTTGCCCACCTTGTTAAGTAATTTGTGCAAGTGATGATATAACGTGATCCAATGCTTCGTGTGACAGTGAAATAGGTCCTACAAAGTCAATGGCCCACTTTTCAAATGGTTGTGTGCTAGCTATAGGTCTCAGGGGCATCTTAACTCTTTTTCCTGGCTCTCGCTAATTTGCTTTGCAATGGTCACAGGCCTTGTAAAATTCAATGCAATCCTAGTAGATACTTTCCCACCAAATCCCTATGAGCATAATCTTCCGTGTTGTGGCATTCCCTGTATAGTGCCCTCCTACAATCCCACCATGTGATTCTTCCATGATTACAACATGCTCATGTTCTAACACGCATCGGCATAGAACCTCATCATGTCCTAACTTTTATAATTCCCCACTAATTAGCATGTAGGGCACGACGCGTATAGATAACTATTTTCTTTCAAAATATTTCATTCCTACTAGTGCCACACCTATTTTGAGAAACACAACAATATCTTATAAGTCACGGGCGTGCGTAAGTAACCTAAATGATTGCACATCTAGCATAGCATCCTCAATTCTCTACGTGTCATCCCTTGAATCAATTCTTGAAAATGGTCAAGCCCTAAGTTACTCTTTCCCAGTTTCACAACAACTATAAACTCAAATTCCTAAAACAACAGGACCCACCGACATATGCACCCTTTTAAAACGAGTTTTTTCACCAAGTACTTCAAGGCCATGTGATTTGTGTACAATATGAAGGGTGTTTCCAGTAGATACTTCTTGAACTTACGTAGCGTGTAGATCATTGAAAGTGCTTTGTGCTCCATAGTGGTATATTTTTTCTCTGTGGTGTCAACTTCCTACTTGCAAAACAAAGGGGGTGATCAACAATCCCCTTACCAGGTTGTGCTAGCATTGCTCCAATTTTTGTCCTTAAGGCATCCACATGCACATGGAAAGGTTTATCCCAAGAGGGAAACCGTAATATGGGCGTAGTGACAAGTCTATTTTTCAAAGTTTAAAACGATGTCCATGTTGTGCCTCCCCCAATGAAATGCACTCTTTTGTTTTAGAACTTCTCTAATGACATAGAAATCTTGGCATATCCCTTGATAAACTTCCTATAGTATCCCATATGCCCAAGGAATCATGCACTACGCTCTTTGGTAGGCTACCCTAACCCCACGATATTAGCAACTTTGGCGGGATCAACCAACAACCCTTCCTTACATATAATGTGCCCCAACAGAGTCCCAAATGGAGTAGAAAAAACACATTTCTTAATGTTGAGGGATATCCTCAAACTCCAAAATCTCTCAAACATCATCCTTAGATTGTCACAATGGTCTTTCACTAGTCCATATACTGTCTAATCATCAAAGTAAACTTGAAGGAATTTATGGATAAAATTCTGAAATGCCTGGACAACTATGTCCGAGAACATGGCAGGCACGCTATGTATTCCAAAAGGCATGACCATGTAGACAAAAATTCCCCATTCAGTGGTGAAATTTTTCTTCTCCTGGTCTTCTTCAGCAATTCTAACTTAATGGTATCCTGAGAACCCATATGTGAAGGAATAGATTTCGCGCCCGGCTACTCCCTCCAGAATTTCTTCACTAAAAGGGGTTGGAAAAGGATCAATTACACATACCGCATTTAAGTCCCTATATTCAACACGATCCTTATCCTTCCATCCTTTTTAATACTGATGACCATGGGGCTTACCCATTCTGATTCCTTCATAGCTTCAATGATGCCCGAAGCGATCATTTTGTCTATTTCCTCCTTGACCTTGACGCGAAGATTCAGATTCATTCGATAGGGCCTCTTCCGAATCGGGTGTGCACCCTTCTTTAACTTAATCTTCATATCTCCCAAGTAATGGTGAACACCTTTAAGTTTATGGTATCCATGCAGAAATAAATCCTAAAACTCGCATAATAGATCAATGATCTTCGAGACTTCCTTCTTTGACCAATAGTCTCCAATAGTGTCCTCCTTAGGTTCATCCTCCAAACCAATGTTAACCTTCTTTGTTTTCATGGGTTCATGGTATGCACTCACTTGATCATCATCACTATCAATAACTTCACGCGTATCTTTAGTATGGTTAACATCCAAACTCTCCATCTCTTTGACATATATCACGTAGACCATATTTCCCTTTTCTTTCTCCATGCACACACACTCAAGCTGCACTTCTTCTGACTCTTCTTCATCAAGGTGCGGTTTCAAACCAAGTTCACCCAAAAACTCCAATATCTTATCTTCTCGTCATGGAAAAATCTGCCATCGTTAAGCTCTTAACAACCTGCAGTACTTCAATACTCAAAATCTTGAAGAAGGTCAGTTATCATCTCCTGCCAATTTCCTATCTGGCGGCGTATCTCGGAGTGAATATACCATGCGCATGCATAGCCTTACAAGGTGGAATACAACTTATGTACCCATAGAGAAGGTGACAAGGCCTCCGCGCATCCCATCCATGCTTTCTCACATGCCTAGACATAGAATGAGGTGGGTTCCTTCACATAGTATTCTTGTATTGCGGTGGGTGCATTACTTCAGAGAACCTTACGGATAACACGATTCTCACCTCACACCATTATAGAAGGCTATTGTGGTGTGTTTCCCACCAACGTGTTGTAGTCCCAAGTAAGTTATAGCTGAGCATTCCTCTTCTTTTGACCTCATTTTTTAATTGATCCTCCATTTCTCAAGAAATCATCAAGGTTGGCCTCTCTAGAGTAATTTGGCAATTTCCTCCTCCCGGATGCTCCGACTAAGCATGCCTTCATTACCCTTATCACATATCCTCTTAGTGGTCACCCAATTAACTCATAAGTCCCATGCGTCTAATTATCACACACCACACTATTTGTATCACTCATGGATCGAGCATATTTAAACCGAATAACTCCTTTGTAGGGTGAATCACCTCAAGTTCCCGATAGAGTGCACATAGATCCTTTTAATAACTTCTTCTTCTAAGGGCTCAAATTATATGGTGTGTATTTTCCATCGGTTAATGGGATGATGACCCGCTCCTCCTTGTTCTAAAAACTTATGTATCCCTCATTGAACCTTAGGTCGAATTATTATTATAACACAAGGGGAACCCAAGTAATGCTGGAAAGTTGTCTTCTTAGCTAGAGCCAAGACTTTGAAGTCTCTAGTGAACTTTACCCTTGAATAGTGATAACATCGTCCTTTAAGACACCAATGGGCATTGCCTTTATTTTTTTAGCCATATAATACACATTTTAAGATGGTTGTAATGGATTCCTTCCCATCGATGTCATGTATCTAGAGTGAGAACATTGACTTCCACACCCGTATCAATCATAATATTGCTCGAAGCCACTCATCTACAACAACATTTAAGGTAATATCCTTGTCATAATCAAGGTTTTGGGAGGAAGGTTGGCATAGTTGGTACTGCACTATGACCCCCATCGAGACGGTGGTGGATTACATCATGCCGTGGAATTCCTTCTTGGCTGAATTTCATATCCTTGAATTTGAAATAAGAGCATCAGTGTGCTAAAAGAGATACAAGAAGGAATGGCAGAGAGTGTATGGGAGTACAACGAGAGTTTCAAAACTCTCTTATCAAATCTATCTTATGATATTCACCCCTCTCAAAGCATGCTTAGTGGTTTGTTGGAGGATTGATAACACCATTTAGGAGAGCACTTTCACACAAAACTTTCATAGACCCGCACGATGCCTTGGAGGCTACCCTGCGTGCTAAGGCTATTGGAAGCGTAGATACCCGTATTAGCCCTTTCCTTGAGGATCATATTGTTTTAATGGTGAAGCAACCGGAGAAGTTATCTACGAATGCAACACATGAGACTTGCAGTGGTCTATGGTGCATAAATTTTGAGGTAGAGGGGCATACAAAGGATAGTTTCCCTAGAATATCGGTACGCACCATGACAGTGGACTATGAAATTTTCCACAGAGATCATGATGCAAGTAGTTTCCCACCACCGCAAAGATGCGATCCATAATAATGTGTCTTGTTATTGCAAGATTTTCACCTCTACTACCCATGACACTAAGGATTGTAGATGGATTAACCAAATACATGATTTCATTGACATTGGTGTGCACCAAACCATCCTCACAAGTAATTCTAATGATGATGGCCATCACTATAAAGGGAACATGGATGGAGGAACACATGAGAGAGGCTTCCGAGGAGGATTTCATGGTCATGGTAACCATGGAGGAGGAAGAAGTGAGTTCTCATGTGGGACGTGTTACAACTGTGGATCCATAGAACACTACAAGCACAAGTGCCCTGATCTTCTATAATGCTTTTGGTGTGGAAAGAAGCATAAGTATGAGGATTTCCTGGAATTATTTGAGTACATGAGCCAACAAAGACCGTAAAGAAAAATGTGATGGGATGGTAAACATGAGGAATGATAATTCACAATGGATGCCAAGGGTGGTGCGTGAATTAGAACTAGAGCCTGTACTAGTTATGATGCGGTGAATGAGGGCTGCAGGCACGCTAGGGATATACCAAGGTAAAGACCATTGGTTATTAGAGAAGATGTGGTGCATGGAAAGTATCCGGACCCTACTCATCAAAAATAAGTGTATCAAGAAACCATGGATGTGATTTGAAGCCTACAAGGAGAGATCCAGTTCTTGAAAGAGTAGTAAAGGCAGTTAGAGCAAAGGAAGAATGTTGAGGCTCCACAAAAGGATTTGGATGAGGTTAGAGAAGTATTAAAGATGTTGAGGCAAGAGAATATTATTCCCTTGTTATGAGAGTGGTTACAGGATAATGTACCGCGCACAAGAGAAGGGTGTGAGAGTCATGTTATGCATGCCAACCTTCCTCCCCATAGCCTTGATTATGGAAAGGAGATTACCTTGAATGATGTTGTAGATGGGTGGCTTCTGAGAAATATTCTAATTGATACGGGCGTGGAAGTCAATGTGCTCACTCTAGATTCATGGCATCAGATGGGAAGGCCTCCATTGCAGCCATCTTCGAATGTGTTGTATATGGCTAACAAAACAAAGGCAATGCCCATTGGTGTCTTGAAGGACATTGTTATCACTCTTCAAGGGGTAAAGTTCACTGGAGACTTAGAATTCTTGGCGCTAGCCGAGGCAGACAAATTTCCAACATTACTTGGGCACCCCTAGTGTTACAAGAATAATGCTGACCTAAGGTTCAATAAGGGATACATAATTTTTTAGAACAAGGAGGAGCGGGTCATAATCCCCTTAACCGATGGAAAATCAGCACCATATACTCGAGCCCTTAGGAGAATAATTTATTGATAGGATTTATGTGCACTCTATCAGGGACCATGAGGTGATCCACCCTATAGAGGGATTTATTCGGTTCAAGATGCTTAGTCCATAAGCGATATGACTAGTGTGGTGTGTGACAATTTGGTGCACAGGACTTATGAGTTAATTGGGTGACAACTAAGAGGCTCTGTGACAAGGGTAACAAAGGTGCTCTCAGTCAGGCACCTGAGACAGAGGAAATTTCCAAGTTACTCTAGAGGGGCCAACCCTAATGATTTCTTGTGAGAAATGGAGGCTCAATGGAAAAATGAGGTCGAAAGAAGAGGAATTCTCAACTATAACTTGTTTGGGACTGCAACGTGTTGGTGGGAAACACACAGCAATAGCCTTCTAGAATGGCACAAGGTTAGAACCACATTCTTTTTAAGGTTCTCCCGACAATGCACCCAATGCAATACAAGAATACTATGGGAAGGAACCCACCTCATTCAACGTCTCCGAATGTGAGAAAGCATGGATGGGAGGTGCGGAGGCCTTACCACCTTCTCTATGGGTACATAAGTTGTATTCCACCTTGGAAGGTTGTACACACATGTGGTATATTCACTTCGATATGCGCCGCCAGATAGGAAATTGGCAGGAGCCGATAACTGACCTTCTTCAAGCTTTCGAGTATCGAAGTACTAAACCATCGGTGGATAGAGCATTGCAAGTTGTTAAGCACCTAACAATGGGAGATTGTGTCATGGAAGAAGATAGGATATTGGAGTTATTGGGTGAACCTGGTTTGGAACCACGCCTTGATGAAAAAGATTCAGAAGAAGTGCAGCTTGAGCACACGTGATTGGAGAAATAAAAGGGAAAGATGGTCTACGTGATAGATGTCAAAGAGATGGAGATTTTGGCTGCTAACAATACTAAAGGCACGCGTGAAGTTATTGATAGTGCTTTGATGAGCAAGCGCACACATACCATGAACCCTTGACAACAAACAAGGTTAACATTGGATCGGAGGATGAACATAAAGAGGCCACTATCGGAGACTATTAGTCGGAGAAGGAAGTCTCAAAGTTCATTGACCTATTATACGAGTTTCGTGGATTTATTTTCGTGTGGATACCATGAACTTAAAGGCATTCACCATTCCTAGGAGAGATGAAGATTAAGTTAAAGGAGGGTGCATGCCTGATTCGGAAGATGACCTATCGAATGAACCCGAATCTTCACGCCAAGGTTAAGGAGGAAATAAACAAGATGATCGCCGAGCATCATTGAATTTGTGGAGGAATCGAGAATGGGTAAGCCCCGTGGTCATCTCGTATTATGAAGGATAGAAGGATAATGATCTGTGTTGACTATAGGGACTTAAATGAGGTATGTGTAATTGATCCTTTTCTAACCCCTTTTACTAAAAACAATTTGGAGGGAGTAGTCGGGTGAGAAATCTATTCCTTCACAAATGGGTTCTCGGGATACCATAAAGTTAGAATTTCTAAAGAAGACCAGAGAAGATAACTTTCGCCATTGAATGGGGAATTTTTTCTTATACGGTCATGCCTTTTGGATTAAATAACGTGCTGCCATGTTCTCACGCATAGTGGTCCGCATTTCAGTGATTTTATCCATAAATTCCTTTAGGTTTACCTTGATGATAGGAAAATATATGGACTAGTGAAAGACCATTGTGATAATTTAAGGTTGATGTTTGAGAGATGTCAGCAGTTGAGGATATCCCTCAAAAGTAAGAAATGTGTTTTTCTACTCCAATGGGACTCGTGGGCACATTATATGTAAGGAAGGGTTATTGGTGGATCCCGCCAATTTTTTGTCGTAGGGTTAGGGAGTCTACCGGTCCGAGTGTAGTGCATGCATTCCTTGGGCATATAGGATACTACAGGAATTTTATTAAGGGATATGCCACAATCTTCACGCTATTGGAGAAGTTTTTAAAACACAAGAATGCATTTAATTGGGGGAGGTGCAGAGACAACGTTTGACACTTTGAAGAATAAAATTTTCACCGCACCTATATTATGGTTTGCCTCTTGGGATAAACCTTTCCATGTGCATGTGGATGCCTCATGGCTAGCCATTAGATCAGCGATAGCACAACCCGGTGAGGGGATTTTTGATCACCCCTTTGTTTTGCAAGTAGTAATTTGACACCATCGAGTAAAACTATACCACTACGGAGCGCGAAGCACTTTCGATGATCTACGCATTGCATAAGTTCAGGAAGTATCTGCTGGCAACACCCTTCATATTTTACACATAACATGGCCTTGAAGTACTTGGTGAACAAGCCCATTTTATGAGGGAACATATGTTGGTGGGTCCTGTTGTTTCAGGAATTTGAGTTTACAATTGTTGGGAAATCAGAAAAGAGTAACTTAGGGCCTAACCATTTATCAAGAATTGATTCATGGGAGGATGTGCAAAGCATTAAGGATGTTATGCTAGACGTGTAAATTTTTAGGTTGCGGCCCGCACCCTCTGAATTAGAAGATATTTTTGTGTTTCTCAAAATGGGTGTGGTGTCGGAAGGAATGATGGAAATAAAACAGTTAGCTATACACGCCATGCCCTACATGCTAATTAGTGGGGACTTATACAAGTTATGCCGTGATGAGGTTTTGTGTCGATGCGTGTTAGAACATGAGCACGTTGCAATCATGGAAGAAGCACATGGTGGGATTGTAGGAGGGAACTATGCATGGAATGCCACAATTCGGAAGATTCTACTCATAGGACTTTGGTGGGAAAGTATCTACAAGGATTGCATTGAATTTTGCAAGGCTCTGTGACCATTGCCATTTCCTTGGTAGGCCAGAAAAAGAGATGAGATGCCCCTGAGACCTATAGACAAAGACAAAAACCATTTGAAAAGTGGACCATTGATTTTGTAGGACCTATTTCGCAATATGTAGTCATTTTTGTGTACTCTCAATACAACTTTATAATCCCATGTGTGTTGGCCTATCATCTAGTGGGCATTGGGCCCTCACCCGAGGTACGCGTGCACGCCAATCGCCTCCTTTATGTGAGAATTGTGAGAAGATATTACCATTGATATAAAATTAGATGCATAAAAGTAAATGTTCATGCACTCATTCTAAAAGCATCAGATGAGCTATTACATCTATATACCCATGCAAATAACAAGAGAAACATTATATAAAAAATAGATCTGATTCATAACATGAAGAAGAGACACTAGGGTTTGCACCCATGAACTAGATATTCAAAATAAAGCCATATATTCATATTGATCATGACGTAACCATATTACATTCAAAAATGGTCATAATAGACCATGCATAACAAAATACTTCAGACTTATCTCCTTCGTATCTTCCCTAGTATGACATTCTAACTATGCCCTCTCGCTTCATCCCTTACTATGGAATCTAATTCCATACAGAGGCCTATTACATGCATTATACCCTCAAAGACTGATGCTCTAAATCCTAGCCTTACTACAAAGCATCCTCAACACCTTTTTAGTCCGGTAGGTGTAAAGACATCTCGAAAAACACTTGCCGAGGCAAACAAGGTCCTTGTCCACTTCATCCGAACATTGATTCCTCTCGGTGTTACCTCCACCACTAGATCTACTAGATCCACTGTGTCCTGTCCCTCCCGATCCACTGATCCTCCAGATCCTCTAGATCTATCGTGTCCTCAACCTCTTATACCACCATATCCACCTCCGTAGTCGATAATGGGCCCGAAGTGGTCATGTCTAACATTCCCAACATTTCACTCGAATCTGTGCACCAACAGCTTTGTGATATTGCACCACTAATGATGTGTGTCCCATGCCACTCCTAGACATGATACCCAAGATTTGTGTGCTCGTAATTTTCCCAAACGTCTTTCTAGCTAATATCCCTCCAAAAATAAAGGGAATGATTATGCAATCATAGATGTACCAAATGAGAAATTGTATCTCCTTGGCAGAGATCGGTCACTCCTACCAATACCAACTATGTTAGAAATAGTTATCTCTTGATTTGGAAGACTAAGTGCTAGAGGTTGGTCACCAGAAGATTCGATGCATGCCAACGACTCTCCTTTCTCCAAGCAACAAAATATCATCATAAGCCGAAGGGATATCTCTTCTACGCTTGCTGAGATGGGATAGCACATAGTGCTCAGGATCCACATCCTTTGCGCGAACCTTAATTCCTTCCTATAATGTCTCGCCTCCATGAATTCATCACTCTTGAAACCTTGCGTTGTCTATCCACTCCCTTTCAACCGCTTCGGTATACTTGAGTCATCTCTCCTCTTTTTCATTTTTAGCCACGATGTCTGTCATCTTCCTCCACCCTAGCTTCCTCTCCCATCGCTTAGAGAATATTAGCCAACCATAGGGAATGCTTCCAAACTTAGTGTAATGAGCACGATTGTCATATCTAAAGGGATAGTTCATAGAAACGATCCTCTAGGCTCCCTTAAGAACTCAAACTTAGCAACCTCAGGACAAGAATACGTAGAAATAGTGTATTCCTGTGGTATAACTAGTTAGTACTCTTTTCCACCAATGATCAACAACACGCGTCCAAGCGGTCGCATCCCGCAGCCTCCGATATTCATCTTGGGTCCAAATGCAAGATCTATAGTACTACTTGATCCAGATACATACTTGGAAATCCATTCATACAAATCTACAAGAAATTAGTAAAAGAAGGTCTCATCCACTCATGATACATGTGTTCTTCTACCCATTTATGTGCATCAAACTCAGTGTCCAGTACTTAAATCTCTGCACAAACTCATCCTCCGTGCTCTTAAACCATGATTCGACAATTTCCAACATCAAGCGCTTTGTCATCACGCATCATTCTCACAAAAATTTGAAAAGAGGTCCCAACAACAGAGCCAAGATGTAGTCATTTTTATGTACTCTCAATACAACTTTCTAATCCCATGCACATCAGCCTATCACCTAGCGGGTCTTTGGGATCTCACCGAGGCATGCAGTGCCGAACCCCTCCTTTATTTGAGCATTGTGAGAAGATCTTACCATTGATAGAAAATTAGATGCAAAAAGTAAATGTTCATGTGTTCATTCTCAAAGCATCGATGAGCTATTATATATATATACCCATGCAAATAAGAAGAGAAATATTATATAAGAACATATTTGATTCATAACATGAAGAAGAGACACTAGGTTTTGCCCCCCTGAACCAGATATTCAAAATAGGGCCATATATTCATATTAATCACAGTATCAGTAACCACATTACATTCAAAAAGGTTCATAACAGACCATACATAACAAAAGACTTCAGACTTATCTCCTTCAGATCTTCCCTGGTATGAAATTCTAACTATGCCCTCCTTGTTCTATCGACACTAAAATTTTCCTTCGTAATTTCTATTTCATTAATGTACGTATTAGGAATAGGATGTCATAAGTATAATTAGTAGTAGCGTCCGATAGAAGATAACGGCGCCAAGCAAGACGACGCCGCCAATAATGTATAGTACGGCAATATTCAAAAGTACAATAGGAATGTTGTGGTAAAAAGTAAATAGTTGTTGTAAGTGGTCCAAAGTAATGTTAAAATGTCAAAGTTGGGGTAAGTAGAGAAGTAGGGTCTACATGATTAGGAATTAGAAATATTATATTGGTAATAAGGACAAGGAGTGAGGTCATAAATATTTTGTGTATTTTATTTGTAAAAATTCTAAAAATGTGGAACCCATGTGAAATGATAAGGTTTATCTTATCTTAAAAGATAAGCTTACATGTACAGATAAGAGTTAAGGTATGGAATATGATTCGTCAGTGGATTTCTTATCCTATCTTACGATAAGATGGATAAGCCTGGAAGTTCTATAAATAAAGAGGCCACCCCCCTCATTTAGCATAGAAAGAAGTAGTGAGAAATATTGTATGAGTAAGTGTGTAAAGGAAGCCATCAGTTTAAAGGTGTGTTGAAGAAGCCATTAAGAGGTGTAATTGTGAAGTTTCTCCCATAGTATTGGTGGAAGGCAAGTGAAGTCAATAACACTTGAAGTACCTCATGGGTGAGATTGTAACAATTTCATGCTAATATTATAATTTACTCTGATATTTCAGATTTATCATCATTCCTTTTATCATAGTCTATGGTATTCTTGTGTTATGTTTGTTGTTGTGTTTCCAGATTACATCCACCAAACTAAAGGTTGTGCATTAGTAAATAATCATAGCACGAGGAGTTCCCGGTGAAGAATTATCATAGTGCCGGATTGGTGATGACAGTTCATCCCTTACTATCGAATCTAATGCCGATAAAGGCCTATTATATCCATTATACCCCTTAGCACCGATGCTCTAAATCCTAGCCTTGCATTGTAATATCATACCATTGATGCATTCCCTTATGATCTCACACATGTTTTCTATCGGTCTCTTCTCCATTCAAGTGTGTCTTTCTTTCTCTAGAGCATCTCTATAAATAGGTTTAGCACCCATCATCATGCCTTCCTTCAAGAGCGGATCGATTACAAGTTTTCATGTGGTCCTCCAATAGAGCATACTAATCTTGTTCCAAGCTCTCCACTTTCTGCAATGATGTCTTTCGGGAACCTTCCATGCATGGAATATTCTTGTCTTGACCACCAAGTCTCTAGGCTGGAACCTTATCCACTTAGGATGCCTAGTCGAGTCACATTTTTCCTCAAGTGCATCCCGAATGCCAAATATGGCTAAGTCCTTATATCCTTTGTCATGCCTTGCACGTGCGGCTGATTTCTCCTAAATCCTTCTTAAACCCTTGTCTCCGCACATTTTTCTCCCGCACGCCCTTATTTTTCTTGGCCCCGCATGCACACGTTCCTTTGGTACTTAGCCAATATTTTTAGGCCTAACACTTCCCCTTCGATGAAGTTGCTAAGATGGTAGTTAGGTACATTACCCTGAGGGCCACTTCTCCAATTTTCCTCTCCACCATCTGGTCCTTTTGAACCACTTCCACCATACCCAGGTTAGCCTCTCCTATTACATCCTTCATTCCATGGAAAAATCTATTGTAGATGTACAGCTCATCTCAGAGGCCTCCCTCTTCACCAAGGGGTCATTTTTCTTCTAAACCATTATTTCCATGATATGGTCTCTATTCCCCCCTCTCATCCTTTAGCCCCTCCTCCACCTCAACAACACAGGGTTAGGACTAAGAACCCGAGCTTCCTCTCTCCATTTCCAATACCGCCTCTAGCTAAACAGCTTTCTTTACAAAGAATGAAAAGGGGAAATGTATTGTTGTTGTTGAAATCCTTCTCAACATTAGCCAAGCTATTTAGGAACCCTAAGCGAGCAATGATTTGAGGGCTCAACTCAAGTTGCAGGCTGATGCAATTAAGGGGCTTGGTGAGGATGTTGAATTTCTACTCAATGAGGGCTGCAAAGAAGACTTTGACTCTGCTTCCTACTCTAAGCTGGAGGAAAAAGTTGAGGATCTTGCCAAGAAGCAACAAGTCATGGAAGCTAAAATGCAACAAATTATCAACAAACAGATTGATCAATTCTCCATGCATAAGGCCTTGTTAAACTTCATTCAATTATAGGTTAAGCAAATTTGTGACATTAGTGGCATCTCTAAAGAATTTTGGAAGGATGGAAAGGCTAAGAAGAAATCCTTGGTGTCGAGAAGCCAAGACCCTGCACAACAAACAACTATCAATCTCTTTAGGGCTATGGAGGATGCCCAAAAGGTCTTCAAAAAATTCTTAAGTAGTTGTCTCGAGGTCAATTTTTTGATTGGCTTTATTTTGTCTCTCGAATGTTTTTTCTGCAGTGTTACAACTATTTTTTTGTTGTTTTCGGGTTGTTTTTCGACCGTGTCTTGCTTCCTTCTTTGCCGCGCTTGTTTGTGTCTTGCTCTTCATTGTATTATCTAGCTCTCTTAGGATTTTTTCGGGGTGTGGTCCCCATTAGTAAAAAACCACTGATATTTCATTTTCTCATCTAGCTATTGAGCCTTTTTTTACCTCGGGGTATGGTCCCCTTTAAAACCATTTATCAATAATTAAAAAAACTATAGAGTATATGATGCGGGAACATAACTTGTGAAGGCCATAACTTTTGATCCAACCGTTGGATCGTCTTGAAAATTTCCGAGGTGGTAGATATTCATTATTGTTATGTTGGGGCTAACTTTTATTGAAATTTTGTGGCCATTTCAGCATATTTCAAGGCCATATTCCGTCATCTATTGGTCTAAAACTGGTTCCGACATTTTTCTCTTTTGACTAGGTCTTAGAGTTTTAATAACTTTTGTTGTGCTTTTTAGAATAAGTCAAAATTTTACGCAATCCTTATTTGATGAAGGTATATTTGGCACGAAAATTTTGGGGACCATCCAAGGTATTTTTCTAGTAGGTGATTTTGGTATTTTAGGGTTTTTTAGAGTAGATGTGAAATAAAAGGAAGATTGTAATGATGTAAAAGATTAATGTGGATTTCGAATGAGAAGAAAGCAATTGTGAAGCTTATAGTTTTTATATACAAATTTTTGTGTTTTTTTGGGGGTATTTCAACCTCTTGCAGGTGGATCCACATCGATATCGCCTCCGACAATACTAATAATAAGTAACTTTAGAGCCACAATAAGTTATATATTATAGGAAGCTCCCTTTTTCTAATTACATTAAACTTTCACTTTTCCATTTTTATTAGCTTTATGATTTAATTAGCTTTGGCTAATCGAACCTAAAACATATTTTAATACAAGAGGTTAATTAGTAAAAAAAATTACAATTCAAACTTATGCCATGAAATTGAAAATCGAAATTAAATACTCATAAGTCATCAACTTAATTTTTACATGATTGTTAACTTCTTCCCATTTTCTCAGTGTATAAATGACCACTCTTAATGTTGTTAAACATATATAAATGTAAGGATTTAACAACCTCGATGATGTTATTAATGGTCATGTATAAGGATTAAAGTTTATGTTTAACTTTTTTAAGTGGTGTGTTTGAGTAAGTTATGGGTGGTAGATTTGTATTAGTATTTTAAAATTTAAAATTATAAAAACTATGGAGAATAGACATGTGATAATATAGAATATGAATAAAAGTTTGATTTATAGTTAAACAAATTATCTAGAATATGATTGTATTAGTATTGAAAATTAAGATTATATAAAATTGGTCATAGTCTAATGGTGTGAAAGGTGTTACTTAACCATCCACCAAAGTATAAATTTCAAGAGATGCCAAGTAATAAGGGATGAGGTTAGGATTGTGCCCTAAATGAATTTGGTGGAACCACAATCAAAATATAAAACTTAGTAAATTAGTGAATGATGGAAAATTTACCTTATAAACTATTTTAAGTGGTTTGATTTGATAAATTAATGACCTACATCTTTTTATTGGTATTTCAAACCATAAATTATGAAAATATTTAAAAATAAACTATTATAGTATTCAAAATTAAGATGATTGAAACTAATGAACTATGAAAAAATAAATTTTAAAACTAAAATCATTAAAATGACAAAGGTATTTAACACTTATTGTAGTAACTAGTTGAGTGATAAACATGCATTAGGTATGTTTTGTTTTACATTTATACCAAGACTTTGAGGTATAACAAGTTAAAAGGTAATGAAATTTCCTCTAAATTATTAAGAGAATGGTGGAAAAGGTCGAAAGATGTATGAAAAGAGAGAGCTTAAATTTGTATTGCTTGGGTGGTGGAATTAGAAAAAATACTTTATTTTGGAGTGTAACTTACAATAACATCCGGACCAAATATGTAAGTGATTCTTACATTAACACCTATATCAAATATGCAAGTCATTTAACAACTTAGTTACAAGATATGTTCACCAAAAAAAGGTGGAAAAAATAGAGAAATTCATTATCACTTTCAACAACAAAAGATCATAAATTCAAAAATAAAAATGATAGTATTTATTATATAATAAAAAAATTTATTCTCCGAAACATTAAAAAATATCTATCGATCGAATGGCCCTTGGTCTATTGGTGATTATGTTGGCTCCAATGGAGCCCACCAGGATCAAATCTTGTTGAGTGCAAGGCTTGGAGATACCTGCACGAGAGAGTTGAAATGGTTGATGCTAGGATCGTGCCCTGGGTGACTTTGATGGTGTGGATGCCCCTCACTCGTAGCTACTAAGCTGAAGGTGACCACTAGTATGGTTGTATGCTTACTCATAATTGTCAACCCGTTATATGCTTCCTCCGAAGTATGTGCAGAGATGTCGACAATCTATGTAAAACTAGTGTCCAATTGAATGCACACCTCATTATATATATATTAAGTAACGAAATCCCTCTCTACATGAAGAGTTGTCCAAAGCTATGTAACTTAACTAATTTAAAAAAAAAAAAAACTCAAACTATTCTCATTAAAACTAGATAGTGTAAACCCCTTACATGAAACCCTTATTAAAACTTGACTAGATGTTAATGATTCCCTGCAGTAGGGAATTTATGGGCCAATCCACCAAGTTATGAATCTAAACTTTAATTCATGTGTGTCAATTAAAGATAAAGACCACTAAAAATGAACTAAAAAATAGTTGTTCACAAGTTTTTTGATGAAAAAGATCTTTTATTATATTAAATGCAACATGATACAAGATTCTCTCAACAAAAAGAGCGAGTGGTATGAGAGCATTCACCTAAGCCACAAACACACAAGGAAAAGCTAAGAAAAACAAAAAAGTAACAACTACATGGGGGTCCGAGGAGAACCAAAAACAAAGTTACTCAGTTCCAACGGATAATGAGAAACAAGATTGTCAAAGTGCCCCTTCTTCTCCTTAGAACGCGTGACAACAGTCCATGGCACCTGTTGGGGTGCCAAGTAGAGAGATGATTAATGCATGGGATGTCCTAAGCGGGGTCATAATCGTAGAATCATATACATGTGTCTGTTTGGCACCATCTCCAGCAGGGTAATCTCAAATTGATCATATCGTTTGGCTGATCTTTGACTTACAGCACGAGAGAATGGTTGTCAGTCTTTAGGCCGCTAAGAAACTCCTTTGTTCTTTTTCTTTTTATTATACTTGGGGGACAATGGAAAAGCCTCTTGAAGGTGCCCAATTTGATGGCATAACTAGCATCGAAAGGTTGTGTTCTCATAGTCGAGAATTTGAATCCACTTGAAGCCATCATGGATTAACTCCAATTTTTCTCGGAAGACCATTGCTGAAATCAACCTCAATGCATATACGGGCATAGGTAAATAGCCCTTGCTTAGACCACTCATCATCCAACTTGATGAAGTGACCAAGAGAATCACCAATAGCAACACAAACCATAGGGTGCCAAAAGGGGAGAGGAAGATTGGGTAAATGAACCCAAACCGACATTTTAGAGACCACCATAGTAGAGGGATCAAAATCCAGAAACCATGGTGTAATAAAGAGGCCAGCCCTACCCCAAAACTAGGGACCCTCAGTAAAAACCCGTTGATAATTAGTAGGAGAGGAGAACTGAACAATAAAAATCCCTTTGCACATAGTGGATCTCACAATCATGGGACCAAGTAGAATAGATCCATTGATGAAAATCTTCACTCCAAGGCCAAAATCCATTAAATCTATAGATAATGACAAAAATTTTAAGGGCACAAATTGAATCAGTTACCTCTGAGAGTGAAAGGGTAACAACAGGGGTGTCTCTCTACTTTTCCACAATGTAAGGTGCATCAGGAGCCTCCAAAAACCCTATTTTTGTGTTCCTGTAGTAGCCACCAAGAATGTTTTTGGAGGAGCCATTGGAGGGCCACGAGGGATAGAAAAATCAATTCCAAAACTTTGGTCTCACCACCACCCACGCTTAACGTAACTATTTCCTCCACCATTTTTGTTTGTGCTAACACTGTCGGGTCTATGTGGTTGTCCCCATTCGTACTTCCATTTTCCATCGACGGGTTAGGGTTAGGGTGTTTTTGGCTTCCATTTTTGTCAACAAAATATGTAATACAAATACCATTGTTCACAAGTTTCAAACTTCCCTTGGCCAAATATATACACAGAAAATAAAAAAGCACCTCCTTTCTAGAGGCTCGTGTAATATATACTCAATGTGTATATGCATGGTTTGAGGAACCTTGTCCAAGAAAAAGGAAAAAAGGCACAACAAACAATGCTACAGGTAGTTGTGTTGCTTCCTCGCCACTTCAAAAGTGGGTCCGGAGAGCCTTCGAATGATGTGAAGGCACATTATGCTCGGTACTGTGATGAAAATGGGCATATGAATGTTGAGCATTTACAGAAATTTTTGGGATTTGTCTCTTTAATACATCATAAAATTGTTTCTTTCCACTATAATCCTCCTCCTTTCACAAATTTTAAGAGAAAAAATTGTAGATTACAAAGTGTCTATCAAATCTCTATATTAGCCTACATTTTGTGAAAATTGTAACATTATGATGAGGTGGAACCCACAAGGTAAGATGGGTCCATCCATTTTTTTCATAGTGTGTTGAGTTTACTTGTCTTTTAAAAGATGTGTTTTACTCTATCATTAGTCTTCAAAAGATAAAAAAAAAAATTGTACATTTTAATAAGTGGAAATATATTATTTTTTTGTTAAGCTAACTACTAATGTTTTGAAACACAAACATGTTCATTTTTTTAAAGACAATAAGAAAAATACTTACTTTATGTTTGTGTGATTTCTAATATGATCAAGTAAATATTGTTGTTGGACTAATATCCTAAATAATTTAAAATCATATTTTTATGGGAGATGAGCATTGAGGCTTGCAACTTTAAGTTCAAAAAGACAAACATTCACAAAAACATGACCTTTTTGAAAATGTATAACATGTGAGGCTTGAGATAAATTTGGCCAACCCCACAAGTGGGGCATACACCAAGGGTTGCCCAAAATGTTTGAAACTTGGTAATTGACTTAATTTTCAACTCCACCAAGTCTCAATTGATCATGATCTAAGATTTCAATATTGAACGTGACAATACAAAGGTAATTGTACACACCCAAAATTACATGTCCTACATTGTCGAAAACGGTTACGAGAACCCAAAATGATGATTCAAAGTCCTTTCAAGAAGTTGTTCGAGCTCCAAAACCCATTTGCGGTGTATATTTGTAGCCTAGACATCCCTACTTAGCCTTCCCGCGCTTTTTCCTAGCTCTCCGCCTCTTTCGGTCATGTTTTGGCCTTTAGTGCAGGGACCGCCACCACTGCCCGGTGGCGGTTCTAACCACTATTTCCAAAATTCGTCATGTGTGTTTTTAATATGCGACGCTTCACTTAAATTCACTTTTAGTATGCATCCGTGAACCAAATTGTCTAAAAATAGTCTTGTTTGCATGATCTCCTTCCCTCTTCTATTTTTAAATGGATTTAATTAGTTGAAACTACTTCTTCTTGCCTCGAAGGCAAGAAGAAGTAGTTTCAACTAATTAAATCCATTTAAAAATAGAAGAGGGAAGGAGATATGCAAACAAGACTATTTTTAGACAATTTGGTTCATGGATGGTGGTCCCGACCA
The DNA here is from genome assembly GCA_018340775.1 of Taxus wallichiana var. yunnanensis. NCBI lineage: Eukaryota > Viridiplantae > Streptophyta > Pinopsida > Cupressales > Taxaceae > Taxus > Taxus wallichiana. The sequence goes on from CM031241.1 coordinate 611,270,232, forward strand.
CTTTTTCCAAAATTTGTCATGCGTATTTTTAATATGCGACGCTTCACTTAAATTAACTTTTAGTATGCATCCATGAACCAAATTGTCTAAATATAGTCTTTTTGCATGGATTCCCAGCCCCAATTCTTATATATTTCATGCTTGTGTTCAAGCAAATGGCCTGAGAATTTTTGTGTATCTTGCATTGTATTGTTGCCACAATATTGCTAGGAATTGTATAGCCAAGCTCAGATCTCTTTTGATATCTCTCTTCTACTTGCATTACAACCTGACTACCTTCAAGCTATCATTGCTCAAGCGTCTTCTTCCGTTTTTGTTCTTGCATTCCCAATTCCTTGGACTCATATGAACACTCAAAGAAAGAAAGGAACGAACTGAGGGGAAAGATACAGATACAACCGGATTTGCCAAATCTCTTGCTCATCCAGGTTGGAGTTGTGTGTTTGTTCTCTTTATTTATCAATTATCAATTTCAAATCGTTAATTTCAATTACATATCAAATAGAGTAGTGAAATCATTTATTTCAGTCAATTACAAATAGATCAAGATCATTATAAAGTTTGCTCTTTAACATTACAGGGGCGTTGTGAAGAACAATAGCTCTTCTGAGTTATGATTTTTTCTTCACCTCTGAGGTAGGGTTTAAAGGGTTTTGTTATACTAGATTAGTTTCTTTAGATTTAAAATTTGCAAATCTGCACAAATAATTAGCTACATCCGGCTAATCATTTGTATTTAGTTTGTTTATTAGATTAGATACATTGCTTAAAAACAAAAAAGAACAAAAACATTTATTTTGTTAGATTTGTTTCCTTTACTTGATATATTGTGAAAATACCAAAAACATAGATTAGATTTCCTTTGATAGTTAGCTTACATCGTGACAATTATTTTAGTTTGATTTACATGACCATCAATGGTCCACAATAAGAAAAGACCTATGGTTGTGATCCCCTAGTCCCACAACCCAGCATGACTGGAATTGATAACCGATATTGATACAAGCTTATGTTTAACAGTTTTATGCACACCTGTAAATTTTGCTAAGAAAATAGAACAACTAAACACGCTAAACATCACTGCTAATCAAGCCTATGATTATTGGACTACTCCTGGCAACAAGGTTTGATTATGCGCATGACCATACAAGGGCCACAACCTCCACGAGTATTTGGTTGTGATCCTCAGGTCCCATAACCCAACGGACCTTCTAACCAATTGGATATTGACAATGGTTTGCATACACTAGTATTTAGGTCATTGCCACTTTCACCAGATATCATTACATAGTTTCTGATATTGATCATAGCAACCGATCAGGCTAAGACTTTCTGGACTAGACTGGGAAATTTCCCATAGTCTTTGCGGCTCCATCACACCTCTCGATTTACTTCCATGACCTTGTCTGGAAATCTATTCGAGGTGCCCATAGGTCATTTCCCATGTGTTCAACAACCAACAAATAGAATCTTGTCAGGACTTGACATTGATTGGAGTCTTCAAGTAGCTATCATATCTTATCAATCCATCACACCGCTTCAGGTTAGGAGAGAGTTCTTTGCCTTAGACTCGCATATCTCGATATTTCCTGTAGAATACATTAGATTTCCCAATTAGCTTGTTTGTCACCACCACATCCACATCCACTTATGTTCTACACCGGCTGTCTCGACACGACCTCGGGAGGTCGGGTGCAAAGAAGGTCAAGTTTTGATTTTCTATCATACAAAATTGGTGAACCTAACGTGAAGAGATAGTCTCTAAATGTTTCAAATTTTCTATTCACTTTCCACTTTCCTTTTATTCAGCGGGTATTCTTATACCCCTGAATATGTCGGATTCGATGAATACGGTCAACCCCTTTCGGGTTATGACATATACAATTATCAAATAGGTGGACAACAACAGTCACCTTCGCTCTCAACATGGGTAGACAATCGTTCAAATACCCAAAATCCTCTTCTTCAGGGAGTCAATGTTGGTTCTTCTATACGTATCAAAGAGCTTGACCAAATCACACAAACATACCCACATGAACAATCAAGATATAACATCATGACTTTCACTAGAGAAGCAATTTAATCTCCTTAGGTGTTGTTTCAACATCCCACTAGCATGCAGTCGGACCAGCTCCCACATCTAGATGAGGAGTACTTATCATGGTATGCCAAGAGTGAACAACACTTCCAAAATATGAATTGGGATTTTTATAGGTTGCAAGGACATAGTGATGTCCTGCTTCAAAATAATAACAGTACCCCTCCAATAACAGAAAAACATCGCCAACAAGGGTGGCGGCATCATGAACAATTCATAGCAGGATATCACACTCCTTAAAAACCTCCAAAAGTTCAACAACAAGCGCTAAAAAAACACTTCCCCATCAATGGGGAAGTCATCTCAAATGCTAGTAGAAAAATTCAAGCAGTTAGAGCTTTCCCAAAATGCTCAAAGTTCATACGTAGGGCAAGCAAGAACTTCTCATTATCCACAGGGTTATGGAAAAAGACCCACTACGCAGAATCCTCCAGGCTTATATGAGCACTCTAAACCCTAGGGACTTACTAACTGGGACCACCACCTTGGGTATGCCCCCACATGCCACATATGGATATCTATAATAAAAACTAGCCGGAAGTGAGTTCTCAAATGCCATGCCGGCCCAGAAATGTAATGTTCCTTGGCTTTGTGCCTTCATTCCATACCAAAGTGGTCAACCCCCTACATGCACATGTACTCTAAATCACCACAGGGGGATATTTACACTTACCTGGGCCCTTATAATCATCCGTAGGGGATGACGTATGCCCCAACGAACATTTACACCATGCCATTTCAACAACCAATGCAACCACCACCTCCCCAACAAGGATCTTCGATGGTTGAAACATATGCAATGGGAACTTATTCTGAATATCTAAAGGAGCCTCTAGACTTTTCCATTTGAACATTCATGCTCCTAAGACCCTTGCCCAATCTTCCAAATTCAAAGGGAAGGTGATCCTAATGCCCATTTCAAATCTTACGCAATGTCCATTCGATAGATGCTCCCGTGGGATGCGGTTGTTGTGAAAAGCTTACCTAAGACACTCAAAGGCATCGCTCTCAACTGGTACTATAGGATACCAGAGGCCTCAATACATTCTTTCAAACAACTTGTGTCAGAATTTATAAAGGTTTTCGATATGAACAAGATCTTAAGAACAAGAATCAAAGAATTCCTTCACATCAAACAAGAGCACAACGAGTCTGCACGCCCACTTCATCCAAAGGTGGAGATAGGTTCTTTACTCCTCTACAAGTGCTCCAAACATGGACCAGACAGAAATTTGTGATTTATTCCTCCACTCCCTCAATAGGGAAACAAAGGAAGAAGTCCAAAATTTCCCGCTAAGGAGCTATGAGGAGGTACTAGAGGGTGCTCTTTGACAACCAAACAAGAATTGGCGGTGGTCGTAAGACTTACGGATCAAATGGAAGGTTAGTCATCCCTATTCAAAATAACCCAGGTATTCAAACAACATGAATAACAATCAAGGACCAAAAATCCTTAATAAAAATCGTGGAGTTATGACCGACGATGTGAATGACCAACCAAAGAAACCTAATGTTGCCAATACCCCCAATGCAAACACCATAAACAATAAAGAACAACAATGGAAATAACCAGAGAAACAATAATTTCTCACCCTCGGTAAACGTTGTGGATTTTAATCATCCTCAACAATAACAACAACCTCAAAGCAACAAAGACAGACACAAACCCAAATCCCTAATCAATACCCAAGTGGGTGTATGTTTGGTTTTAAAATGATACTTTAACAAACCACAATCGGGAAAGCAAGTCCCTCCTCTTTAATGGGAGAGGTTCCCTTATTGAAAGCAAGAAACAAAACTTATATACAAATGTACAACTTTCAAAGTGAGGAATCCTGATACTTTGAAATGTTTCATGTCAAAACAAATTATCAATACAAAATAAATAGAAGAACTAAGGAGATGGGAAAGGAAGAACAATATCAATACTTTTAGGAAATATAGATAGCAGAGTATAACCTTATACGTATTGAACAAAGGAGATGTAGAATGGAATCATTCACTTTCATAACAGATATCAATTTCATAGACACAAAGTTCCAAAAATCACATAAACAAGAACAAAAAATTTCTTATCATAAAAATCAATGATTCACAAGCCTCAGATGAGGAAAGAAGGAATAGCAGAGGAAGATAGAAAAGAAGGGGAAATTCTTTTGTATTGATCACTTTCAAAACTATAACATTTACAGAGTACCAGGATCCAACCCTTTGCAATGAGCCAATGCTCTTACATTTATAGATGAAGTGAAGAGAGGAGAAGAAGAGAAGAAGGAAATCAGATTTGGAAGCTCAACCACCAAACATTAATGCCCCTGCAAATCGCCTACAATCTATCAAGTCTGGTTCTTCATGGTTGTTTAACGTGTTAGAGAAGGAAAGATGATAGATTGGATCAAATGTGGTTCTCAAAGCAATCTGATCACATATTAATGGCATGAAGACATTTTCCATCAAATCCAAATGTCCAGTCAGTTCTCCAAGTCTGTTTAGCATGCTGGAGAAGGAAAAATGGCAGATCGAATCAAATTTGATTTGGAAAAGCAATTAGATTTCATATTAATGGTAGGAAAGACGTTTTCCATATTTCCACCCATCAAATCATGCTGAAAGTAATATTTTATGCTTCCATGGTGTAGAGGAGGTCGAGAGCTTTCCATTGATATAAATTTTGTCAAATTTCGAGCTCTGGATCGAAAGTTATGCCCATTTGAATATTTGAATCAAATCCATACAAAAATGGCGAAAATGCAACTTTTGCAAAATGGATCCACAGCCCGAAATTGGAATTACACATTTTAGCGCAAAAAATGCAAAGTTCAAAAGTTTCCCTCGAGCCCCGTAGGCTTTGCTTTTGATATAAGCCCCCTTGACATGGCTCCCTCGGGCATCACCAGGGATGCGGCTCTCTTTTACAAATTTACTTTATTTTGAGAAAAGTTTAAAATTCTCAAAATGCTCTGACGGCCCGCCTCTCCGCTTTGACTTTTCAATGCATATTCAATACAGGCTTCAGCGGAGTTGCGGCTCATCTTGCAACTTTACTCCTTTTTTGGAAATAAAACCAAAAATCTTCAAAGTGCTCTGACAACCCGCCATCCCGCCTTTGACTTTTCAATGCATGACTTAACACGTGGCATTACCTAGGCATGAGCGGGGTCGCGGCTCACTTTATAACTTTATAACTTTTTGCCAAAACAAAGCCAAAAACTCTAAAGTGTCCCGATGACCCGCCTCTCTACTTTTGTCTTAAAAATGGCCACGTGTCCTTTTGCGGGCCTTAGGCATCCTTTTAAACTTTTACGCCTTTTCGCCATAATGCCTTAAAACAAAAAAATGACCCACCTTTTCCGCCACCACTTGATTCAGCCAATCAGGGACCTTCGGGCCATGGAGCCAATTTAACATTTTTACCAAAATAACAAAAGTGTTAAGTTCACCAAAATAATCCACCATGCTGCATCCAATCAAATATGTCCACGTATCCTTTGGATGTTGGGAAAGAAATTGACAGGTAAAACATGACTGCGGGAAATAAAATGTAGGTGAAACTTCGTCATTCACATTCAAATTCAAATTTCTCCTCATGGAAAGAAGAATTGCAAACAATAACAAGCTCGATGTGATCCATGGCCATAGGAAAGGATTGAAAATTTCATTTGAATGGAGGAAACAAATTTTAAAGCACCCAGAGACAGAAAAGAAAGTTTAAAACTATGCAGATTGGAGAATTTTAAACAAGGAGGGGCGAGATTAAAAACCGAGCACCAAAAACTTCAAAGCACAAATTTTCCTATCTCTCCAGACTTCTTACTCTGTTTTAAGCATTCTTCAATGGCACCAACTCAAAAATTTTGAAATTTGACTTCAAAATGAGGGGAATTTTGAGGGCAACAATAGTATCCAAACCAATTCCAAAGCCAAGGGCGGGGTTCCAAAATTTCAATTACAACAACCAATAGCCAAACAATAATTGTATTTTTGGACCACAACAAGGCACGAACCAAAGGCCTTGAGATTATGATCCTGATCTATATTGTGGCTTCCATAGGGTTCACGGGCATGATGCAAGGACATGTCGTGATTGCAACAAGTTTTTACAGTACTTTCCAGAAGATCAAAGACAATTGTTTGTTGATATGTTTTTGGCAAACCCAACCACACCAACTAAGAACATTCACATGGTAATCTTGGTATCCCCACAAAAATTGATCGCTCGAAATATTTAATGACCCTCTTCCTACGCGTCCAAAGGATGGTAGATTAGACCCCAATGGTTCAAACAAGGGTATCATAATAGGAACTCATGATCGTGAAGCCTCAACTTTGTCAAACCCACAAGTGGTACCTCCTTTGGATGGCCACCAATAAAAAATTTGTGGGGTTGGTGGAGTTGACGTCGAACCTTAGATTAACGCCGCCACAAGGACTAAGGATTATTCCTCGCAGCCAATCCCTATTTACTCAACTATATCATATGATCTTCGTAATATGATAAGCAAGTTGGTAGGGGCTTATGACTTGATTAATGACTTAACTAAGACCTTCTCTCACATTTCCTTTTTGGATTTGTTAAAGAATTCCCCTGCTCACAGAGCCGGTTTACTAAAGCACTAGGTCCCGTAATTTGATTAACATTACCCCTCCTCCAAAAGCATAAATAAACCATGTGGACTTTGACGTCTACCCACCAGGGCAGCCTTTGAAAGAGATGTTGGATTTGTGTTTGACTCTAGCAAGATGCGCACGCTGAGATGTTGAAATAGCTCATAGAGGTGATCTAGATTTGTTCTTACAAGTTTGGATCTATAACAATTACGTAATGTGTGCAATGATTGATGACGGGGAAGTGGTTAACATAGTCCCTTTTTATTTTCTGCAAAATTTAGGTTATGGGGAAACAAATTTCTCTTCAACATGAAACACACTGAGAGGCTATGATAGCCTCAAGGCAACATCGATCGGCACCATAGTATTACTAGTCACTCTTGGACCCAAGATGGTATTAACTGAGTTTTATATCATAGATCAGGAATCCAACTATAATATGATTCTTTATCGGTCTTTGATTCATCACATGAAGGAAATTCCCTCCACATTGTTTCAGGAAGTCAAATTCCTACATCTAGGGAAGGTCTTTGTGGTGCAGGGTGATCTAAAACCCTTCGACATACATTTGGCTAACTTAAAGAAGAAGCTAGGGGTCCATTCTAAATTTGAGCTTCCTACAAATCAGCTAAACAAACCCACAGGTTCAACATGAGAAGAAAAATTGGTCCCTACAACAGATTTAGAAGTCACATGACTAATTGAAGGTATTCCGGAGGTTAAATATGAAACCGTCATTGTTAGGACAATGTCGTTAAGCACTATGGAAAATATTGTCGAGATGTTGGGAAAATATTTACCTATTTTTCTTCCATTCGATTCCATGGGTATGGGACGTACTCTCGGACTCGATTCTCTTCCAGCGGATGAGGTTTGCATGGTTGAACTAACTAAGGTAAAAGAGGAAAATTCGAAAGATGATCCAACTTCCATCTTTCCAAGTAATTATTGAGCTCTCCATTTTTATGGAGCCAAGTGTCGCTTTGGCACCGAGGCAAGTGTAATTCTCACCTCTCCAGAGGGAAGGATTCTCCCCTTTTCCTTCAAACTAAATTTTGAATGCACAAACAACGGAGCTGAATATGAGGCTCTTCTCCTTGGTCTCATTGTGGCCAAAAGAATGGGTGCTCTTAAGATCAGGGTACTAGGTGATTCACAACTAGTTACAAATCAAGTATTTGAGGTATACGAGACTAGAGCCAAACACCTACAACTCTATAAGACAACAGTGTTGAACCTAACAAAGGGGTTTGACTTCATATCAATTGAAGCAATCCCGCATGAACAAAACCTTCTTCCAGACTCCATAACAACTTCTGCTCGATTTACTCCAAGTCGTGAGTTTGAAGACACAAACTTCACAGTCTCGGTTCGTTCTAAACCCTTTGTTTGTAGAGCATTGGGTACCCAAATGTTGACGTACGTAGAAGACAATAATGATCATGTCACCTCGCACCACATAGATAGTGATGAAGTAATTATAAGATAACTAAAAATTTTCATGGAATTACATCTTACACATCATAAGGTTGATCTCTCTCTAATTCCACATTCTTCCTCCTATTTCGAAACCCCATGGTGGAGTCTTCCTGAGAAAGGATCTTGAAATTTATGAGGTAGGAGAAGAAGGGGATTTAGAGCTGCCTCTAGCCCCACCTGAGTTTGAGGAAGGTAATGCTTCCTTAATCAAAGGAACGATCGATATAAACATAGGGATAGAGGAGGAACCAAGAATCTTGAAGCTCGGATCCTCCCTAACTCCAGAGGAGGTAGAGATACATACCCAAGTCCTCAAAAATCATCAAAAATCCTTCACGTTCAGCTACAAATAAATGACGGGGATTGCACCGCATATTGCAGTTCATAACCTAGTCACCAAGCCATACGCTAAGCCCATTATGCAAAGTCAAGGCCCATGAAGCCAAAGGTGGATCTCATGGTCAAGGAAGAAGTAATGAAGCTCTTGCAGGTAGGATTCATCAAGCTAGTCGATTACTCATAATGAGTGTCTAACATAGTCCCCGTTCTTAAAAAGAATAGAAAGATCCGCATTTGCATAGACTTTCGAGATATCAATAAGGCTTGTCCCAAAGATGATTTCCCATTACCATCCATTGACATTATTGTTGACGCGACAACTAGGTTTGAATTTTTGTCTCTCATGGATGGGTTTTCTAGGTATAATCAAATCAGAATCTCTGAAGAGGACCAAGCCAAGACTACGTTCATAACTCCTTGGGGAACCTACTATTATGCGGCCATGCCATTCGGACTCAAGAACACTGGTGCTACATACCAACGAGAAATGACATATATATTCCATGATCTTATTCATAAGATTGTGGAATCCTATGTGGATGACCTTTTGGATAAGGCTAGAAAGTGTTGTGACCATCCAAAGGTGCTTTGTATCATCCTTTCTTGCTTAATCGAATACAACATCATGTTGAACCCAGAAAAATGCGTGTTCGGTGTAACAGGAGGAAAACTTTTAGGTTACATCATATCTTCATGGGGAATTGATGTTGACCCAACTAAAATCTGGGCTTTAGTGGAAATTACTCCGTCTTCAGAAGAATCTGGCATCAGATATTTTCTTGGGAAGATTGGTGCAATCCAGAGGTTTATCATTGTTTTGACCTTTATTATTCACCCAATCAATAATTTGCTGAAAAAGGATTGCAACATTGAGTGGATGGAAGAATGTAGCAAGGCGTTTGAGTTGGTTAAATGATTCGTATCCTCCCCTCCTACACTCATGCCACCTAAGTCATATCACCTTTTGATACTATACTCACGAGATACGGATGTTTCATTAGCCTGTATGGTGGCTCAAGAAGATGATGATAAAAGGGAATGTGCGGTCTATTTTATTAGTCATACCTTTCTTAACTACAAGACACATTACAAACAGTAGAAAAATAATGCCTTGTTATAGTCTTCACAAAAAAGTGTTTAAGACATTATATGTTGAATCAAGAAACAAGGGTTATTGTAAGGTCATATCACTTATGAACATTTCTCACGCAAGGATCCTTAACTAAGAAATTTGGGTGCTTCATAAATCGATGGGCGAATTTGAATTGACGTTCATTAATAAAAAAATCCATCAAGGGAAAATCATTACGGATTTTTGGTTGATAACCCATTGATGGAGGCAATCTAGTAGATTTGGACTTCCCTAATGAGTGTGTATACTACGTCGAAACTAGGCCCCCTATTTCTGCGTGTCCATGGTATCGAGATCGTTAATTTTATTATGGACCGTGCGTACCCGAAGGGGTGACATCGTAAAAAATAAGGTGGTTACGTATCATTGCCGCTAAATATGTTATTTTGGAACAAGTGCTCTATCGCAGAGCCTTTGACGGAATGTTGTTAAGATGTGTTGACGTAGAGGAATCTGAAAATATTCTTTATGAATCACATAGCGGAGTATGTGGAGGTCACTTCGGCAAATCACGCCACGCCACCGCTTTCGAAAGATACACTAGATGGGTTATTTTTGGCCTACGTTAGAGCATGATACAAGTGAGAGTTTGTGTGCAAGTGTCATAAATGTCAAGAATTATCCCATGAAATCCACATAACAAAGACAAGCTCTACAACCAATTGTAACCCCATGGCCCTTTTCCACGTAGGACCCTAGATTTGATAGGGAAGTTTTCTCCCTCATCAACAGATGGCCATAAGTTCATAATCACGGCCATAGAATATTTCACTAAGTGGGTAGAGGCCATGCCTCTTACCACTTGTACTCACTCTGTAATCGCTAATTTCATTTTGAACCAGATCATTTGTAGGTATGGGGTTCCACAGGTCATTATTTCAGAAAATGGCACATCTTTCAAAAATGATGAGGTACGTGAATTGTGTGCAAATTTCAAAACGAATCACCACATTACTTCTCTTTACTATCCTTAGGCCAATGGATAGGTTGAGGCTACGAATAAAACATTAAATTCCATTCTCTTTAAGACTGTTAAGGAGAATAAACAATATTGGCATTTAAAGCTCTTTCCGGACTTTTGGGCCTATCAGACATCAGTCAGAACGCCAACAGGGGAAACCCCCTTCTCTTTGGTGTTTGGTGTGGAATCAATTTTACCACTGGAAGTGGAATTTCCTAGTCTCTGTATTTTACTGCAAGGAATATTTGGAGAAGAAGGCTATTGAGAAGCGTGAATCTCTCAGTTGGAGAGCCTTGATGAGGCTAGACTTAACACTGAACAATGGCACAGCGTGTACACTGACCAGATGGATCCACAATATAACAAGAGGTTTTACAAGTGTGAAATATATGAGGGATATTTGGTGTTAAGACTTGACATCCAGATAGACAAAAAGACCGGCGAAGGAAGGAAATTAATACCCATGTGGTTGGGTCCATATCGAGTGATAGAAGACTACAAAAATGGGGCATTTCACCTTTGTACACTAGAGGGTGAGGATTTTACCGAATCTATAAACTCTCTTCACCTAAAGAGGTACTATACATGATCCATCAATATTTTCATATGTACATTACAACATTTTCATTCGCGATTCATTCTATAAAACTTTTGATCAAGGAGCTTATTCTTTTAGCAAATCTAAAAATTTCTAAAGACATTGGCAAAACATTCAAATCATATCTCCCCAATTTTTGTGGTATCATCAATTGTTTCTAAAATCATTTTATCATCCGAACAGGATAAGACAAAGTTTTGACCATAACCATACCGGGGCTGCATACTTGGTTCTATTTTGAGTTTCTTTCTAGGTTAGGTGTCCTTGCCTATAGTCTTCTCTAAAAGCTTCATGGTGTCGCATCTATCCCATATACATCTCTTTGGAAATAAGAACATTCTAAACATTTTTCCCAAGTGAGTAAATCAAATGCAAATCCACGAAAAAATTTATTTTACACATTTATTTTCCCTACCAACCTTCGAGTGTTGAGTCTGCATCTCTTACTATTGATGTAGGGTTATGAAAGGAGGGAAATGCCCTTACTCGCCTTTATGCCTTGTCCATGGTGAGGAGCTCATGCTTCCTACTAGTAGCATGGGCAAAGGTATAGGGGGTATCTTTGACAAATTTTAAAGTTAGAAATGGTCCATTCAAATGTTATGAAATCACAAGTCAAAAACAAAGTGAGTTAGATGTCCAAAATTCCAAGAGAGTTCAAAACCCTAAAACTAGATTTTATCAACTAAGTGGCCATCTACGGATCTAAGTCTAGATAAACTAGAAAATAAATCACATTCTAAACTATAAAGTAGCTTGATTAGGATAAGGTTGCGTGTCTCAATTTGGTTTTGTCAAATAATTTTCTTTCCCTCTTCATTATCATTCAACAAATTTTTCATAACTTGCGCTCTTCCCGGTTCTTGGTGTTGAGCCCTTGTATCTTGCTAGTTGCATGGAGTTAGGAGTGGGGAAAGTTCATTTTATTATCACATCATTGTGTCATCACATTGTTCATTATGTCATCATTGTATTATCATTATAAAATACAAATAAAAGAAATCATTCTGTCATCATTTGCATCTATTGCATACATTACGAAAATCATTAAAAATCGGAAATTCTACACATCTAGAGTACACATGAGAGATAAACTGAAAGAAAATTTGACTTGAATACAATGGAATACCAAACCAAAAAAAAAGAGTCTATATATATATCATGGTGTGTCATAAGTTTTGTCAATGCCATCACGCACTAGGCATGGTCAAAACACTCGCCTTGACTGAGCCCAAAATATACAAAAAAATCACATAATACCCGACAAAATGGCATAAAAGAAATAAAATCCCAATGTCATGTCAATCCCTATGGGATCCCTCGGATGGCACACAACCACATCTAGGACTCCTACTACGGCTGCACGACGTCGGTGAGAATGGACTGAATGATGTGAGTGCTCATGGTGGCATCCACGCCCCATGGCTTTCTTTGTAAGAATGACTCTCTCTCATCAAGTGCTCAACAATCTCGTATCCGGCCGAAGGAGGTCACTACCTCTACTATCCTCCGGATAGGGGAAAACAAATCAAAGTGTACACGCAATTGCTAATGGTTGACCTGAGTCCATGGTCAACTTGGCCTGGGTCTTCCCCGAGGGGATCAGTAGGGTATCCATGCACACACGATGAATGAGCTCTCGCCACTCATGAGTGGAAGATGCAAGCAAAATAGGAAAATATACAATGAGTTATAAAATCACAAAAAAAAACAAAAGGAAAATACCAAAGCTAACATGGAAAATTAACTAACAAAGTCGAGAAAAGAGTATCAAACATACTTTGATCTCCGAGCATCCATGTAGGGCGTGGCTGCTCTTTGCGGGTGCTTCTAATGGCTGTGGGGGCCTCACCAAATCTAGAGGCGTGACGTTTTCCGATCACCGACTCGTTATCCCCCTCGCCTCGACAAGGTGTCTCCTCCGAGACCAGTGTCTCTCTCTCCGCACTCACCTCCTCGTGCGCCGCTCCCGAGTATCTCCCGAGTGTCATGCCGCTCATGGTTGCTCTCCTCTCCCTCTATGTGGGCTGCCTCACTTGGTCTCTGCATCGCACGCCTCTCATCCTCCTTAGTCTCCTCTCTCCGACTAACTCCTCGAATCATCCCCGTATGCTCCTCATATTTGGAGTCCACATCAATAGGCTCATCCTGCTCTTTGTTATGGGAAGGAGCAGGGACGCAATCTGGAGTAAGGGCACTCGTGGGGCACCAGCTACCCGTCGAGCCTAGACCACTCGCCTAATCGCAATAGGCACACCAGGGGTGACCACTGTTTAGTTGATATCTCCTCTAGGGCCCCTTTGGGCCTACTGAATGGTCCTATAGAATGGAACTACTAGAGGGAGCATGCCAATTTATGGAAGGCCAAACTGCTAAGGGACCCGATCAAATGGGTGAATCTCCATCTCTCGGCCCTTTTGACCAATTGACTGTGGAAGAGAAAGCCACCATCGTCATAACCTCCTCCCCATAGCCCCGTCATGTCATGGTAGAGTGTAGCAACAATGTCTGATAGCACAGACTGACCCTTAGGGTCTAACACCGATATGCCCCTTGTTGATCAAATAAAACACTTAGCAAAACTCACACACAGTGCAGTGTGGGAAAAATAGGATGGGATCGAAGGCGCAAAGGAATAGGAAGGTGTCACACGCGGAGGTGCAGAGTCAGACTTTCGGGACTTAGCCGATTTTGTAGATCAAGTCTATTTTCAAAGGTTGGCGTGCGGAACACACAAAGTGATGCCGAGACTTGTGCGCCATGCTTTGTCTATATTTCAAGGATCATATCGAAGCACTCTTGCATGGAAGTAATCCAAGAATAGATTCATCACTCTAGTTAACTGTAAGTGATCTATAGATAGCATACTTGCATGTATGGCTATAATTGTAAATGGCGCATGGCTATTATTAGCGTGCGACCTATTTTTGGCATAGTTAGCGGTGAAGGGCAAGTTCCCCACCCTATATATATTAGATTAATCACCTAGTTGATATACCGTGTTGAAGGGTTAGAGATTCATGAGTGCATGAGATCGATAATTATGAATGATCCATGCGCATATGACTATTATTGTATCAAGCTTTTGTATTGTTTTCATGTTTAATATATGAAGAATATTGTCTGAACCAAAGTGTCTTATATGTGTTATCATTACATGCTATTGAATTCTTGATGATTTATACTTAAATGCATGCCTTTATAGATCTGGTTTGGTATAACTGTGTAATGATGCATTAGTTTCTAAATATATGTCCTTATCGCTTCACCATGCTACCATCCTGCTACAACAACCCTAAAGAGGAACCTGGTACCTTGGCATGCTTCGAGTGAGCACTCATCCTATGCTGAGTGATGTGCCAGCATGACTAGGTGTTATCTAAGAATTCTAGGTTGCATCATTGGTTCCGTTGCTAGGACCTCTTTTTCAGTTGTTTTCAGGATGGTTTGCGATGAAGACATACCAGCTAACTTTGATGAGTGTTGAAGAGTGGATTCATGATCTGGAGGAAGAATACACACGAAGGTTTAGCACTGGATCTGGATTTAATGCATGCACTTGGGTAGAGAAGAATTTGTATGAAATTTTATACGAAAGCTTCTTTGCTATCTTTCCCATAGAAATAGATGAGTGAATGACTGCATATGCGTAAGCGGAATCAAAGGTATCCCACACTTGTTTGGACACAGGAGGAATTTCAAACACTATATGATGCTTGACTTGATCCAGTACTCACGTGGTAGATACCTAGTTTCATGGTGTTCTAAACAGCTATATTTTAGAGTATTCAATTTCGACTTATTCGTGCCCGAGGTAGTAGCTGAGTTCTAGTTCCTACGGTATCCTAGAGGGATGTATTTGCAAGGTATTCCACTGGTGATCAAGATACTGATGGTAACGTTAAACTTGGAAGATAAGCCCATGGCAAGCTAAAAATCTCCATGCAAAGGCGAGGAACAGGATTGGTGAAAGATGGCAGACCTAGCGGTAGCACGACGAGAGCTAAGAGAGGTTAAAGTATGATGAGGTGTGTGAGAGGGAATTATGGAAGAAGCAAGAAGTTGTAGAATGGATGGCGTTGTGGAGAGAGATGGCTCGTGAAGGATTTGAGGCTCATGAGGATGAAGAAGAGCTAGAGCATCAAGAACTCCCCCATCTAGGAAAGCATGACAAAGAACCCTCTTCGGCCTCACATGGAAGCGCCAACAGATATGACCTGGGCCGTGGGCATGCATCTAAGCCAACCTGCTGACCTAGCCCTTGCACTTGGTTTTCTAGTATCTAGTACAATAGGTAAACAAATTTTTCATTTAGGAAGTGAAAGAGCATAAACAATTCAGATAGAAAGTACATTAATGGCAGCACAGAACAACTTCGTTATTCTTTGGGGGTACGTTTTCAAGCTCATCATCTACACAAAATATGAGCGCACCAAATGTGGGATTCACCTCTGGAATTGGGACTACTTCACAGACTGTAGGGGTCCAGTATAGTACCACTGTCGGGACATAGGGGAGTGCATCTACGGGCCCTATTCCAACTTCAGGAGGAGGATCGGGAGGTATGGGCAGTTCTAGTTCCGGTGGTTTGGGTGGTTTGGGTGGTTTTGGAGGTAGAGGAAACCAAGGAGGTTCTGGGTCGGGTGGTCAAGGCCCGCAGCAACCCTAGAACATTTATATGGAGATGTCTCTTCATCTCCCAGAGTACAGAGGTATCGAGGATGTTGCTGAACATGTTCATATGTGTGAAATATTGTGGCGCGTGAAAGGTATCATGGCTTCTGAGTGCAAGGAAAGTTAATTTTCTCTTTGCGTTACGAGCACGCGCGCACGACAACATGGTATAGGAAGTTTGATCCCAATCAAACTTGTATTGATTATGTAGCATTGAAAGATGCTTTCTTAAAAGAGTTCCATATCCTAGAGTTTGAGCAGAAGAGTATAAGCGCACTTAAGGATATAAAGCAAGGCACTACTGAAAGTGTACGTGAGTATGATGCCCATTTTAAAACACTTCTATCCAAACTCTCTTATGATATACATGCAAGTCAGCATGCATAATGGTTTGTCGAGGATTGATTACTCCATTTCGAAGAGCACTGTCACATAAGACTTATACCGACCCACACGAAGCATTGGAAGAATCTCGTGCGTTGAGGCAGTTGGGAGTATTGACACTTGGAGTTAGTCCATTCTTGGAGGCTCAGATAGCAGCTATGGCGAAACAGTTAGAGAAATTATTAGCAAACTCAGCTCATGAGATGCGCTCAGGAATCTGGTGTATAGATTGTGAAGTGGAAGGCCACACCAAGGATAGTTTCCCTCACAGATCTGTACGTTCACTATTGTTAGACTGTGAGATTTTCCATTTGAATCATGATGCTAGTCACTGCCCCTTACTACAACGCGCGATCAGGAAGAATGTATCCTCTTTTTGTAAAATTTGTAGGTCCACGACCCATGATACTGAAGATTGTAGATTGATTGGCCAGATCCATGATGCCATTGATATTGGGGTGTGACAAGTGAGTGTGGCTGATAGTTCTAAAGGAAAGAATGAGCATCAGGATAGGGATTATAATCAAGCGTGCTATGACAGGAATGACGGAAGATTTGAAGGAGGTCATGGAAGAGGACGAGGATATCAAGGTAGATATGGAGGATGAGGCCGAGGCGGGGGAAGAGGTGAATTCCCTCGAGGAACTTGCTATACATGCGGCTCACCTAACCATTATAGGTGTGAATGCCCACAGAATATTTCCTGTTCATTTTGTGGAAAGGGGCATAGTTATGAAGAGTGTCCAGACTTGTATGAGCATCTCAGTAAGTAACACAAGCAAGAAAACAAAGGCGCATGGATGGTTAGAATCCAGCGCATGGTAGAGAATCAGTGGATTCCCAAGTTAACACCATAACCCAAGGTAGTAAGTATACCAAGAGATAACCACACGCGGCCGAGGCAAAGACGCACGAAAGAGGTATTGCAACAGAAGCCGAAAATCACTAGGGAGGAGGTTTTGCATGCTAGGTATCCAGATCCAACTCATCAAAAAGAAGTCTATCAGGAAACTATGGAGGTCCTTAGAAACCTTCAAGGTGAAATACAGTGTTTGAAAGAGCAGTCTCGGAAGTTGGAGCATAAGGATACATAAAAGGCCCCTGTCGATATTGATGACATCAGAGAGGTATGTAGAATGTTGTGCCAGGAGAATATTATTCCTTTATTGGGAAATTGGTTGAAGGGGAATACTCCATGCATGGGAACTGAGACTGGAAGACAAATACTCCATGCGAATCTCCCCCCGATAGCATTGACTATGACAAGGAGATCACTTTGAATGTTGTTGTGGATGGTTGGTTGTTGAGCAATATTTTGATTGACACATGTGCGAAGTGAATGTACTTACATTGGATGCATGGGTACAAATGGGGAGACCTCCATTGCAGCCATCATCTAATGTATTGTTCATGGAAAACAAGAAAAAGCTACTCCCATAGGATTTTTGAAGGATGCATCTATCACTATACAAGGGGCCAAGTTCACAGGAGACTTCAAAGTGTTAGCACTTGCGAAGCAGATAGCTTCCCAACTTTGCTTGGGCACCCTTGGTGTTATGCAAACAATGCTGATTTGAGGTTTAACAAGGGGTATATCAGCTTCGAGAACAAGGAGGAAAGGGTCATAATACCATTAACAGATGGGAAATCCATACCATATGTGGAACCTTTGAGTGAAGAGGACTTGAACATAATTTATATATGCGTTATTCAGGACCCAGAGGTCAATGAGCCATCTAAGGAAGGAATCCTTCATTGGGAAGATTCTCAATCAATCAGCGATACTACCAATATTGCTTGTGATAATTGGGCTCATGGTACTTATGAACTGGTGGGGTGCGAAGTTAAGTGCGTGGTTTCTTTTAAAAGAGTTTTCACTCGTCCGATGTACAATTCACTCGGTACTCCGATATCTTTGGATCTCAAGATCTGCTTTGGATTCTTGCAGGCCATGGAGGAAAACTGGGCTGACCAGATTAAAAGATGAGATATGTTGTCATATAATTTCCGCAGGACAACAATGCTTTGGTGGGTGGTTCACAGGGATAATCTCTCGGAATGGGGAGAGATTGGGACCGCCTTATCAACCATGTTTTCAAGAAGTAATGCACGTACAAAGATTTTCCCTTATCATGGTGATCAACATGTTCAACATCATATCCAACAATGTGAGAGACTCTGGACAATAGGATAGGAAGCATTACTGCCCTCACTTTGGGTGCATCGGTTTTATTCTACTCTACAAGGTTGTGCACGTGCTTGGTATGTATATGTTGAATTACATCGCGACACTAGAAATTGGTCACTAGAAATTGGTAGAATTTGACTACAGGATGATCCAAACTTTTGACTTCTTCTCATCTACACCACTAGTGAACAAGGCTTTAAGCTTTATCAAGCGCTTAACCATGGGAGATAGTGGGAAAGTGGAAGAACTTATTCAGGAATTATTTGGTGAGACAGAGACAAGGGCACGTTTTGAGGAAGAAGTAGATGATACCATACTACTTGAGGTGCTTCTCTTGAAAAAGACAAGGGAAGTTGGTTTACATAATTGATGATGAGGAAGTTGAGCACTTGGAAGTTGATCATTCACATGGAGCACGTGAGGTGTTAGACAGTGCGGATGTAGATACGTGCGCATATCATGAACCTATGAAGACAACAAAGGTAAATATTGTACGTAAACCGAACCTAAGGAAGTGATAATTGGAGATTACTGGTTAGAGTCAGAAGTGGCAAAGATCATAGAGTTACTTCGAGACTATGAGGACTTATTCCAAAGAGGATACCATGAACTTAAAGGCGTGCATAAATCACTTGGAGAAATGAAGATAAAGCTTAAGGAAGGTGCGCGCCTGTTAGAAGAGACCTTATCGAATGAATCCCAATTTGTGCGAGAAAGTAAAGGAGGAAATTGACAAGATGTTGAAATTTGGGATCATTCGACCATTGGATGAGTCAGAATGGGTCAGTCCTATGGTGATAAGTATCAAAAAGGATGGTAGGATTTGAATTTGTGTTGATTATAGAGAGTTGAATGCAGCATGTGTTATAGATCCTTTCCCTACGCCATTCACAGAGGAAATATTAGGAGTGGCTGGGCGCGAGATATATTCATTTACAGATGGGTTCTCAAGGTATCATCAAGTTAGGATTGCCTGGAAGATCAAGAAAATACCACCTTCACTACTAAATGGGGAAGCTTTTCCTATACTGTGATGCCCTTTGGATTGAAGAATGCACTGCTTTGTATTCTCAAGGATAGTGGTGCAAGCATTCAAGGATTTTATTCACAACTTCTTGCAGGTCTATCTTGATGATTGGACCGTTTATGGGCTAATTAAGGATCATTGTGACAATTTGTGCTTAATGTTTGAAAGATGTAGACAATTGAGTATCTCATTGAATATCAAGAAGTGCATCTTTTCTACTCCCTTTGGCATACTTTTAGGACACATAATCTGCAAGGAAGGGTTACTTGGTCGATCCAACTAAAGTTGCGGTCATTTTAGGCTTGAAAGCACCCGCCAGTCAGAGTGAGGTGCATAGATTTTTGGGTCATACAGGGTATTATAGGAAGTTTATAAAAGGGTATGCCAAAGTTGCCACACCCTTGGAAGAATTACTCAAGGGGAAAGGTACATTCTATTAGGGGATTCATAGCGGTGCAGGCACATTTGAGATACTTGAAGAAGAAACTTACTACCGCGCCTATCTTGCGCTTTCCTTCATGGGATAAACCTTTTCATGTTCACGTGGATGCCTCTGGCATGGCCATTGGTGTTGTCTTAGCTCAACCTGGAGAAGGTATAGTTGATCATCCCATTTGTTTTGCTAGTAGGAAGTTGACCCCTGCAGAACAGAATTATACCACTACAGAGCGCGAGGCTTTGTCCATGATATATGCCTTGCACAAATTTTGACAATATATTGGTGGCCACACCTTTTGTGTTTTATACAGATCATATGGAATTGAAGTATTTGGTGAACAAGCCCATCTTATAGGGGTGCATATGTAGATGGATACTCTTATTTCAAGAGTTTGACTTTACAGTTATGGTAAAACCAGGGAAAAGTAATTGGACCGGATCACTTGTCTAGAGTTCAATCAGGTGAATAAGCACAAACAATAAAAGATACCATGTCGATGCACAACAGAGGGTTACAACATGCACCAACGGAATTAGAGGGAATTGTTGTCTTCCTAAGGACGGGGATGGCACCAGAAGGCATAAGGTCCTTGGAGAAAAAGCAACTTGCTATGTACGCGAGGCACCATTCATGTTAATCAGTGGTGACTTATACAAGTTAGGCAGAGATGAGGTGTTACACCGTTGTGTATTAGAGCATGAACGAAAGGATATAATGGAGGAATCCCATGGTGGTATTACAGGTGGCCACTATGTAGGTGATGCTATAGCGCGAAAGATCCTACTTGTTGGTTTGTGGTGGGAAACATTGTATAAGGATTGTAAGGAGTATTGTAAGGCATGTGACCATTGTCAGCGTCTAGGTTGACCAGGATAGAGGGATGAGATGCCTTTACAACTAATTACAAGTGCAGAACCCTTTGAGAAATGGGTGATAGACTTTGTAGGGCCTATTTCACCATTGTTCGTAGGACTGGATCGCGCTATATCATTACTTGTACATATTATCTTACGAGATGGGTAGAAGCAACACCTACGAAGGACTGTACAATGGCTACAATAGCAAGGTTCTTATGGGAAAATGTTCTTACCAAGTATGGTTTTCCTTTAAGTTTAACCAGTGATAGGGGTGCCCATTTTTAAATGAGATAATCTGAATTCTGTTAGATGATTTTATGGTTGCCCACCATAAGACTACACTCTATAGCCCTTAGGTAAATGGAACTGATGAGGCTTTCAACAAGATTTTGAGCCACACATTGACCACGATTTGAGATGTGGGATGAAAACATTGGGATGACAAAGTATCTGCTATTCTTTGGGCCTACCGAACAACATATAAGAGATTGAAAAAAGCCACACCTTTTTTAGTTGGTGTTTGGTGAGCGCAGGTTGTTCTTCTTATAGAATTTATGTTACTTTCTTTGTGCATTGCGCGCGCTAGAGGTCTAGCTGATGGGCAAGCTTTGTAAGAACGGATTGAGAACATGGTTCAACTGGATGAGTGTCGGGCCATAGCACGATGGAGTCAGAAATAGGAGAAAGCACACCAGAAAGCATGACATGATAGGCATATCAGGGATAAGAAACTTGCGGTCGGACAAATGGTACTTTTGTATGACTCTAAGTTTTTACACCATCTAGGGAAGCTCAAGGTGCATTGGTTAGGGTCGTATGTTATAACTCACATACTTGAGTCAGGTGCTTGCCAGTTAGAAGCAATTGACGGAACACAACTGCCTGGTTACTTTAACGAGTAGGTTGAAGCCCTACTATAAATAAGTCTTCTTGGTGTTTGTAATAAGGCAGTGTTGCCAGATAGATTAGGTTTCCCTTTCTGCATTTCCTTAATGTGTTTCTTTCATCATCGCTATGCTTTGTCAATTTAGTTCTTGTTTTTGTGTAATAAGCATGCTTGCGCGCATGAAGCTAACTACAATATGAAGCATGTTGATGCGCAGAGGACTGCACATACTTTTAGTATGGGGTAGATTGTTGGTGACTCCCAGGTATAATGTGAAGATTGGAAGCTATAATGTTGCGGATGTTGAGGAAGTAAGCTGCTAAAGGTGATTTACAAAGGATTGCTTCTCAAAAGTAACCAAGGATGGAGATGAATGAAGGAAAAGTATAACGCGAGGTAAGCAACAGCCATGATAACTACCAGGAGAAGGTGCAGTGACGAGGTACTCGGGTGCTAGAGTGCGTGCTGAAGAGAAGTCTATGACCAGAAGGTAGGAAGGCATGCTAGAAGGTTATAGCTATGGTGCGAAGATGTACCGCATGGAAATGACAAAATTGAGCAATAAATGAGAAATATTTGGTAGGTGGAGGAGTAATTAATGCATCAAAAATTAAAAATCTATATAAGGATGGGATGTAAATTCATTTCTACCCTTGCAACTACGAGAATTCGACGAAGAGCTAAGTGTGAAGAGTTGAGTAAGCGATTCAAGGTGCGAAGAGGGCAAAACTAGGCGTGAAAGGCAGATTTATGTATTGAGAAGCTTGTATCCCCATAAGAGAAGGGTTTGAATGAAGCAGATTGATAGAGAAGAGCTAGGGCACGTGATTTTGCAAATACAATTTAGGGAACGATTGAATTGGGTTAGGGTTTGAAGTAAACCATTAAAGAGTTACAGAAGAAGGTGTAGAAACACAACACAAAGGGAAGAATGGCTCCAAAGAAGGAATCAGCATAAGCAAAAGGAAAGAAGAAGGTAGTAGTGGAAGAGGAGGAAAAGATGACTCTTGAGAGAAATTTTTCAGAGATGCAGTACCCTGAAGAAGTAATTGTGGGCCAGGAATGGGATTCCCACATGCAAAAGAGCAAAATAAGCAAGTACAACCACCGAACCAAGGACAATCAGAAGAAGTTGGATGATTTACTTAACTCCCGAACGGACAGTGAACTGGTGATGGGATGCTGATATATGATGACACAGGGGAGAAGTTATTGAAAAGGATTGGTGTTTACCAATTATATGAGCTCCCATACTTCGGGAAATATGTACCATTATACAGGTGGCTAATGAGTGAGTCCATAAGGACTTCTTCTATTTTACAGGGTGAAGGGTAAGATTGACACCCATTTTATTTGCCATGGTAATAGGGTTAAAGGTGACGGGTGAGGACATCAAAAATGACCTAACTGACAATGTTTCGTATTGGAAACACACAAAGCGCCTTACTGATACCAAAAGGACCGTGTGGAATGGACATACATAAATTACATGATTGTCCAATAGTAGAAGTAAAGCAGACACCTGTTACGAAATTGAATGACCAAGATCATTGGTCACAAGTAAACTCAATGTGGCTGCATGTGGCAAAGTGCATGTCAGAAGGGGTTATTTACAACATTGTCGGCTTTATTACAGAACAAATAGTAGAGGAAGCACACACAGAAGTAAGATAAGTTTTGGTTTTGTCTTAATTTCTTTAGTATTCATGGAGATTGGAGTACGGATGGCCCGAAAGAAAATATATGGGAATACCCCATGAATAACAAGTCTCCAGCTGAAAGATTCAGCAAGTATCTATGCAAGGGGTCTATGACAGACGGGGTAAAGGAGAGAGTGGAGATGTGGTATGACAGGATCTACGCAGCTTTTGAAGAGGAGTGGCGCATACCAAAGGAGTTTCCCTTGGTATTGGGGAAGCAGGCTCAGTTTGTTGTTTACCAGCACTTTTGTATTGCACATTTTCCGATGGTGGATGGATCGTGGAGCCCCTAGTGCAAACTACTGTACACGTTCACAACGCGGTATTTTCAAGCTTCCATTCATTGGTTCACTGATACAAGGAGGTTAGTATTTAATGCAGACAAGGTGGATTACGAATACCACACCTTGCGAAAGAAGTATGGATATCTAGGGAAGAATGCTTACAACGAGAGTATTATCTCGGAGATTTTGAGTATCAAACCAGAAACACTTGTTGTTGGGGATATCGGGGCGCGCTCATATATCTCCAACTTAAACCAAAGATGGAAAATAATAAGTATGTAGAGAATGAGTTCGTGCTCCTAGGACCACCAAAGGGGAAGCATACTATGGAAAACATCCCGGCACCTAGGCCTTCTAAACCCATGCAGGATGACGAGGAAGAGGATGAAGAGCATGAGGATAGTGGTGGTTTGGTGCACAGGAGGAAGCAACCATCTGGTGGATAGGAGGAGGAGCGCGTGATGGCTTCACAAGGAGAAGAAAATACTGAGGTAGCGTAGGGTGACCAAAGGTTCATAAAGGTGTTCAAGTGCACAAGGTCGCAAGGAGAAGCCCAACAGACAACAAGGAAGTCACCACGACTCTCACCGGTAAAGGAACCTGAGGAGAAGAAGAGAAGAAGAAAGCTCAAGCTAGATGAAGAAGCGGAAGAGTTTGAGGAGAAAGCACTTCCATCTCCAATCCATCATAGGGTAGAAGAGGAGCCTTAGAACGAGGAGGAGGAAAAACTAAACGGAGAGGAAGAAAGGGAGAAATCAGAAGCTACACAAGGAAAGGATGAGGATACAACCAATATTCCTAACCTTGATGTCATCATTCCAAAAGGGCCAAGGTCCCATCGGACAAGTGAGGACGTAAGGGTATAAACAATGGGGTATGCAGAGGACCAGGAGATGATTGTTCGCTTTTCGGGTTCTATAAAGACCGCAAAAAAAATATTTATTCGGATGGGCGCTTATGGACGAGAACAAGGCGACATTACGAACACGAAAGAAAATTTCATGGTCGATGCATACGCATATGGATGAACTGGATTTTGATGTCTGTGAAGAATCATGTGCATCTAGACAGTTGAAGAAGGCACCAGAAGTCTGGCACATGACAATTAAACCAACTGTTATGACGGATGAGTAGGTAAGCAATGCCTTAGTGAAAGTATCTGCTGAGGTAGCTAGAAGAAACATTGACAAATATGCTACAATTAAAGCGTTGACAGAGGAGCTAAAAGAAAAGGATGTGGAAATAAATGCGTTTAGTGTAGGAGAGGGATCTGAGAAAAATGAAATATGAGACTTTTGTTAGTATGGCGGAGGAAATTGGAGATGATATACTAAAGGTACACCCACATTTGGAATCACAGGTACCAAAATAATTTCCTTCTGCGATGCACTACGTAAGAACAATGATAAAATTAGTATTAGAGGATGAAAAGGTGTGTATACCAGAGCAGCCCAAGGACCCAACAGAAGAGGTAGAAAAATCATAGGCTGTAGTAGCAAGGAAGATTGCTACATATGAGGGCCTACTACAAGCACTCCGAGAGGAGCTGAAGAAAGCCGATCATGCCTTAATGATATGCACAGCTCCAGATGCACTAATAAGGGTAAAAACACTGGCAGAAGACAATGAGGTGCAAAAGGCCATGAAGGATGACACACTAGGCCGTGTTGAATGACTAACTATGGTAAAGTAGAAGCGTGAGGCATTGGGCCATGCATAAGCACCACATAAAGAGAGGTTAGATGAACTTGGAAAACTCATTTCTCAAAAGATGGATGTGCTAGAAGGGATGCATACATCTATGTCAAGCATAATGCTTGTAATACAGAATGAGCAAGGAAAACTAACTCAGGATGAGCTAGAATCTATCATTGTGGATGTTCCAGAGAAAGCAGAAAAGGCATTAATGGAGTGGGAGAACTTAGAAGCAGACATAAAGGAGGAGTATCCAGAGATGATACTTCAGAAAGAAATGGAGGAGCTTGAAGCCTGAATAATTCTTTGATTCTTTAATTCTTTTCTATTCTTTGTGTAAGATTCATTCAACATTCTGTATTTCAACTATTCTTTACTCAGTTGTGGACATCACCATTGTCGGGCGACAATGAGATTAGTGTGGGGTAATGTTGATCAGATAAAACACTTAGCAGAACTCACACACAGAGTCCACGCGGAAAAACAGGATGGGATCGAAGGCACAAAGGAATAGGAAGGCGTTGCGCATGGAGGTGCAGAGTCAGACTTTCGGGACTTAGCCGATTTTGTAGATCAAGTATATTTTCAGAGGCTGGCGTGTGGAACACACAAAGCGATCTTTGAGACTTACGCGCCACACTTTGTCTATATTTTGAGGATCATATCGAAGCACTCTTGCATGGAAGTAATCCAAGAATAGATTCATCACTCTAGTTAACTGTAAGTGATCTATAGATAGCATACTTGCATGTATGGCTATAATTGTAAACAACACGTGGCTATTATTAGCGTGCGACCTATTTTTGGCATAGTTAGCGGTGAAGGGCAAGTTCCCCACCCTATATATATTAGATGAATCACCTAGTTGATATACCGTGTTGAAGGGTTAGAGATTCATGAGTGCATGAGACTGGATAATTGTAACAAATCCATGCACGCATGACTATTATTGTATCAAGCTTCTGTATTGTTGTCATGTTTAATATATGAAGAATATTGGCTGAACCAAAGTGTCTTATATGTGTTATCATTACATGCTATTGATTTCTTGATGATTTATACTTAAATGCATGCCTTTATAGATCTGGTTTGGTATAACTGTGTAATGATGGATTAGTTTCTAAATATATGTCCTTATCGCTTCACCATGCTACCATCCTGCTACAGCAACCCTAAAGAGGGACCTGGTACCTTGGCATGCTTCGGGTGAGCGCTCAGCCTATGCTGAGTGATGTGCCAGCGACTAGGTGTTATCTAAGAATTCTAGGTTGCATCATTGGTTCCATTGCTGGGACCTCTTTTCAGTTGTTTTCAGGATGGTTCGCGATGAAGACATACCAGCTAACTTTGGTGAGCATTGAAGAGTGGATTCATGATTTGGAGGAAGAATACACACGAAGGTTTAGCACTGGATCTGGATTTAATGCATGCACTTGGGTAGAGCAGAATTTGTATGATAGTTTATACGAAAGCTTCTTTGTTATCTTTCCCATAGAATTATACGAGTGAATGACCGCATATGCGTCTAAACGGAATCGAGGTATCGCACACTTGTTTGGACATAGGAGGAATTTCAAACACTATATGATGTTGACTTGATCTGGACTCACGCAGTAGATACCTAGTTTCATGGTGTTCTAAACAGATTATATTCTAGAGTATTCAATTTCGACTTATTCGTGCCTGGAGGTAGCTGAGTTCTAGTTCTATGGTATCCTAGAGGGACGTATTTGCAAGGTATTCCGTTGGCGATCAAGATATTGATGGTAACGTTGAACTTGGAAGATAAGCCCATGGTAAGCTAAAAATCTCCACATGCGGGGGTAGGAACAGGATTGGTGAAAGATGGCAGACCTAGCGGCAGCACGACAGAGGGAAGAGAGGTGGCTAAAGTATGATGAGGTGTGTGAGAGGGAATTATGGAAGAAGCAAGAAGTTGTAGAATGGATGGCGTTGTGGAGAGAGATGGCTCGTGAAGGATTTGAGGCTCATGAGGATGAAGAAGAGCTAGAGCATCAGGAACTCCCCCATCTAGGAAAGCATGACAAAGAACCCTCTTTGGCCTCACATGGAAGCGCGCAACAAATATGACCTGGGCCGTGGGCATGCATCTAAGCCAACCTGCTGACCTAGCCCTTGCACTTGGTTTTCCAAAGATCTCATTACAATAGGTAAACAAATTTTTCATTTAGGAAGTGAAAGAGCATAAACAATTCAGACATAAAGTACATTAATGGAAGCACGATACAACTTCGTTATTCTTTGGGGCTATGTTTTCAGGCTCATCATCTACACAGAATATGAGTGCGCCAAATGTGGGATTCACCTCTAGAACTGGGACTACTTCACAGACTTGTAGGGGTCCAGTATAGTACCACTATCGGGACATAGGGGAGTGCATCTACGAGCCCTATTCCAACTTCAGGAGGAGGATCGGGAGGTATGGGCAGTTCTAGTTCCGGTGGTTTGGGTGGTTTTGGAGGTAGAGGAAACCAAGGAGGTTCTAGGTCGGGTGGTCAAGGCCCACAACAACCCCAGAACATTTATATGGAGATGTCTCTTCATCTCCCAGAGTATAGAGGTATCGAGGATGCTGTTGAACATGTTCATATGTGTGAAATATTGTGGCGCGCGAAAGGTATCACGGCTTCTGAGTGCAAGGCAAGTTAATTTTCTCTTTGCATTACGAGCACGCGCGCACGCCAAATGGTACAGAAGTTTGATCCCAATCAAACTTGTATTGATTATATAGCATTGAAGGATGCTTTCTTAAAAGAGTTCCATATCCCGAGTTTGAGCGGAAGAGTATAAGCACACTTAAGGATTTAAAGCAAGGCACTACTTGAAAGTGTACTTGAGTATGATTTCCATTTTAAAACACTTCTATCCAAACTCTCTTATGATATAAATGCAAGTCAGCGTGCACAATGGTTTGTCAGGATTGATTACTCCATTTCGAAGAGCACTGTCGCATAAGACTTATACCGACCCACGCGAAGCATTGGAAGCATCTCTATGTGTTGAGGTAGTTGGGAGTATTGACACTGGAGTTAGTCCATTCTTGGAGGCTTAGATAGCAGCTATGGCGAAACAGTTAGAGAAATTATCAGCAAACTCAGCTCATGAGATGCGCTCAGGAATCTGGTGTATAGATTGTGAAGTGGAAGGCCACACCAAGGATAGTTTCCCTCACAGATCTGTACGTTCACTACTGTTAGACTGTGAGATTTACCATTTGAATCATGATGCTAGTCACTTCCCCTTCTACTGCAACGCGTGATCAGGAAGAATGTATCCTCTTTTTGTAAAATTTGTAGGTCCACGACCCATGATACTGAAGATTGTAGATTGATTGGCCAGATCCATGATGTCATTGATATTGGGGTGTGACAGCGAGTGTGGCTGATAGTTCTAAAGGAAAGAATGAGCATCAGGATAGGGATTATAATCAAGCGTGCTATGACAAGAATGACGGAAGATTTGAAGGAGGTCATGGAAGAGGACGAGGATATCGAGGTAGATATGGAGGATGAGGCCGAGGTGGGGGAAGAGGTGAATTCCCTCGAGGAACTTACTATACATGCGGCTCACCTAACCATTATAGGTGTGAATGCCCACAGAATATTTCCTGTTCATTTTGTGGAAAGGGGCATAGTTATGAAGAGTGTCTGGACTTGTATGAGCATCTCAATAAGTAACACAAGCAAGAAAACAAAGGCGCATGGATGGTTAGAATCCAGCGCATGGTAGAGAATCAGTGGATTCCCAAGTTAACACTAGAACCCAAGGTAGTAATAGTCAAGATAACCACACAAGCTGAGGCAGCACGCACGAAAGAGGTATTGCAACAGAATCCGAAAATCACTAGGGAGGAGGTTTTGCATGCTAGGTATCCAGATCCAACTCATCAAAAAGAAGTATATCAGGAAACTATAGAGGTCCTTAGAAACCTTCAAGGTGAAATACAGTGTTTGAAAGAGCAGTCTCGGAAGTTGGATCATAAGGATACATAAAAGGCCCCTGTCGATATTGATGACATCAGAGAGGTATGTAGAATGTTGTGCCAAGAGAATATTATTCCTTTATTGGGAAATTGGTTGAAGGGGAATACTCCATGCACGGGAACTAAGACTGGAAGACAAATACTCCATGTGAATCTCCCCCCGATAGCATTGACTACGACAAGGAGATCACTTTGAATGTTGTTGTGGATGGTTGGTTGTTGAGTAATATTTTGATTGACACAGGTGTGGAAGTGAATGTACTTACATTGGATGCATGGGTACAAATGGGGAGACCTCCATTATAACCATCATCTAATGTATTGTTCATGGCAAACAAGAAAAATCTACTCCCATAGGAGTTTTGAAGGATGCATCTATCACTATACAAGGGGCCAAGTTCATAGGAGACTTCAAAGTGTTAGCACTTGCAGAAGCAGATAGCTTCCCAGCTTTGCTTGGGCACCCTTGGTGTTATGCAAACAATGCTGATTTGAGGTTTAACAAGGGGTATATCAGCTTCGAGAACAAGGAGGAAAGGGTCATAATACCATTAACGGATGGGAAATCCATACCATACGTGGAACCTTTGAGTGAAGAGGACTTGAACATAATTTATATATGCGCTATTTAGGACCCAAAGGTCAATGAGCCATCTAAGGAAGGAATCCTTCATTGGGAAGATTCTCAGTCAATCAATGATACTACCAATATTGCTTTTGATAATTGGGCTCATGGTACTTATGAATTGGTGGGGTGCGAAGTTAAGTGCGTGGTTGCTTTCAAAAAGAGTTTTCACTCTGTACGATGTACAATTCACTCAGTACTCCGATATACTGGATCCGAAGATCTGGATGGATTCTTGCAGGCCATGGAGGAAAACTGGGCTGACCAGTTTAAAGGATGAGATATGTTGTCATATACTTTTCGGGACAACAATGTGCTGGTGGGTGGTTCACAGGGATAATCTCTTGGAATGGGGAGAGATTGGGACCGCCTTATCAACCAGGTTTTCAAGAAGTAATGCACCTACAAAGATTTTCCCTTATCATGGTGATCAACATGTTCAACATCATATCCAGCAGTGTGAGAGACTCTGGACAACAGGATAGGAAGCATTACCGCCCTCACTTTGGGTGCATCGGTTTTATTCTACTCTACAAGGTTGTGCACGTGCTTGGTATGTATATGTTGAATTACATCGCGACACTAGAAATTGGTCACTAGAAATTGGTAGAATTTGACTGCAGGATGATCCAAACTTTTGACTTCTTCTCATCTACACCACTAGTGAACAAGGCTTTAAGCTTTATCAAGCGCTTAACCATGGGAGATAGTGGGAAAGTGGAAGAACTTATTCAGGAATTATTTGGTGAGACAGAGACAGGGGCACGTTTTGAGGAAGAAGTAGATGATACCATACTACTTGAGGTGCTTCTCTTGAAAAAGACAAGGGGAAGTTGGTTTACATAATTGATGATGAGGAAGTTGAGCACTTGGAAGTTCATCATTCACATGGAGCACGTGAGGTGTTAGACAATGCGGATGTAGATACGTGCGCATATCATGAACCTATGAAGACAACAAAGGTAAATATTGGCACAGAAGCTGAACCTAAGGAAGTGATAATTGGAGATTACTGGTCAGAGTCAGAAGTGGCAAAGATCATAGAGTTACTTCAAGACTATGAGGACTTATTCCCAAGAGGATACCATGAACTTAAAGGCGTGCATAAATCACTTGGAGAAATGAAGATAAAGCTTAAGGAAGGTGCGCGCCCTGTTAGAAAGAGACCTTATCGAATGAATCCCAATTTGTGCGAGAAAGTAAAGGAGGAAATTGACAAGATGTTGAAATCTAGGATCATTCGACCATTGGATGAGTCAGAATGGGTCAGTCCTATGGTGATAAGTATCAAAAAGGATGGTAGGATTTGAATTTGTGTTGATTATAGAGAGTTGAATGCAGCATGTGTTATAGATCTTTTCCTACGCCATTCACAGAGGAAATATTAGGAGTGGTTAGGCGCGAGATATATTCATTTACAGATGGGTTCTCAAGGTATCATCAGGTTAGGATTGCCTTAAGATCAAGAAAATACCACCTTCACTACTAAATGGGGAAGCTTTGCCTATATTGTGATGCCCTTTGGATTGAAGAATGCACTGCTTTGTATTCTCAAGGATAGTGGTGCAAGCATTCAAGGATTTTATTCACAACTTCTTGCAGGTCTATCTTGATGATTGGACCGTTTATGGGCTAATTAAGGATCATTGTGACAATTTGCGCTTAATGTTTGAAAGATGTAGATAGTTGAGTATCTCATTGAATATCAAGAAGTGCATCTTTACTACTCCCTTTGGCATACTTTTAGGACACATAATCTGCAAGGAAGGGTTGTTGGTCGATCCAGCTAAAGTTGCGGTCATTTTAGGCTTGAAAGCACCCGCTAGTCAAAGTGAGGTGCATAGATTTTTGGGTCATACAGGGTATTATAGGAAGTTTATAAAAGGGTATGCCAAATTTTCCACACCCTTGGAAGAATTACTCAAGGGGAAAGGTACATTCTATTGGGGGAGTCGCAGCAGTGCACGTTTGAGATACTGAAGAAGAAACTTACTACCGCGCCTATCTTGCGCTTTCCTTCATGGGATAAACCTTTTCATGTTCACATGGATGCCTCTGGCATGGCCATTGGTGTTGTCTTAGCTCAACCTGGAGAAGGTATAGTTGATCATCCCATTTGTTTTGCTAGTAGGAAGTTGACCCCTGCAGAACAGAATTATACCACTACAGAGTGCGAGGCTTTGTCCATGATATATGCCTTGCACAAATTTTGATAGTATCATTGGCCACACCTTTTGTGTTTTATACAGATCATATGGAATTGAAGTATTTGGTGAACAAGCCCGTCTTATAGGGCGCATATGTAGATGGATACTCTTATTTCAAGAGTTTGACTTTACAGTTATGGTAAAACCAGGGAAAAGTAATTCTGGACCGGATCACTTGTCTAGAGTTCAATCAGGTGAAGAAGCACAAACAATAGAAGAGACCATGTCTGATGCACAATTGTATAGGTTACAACACGCACCAATGGAATTAGAGGACATTGTTGTCTTCCTAAGGACGGGGATGGCACCAGAAGGCATGAGGTCCTTGGAGAAAAAGCAACTTGCTATACGCGCGGCACCATTCATGTTAATCAGTGGTGACTTATACAAGTTAGGCAGAGATGAGGTGTTACACCGTTGTGTATTAGAGCATGAACGAAAGGATATAATGGAGGAAGCCCATGGTGGTATTGCAGGTGGCCACTATGTAGGTGATGCTATAGCATAGTTAGTGGTGAAGGGCAAGTTCCCCACCCTATATATATTAGATGAATCACCTAGTTGATATACCGTGTTGAAGGATTAGAGATTCATGAGTGCATGAGACTGGATAATTGTAACAGATCCATGCGCGCATGACTATTATTATCAAGCTTCGTATCATTGTCATGTTTAATATATTAAGAATATTGGCGAACCAAAGTGTCGTATATGTGTTATCATTGCATGCTTTATTGATTTCTTTATGATTTATACTTTAATGCATGCCTTTATAGATCTAGTTCGATATAACTCGTGTAATGATGGATTAGTTTCTAAATATATGTCCTTATCACTTCACCATGTTACCATCCTGCTATAAGAACCCTTGCACACTTCGGGTGAGCACTCACCTATCTTTGAGTGATGTGCCAACATGACTAGGTGTTATTTGAGAATTCTACGCTGCATCACCCCTACCATATTGGGTGATGTGATCATATACCCAACTCATAACAAGAGTGGGGTGACTCGGTGACTTCCCTTGCATTCGACTACCCCGTATAAGTCGTGGTAGGTAGTCCCTAAAATATCCAATCCTCGGGCGTACTGCGGCCATGGCCCTCAATTTGTGTGATGATGGGGGCCCAACAGTATAAAAGAGTATCCCCTCCCTTGTCCCCGATAAATAGCGAGGACATGATACCCATAATGGCCCTCCATATGATAGGAATAGGAGAAGTAACAATCGACCGTACCTTCATCCCCTTCTTCGAGTCGGATGAGACAATGACGTCTCATTTATATGCAGCCCACTATGTCATCACTACCCTCGGATCCTGCTGTGTCTCCAGATCTAATCTCCTCCCAAGAATCAAGAGAGCCTAAGGATGCGGTATACATCCTCTAGAGTGATAGTCCACTCACCCCCTCGACGCCTGAAACCGGAAGGTGTTCCGGTCTGCGTCCCAAGAGGGAAAATATGTCACACAAAATGTGATTAGCGGGGAGTGACATGGGGCACCCGTCTATCTCGGCCAGATGTCATCCCTCTGCAGTATGTTCATGTTATTCTAGGTCAATTGATCCAAAATCCCAGGGAGTTAATCACACTCCCTCTCGCAACTCCAACGTATGTACTCCTCCTACTGCATTCACCAAAAATGGAAAAATAACAAGTTAGTAATGAACATCAAGTAACAAGCTCATCAAAACATAGCAAAACATTGAAAATAAAATAAAAAATCAAGTTAAAGCATGTTTTGGACATTCTGCATTGAGAACCGCCCTGTAGTGTAGGGCGATGGTCCTAGACCAATTTTCCAAACACGTCGTTTTACCCTAAAAATTCTCAAAAATGAAAAAATGACCATTTTCAACAAAATGAAATAATGCCCTATGGGCGCCCCTAGAGACTCATTTAAGACAAGAAAAATTGAAAATAGTCCCCCTAGGTGAAATTTTTAACATTTTTACATTTAGGGTATAAAAAGACAAAAGAGAAAATAACTAACCCTAGACCACGCCATAAAATCTCCCACTCGTGGAGGCATGATCACTATCCTACAACAAGGTATTTTTGGATGTATTCTCGTCGGAAATGGTCAACGTGGGCCTAGAGCTCCAAATTCACCAAATCAACTATGCACAAATGAATTGAAAAATGAGTTATATATATATATGTGTGTGTGTGTGTGTGTGTGTGTGTGTGTGTGTGTGTGTGTGTGTGTGTGTGTGTGTGTGTGTGTGTGTTGTTTTGACCTCGTTTTGAGTGTATGTTTCACAGTATCGGGAGCATAGGCACAGGTATATTTCTATATCCCCGCACAAATGGTAAGTCCTCTTATCATTTTAATTTAGTGTTTGTTTTTCGATATTTTATCTATCTGCACTTGAGTCTTTTTTTCTCTTGTAGGTGACGCAAAGCTTGGACGACAACATTTAGATACACGGGTGTGTCAGGTATAGCTTCTAACTTCCCATTTCAGGAACACCATACTCGGATTCTACGTTTTATGTCTTTTCATGGCTAAGACGCTTCTTTGAGGGGGCAATATGTATGCACCCAAAATTGCATGTGCTACATTGTCGGAAAACGGTTACGAGAACCCCAATGATGATTCAAAGTCCTTTCAAGAAGGTGTTCGAGCTCCAAAACCCATTTGCAATGTATATTTGTAGCCTAGACATCCTTACTTAGCCTTCCCATGCTTTTTCCTAGCTCTCTGCCTCTTTTTGTGCATGTTTTGGCCTTTAGTGCCAAGACCACCACCCTACACAGGCAAATGGTTCTCAACCACCACCCGGGAAGGGCGGTGGTCCTAAAACCGTCTCCTCCCGCACAGATGACGGTCCTAACCACTTTTTCCAGAATTCATCATGCATGTTTTTAATATGTGACACTTCACTTAACTTCACTTTTAGAATGCATCCATGAGCCAAATTGTCTAAAAATAGTCTTGTTTGCATGGTTCTCCTTCCCTCTTCTATTTTTAAATGGATTTAATTAGTTGGAACTACTTCTTCTTGCCTTGTGCATGAAGGCACCTCCTAGCCCCAATTCTTATATATTCCATGCTTGTGTTCAAGAAAATGTCCTGAGAATTTTGTGTATCTTGCATTGTATTGTTGCCACAATCTTGCTAGGAATTGTATAGCCAAGCTTAGATCTCTTTTGCTATCTCTCTTCTACTTGCATTGCAACCAGACTACCTTCAAGATACCATTGCTCAAGCGTCTTCTTCCATTGTTGTTCTTGCATTCCAAATTCCTTGGACTCATATGAACACTCAAAGAAAGAAAGGAATGAAATGAGGGGAAAGATACAGATACAACTAGATTTGCCAAAGCTCTTGCTCATCCAGGTTGGAGTTGTGTGTTTGTTTTCTTTATTTATCATATTATCAATTTTAAATCATTAATTACAATTACATATCAAATAGAGTAGTGAAATCGATTATTTCAGTCAATTACAAATAGATCCGATCATTATAAAGTTCACTCTTTAACATTACGGGGGCGTTGTGAAGAACAATAGCTCTTCTGAGTTATGATTTGTTCTTCATCTTTGAGGTAGGGTTTAAAGGGTTTTGTTACATTATATTAGTTGCTTTAGATTTAAAATTTGTAAATTTGCACAAATAAATAGCTACATCTAGCTAATCATTTGTATTTAGTTTGTTTATTAGATTAGATAAATTTCTTAAAAATAGAAAAGAACAAAAACTTTTATTTTGTTAGATTAGTTTCCTTTTGTTTCCTTTGCTTCAGTATATTGTGAAAATACCAAAAACATAGATTATATTTCCTTTGATAGTTAGCTTACGTCGTGAAAATTATTTTAGTTTGATTTACATGACCATCAACGGTCCTTGATAGGGAAAGACCTATGGTTGCGATACCTGGTCCCACAACCCAATGGACTAGAATTGATAACCGGGATTGATACAAGCTTACGTTTAACAGTTTTCCACACACCTTTAAATTTTGCTGAGAAATATAATAACTAAACACACCGAACATCATTGGGTCAAAGCATATAACTGTGTCCCACTTTTTTGTAGTTTTTGTACTTTCAGCAAACTATGTCTGACAACCAAAACATGACCAAACACATATAAAATGACCAAACATGCATTTTTAAGAGGCTATAAATACCAAGGTGCAGGGCATCCAGAATTTACCTGATTTTTTAAATTTTTATAGTATTTTTTAATTATTTATTTACTAGTCAGATTTTAAAATATTTATGGCCACAAAGTGGGACACACTTGTATGCTTTGACCCCACTTTGCTAATCAAGCCTACGATTATCAGATGCTCTCCTAGCAACAAGGTTTGCTTATGCACATGACCATACAAGGGCCACATCCTCCACGAGTATTTGGTTGTGATCCTCGGTCCCACATCCCAACGAACATGCTAACCAATTGGATTTTGACACCGGTTTTCATACACTAGATATCATTGCACAATTTTTATATTGAAAATAGCAGAAGATCGGAAAGCTAAGACTTTCTGGACTAGACCAAAAAATCACCCATAGTCCTTGCAGCTCCATCACGCCTCTCGCTTTACTTCCATGACCTTGTCTAGAAATCTATTCAAGGCTCCCGAGATCATTTCCCGCTCGTTCAATAACCAAAAATAGAATCTCGGTAGAACTCACTATTGATTGGAGTCTCCGAGCAACTATCATATCTGATTGATCCATCACACCGCTTCAGGTTAGCAAAGCGTTCTTTTCCTTAGACTCGCAGATCCCGATATTGCATGTAGAAGACATTAGATTTCCCAATTAGCTTGTTTGTCACCACCACATCCACTTCTACTTATGTTCTACACCGACTATCTGGGCACGACCTTGGGAGGTCGGGTGTGAAGAAGGTCACGTGTTGATTTTCTGTCATACAAGAAACCAATTGAGTAGCTAGAAGATTCTTTATTCCTAAAATGTAGGAAATATACAAGTTATAAATTTCTACCATAAGTTTTTGAAAAATAATAAATAAAAATATATTATTAAAATTTGATAAAGGTCGAGATAAAAAGAAGAGGGCCCATCCATGTCATAAATAATTTTTCCTTTATGAAAGACAAAAAGGGAATGGATTGTTTTTCCATCGAACTTGTAACCTCTACTAGTGATTACGTGATACTTCAACATTAACCTCATTTAAACTATACATGAAATATCCTCTTGTGATAAGCATGTGTAAATCATTGCGAGAGCACTTGCACTAGAGGGTGGATAGGGCAATCTATTAGTTTATGTTATTTTCCCTTCTTGTGTTTGATCACCATATGGAATTGCTTGAAGTATGCCATCAACTTCATTATGAAATCTCAACTTATTCTACACATGAAAGAATAAGAGCACCTTATGGTGAGAATGGATGACCATCTCCTTATCCAATATGTAGTGACATCTTTGCATGGTTAGTTGAATAACACTGTATAACTCTTTTTCATAGGTGGAGTAGCTTAAACCATATTACTGAATGCATTTTAATGATATGTGACCAAATGTCTATGTTGTGTGATTACTACACCAAGTGCATAGTCAAATGCACAAGTTTAGATCTCAAAGGGTTGGACAATTTTAGGCATTATTATGATAGGTGATATGTAGAGGCATTTTATGAGCTCCTCAAAGGTACATTGTTACACAAGAACTCAATGAAAGGTTATTTTGGTGCACATGATCTCACTTAGGTGCCATAATATGTGTGAGAAACTAAGAACAAACTTGTGATTAAAGTTAACAAGTCCAAGAAAACTCCTCAACTTAATGAGGTTACACAGATTTGGCCAATCTCAAATTGTTTTCTCTTCATGTATATACATGGATGTCTACATAATCAATGATGTAGTCTAGATATTGAATTTGCATGATGTAACTTGGCTAATTTGGCTTGTAACTTGTGTTTGCACATGTCTAAGAAACATTTATCCAATCCCACATTATATGGTTCCATACCAAAGAGTGTAAAATGATGAAAAAAAGATTCTAAGAAAGATACTTGGGAGTGAAGTACTAATTTGGATAATTTGCACAAAGTGAATGAGAGACATAATAGTGTGAAGAGTTGAGAAAGTTGTGTAGGAGAGAGAAAGATGCAAAAATTAAGTTTAGGTTGTGAGCATAAGTCTTAGTGTAGAAACAAGGCCAAACTGGTCATTACCAAAGGATTAGTAACCAAATTTAAGTGTCTACAATTAGAAATAGAACTTGAGGAAGCTAATTTACTTAGGGAGACATGAACTAAAGAGGTTTTGGAGAGAGATTCACAGGGAGAAAAGACAAATAGATAACAACATAACAATGAGTTAGTGGATGGAATATTCAAAACAATTATATGAACATGAAAATGAACAATATACTCCTCCCACTATCTTTATTAATGAAGAAATTTTCACAACAAAGGACATTAACAAGGGACTAAAAGGTTAGCAATATGTAAAGCCCGTGACTTAGACAACCTTTAAGTGGAGCATTTAAAGTGGGGATCAAATATCCTTACACCTCAAAACAATTTTCAATGAGATCATCCAAAATGGCTTATCGAGAGAATGAACAACTTGTTTAACCATACCTCTTATTAAAAAGAGATGTAAATAATCCCTCCAATTATCAAATTGTCATGATTAATCCTCTTTTTGAAAATTTGTTTAGGAGTTTGATAGAGAAAAATAATAGAAATTAGGCAGAGGAAAGAGGAAAAAGAGAAAAGGGGAAAACATTCTTTAGACCCAAACACTCAACTATTGATCATTGTGTCACGCTTAGACACCTAGTTGAAAAGGTTTGGGATGAGAAATACGATGCATATTGTTTCTTTGTAAACTTCAAAAATTCATTTGACACGGTGCCAAGGAGAAAATTATGGAGCATAATGGAGGAACTAGGGGTTCATTTAATATATATCGTAGCAATTCAAAAATTATATGAGCAAGTTAAGGATAAAATCAAAACGAAAAAGGGTTTTGAGAGTGATATAAAACAAGGTTTCCACCTTCTCCTCAAATTATGTTGGGCTATACATTGATAAGCTAGAGAAGTGGATAAAAAATTTGGAGTGAAAGGGGTCCACTTGGCCAAATATGCAGTGAAACTCCTACTGTATGCAAATTATTTAATTCTAATAGTAGAGGTAATTCAAGATTCAATAGACTACATTCATTCTTTAGATCTCTTTTGTAAAGAAGCAATGATGGAGAAAAACATTGGCAAAACCAAAATTAGGTTTTTATTAGTAAAAAGGAAGAAGTAATATCTTGAATTTTAGTTTGTAGAAGAGTCCCTTGAAGTGGTGTAAGAATACAAATATCTTAACATCAACTTTCACAATAATCTCAACTGGGATACTTGTAGGATGAAGATAATACAATGAAGATGGAGAGATCTTAATGCGCTCTAAAACATGTGCAATAATATTGAGCTATGGGACTGGAAAACTTTTTAATGGGCTTATTTGGGTTACTTGTCACACTAGTGGTGTTGTAAGGTTGTGAGGTATAGGCTAGTGGAATGAGAAGTCAAAACGGAGACAAATAGAAAGGATCCAAAAGTGACTAATGATAAATAAATTCAAAATCAATACTATAATTTCCTACAAAATCATCTTGGCCTAAACAGTACCTTCCCTCTAGAGGTAACCATTATGACCAAGCTTATACGTTACTTGAAAAATATGGGAAGTGACTTAGGGTTGCAAGAGGTGGAGAGGTGCATAGACAAAATAACAAGTGGATGGAGTAGAAGCAAAATGGACACACAAATGAGATATTAGCCTAGATGAATGCCCAAATCTTAATAAAGACAAAAAGTTATGTGAATGAAAAGTTTAGAATGGTGGTGTGGAAGAAGAAAATAAGTAGGAATCCCCAACACTATATACAAAGTTTAATCTGACATATAAATATTGTGAAAAAACATATATATGGGCTGAAATTAAATGGAGGGAAAAGATCATCATTGCTTAATTAAGGGCTAGCTCCCATAGGATTAGATGTGAGATAAGAAGATGGAAAACACCTAAGGAACTATGGAAAGAGAGAATTTTAGTTTTATGCACCATGGGGGTGGTCAAAACAGACGAGTATTTCAAGGTACAAACATAAGAGCCAAGTATGATGAAAATTTAAGAGTTGGTTCAATGGTAGAGTTATTTGAGGAAAGTAAAATAAAAATTTGGGGGGAGATGTTAACTTAAATCAACAAGAGGAGGAGCAACCTTCTAAAATACACCACTAAGCCCACAAATATTTAAACAATTGGAATTTTCATATGTCCCATATACCAATCAATCTCATGAATGTAATTAAAATCATTTCATTTCGTTTCAACATTAAGATTTTTGAAGCTAATGAACTATGAAAAGAAAAGATGTACATGATGAATTTCTATTAATATTTAGAATTGATATTATTAAAATGAAAAAATTCATATGTGTATACATACCAAGACCTCGATATTATAGGGAATGAAGTTTTCTTTGGACCTCTAAAAAGTGGTCTCAAGAGAAGGGACACCTAAATTTTCTTTTAAGTTTTATAAAAGTAGATTATATTCACAAAAGTTGATTTTTATTTTTAAAAACAATTTAAGTAAAATTGAATAGTGTATATTGAAAAAAATAGCTTTTCATAAAAAAATTTAAAAATAAAAAATAGAATAGATGTCGAAAACTTATAGCCTTTACTTTCTCACTCCTTTCAAATACTCCCTAAAATTTTGTCCACTTCTCAATTAAATATTTTAATAAGTAAGATTATATTTTTTATCAATAATATTAATTGAAAACAAAGTGGATGATAATGTAATTTTACAATATTTTATTTAAAAACTTTTCTCTAATTTTTATTTTAGCTCGATCAATTAAAAACCGTTTATTTAATGGATTTCCACCCTTCACTAATCACAATAAGATTACCCATTCAAACCATAGTACTCAAATCATTAATTAATTTTTAAAAATAGTACTCATTAAAACTAAAAGTTAGGAATCCACAAACATAGGAATCGAACTATTAGGTACATGTCAATATAGGGTTGGTGGATGTCGTGTAAATAAAAAGTTAAGACCATTGTACGATAAAAAAGGAACTACACAAAAATAATCCCTTCACAAGTTTTGAATATTCATTCACCACTTTCCCCCTCC
The DNA here is from genome assembly GCA_018340775.1 of Taxus wallichiana var. yunnanensis. Taxonomy (NCBI): domain Eukaryota; kingdom Viridiplantae; phylum Streptophyta; class Pinopsida; order Cupressales; family Taxaceae; genus Taxus; species Taxus wallichiana. Next base: position 611,311,562 of record CM031241.1, read on the forward strand.
ATATATAGGTATATATACATGCACATAAAATACAAAATGTCACCCATATAGAGGCCTATGTGACATATACTCAATGTGTATATGTATTGCTAGAAGAACCTTGAAATATGCAAGGAAATGAGGCACAATAAAGAGCGATACATATTGTTCTACTATTTTCTCACCTCTTCAAAAGTAGGCCTAGAGAGCCCTCTGATGATGTGAAGGTGCTCTATGCTCTTACCAAGGGTTGCCCACAACATTTGAACCAACATGATAAATTTGGCCAATATTACAAGCAGGGTATACCAAGGGTTTCCCAAAAACTTGAACCTTAATGCCTTGATTTACCACTCCACCAAGTCTCAATGGGCCATGATCTAAAATTTCAATATTGAATGTGCCAATAGAATTATTATTAGTTGAGTAGCTAAAAGATTCTTTATTCTTAGGACATAAGAATCCATAAGTTACAAATTTCTACCATATGATTTTGAAAAATAATAAATAAACAAATATTATTAAAATTTAATAAAGGTCAAGTTAAAAAGAAGACGACACATCCATGTTGTAAAAAAATTCATTTGTGAAAGAGAAAAAGGGATTATAGATTATTTTTCAATCAAACTTGCAACCTCTATTATTGAGTACACCATACTTCAATATTAGCCTCATTTAGGAAATACATGAAATATCCTCTTCTGATAAACATGTATCAAGCATTGTGAGATCTAACTAAATGATAATATACAACTCTTTTTCATAGGCATAGCTCTTGAATTGTATTAATGAATGTCTTTTAGAGATATGTGACCAAATGTCTATGTTGTGTGATTACTGCACCGAGTGCATAGTCATATGCATTAGTGTAGATCTCAAAGGGTTGCACAATTTTGGGCATTACTAGGACATATGTTATACAAAGGCATTTTTTGAGCTCCTTAAAGGCACATTATTGCGCAAGAGTTTAGTAGAAGGTTACTTTGGTGTGCATGATCTCACTGAGAGGCCATAGTATGTGTGAGAACAAAAGACTGAACTTGTGATAAAAGTTAACAAGTCCAAGAAAATTCCTTAACTTGGTGAGGTTGCACGGATTTGGCTAATCTTGAATTGATTTGATCTTCTTTTATATGCATGGATGTCTTCATAATCAATGATGTAGTCTAGATATTAAATATGCATGACACAACTTGGTCAAGTTGCCTTGTAACTTGTGTTTATGCATGTCTAAGAAAAAATAATCCAATCCTACATTGTACGGTTCCATACAAGCATAAAATGACAACAAAATCATATTCTAGGAAAGGTGCCTGAGAGTAAAGTACTACTTTGGATAATTTGTACCAAGTGAATGATAGGCATAGTAGTGTGAAGAGTTGAGAAATTCACGTGGGAGAGAGAAAGATGTAACAATTAAGATTAGGATGTGAGCGTAAGTATTAGTATACAAACAAATCCAAACTTGTCATAGTCAAAGGATTAGTAACCAGATTTAGGTGTCTACAATTAGAACTAGAACTTGAAGGAGCTGATTTACTTAGGGAAACATGAACTAAAGAGGTTTCAGAGAGATATTTGTAGGGAGAAAAGACAAACAAAGAACAACATAACAACGAGTTAGTGGATGGAATATTCAAAGCAATCAGTATGGGCATGAAAATGAACAAGATACTCCTCCCACTATATTTGTTAATGAGTAAATTTTCACAACAGAGGACATCATCAAGGGACTAAAAAATGGCAATAGGAAAAGCCCGTGACATAGACAACCTTCAAGTGGAGCATTTAAAGTGGGGAGAAAATATCCTTGCACCTCAAATCAAAACAATTTTCAATGAGTTCATCCAAAATGGCTTCCTAATAGAATGAAAAACTAGCTTAACCATACCCTTGATTTAAAAATCGAGATGTAAATAATCCCTCCAATTATCAAACTATAATGATCAATCCTCTTTTTGTAAAGTTATTTAGGACTATGATAGAGCACAAGACTTGCGAGTTGGGAAAATGGAATATGAATGAGAGAAAAGGGGGAACATGTTTTAGACCTAAACACTCAACCATCGATCATTGTGTCACACTTAAACACCTAGTGGAAAAGGTTTGGGATGAAAAATAAGATGCATATTGTTGCTTTGTAGACTTCAAAACTGCATTTGACATGGTGCCAAGGAGCAAATTATGGAACAAAATGGAGGAACTAGGGGTTCCATTGCATTATAACATAACAATTCACAAATTATATGAGAAAGTTAAGGCTAAAATCAAAATGCATGAAAGGTTATCCGAGAATTTTTAGAGTGAAATAGGTATCAAACAAGGTTTCCACCTTTCCTCAAATTATGTTGGGTTATACATTGATAAGATAGAGGAGTGGATAAAAAAAGTGGAGTGAAAGGGGTCCACTTGGCCAAATATGTGGTGAAACTCCTATTGTATGCAGATAATTCAATTCTACTATTAAATACAATCCAAGATTTAATAGACCACCTTCATTCTTTAGAGCTCTTTTGTAAAGAAGCAATGATGGAGGTAAACATTGGAAAAACCAAAATTAGATTTTTCTTACCTGAAAAGGAAGAAGTAGCATCTTGAATTTTAGTTTTTAGAAGAGTTTCTTGAAGCGGTGTCATAATACAAGTATCTTGGTGTCAAATTTCACAACAAGCTTGACTGGGATACTTGTAGGATGAAGAGAATTCAATGAAGATGGAGAGCTCTTAATGCACTCCAAAACATGTGCAAGAATGTTGAGCTATGGGATTGGAAAACTTTGCAATGGGCCTATTTGGGTTACATGTCACACTAGTGGTGTTGTACGGTTGTAAGGTATGGGTTAGTGGAATGGGAAGTTTGAAACGAAGACAAATAGAAATGATCGATAAGTGACTAATGATAAATAAAAATAAAAATCAAGATTACAATTCTCTACAAAATCATCGTGGCTGAGACAAGTACCTTCCCTCTAGAGGAAACCATTATGACCAAACTTATATGTTACTTTAAAAATATGGGAAAACATAAAGACTGACATGTGACTAATGGTTGCAAGAGATGAAGAGGTGTATAGAAAAAGGAATACGTGGATGGAGGAGAACCATAATGGACACAAATGAAATATTAGCCTAGATGAATGCCCAAATCTTAACAAAGACAAAGAACTATGTGAATGAAAAGTTTAGAATAGTGATGTGGAAGAAGAAAATAAGTAGGAGACATCAACACTATATACAAAGTTTAACTTCACATATAAGTATTGTGAAAAACATATATAGGGACTGAAATTAAATGGAGGGAAAAGATCATCATTGCTCAATTAAGGACTAGCTCCCATAGGCTTAGATGTGAGATAAGAAGATGGATAACACCTAAGGAACTGTGGAAAGAGAGAATTTTTATTTTATGCACCATAGGGGTGGTCGAAACAGAGGAGCATTTCATACTTGCATGTCCAAGGTACATGAACATAAGAGCCAAGTATGATGAAATTTTAAGAGTTGGTTCGATGGTAGAGTTATTCGAGGAAAGTAAAATAAAATTTTTGGGGAGATGTTAACTCAAATCAATAAGAGGAGGAGCAACCTTCTAAAAGATAACATTAAGCCCACAAATCTTTAAACAATTGAAATTTTCATGTCTCATACATCATATAGTCTCGTGAATGTAATTAAAACCATTTAATTTCATTCATTTCAACATTAAGTTTTTTGAAACTAATGAACTATGAAAAGAAACAATATATATGATGAATTTCTATTAATATTTAAAACTAACATTATTAAAATGAAATTGGTATTTTGTTATACATACAAAGAACTCGAGGTTTTAGGTAATAAAGTTTTCTCATAAGAAGGGACACCTAACTTTTCTGTTAGTAGAATATATTCACAAAACTCAATTTTTATTTTTAAAGACAATTTAAATAAAATTGAGTAGTGTATATTGAAAAAATAAAATTCAAATTTTTAATAATTTTTTAAAATAAAAAATTAGGATAGATGTTGAAAACTTATAGCCCTTAATTGTTCACTCCCTTCAAATACTTCCTAAATTTTTGTCCATTTCTTAATATAATATTTTAAAAAATCTTTCTTAGCCAGTAAGATTACAAAAAAAGTTATCAACAATATTAATTGAAAACAAAGTGGATGATAGTGTAATTTTACAATATTTTATTTAAAACCTTTTCTCTAAATTTTATTCTAGTCCACTCAATTAAAACCTTTTATTTAATGCATTTCCACCCTTCGCTAATCACACTAAGATTACCCATTCAAATCATAGTACTCAAATCATTAATTAATTTAAAAATAATATTTATAAATAAAGATTATATTTATCTTATTGTTTTGTATATTTTTCATTTAAAATTTATTATTATTATTATTATTATTTATTCGAGAAGAAGATGTGATCACGATCACTTAGGCACATGTGTCTACAAGATGACACTCAAGAACAACCAAAGGCCGAGTGAGGCGCTTGCAATCCTCTCAAGACAAGTATATCAACACCCATCAAGTTAAATATGCCACTTCACTACATCTTGGAATTTTTTCTGTGACTTTGCAAACCCTCGTCATTAGTGTCAAATGATACTCGTAATGCGGTGAGACACGAAGGGTGAAACAACCCATTTTAGCTTTAACAGGAAAAGGATTTGACAATGGCAAACTAGTTTGTCAAAAAATTATTATACCCTTCTTGAAAGTGACGGGATAGCACACTAGAACAGACTCCAACCCACTCATTGAGGACAACACGAAGAAATGACCACGGACCATAAATGAGTGTTTGTTATGTGAGTTGTTTCATATGTGCATGCGCAACCGCGACAGGCTTAATCTCAAAATATATGGAGCCACATGGCTCATGGTACAAGGAACATTCCCCTAGTGATCAAGTAATTGCTGCAAATATTGAGATTCCAACACAACCTTCTCAACAAGGGTCCTGATACGAAAGTACACAAGATAAATAATAACCACTTTATCGTTGGTGGAAAATAATTGAGAAACATCTTCATTTTGAAAGATAACAACATTTCTAGTTTACAAAAATTGAAATAAAATTATAGCTTTCTAAAAATTCCATAAAGAAGCTATGTAAGCATGCTAATTAGAGTGGTTGCTGAAAAAATCCAATCTCCAAGTAACATGCTTGAGATGAAAAGGTTGAAAAGAGAGTAAATCTAGGACCCCAAGTAGAGTACGCAGAGGGGCATGACCAAAACATGTGTTTGGAAGATTCGGTCTAAAATAAATGGCAATTTGGATTTGGAATACCAATATATTTAAGCCTCTCTCTAAAGGAAGGCCCTAGTATATAAAACACCAAAGAAAGTGACAAATTTTGGGCTCGAGTTTGGAGTTCCAAACCCTTTCAAGGCAAAAATCCATGTTTTGGGAGAGGAATTCAAACCCCAATGCACATTGAGCTTGCCAAGTGCGAGGTGAAAAAGGGCTCAATAGATGGCGAGAGGAACCACGAGTTATAGTGTTTAAAGGTTGTGTCAATATTCCATTTCTAGTCACGCCACTAGACATGAAAATGTTTGAAATGATATATTATGTTAATATGTGAGATTTCTATGTAATATTCCCTTAGGACGTAAATAAAAGAAATATGAATGTTTTATTAAACCATAATAAAATAACATCAATCTAATTTCCTCCTTCAAAATAAAAATACCCAATTGTTGGAAAACATTGATAAACCCTTTGAATATATAGATTTGAGTGCAAAGATCAAATATGCATCAAAAACATTTTTTTAATATTTTATTTTCAGGTTGGAAATTAATGAAAGTACATATGGGCATATATAGGAAAATAATGCCAAAAATTTGGCCCAACAAATCAAGATGATTTTTTTGCAAGTTGGCTATTTACAAGCCATATGCACTACCCCTAACCATACCACATAATGTAACAACCTCCAATTAATTCGTCCAACCCTATGAGGGTGACGTCAATCTCTAAAATGGCATAACAGTCCACCAATTCACTGTCCTAGCTAAATAGATGATGCCCTAATCATAATAATTTTGAGATCTGATATGAAACATGCACTAGCTAATGAATCTGATCTAAAACTGGAATTCTTTTTTAAAGCACAAATGTAACTCTTGGATGAAGTTACCCCTAAAAATTGGAGGGGTTTTGTCGTCAAATTTGATTGTAATGGAGGGTTTTCATCCTCAAATACAAAAGTTGCAGCAATAGCTAAAAACCTCAATGTAAAAATAGATAATGCCAACAAGATGCCCAAAAGACCCCCATCGACCCCCTTTTATGACTTTTCATGGCACACTTTTCGAGAAAAGGTTCCCAAGTGGGACATCCCATGTCTAATTTGGCATTTGACTTTGCTTTATTGACAAGTTACTTTTATTTTAATAATAAGACATAAGTTGCTTTTATAATATAAAGTTACTTTTGGCAACTTTATTAAAAAAAAAAATCTCTTGCAATACCCTTTTCACCTAGGAGAAATAAAATAGTCTAAGGGTTTCCTCCATATTAGTTTTGAAAAGGGGGCATTATATTTAATCTATATGATCTTAGGTACTAACATTGCACATGAATTGCAAGCTACACTAGAAAGAATCGCCATGCATAATATTATATGTATGCTTCAATCTGATGCATCCGTTAAGAGGTGTTATTTCCATCATCTCCAAGCATTAGATTGATTGTAATCCCTTCTCCCAATTTGCTTTTTGAAGAAGAATCTTTCCATCTTCTTTAGGGGTACCACTCCTTTATCTTTTTCTCTTCGCACCTCCCCCAACTTAGCATCCTAGATATGCATAATTTTTCTAAAAGCAATTCAATGTCAACAACAAAGTCTGGATCTTCAAACAATTTTTTAAATAAACAATAAATAAAACCCAGCCCCTTCTATATCATTACAAGTTTGACACGATGCACCTTGTTATAGTGTCAACCTGTATCTACATATTACCTCACATAGCATTAGCAATAATCTTTACAAGAACATGTACTTTTTGAAGTGATGGAGTCTATTTGATCTCTCACACTATTTCAATTTGCAACAATCTTGGAGAAAACTTGGTTGCAGGTGTGGTAGTAAACACACGTGCGAAGGTTCTCGACAAATCCAATAGTTGTCCAAGGGGGAATGTTTAACAATCCAAACAACTTCTCATTATAAAGGAAAAGGAATAATTTTTTCCTTTTTGTCCACGTCACACAATACATCTTTTGAATCTAAAAAATATCTTGTTGTTTTGTGTCTATGGATGTGATTTGTCTCCTACTAAAAAAACATGCACCATTTCATGTCGTTTAATCCAACTACATCTATGTATCTTTTAATTCCCCTATCCTTCATCAATCTCCTTACCATTTGAAGTCATTTTGAAGGTCCAACTCAAAAAGAAGAGTTGTAACTAATCGTAGCTCCATATTCTTATGTGCTCTACAGAACCAACTAAGCACATTTTTATACCACCATCAATTTGATTAGCATGTTGATGATAAATTTTAGAGTTTCCTCAAGTTAGCCAACATGAACAAGAATGTCAATCATGTAGACATAATGATCAATTCTATGTGTAATGTTTAAGAGGCGCTCATGCCATAAAATTATTTACAACCTTCATCCACTAAACCTGCATGGTTGCATGATAATAAAAAAATGAAGCTTACATGGTCAAGGTATGCTCTAAATAACTTAATTATTTCATAGAGTTTGATAACATCCTTGCAAAATTTATTTTTTTCATATCCTACAAGCATGGCATTCCATGAGACCACATCTCTTTGAATCATTTTGTCAAACAATTTACATGCCTTTAGGATGGGATGCAAATGGAATGCTCTCATTCAACAAAATGAGTTAAATTTATTTTTTCTATGATTCCACACTTGGATTCCATCTACTAAAGCTCACATTTTGGCATTTATAAGTTTCCAAGGCCTTTTCACCACATTTTACATACATATCAAATAGGGCACTGCAACTACAACAACTAACAAAAAAATTCCTATTATGCTTTGATGGATGTCAATACCATGTTGTAAATCCCTTATTTTTCCATGGGCCACAAGTACACTTTGGAAAAGGTGAGTTGATCGGGTCAAATATCTATTCATTGCATTCAATGAAATAATCTCCACAATTCTTGAGAACGATTATGTCTTATGTAAGCTACAATTATGATATTCCATGAAAATATATCATGTTTTTCTTTTGGTCAAACACACAGCGTTCATATACTAAAGCTCCAAATTTGGAATTTAAAATTTTCCAACCCCTTTTCAACAACCCCATTTTGTGAATATACTAAAATTACTGCATTCCATGGATGACATCTCTCTAAAGCATTTCGTCAAACAATTGACATGGCTTGTTTTTGCTCACATCTGAATACATATCAAATGAGGCACCTAGAAGTACATCATATGAAAAAAAATACTTCTTATTATTCCTCAATGGATGTCTATACCCCATTCAGAAAGCTCTTTTTTTTCATGGGCCGTAAGTATGCTTTGGAAAGGTGAGTTGATCATGTTGAATATTTGTTCACCGCATTTGGTGAAATAGTCTCAAGGGCTCCTTCCAAAAATTTAATTGAACAATTCACATGACCATAATAGGATTTATGCAGCCTATGAAAGTGGTGGCTTGGCTTAGAAGTCATCATTTTGCATAGAGTGAATTCCCTGCTAATTTGCAACAAACTTTAAACACATTGATGATCCAGATGTGCTTTGAACCAAAGTTGATGAACATTCATCAAATCATTCGCACATAACCTTGACATGCCACACCCACAACACAAAGTTGAAAAGGTTGTGTATGGTGTCGACATGGTTCTTGACAACAATTTTCTGGACACACCAACTATCTCGCATTAACTCTCTCCTTAATAATCTACCATGAAATAACCTTTCCGAAAAACACAGACACTCACCGACAAAGGCTTCCTCAATTTTGAACGCCTCCAGCGTAAAAATCCAAATGAATTTTCAAGTAGTGTAGTAATCCTCGTGACATGTATGATAGAAAAGTCGAAGGGGATATTTTGAAGGAGTTAAATTGGAGGGAGAGGAACAAAGGGAGAGGAAGAGGGGTGAAGAAGAAAGGGTCGGAGGGTGGAGAAGTGCGAGGGTGGGGAAACAATGTGAAAAACTAAATAAAAAATAAGTGAGCTTGTACATTGAGTGGCCTTATGTGGATAGAGGTATAAAATTCTAGATTTTAGATTTGATGACATTAATTTTTTAGAGAAATTTGATAAGAAAATGAATGGAAAGTTGGACATGAACATGTGAGAAGTAAATAATTGCATATTGAACATGATAAAGAAAAGAAACAACAAAAAATAACTTTAAACGACAACCATAAAATGCATTGTTTGATCCCTTCATCACAAAAATGCATTATGTATAGGCTCACCAATAGTTGCGAAGTTGACATATAAAATGGCCTAAAGTCGAGTGCCAAATGCCGATCAACGTTGTCACATAAGAGAAATATGTCGAGGATTCTTGTAGCTCTTAGGTTCACCATATGGACACTAAGATAATTTCATATGTCATTGACCATCAACACTTGATCTCAAATGTCTATCTATCTGTCTGACAAGAGAATCAACCACCCCCAAACCCATTTAGTAAACAACTCCACATAATTAAACGTTCCAAATTGAATTTTATGGCCTTTTAAAGGTGCATTCTAAATTAAACAAAAATTTCATTACAAATTTTAAAAATTACCCATTAAAAAAGAAAATTAAACTTACCAAGAAATTCAATATTTATATTTTGAAATATTTGTCCTACATTTTTAATTGAAACTTTCTTTTCTATTTCCCATTATAAAAATAAAGAGTACATCATGGGGGGTCTTCTAATGGTTTTTTCCAATGCCTTTTTTAAAAATTGACAAGATTTAGAATGCACAAATTTATCAACGTAATTAATGACTTCTAATTCCAACAAACTTACCATTTTCAGTTGATTTATTGTTGCTTCAGTGACATTTGCCTTGGTGATGTCATTTTTCTTTAGAGCTAAAGTAAATTTTCCACCACCTGTCACCAAATTGAAATCTACAAACACCTTTTCCACTACAATAAACTCAACCACCCAAGTGCCGAAAGATTTTTGATGCCTCCATCAGTAAAAATGCATTGTTTAAAGACTCTCCATAGTCGCCATGGTGACATATGAAATGACCTAAAGTCAAGTTCCAAATGCCGAGTCAAAGTCAAGTTCCAAATGCCGATAAAGATTGTCACATAAGAGAAATTTGTTGAGGATTCTTGTAGCTCTTAGGTTTGCCATGTGGACACTAAGATTATGCTAGATGTTAATGACCATCCACACTCGATCTCGATCATTCGTCTATGTGTCTGACAAGTTTGAGAATCAAGCACCCCCAATCCCATTTATTAAATACTTTCACATAATTAGACCTTCCAAATTCAATTTTATGGCTTTTTAAATGTGCATTATAAATTTATAAAAAAATTCCATTACAAATAAAATCTTTTACCTATTAAAAAAATGAAAACTATTCTTACCAAGAAATTCAATATTTATATTTTGAAATATTTATCATGCATTTTTTAATTGAAACTTTTTTCTATTTCCTATTATAAAATAAAAAGAATACAACGTGGGGGCTTCTGAAGGTTTTGTCCAATGCCTTGCTTTAAAATTTATTGGACTAGATTTAGAATGCAAGAATTTATCAGTGTAATTAATGTCTTTTAGATACGCTTCTCAAATAGGCGGTGCCATATGCAAAAAGATAGGGGCACTATCACGTTTCAGAGATTCATGCATGGAGACAGACCATGTGGACTTGTGCGATTAAATCCATATGTGAATGACCAAAGAAACTACGTTGTTGCACCGTTTTATTTTTGTTGATACGACCTATACGAGTAGTATCAGAATCAACAACATGTCACCCCTATATATACTTTGGAAAATGCCTTCGACGTAAAAATAAAATCCGTCGCTTTTAAAATTTTCCAAAAAATCATTTAAGAAAAAATCTTTAAAATTAGAAAAGGGAGTTTAAGTAAGCAACATTATAGGATTGTGAGTCTAAGATAATGCTTTCATTTGTGCTCAAGTTCCTAGCCCTGCAGATTTGATCATGGGTCATAACAAACCGAGCGGCAGAGCCTTGCAATGGTGGGAAATATGGCGTACATCTTTCATTCGCCACCCAACATAGAAGCTCATGTGGGTGAGATTATAAGTGATTTCAATTGGTCTAAAACTTTGTTACATGCATGGTCGCATATATGTTTCTCAAGTGGGTGGCTACATATGGAAAAATACATGGGCACCATCAATTTTCGAGATTCATGCACGAAGATGGACCATGTGGATTGTGCGATTAAATCTCTACAAGGGTATGCGAGACACTAAAAGGTGTCAAAAAATTGAGTGCACATGGCATGCCAACAATGATGACAACTGCCGGATTGGGTTAGGATGATTCCACTTTCAAATCGTGTTGAGTTAGATAGGAACCAACACTTTACGCAATGCACCACAATTTCAAGGAAGCTTGTGGATATGAAAGCGGTTGGTGGAATCCGAATCTGTATATTTGCAAAGAAAAAGGCAGACAATCTCCTTTGATAGGAAGACTGTGTTCTCCATGCAATTTGACCAAGGAAGTGGGGGAAGAGAAATGAAAATGTAGGTGCCACGTCATATTTTAATTTTAATTGTAACCAACTTATATTTCTTAATATTCAATTGATTAATATTATAATGGGATGAAATAAAATAATTATAAGGTTTACATCTAAAATAACAAACAATGAAAGTAGCTCAAAAACTAAGGTTATATGTAGTTGACAAGGAAGTAAATGAAATCCAACATTTTCGAATTTGGCAAGCAAAACATGAAATTTCAAAGAATGAAAGAATTTTCTTACAATAAAGAACTATATACATGTAATAATATCTTCAAGAAAAATTGAAACCCACCAAAATTTACGTACAAACCGAGAGCCCAAGGTGAAAGATAACCAACACCGGTTTATTTCCCAGCTACGCACCACGAGACCAAACGGGTTCTGATAAGCCCCCTGAAAGATGCCATGTTTCATCTCTTCCTCTGCTACATCACCAGTCATCAATCATATTAGGTGCGGTCCTATGGATTTGAGAAAACAACGTAGGCGTTTTGTATATTAAGAAATATTTCAGTGTTTAAGCTCATCTTTAAAGGAAGTTGCGGTGTTTGGGTGAAACTACTAGGCCAATTTCTTGTATGCCATCTTAATGCCTTGCACGCTTACCTCACGACTTAAAGAAAATAATTATTTAAGAGAGGCGAGCTTTAGAACCTTAAAAACCTTAGTGAATTCATTAATTTTTTGTTTCTAAATAAATTAACCAGAACATAAATTATCACGCCATTAATTCAAAAGAAAACCTTTATTTGCATCGTAAAAATCAGTAACATCTAGTAATATGATTTAAGAGTAGTTAATGCATCCTGGTTGCTAACAGACTTGCAATGGCTGCCCTGCAATTCAAAAATCTTAGACATAAACACTACCTTGGAAGATCTTCTGTGTTAACAACCATTGGCTCATTTATGATCTCAAGTCAAATATTAAGTTGAAACTATTTACTACACTCCCTTGGTTATGGAAACCAAATTTAAGAAAATTGTTGACCAAGTTAAGTTAAGATGTCCGGATTTTGTACAAAATTATTGATTAAGCCAAAGTTACAAAGTTTGAATTTTACAAAATTACTGTCTTAATTTTACCAAATTACTGTTTGATTTTGAGAGCATGAATATACAGTTGTAGTAGATGCATACGATTATGAATCTCCAAGTGTGAGATTATGAGGTAGCTCGATTTGGTATCAATGCAAGGTGTCTGTGTCAGTTCAATACGAAGAATATCAACGTCGAGATTCAAGCGTAAAAGGAACACATGAACATGCTGAAAGGGAGAAAAATGTCTTCGTTGTTCAATTTGGCCGACTTTTCACTTTAATTGATGGATTCACCCAGGATTTGGCCCTTGTAATCTGCGCTAACATATTTCTTCTGTTCATACGGATGTTAGAGCTGGGGAAGAGCCAACTCAACGCGCCAGGTGGATGGTGGAAAATGTGTTGTACATTGTCATCTAAATTCATCTTGGTTGTTACTGTCAATGTCGGAGTTAGAACCAACCCCTCGTGATCCTATTTGGAGAATGCCTTTGGCGTAGCTAGAGCAAGAGCACAATCTTCCAGCTTCTTGTGATATTTCTATGCCATTTCAATGTAACCACAACTCAGAGTTTCTCAATACAAAAAAATTATTGCTCAAGTTTATGCGATACCATAACTTAGGAATATCCACTTTTTTCCATCATCAAGATCTAACGGTAATTGAGTTTCATTGAGGACTGCTTTCTATAAGAATTTTTATGTCCATGTTTTTATTTTTGTTTCTTCCATTACCACACTCTATTCTTCCTGACAGCACACAATCACAATATCTATCTATAATGGTACCAAATGTAAGATGCATATGCTACACTCACATATTCTTAGCAAGAACAGATATATATGGACACGTTAAAACAATGATACCACACAATTATAAATATGGTACAAAAAATGCAATGAAATGATAATATGGACACATAAAATGAAATAAAATTGTTGGTATTTGCAGCTGGGAAATTGAGATGAAAATAGCATACTTAAGGATCTCGTAGTTACCGTGTTTTAAAGAGGTCATGAAAGAGAATTTAGGTAGCGCCATGTAATGATGAATAAATACAATCTTTGAGGAGAACATGCAAAGGTTCCTCACAAAAAATGAAACTCAAACAACAATAAAAAGGAACAACAAAAAATGCAAGGCTAAACAACTAAAACTTGCGGCAGAAGATATATAGCCCACAAATAGAAATCCAAAAAGGATCCAAGTGGGTTGTAATGCAATTCACCATACAAACAATAGAAATGTAATTTAAGGGAAATGGAAAACACTAAAGAAGGTAGTTAACAACATTTGAATCTCCATTTTCGCAAAGCACAATAGATTTGAGTCCTACAAGAAGAACAAAGTATGCACAATATACCTGCAAATGCAATGGAAGGAAAGAAATGCAATATAACACAAGTTAGGGTAAGAAAAGCCACAAAACATGAATTTTATTGCTCAAAAGGATGCACAATCCATTATAAAGTAGACACAAGGCAAGAATCCTTTGCAAAATGCTCAAATTTGAGGCTGCAACTCACAAAAGCTCTGGAACAATTTTGATAAAGTTCCTTTACATTTCAGAATTATCCCCCTCACAAATGAGGGAAATTTACATTATATAGACAAAAACCTTGAATTTTCTTCATCAATCGACACCCCGTATTAAATTTCGAAAAGAGGTATGGGCAAACCATGCAAAATTCGCTTTGCAAGGGTACTTTGCTTGCATGGGCAGCCATGGGTGTCATACCTCATTAAAATGGTTGTTGAGCTACTTTGTACCACGTTCATTAATGCTCGGCTCGTCGTTGATGTTCTGTATTTGTCCGATTATGCGTGCATTTTACCCCGGACGGTAGCATTATCTCTAATCGACCGGTTGCATAATATTCATGGTGTCTCACGGGAGCATGATTTCTCTTGTCGGCATGTTGTATTCCTTTACCTTGCTTTTCTAGTTATCAACCAATTGCATAGTCCATGTGACCGATCGATAGCGGCCGTACCACCGCCTACTTTGCCGCGCCTGATCTCGATCCGCCTTCGCAACCAGACGGTAGCATACTTTTGTTGTCCGTCGGTTGGATGATTTTGCAACCGGTTGGTAGCATCCATATACTATCAGCATCCTTAACATCGCAGACCAACCAACCGCCAATCTGCCACATGCTCATCATCGGTCGGTAGCACAAACATGCTACCGATCGGTAGTATTTATAGATGTTATCGGTCGGTAGCATCCGTACATGCTATCAACTGGTAGCATCCGTATGTGCTCTCGCCGAGCATCCAAAGATGCTACCGGTGCCTTCGTCACTTCATGCCCGCGGCTTGCCAATCCTTGTCACCCGCTTGTTCCTCATCATCGGCGGTGTGAGGCTATAATGTTGTCGGTGGCCGGTAGCAATTTTGATACATGTTCATTTTTTCAACCATGACCATCCCGCTACGAATCGGCCATCATAACTCATCCAACTCGCCGCATCAAATCAACTCGTCCCAACTCGGTTGAGCTATTCGCGAGCTACCATGTTCTTTGAAATACACGCACTCCATTGATTGCCAACGCCTGTGTTTGTTAAGTCTTCCATTTTGCAAGGGTGCAAAAATGAATAAAACTTTGGTGAATCACGGGTGATCTTCTGCTAGATTGCAAAGATCAATAGCCTTAAAGCATCCATTGGGCATGGAGTCATCTGAAATCAAACTAATCCAAAACTTGAAAAATCACCCTTGGGTTCATCCGAAGCGCTGCATGGATTTGATCATCATCTAAAACCGAATTGAAATGGTAATTGATTATTTTTATCACAAGACCACGCTTGAAACTGGAAAGTGTAACAACAAAAGGCACAACTATGTACAAACATGAAATATCATACATGTCCCAAATGGGACATGCAGTGTGCATAAGCACTTATACAAAATCAAACATAAACTAACAACAATAATGTGTTGCAAGCACTTGGAGGAATTGAACTAATCTACTATGTACAAAGGAGATTTCTGATTCAATAATAATGTTTGAGATAGATTCCATTGACTGGAATATGTAATTCATCTCCATCCAATTTTTACAACTAGAAAGCATTATTTACCTTGCAACCTGAAATCATGTAGGGACCACTCCACATTGCATCAAACTTAGAATGTCTTCCTAGTTTGGCCCTATCTGCATCCCACTTCAAGACTAAATCGCCCTCTTGGAAGCTTATGGTTTTTCCTCTTATCAATCTCATCTTAATTTGGGCCTAGTCTTTCTCCATTACTTGCATAGCTTGACTCTGAGCTCCTCAAGCTCCATGAGCTCTACATATCTTACCTCCATGGCCTCAAATTCAAACAACTCTAGCTGTTTAATAATTTCTAATGATGGTAATTCAAGGGATATCAACAACCTTGCTTCTATTCCATAAACCAATTTATAGGAGAGCTACCAGTTGACCTCTTGGGGTAATTTTATCAACCCATAAAGCTAATTTAAACATGGTGTGCCAAGTCCTCTAGTTCTCATCTAGAGTTATTTGTATGATCCTTAAGAGATTCTTATTGGTGGATTCAACTTGCCCATTACCCCGAGGGTAAAAATTTGAAGATGTGCTCAAGTATACACCATTATTCATAACCCAATCAGATATCTTTACTCCAAGAAAAGCCATAGAATTATCAGAAATAATTGTGGAAGGAACATCAAATCTTGCCACAATACCCTCATAAAAATCCAGAATGTTGGCTTCATTTGCTTCTTTGAGTGCAACTGCCTCTGTCCACTTGGTGAAGTAGTTAGTTGTTGTGAGGATCCACTTGTGGCCCAGGCTTGAGTTTGGATTTATGACTGATGAAGTCCAAATCTCATTGTATGAACGGCTGATCAACCGAGATTGGGTCGAGTAGAAGCGCTGTCATCTTTTTCCTTGCATGTGAAAAATGCACATTTCTTGCACTTCTTAATCCATGCATAGCAATAATTGAAAATAGTGGGCCAATAGTAACCAACTTTCATGATTATGAGGGTTGTTACTCGTGGAGAAAAGTGACCTCCAACTTCCCTGTTGGCTATATGTTCTGCATAGCATCAAACCTAGGCGGTCATGAGATAAATCTCCCTCATTTAACCGGTGAGGCTCCTGTGTCAGATTTGTCAATAAAAATGTGTTATTATCTATCAGGGGTTTTACTTTAACCACTTAGTTCATGAACCATAACTAAGTAGTTCTGTAGCAAGTAAGCAGCTATTTAAAAAAGGAAAGTTATAGAAGAAGGAAGTAAAGGAAATACAGAGAAGAAATGGGGAATATGTGCATCCCAAATAGTAGATAGCAGAGCTAATTGCATGCACATAGAAGAAACTTAATAGATATGAACACACAGAATTATAAAACAAAGGCAGCTCTAGATCCAGATCTAAAATAACACAAAGTCTATTAAGAGATCTAAGATTAAAAGCAAGAAACACAGTACACCGTGACACAAAGTTCTCCGGAAACCTGCTCCTTTGTATTCCTTTGCTCCAAGTTGCTCTCAGGGGTTCAGCACAAAGTCTAGAACACAAGATTGCTTCTCACAAATTCTGATTGCTTCTTAACTCGGAGGTTCTTCTCCTACTTATAGAATGTAGGAGGGGCAATTACAAGTTGGAAGCTTTAGTTGAACTGGCACATGTGGAAGTCGGAAAGAAACAATTGGAAATCTTCCTCCTGGAATTCCTCTTTGCGTGACATGTATGATTTGCAACTGAAAATAGAAGCTTCTATTTTACACGTCTGCCACCTATCTCCAAGTAGTTGACTTCTCCAAGTAATGGCTTTTAAACCAATCACTTAAGTTGTATAATTCAATTGATCGCTTAATTACTTTGTCGGAGGAAAGAAGAAGGAAGAGGAAAGCTGACTTTGTCGGAGGAAAGAAGAAGGAAGAGGAAAGCTAACTTTGTCTTTTTTCATGTTTGCATGCAGCTAATTCAAATTGGATCTGGAAACAAGCTAGAATTAGTTGGATCTTGAAGCGGTGGATCTAGAAACAAGTGGAATTGCAAGCGCTTGGAATTGGAAACAAGCTGGAATTTTTCCTTCGCGTTGTCTTCTCTTTTATCCTTGAAGCTTTTGCAGTTCTTCTATTGTACATGCATCAGTGCATTGTTTGCCGTAGATAACTCATCATCCTTATTTTTAATTGCATATGAGCAATTAAAAATTTTGGAAAGCACTTCGGATGAATGAAAATTCAATGAAGGCTTCAACTGGAAGATGAGAGCAAATGCATAAGATCTTGGAAGGAATTTTCCACACACTATCTTCTTCACGGGCTGCATTCAAAACAAGAGGATGAAGCCTTTGTGTCGGAAGCTTTTGCAACTATGAGATCTGGATCTAGATCTGCATATGGATTTGCATCTGCATCTGCACCTGCATAACAAACTTTGGCAACTAGGCTATGGATGGAAAAGCTGCAACTCGAAAAATTCCACTGCTTTTAATCTGCAAGCATGAGTGAAGTTTCTCCTACTCTGGATTTGTCTATCAATTCAGCAAGAGGTTTCGATCCTAGATCCGTGTCTCCAATATCTGCAAATTTAGAAGTGATGCATGACTCCATTGTGCTTTCTTTTTCATCTTTCTTCGCCATAGCTTTGTCTATCTTTGTCTCAACATTTCTTTTTCTTCTTATTTGACTAGAATTCGTCAAAGCTAGTGCGATCTGGATAATCCTTGATTTGGAGGAAATATTCAATGTATTGGACATTGATAAAAGCTCCTTTTCTTTTGTAAAGCACCCGTAATGAATTCCTGTAATTTATTCGATACAAAAATGGCCACCGGAGCATAAATAGTGAATTTTAATTGGAACAATCTGCACTTTTCAAGCCTTCTACCCCAAAAATGGTGTTTAATTTGCACATAAAGAGAGCATGAATCCTTTCAACAACACCTGAGCTCCTGTAACACCTGTGCAAACAATTATGCAGACAAAGATCAACCTCCTTCAAAGCATGCGCCAAATTTGGAAGCTTTTAGCCTTGTTTCCACCTTGCCTGAGCAAAATCCTTCTTCAAATGGGGGCGCACTTTTCCTCTTGGCTGCAATTCTTTACCTGTGAATTAAATAATTCACCCATATGGCTGCCCATGCTTATATAACCCTCACAATTCTATAATTAATAATTGCCCTAACAATTAAAGGCAATTAATTAATTAAAAATCATGTTCTTGTCTTTTAAATATAGCATGTTTAAGGACAGCTCATCCAATAAATTAAATTAATCCAATTTAATCCTCCACACTTCACTTCACTTAAGCTTCACAGTGTGCTTTGACCATAGCCACTAAAAATAGGAATTAATATAATCATTTAATACTTTAAAAAGTATTAATTCCTTCGAAAAGGAGCTGCATTAAATAAATTAAATTTATTTAATTTTAGAATTCTATTTCCAATTGATTTATTCCCCTTTGCTTTTGTTGACTTTTCCACAAGCCTGGGTGCCAAAATTGGGTGAATAAATATTAACAAATATTTATTTAATGCATTATTATTCACCCAAGGTGGGTCGCACTTTTTTGCATAATAGAATTCTATTTTTAAGAATTTCTGACAATGGGATTTTTACCTTGCAAGGCAAAGACCGAAATCCCATGATCCACTTAAGTGATTTGACTTTGACAATGGGATTATTTACCTGCGCAAGGCAGGCAATAAAATCCCGTGATTTCACTTAAGTCACTTTTCTTTTATTTCACCATGGGAATTTTTACCTGCAAGGCGAGATAATAAATTCCCGCGCCTCGCAACATCTAACTTTCCCATTCCAAATTTAAGTGAATTTTATATCACGGAAAAAAGTACCTGCCAAAGCAAGTACAAAATTCCCACCGCCTGTTGCTTTCTATTTTTCCCATCACAGCCTTAAGTGAATTTTATATCATGGGAAAAAGTACCTGCAAAGTGCAATAAAATCCACATGTCATTGCTTCTAATTTTCCCACTGCAGCTTAAGTGAATTTTATATCATGGGAAAAAGTACCTGCTTCAGCGCGGTATAAAATTCTCATCATGCTCGCGTCTTCTATTTTTCCCATTGCAGCTTAAATCCTTTGTTTTCCAAAAATGCGCCCATCCCCGCAGGGGCTTTTCCGTGCACGACTTCACTTTTTCCCAGTGATCCAGACCTCCGATGGTGACTTCCTCCGGGCATAACGTGCGTATATGTTTTCCAGCTGCTCCAAGCCAAAAATCGGGCTTACCCGGCAAAGGAATTGTTCTAGAGAAATTTTACAGAAAACGAAACGGAAAACACAAAAACACGAAAAATTGCCAAAAGTTACAAATAAAGCCCAAAACTTATTCCAAGTTAAAACCCTTCTGGCACATAGGAATAATGACATATTCGCTCATAATAGAGTTAAAACGGAGCACAAATAGCCTCATACGGGGCTCAAAATAATTAAATACAAATTTCCCGCAGACAAATCCCGACGACAGAATATAACAACTTTGGGCATCTGGGTATTTGGCGAAAAAGGCTAATATGGCTCTTTGGGATTATCTTGACGCAATACAAGAACTTTCAGGCAATAAAAATACAAAACGACCCATTATTTTAAAAGTACGAAAAATTTTCGGATAGGGTAGTCACGCAGATTTCGGGATGAAATCGGGTGACACCATTCCCAATCATGGAATTCATGCAATATTCTCTCAATTTGATCATTGCAATGCACCTTAAGAGAACCCCATTCACATCTTTCTTGCACAAATGTCATCAATAAGAACAAAAGGAATGGATTGGAGACTAAAATACCTTCTCTTAGCTTTGTTTAAACCTTGAGGGCATTGACTTATTTGGAGGAATTTGATGATATCCCGAGTTCAACAAGGTGTGGGTAAGGCATTGGCTTGTTGTTCTTGATCATCCTAGAGCACTAGAACAACCCCTTCTTCATCCTTTGACTCTGTGTGTTGATTTGAGACTAGTTGTTCACACAAGCCCTTGCCTCTAACCAGTTTGGTTACCTTGATATCTATATCATACTCCATTACTCTGGTAATCCAACCAACTCTTTTCTCATTTAAATCTTTGTTCAGGAGGAAATCCTTCACATTGGCATGTGAGACTAACAAATGGATTTTGTTGTTGGAGACTACATGCCTGAATTTCTTCAAACTTCTTATGACAACAAGAACATGCTTCTCAATGAATGAGTATCTTCCTTATAATCTTCAAGATTATGACTAAAGAATGCAATAGGCTGCTCCAAACCTTCCTTGTTTAGCTTTGCACTAGTATTGCAAATATTGTGTTTGAGCCACCAAAATCATACAAATTAAGTCTTTTGAGAAGTTTGGATTGATAAGAGTCAGAGCTTGTGATATTTCTTGCTTTGTAGCCTCGAAGCTACCTTTTCTCTCGATTTTCCATTTGAATGCCATGTTTTTTTCAGCATTAGTGTCAATGGTTTAACCAAATTGGAAAAGTTAGGCACAAATCTTCTAACAAAGTTTATCCTCCCTAAGAAACTTTGGAGAGATTTCTTGTGACTAGGAAGTGGCAATGCAAGAATGGTGTTGACTCTCTCCGGATCAATAGTTAATCCTTCTTTGATACGATGCGACCCAGAGCTTACCTTCATGAGCTAACAATATGCATTTCTTCGGATTCAGGGAAACTCCAAACTACCTACATCTCTCAAACACTTGCTGAGATGGGAAAGGTGGTTAATTGCATTCTTAGAAAATATTGTAATGTCATCAAGGTACACAAGAACCATCTTGTTAATCATTCCTCTGAATGCCATGTCCATGGCTCTTTGGAACATTGCTCCAACGCATTTGATAAGCCAAATGGCATTTTCTTGTAGGCATAGGTCCCCATTTTGTGGTGAAAGTTATCTTGAATTGATCCTCTTCTCTCACCATGATCTAGTTGTAACCTGAGTAGCCATATAGAAGTGAAAACCTCTTCGAACCAGCTACTACTTGTAAAATTTTCTCCATTGAGGGAAGTGGGTAGTGATCCTTTAGGGAAGCTCTATTTAAATCTCTGAAATCCACACACAACCTGATTTCTCCATTTCTTTTCCGGATCTGGCACAAGGTTTGCAACCCAGGATGAGTGCTTGATAGGGAAAATGATGTTTGCCTCAATCAACTTGTTCAATTCTTTCTTCATTAGAGGCTCTATGTGAGGATTAACTGGCATTTGCTTCTACCTAATGGGTTTAGCTTCTGAATCTAGTTCAATAGTATGTTGAGCTAAACTAGGATAAAATCCCCTAAGATCTTCATAGCTCCATGCAAATATATCAGAAATTCTTGACAAAGTTTGTATAAAATCATGCTTTTCTTGTTGAGTATTTACCTTGCCAATTTGGAGAAATTTGCCTTCTCCAACCGAAATAGGCTTTAAATCTTAATCTTTGACCATGTTGTTTGCTTTCTCTCTTCCGAACATATCACTGGGATTGAAGATGGATTTCAAAGTCACTAGACCTTTTGGTAGCTTATTTAATCTGAGTAGGACTACCTGGTCTCCATACTATTTCTCCAACTTGTCTTGGTTTCTTGAGGAGAACTCAACCTCTTCTTGAAGGAAGTTGATAATTTGTTGGTCACTCTCGAATACTTGTCAACTTGTATTGTTATCTGGTACAACATGTCTTACTACCAACTTGATATGTAGTTGAATCTTGTCCTTCTTGATATCCTCAACAATTTCAAACGTTACCCCAATTCGTACAAGTTTGTCAATGCCTTCGCTTTCTTTTTCTTCTTCGCTTTCTTTTTCTTGGTATGGAATTGATGTTGAATGCTTCAAAATCTTCTAAGAGATCCCATACCCTGTGCTTGTAGGCCTTGAGTAGATCATTCTTGGTTGCATTTATCCCTCTAACTTGATTCACAACTAGCTCATTGTCCCCAAATGCTTGCAAGTTCTTGATATTTTTCTTTCTTTCCCAATGTAATCCATGGATAAGGGATTCATACTCTGTTGTGTTATTAGAACAACTAAACTGAAATTTGAAAGCAGAGTAATATTTCATACCTTTGGGGACACAAGCACTACTCCTCCTTCTGCACCTTGTCTTCTCCTTGAACCATCAAAAACATTTGTTAAACTTCATTTTCATCTTCGTCATCTGGCTTGGTGACACTAGGAAGAGGTGAATTTTACTCATGCATGCAATAAACACCCAATTCAGCTTCTTCCATTTCCTTGTATGGATCATAACCATGCGTTTATGTTCCCATTCATCAAGTGTTAAATCGGAATGCCCCCAATCTGAGTGTCAGCTTCTTGAGTGCTGGGGCAATCTTCTTCATCAAAGATTGTGTAATTTGTATTGATAGGACTAGGGGTGTAAGGTTCTACATGGTATGCAACAATTGGTTCAGACTTGATAGTGGCCTTAGCTCCATACCTAGTCTTGAAGAGCATGTGAGACCAATCAGATGACAAGTATCCCCAATCTTAGTAGTGAAGTCCCTAGATAAACATAGGGCAAAGAGTGGAGGTAGGTCAATTACATATATATCCTAAGGAACTGTGACATTGGGACATACATGTAGTGTGAGGCTTAGAACTTTGATAACTCCAACAGTTCCTCCTACTTTTGTCCCATCTAGTTGTACCACTCCTTTAGAAATAGGCTCATACTTGAGGCCTAGCTGATATGCAATCTACTTTGGCATCACTAAGTTTCTTGCTCCTGAGTCAATCATGTAGTTGTGCACCAAGTTATTTCCTATGATCAAAGACACGTAGAATGGTGGAGGCTTCATGTTTCTACTTGGTTGACCCTCATTTTGCTGCATTGCATTGGTAAGAAATTTTTCTCGCACTTTGGATAAATCGGATGGATAAGTTAGCTATGACTCTTCTGAAGAGAGTCTTTTGGCTGGAATTGTCAATGATTCCCACATGGAGATAATCACATTAGTTTTCTTCATTTTCTCAAGGATATTGAATGGAGTTGGATTATCCTTTTGTTGCCCTTTTTGCACCACAACCTTTTCTTATGCTTGAACTGGTATGGAAGATGACTTAGGCTAATTTTGTAAATTTGGAATGTGTTGAGAGTTATCACCCTCCTTGAAGTGTCAAAGAAGGTTGAGAAGGACCTACATTTGATGATTTTCCCTCCTCCATATCTCTTTTCTTAGATCTAGTGTTTGCAATAACACCTTGAGGAAGAGATTGATTTATTCCACAAAAGTCTTATGTTTGTCAATTCACAAGCAAAGTGTCATTTGGGGTGCCTCTTGAGAAACTATTTGTTGTTGATTTTCCTCTTCAATTGTTTCTTGGGAAGCAAATGCATTTTGCACCATCAAAGCTTGGTTCAGAATGCCATTGGGGCATGTTTCTTGGTTGTGTGGAAGATTACAAGGGAAACACCACTCATAATCTTGCACAAGATTGTTTTGAACGGAACCAAAGCTTGGGATGAGCTAACTGCATTTGGATTATATGGTTGAAATGGTATAGCAAAAGGAAACTGGTTCAAATTTTTATTTACAGCTTAGGTTGAAGGATTGTTTGATTGGTAAGGGGCTTATTTGGTTGGTATGGAGGTGATAAGGTCTAAAATTTTGGGTTTGTTGCCTCTTAAGGGATACCAAATCATTCCCAAAATTTTGCAATTATTTCATTACTTCCTACAATTCAGTTGAAGTACTTGAGGATGTGGATGCTTCATTAGGAATCTGATTTCTTGGGATTGGGATAGGGGCTAGCTCAGGTGTTTGATTAGGGTTTTCAATTTTTGGGTAAATAGGCATGGGATTTCTTGGAGCAAGTTTCCCAACTTGAATAAAAAAATTCAGCCCTAATAGCCATGACATAAGCATTGGGCAATGTCACACCCCCATAGATTGAATTATAACAATAAAATAATAATTTAAATCTCTTAGAAAGTAAAGAAAAACACCTTCTGTAATTTGGTCGATAAGGGCTGAAATCCCTCCCGGGTCTTTTGAAACCTTAAATTGAAGTTTTCCATGAGCTCATTGGGGGCCCTCTTTATGGTCGTCAACCGCTTCTCAACAAGGATAGGTTATCTCCCCTCTCTCCAAACCGATTGTAAAGAGTCTGTACAACCGATTCCAATTTTGAATTGATCCTGTTGTCAAACTCTTGAACAATTGTAAAGTCTTTCCTTTGAAAGAGGAAACTATAAGCTTCACAACTACATCCATGTCAACAATTTCATGGATAGCACAAACATTTGCAATGTCTTGGATATGATCAATCTGGAGTAGTGTGATTTTCCCCAGTAAAGAATGGAATACTCTTCAAATATGCCATTGGAATAGGATTCAGGCATTGAGAGCAAGTGAATTGTTACATGAAGTTAACAAATCCTGGATTTTACTTGTTGTCTTTGCCATTATGATAGGTCTAAGAACTCTAGTGGATTGCAAGAAGGGCCTACCAGGAGGTGGTGTAAAGAGTTATTTTTGGTGGAGATGGTGATATTTAAACTGGTCTTCCCCTCCTTCCTCTTCCCGTGAAGACTATAAGTACTTGAAGACTCTTTCTGTTGTTCTAGACCTTGTTTGAATTCTTCTCATGGACTGAGACACTTTCACTACTGTGAATCGTGTAGATTTTAATGCTTAGAGTCTTTAGATGTGTTACTACAGAGCCTCCAAAAGATAGAATTTTACCAAGATACACATCCAAAACTGATAAAACTTGAAATATTGACTTTTGAGGTCCCACCAGGCGTGCCAGAACCGTTATCACCAAAAACAACACCCTCTAATATGTCATGAAATGTGGATGAGCATTCAATGTTTTTGGGTAACATGGGATTATCTCAAGGTGTGGGACCCTTGAAAATGAGACAAACCTCCAGAGAAGGCTAGTTCCTCTACCTATTCCTAATGCTAAAACTACTCCTAGAAAGGGAAATGCAGCTACCTAACGCTAACCTAAAATGCCAAGGGACTAGGGAGATGCATGAAATTAAAATCCTAACTAAGGAGGTGATAGCACCAAGAACAAGGGTGGAGATATTCTAAGTGAGTGAAAATAGAAAGGAAGAAAAGTAGGAGAGGGAAGACAGAAGTGCCACAGTCCAAAACAACATTTAAATCTCCATTTTCACATAAAGCACAATAGATTTGAGTCCTGCAAGATGAACAATGTATACACAATATACTTAGCAAATGCAATGGAAGGAACGAGATGCAATATAACACAAGCTAGGGGGAAAATCCACAAAACACAAATTTTATTGCTCAAAAGGATGCACAATCCATTACAAAGTAGACACAAGGCAAGAATCCTTTGCAAAATGCTCAAATTTGAGGCCTGCAACTCACAAAAGCTCTAGAACAATTTTGACAGAGTTCTTTACATTTCGAAATTAACCCCCTCACAAATGAGGAAAATTTACATTATATAGAGAGAAAACCTCGAATTTTCTTCACCAACCAACAACCTGCATTAAATCTCTGAAAAGAGGTATGGGAAGCAATGCAAAATTCACTTCCCAAGGGTACTTTTCTTGCATGGGCAGCCATGGATGACATACCTCATTAAACCGATTGTTGAGCTCGCTATGTACCACGTTCATTAATGTTTGGTTCATCGTTGATATTCCTGTATTCGACTGGTTGCATGTATTTTTCCCCAGACAGTAGCACTCTGTCTCCAATCAAACGGTTGAATAATCTTCATGGTGTCGTCCCGGAGCACGATTTCTCCTGCCGACCAATAACATTCCTTTACCTTGCTTTTTTATGTCGGCCAACAGATAGTCCATGCGACTAGCCGGTAGCGACAAATACCTCCACCTGCTTCCTCACATTGGTCTCTCCACCTTTGACAAACTGAGACGGTAGCATCTATATGTTACTAACGTCCTTCAAATCACCGACCAACCGACCGCAAATTTGCCATCGCTACTAACCAAGAAACATCCAAAGATGGTATCAACACCTTTGTCGCTTATCACATGCGGCATGTCAATCCTTGTCACCCGCTTGTTCGTGCCACCGGCTAGTAGCAGGATATAATGCTATCAGCCGGTACCATGAAAATGCTACTAGCCAGTAGCAATTTTGTTACCTATCCATTTGCTCGACCATGACCACTCATTTCCTACGACCCAACCGTCGTAACTCGCCTAGCTCACCACATCAAACCAACTCGGTCCCAACTCGGCCGAGCCATCCATGAGCTACCTTGTTCTTTGAAATACGCACACTCCATTGATTGCACTAACACCTGTGTTTGTTAGGTCATTCATTTTGTAGGGGGTGCAAAAATGGATAACATGACCTAATTTAGTACACAAGCACTACAAGCATTGTGGTGATTAAAGTGCATAATAAATCACTAAAATATACCCACTTTATTATACAAACACTATAAGCATTTGGTGAGTGTAGTGCCTGAGAATCACTCTTTCTCTTATAATTATTACCAATTTATGGGATATTGTGGGGTTTTCATTTGTGTGATTTTATTAGTAGGGGAGGAATGGTGAATATAATTAAGCAATTCAAATTTCTCACCCTCTAACACATTTAGTGAGTGTATTGCCATATAAATCAAGTCTTACAATTATTATCAATGTGGGATTAAGCCAATTAGTATTCTCATCATATACCCTTTACCCCCTTGACCAAACATAATATAGTTTTTGTGGAACCATACTCATGTGATTTTATTCATTGGCCTTATGACCTCCATGAGTAGCCACTATTTTGACAATATTTTTCCTCGTGTATTTCAATAATTCAGGGAATGGTGAATATAATTCCATAATTCAAGTTTCTCACTCTCTAGCACATTTGGTGAGTATATTGCCTAATAATCGTCCTTGCCTTGCAATTATTATCAATGTGGGATTAACCCAGGCTAGACTTCTCACCCTATAGCCTCTTTCCCCATTGAAAAATCATTTGGTGAGTGTAGTGCATAATAAATCACCCTTGTCTTACAATTATTACCAATAAGAAATTAGCCCAATTATAACCCAATCATGTATTTTATGTTAAGTTGGTGGCTTTCCCAAGCAATCTAATTAGATAACATATTTTTTTGTGGGATTGAAACTCTTGTGATTTTATTCATTTTCCCAAATGACCTCCATGAGTAGTCATTACTATAACAACATTTTCCCTCATGTATTTCATCAATTCGAAACAATGAATATAATTTTACAATTCGGGTTTCTCACCCTCTAGCGCATTTGGTGAATGTAGTGCCTAATAAATCACTAGCCTTATAATCACTGTTAATGTGGGATTAACTTGATGAGGCTTTTCAACCTATAGCTTCTTTCCCCATTGAAAAATCATTTGGTGAGTGTAGTGCCTAATAAATCGCCCATGTCTTACAATTATTACCAACTAGAGATTAACTCAATTACAACCCAATCATGTATTATGTTTAAGTTGGTGGCTTTCACAACCAATTTGATTTGATAATGTTTGTGGGATTTGTACTTTTTTAGTCATTGCCCAAACAACCTTCATGAGTAGTCATTACTCTAACAACATGTTTCCTCGCGTATTTCAACAATTTAGGAATGATAAATATAATTATGC
Organism: Taxus wallichiana var. yunnanensis; assembly: GCA_018340775.1. Lineage (NCBI taxonomy): Eukaryota > Viridiplantae > Streptophyta > Pinopsida > Cupressales > Taxaceae > Taxus > Taxus wallichiana. Next base: position 611,339,824 of record CM031241.1, read on the forward strand.
AATTAGGGTTTCTCACCTTCTAATGCATCTAGTGAGTGTAGTGGTTAGTAAATTATCCTCGTTTTACAATCATAATCAATGTGGGAAACCCAATCAGATTCTCACCCTATAGCCTCTTTCCCCATTGACAAAACATTTGGTGAGTGCGAAGGTGCCTAATAAGTTACCCTTATCTTACAATTATTACCAATAAGGGATCAACCCAATTACAACCCAACCATGTATTTTATGTTAAGTTGGTGGCTTTCCGAGCGATTTAATTAGATAACAAATCTTTTAAGGATTGTTACTCATGTGATTATATTCATTGCCTAAATGACCTCCATGAGTTGTCATTATTATGGCATTTTTCCTTGTGTATTTCAACAATTCAGAATGGTGAATATAATTATGCAAATTGAGTTTCTCACCCTCTAGCACATTTGGTGATTGTAGTGCCTAATAAATCATCCTTGTCTTATAATCATTATCAATGTGAGGTTGACCCGATTAGACTTCTCACCTTATGCCTCTTTTCCCATCGACAAAGCATTTGATGAGTGTAGATACTAATAAATCACCCTTGCCTTACAATTATTACCAATACGAGAGTAACTCAACCATGTATTTTATGTTAAGTTGGTGGCTTTCACAAGCAATTTGATTAGATAATATTATTTTTTGTGGGAGTGCTACTCATGTGATTTTAATCATTGCTCTAATGACCTCCATGAGTAGTCATTAATTTAACACCATTTTCCTCGTGTATTTCAACAATTCGGAATGTTGGATACAATTATGCAACTCAGTTTCTCACCCTCTAGTGCATTTAGTGAGTGAAGTGCTTAATAAATCAACCTTGTCTTGCAATTTTTATCAATGCGGGTTAACCCGATAACATATTTCCCTATTGACAAAGCATTTGGTGAGTGTAGTGCCTAATAAATCATCCTTGTCTTATAGCTATTACCAATAAGGAATTAACCCAATTACATCCCAATCATGTATTTTATGTTAAGTTGGTGGTTTTCATGACAATTTAATTAAATAATATTTTGTTGTGGGTTGTTACTCATGTGATTTAATCATTTACCAAATGACCTCCATGAGTGGTCATTACTCTAATAACCTTTTTCCTCGTATTTCAACAATTCGAGATGATGAATACAATTGTGCAATTCATATTTCTCACCCTCTAGCCAATGTGGGATTACCCTCATTAGGATTCTCTCCCTATATCCCCTTTCCTCATTGACAAAGCATTTGATGAGTGCAATGCCTAATAAATCACCTTGGTTTTATAATTATTACCAACAAGGATTAACCCAATTACAATTCAAGCATGTGTTTTATGTTAAGTTGGCAGCTTTCACGAGTAATTTAATTAGATAATATATTTTTGTGGGATTGTTACTCATGTGATTTTAATCATTTCCCAAATGACCTCCATGAGTAGTCATTACTCTAACAACATTTTTCCTTGTTTATTTAAACAATTCGAAATGGTGAATATAACTCCACGATTCGGGTTTCTCACCATCTAGTGCATATAAATCATCCTTGTCTCGCAATCATTATCAATGTGATATTAATCCAATTAGGCTTCTCACCTTATAGCCTCTTTCCCCATTGACAAAGCATTTGGTGAGTGTAGTGCCTAATAAATCACCCTTGTCTTACAAATATTACCAATAATTGATTAACCCAATTACAACCCAATCATGTATTTTATGTTAAGTTGGTGGCTTTTACAACAAATTTAATTAGATGATATTTTGTTTTTGGCATTGTTACTCATGTGGTTTTAGTCGTTGCCCAAACGAACTCCATGAGTAGTCATTACTCTAACAACATGTTTCCTTGCATATTTCAACAATTTCGGAATGATAAATGTAATTATGCAATAAGGGTTTCTCACCTTTTACCACACTTGGTGAGTGTAGTGCCTAATAAATGTTTAGTAAGGATGATTTATTAAGCACTATGCTCACCAAATGTGCTAGAGGATGAGAAACCTTAATAACATAATTAAATTCACCATTCTTGAATTACTATAATACATGAAGGAAAATGTGTAACTTGGTTAGTTTTACTCATTTGAACATTTATTAGTTAAATTTAAATTTAAACTATTGTTATATAAGTCAAATCAAGTTGCAAGTTGTAAATAAATAAAAATTAAATATGTTAGAAAAGGTGCAATCATGTCATAAATGAGTGTACAACGAAAGAGGTTTTAGAAATTAAAAGAATTGACATGACATGTGAAAATTTGAATTGAACACCATTATGGATATGCTAACAACACGATATCTTGATCTACGTGGAAGGAGTAATAAGGAGAAAAAAATTTAAACCAATTAACAACTACATAGATTCCTTTTAAGTATTTTTGGATTTAAAATATGCAAGTCCAAGCTTTGAGACATAAGAAATTTAGCATACCGAATATTACTAACACCTAATTGGTGAAAGCTTGAAGTAATAATACACAAGATAAGAAAAACAATTGCTATAGTTCACGTGCCTTCAACGTGAACTTATAATTACTTCCGATGTGCACACCTAAAATGGTCCCTATGTATTTATTATTCATTAAATTACTTTATTTTAGTGTGTTTGTCTATTCATCGCCAAATAGTTCAAATTATGTGTTATTTTTGTCTCCTCCTCATCTTGTATCACTCTCCTCTCTTTGTTTCAAGTTTATGGCAACGTTGTCTAAAGCATTGTCAACATTTTTAGGCCTTTATTTTCAGTATTTTAAAGTTAGGGTGTCACTTACCCTTATGTCTCATGTTTTTACATTTCAATTGGTGTCTTCTCCTCATTCTCAAGCCTCAATACTCAAAGCTTCTTCAATCACTCTACTTGTATACTTGAATGCGCTACGTTCTCCATCAACCTAGGGACCAAATGTTCCCATCTTCTCACATTTTATTTTAATTTTTCTTATCTTCTCTCTTGGAGATCTCTCCAATATATAGTAGCAACCTCAAACAATCTTATGCTTGCAAACTTTACCCTCTTGGGGTTTTCAATACTTTTCTCTTCAAAGTAACACTCTTAACTTTGTTACCCATCTTGTTAAATATTTCAAGGCTTCTCTATTCGATAACAAGAGTTAATTCTACTTGCTTACCTTCTTATCTCACCATGACCTTTTCTAGTCTCTTTTCTCTTTCCTCTACTTCTTGGTCTTCTTTCTCAAGCATCCAATGTGGCCATCATTTCTCCCATCATCTTCTCTAATGTTGTGATTTGTGACTTTGGGTCACTATTCCCCCTCTCTCTCTTGACTCTTTTCTAGGTTATTTCTTCCACTTCTTATTCTCTACATATCAACATAGAATGGAGAACAAACCCTCTTCTCACTCACGTGGACCGCCTCACGATCGATATTCTACTTACACCTTCCTATAAGAAGATCTTGTCAACACCTCCTTTTGTGCTTCCTCCTTTTCCCATACTCACAACTAGCACTTCAATATAAACTGTGAGTTCTTTGCCTTCATTTTCTTTCACATCTTTTACAACTCTTCTACTATGTGTAATCTCCATTATATCTAATCTTTGTTAGAATCTTCTCAACATTTCAACTAGATCTGTGACTCTTAGTGCTCTCCTTGCTCTACCAACCAAGACAACTTTGTGCACCATTTTTATTTCTCATAATTTCATACCACCACCACAACAACATCACCTTTTTCCCAACACTCTCCTTGTTTAAAGTCAATTCCATTGTTTTTGCCCACATTTGCACATTACAAAAACATAATTAGCTTCGCATTGTACAACCTACTTTGATATCAACTAATGCAATCATGGATATGGAGACACGTGAACAACTACTTTGTGTCCTAAGAAAATCACACACAACAAGGGATGTGCAAACACACAAGTCTACAACACCATGAAACAAAGAAGCTTCAATTTTATTATCTTCAATGAGGAAATTATAGACTACACACATTAAGCTCTACAATTCGATTATAGAATTTATATTACTTGCAACCTTATAAAAAAACCCAAAATGGATGTGTTACACAACATACAATATTACATAGACTTACAATGTCATACCAAGTCTATGCTTAGACTAGACTTGGTTCCTTGGCTTGGTTTGATTTTCTTCACAAATATGGGATTTCCAATTTTAGCTAATGGTTAGTCTTTTCTTCTCCCTCTCACCAACCAACCAACCCCCTAAACAATGACGTTCATTCCCTATAAAGGGATTCATCAATAGACCATGATGAAAGTTAAAACGATTCTTCCATTTATTAGAAAACCCACATTTCTAGGAAACTCTTTAGCTTCTCGTCACTTACATTTCACTAATGGACAACATTATCTTTCTGTCTCATGTGGACACCTAACATTAGTTATTATATGGCGGGAATGAGATGACATGTGTCTTCCTTATTGTTCATGGTATTTTTCAAGCACATGAATGTTGTGTAAAAGGGTCAATGTGCAATATCACATGACATTGTCAAACATCATGGAAGTTCACAAGAATTTAGCAAATAATAACTTGTACCCAACTTATAGAACATCACAAAAATTGATCTTGTAGGCCCACACTACAAATTACATGCACATTAGATATCAATTGACTTCAAACAATCACATAGATCCAATGAATCATGTGCAACTTTAAAGACCACAAAAAAAACGTCGAAATGCACAAGATTTCATCAATCTACATGTTGCACACAAGATCATAAGCTTCACAAGATATTGCAAGAGATCACATAGCTTCGTAGGCTCCAAAATATGTTGCTCATGATTGCAAGTCAATGGATGACTTTTCCACTTGCGTGTTTGCATAGAATTTCATATAATGTGTAGCCTTGTTGGGGTCAACCTTTTTGGGTATGATTTGATTTCAAAATATAACATCTTTTCAAAGCTTGTCTCACAATCTAATAGTTCACATGGCTTCAATTGTGTGGTGAGACCTCTTGAGATCGACAAAAATTTTGAATGCCTCTAAAATTGTCATTTGTGTTGTGCTAGAATTTTCTAGAAATTGGTTACTTTTTAAAAATAAACTATTTATGGGTTGTGTACGTAAAAAAAATTATTGTACATACTACTTATTGTTAGTATACATGTTTTTGGTTGATGCTACATGTTCATGCGTCACACAAAAACAAAACCTCTAGTTCTATCTAGGATTTTGTCCACTTCCATAAAGTTTTCATAGATCCGGTAGAGGTCACTCGAATCGCCCCAAAATAACATGGAATATAATTTTCAAATCAATGAAGATGTTTTAGTGGTTTAGAACCACATTTGGGCAAAAGAGGATTGGCAAGTTAAGGATTCTCTTTCCACAATCCCTTTTATTTGCTTAGTATCCTTCGATGTTTTCAATGTGAACACCTTGTGAAAGATAATACTTACCCAAATAAAAACCTTATTTCAAAATTTAAAAGGGAAAGAATTTATACATATTGGAGAAAACTAGGATTTTAAGAGCTCCCAATCTTACCTAAATCAAGATTCCAATAATATTGAGAAGTAGACCATGTTCAACTTGCATTCCCTTCCACCAAAGCACCTAATTTCACTCTTTCATTTTACCTTGGAACAATTTTTTTTTTGGTTAGATCTCAACATTTAACCAAAGCAAAGCAAACCAAAACCAACATTACAAATAAACTAGTTTAAAATACAACATGCAATGCAAAGCAAACAAACAAAACCAAAATCATCATAAACCAAAACTAAGGTTCATGTGTTAGGATTTTGGGTTTAGAAAAAATGAAGCACACCTCTCATTTGCTTTGAAATTGCGAACTTCTCTCATTTGATGTACTCAATGTAGCAAAAAAACTTTGTATTATTTTAATTCACATATTTGTCCTCTTTCAAAATAGATAACATTATTTATACCTTTAACATGGCCATTTTTATCAACTTTAAAATCACGAGTGCAACATGAAATTCCTTTACTTCAATATTTGGAACAACAAGGTCAAGAAATACCAAATTTAGAAAAGCAATATATTTTATTTTTAGGTTAATGTCCTCATCTTTCTAATGCATTTTTTCTCTATCATATGAGTTGCAAAATCATCTGAATTCATTAGAATTTGCAATTTTGACAAGCTATTTAAAGTGTCTTCTTTTACATCTTTAATCCAAAAATAAACATGAGCAAGAAAAAAAGCTTGAAAGAAATAAAATAACCAAAAGCCACTCTTTAAAGATCATTATTAAGGCAATTTCATTTCTTATCATATAAATTTTCAATAAGGAGTGGCCCCAAATTTACAAAAATGGAGTGTGTTTATGACAACGAAAAGACAAGGTCAGTAAATAAGAAATACAACACTAGATGATAGTAGAAGTAACAATAGTTGTTAACCAAGAGGATATAGTTGCCACAAGACTACAAATACATCTATGCAATTTTGGACATGAACCGACTTGGATTCCAATTGAAAGTTTACCCATGGAAACAAGAATTAACATATTATATGTCATTATGAACAGCTTTATATCATTAATCTATTTTTCAAAATGTCAAGTCCCCGTGTGATATATTAAATATTGTATATCTATTCCACTTCTATGGCGTGTGATATTTACAAGAGAAAGTGAATGTCATCATCAATGCATATTCCATTCATGTTGGATAGTACAAATTATTTTAATCAATGCCCAACTTATTAATGCTTAACATAGGTCAAACCAACCATATGTTCATACTACTTTAGCTCACAAGATATCCTAACAAGCATATTGATCAAACATTTTCATTGCGATTTGTATTCATTAAAAATTTCATTATGTGATTGACTATACTAGATTGCTTATATCTAATCATGTTTAGTAAGTTCAAATCATTTCTCACTTAGCATCTACTTCATTTAATGTTTAACATCGTTAACTCAATTCAAAGCTTAAGTTAATTCAAATTTGGGGCACAACTATGTAGAGTAGTGTAGACACAAAATCACGCACTTGGGTACATTTCTAGGTCCTAAAAGCATGCTAGTATTTACATGATTCCTAAACAAGAAAACTAGTGGTTGATAACTATCTTTGGCCTTTTTTCGTCTCTTGTTTTCTATTTGGTTTTACACACCCTACAACCCAGTCGGAACTTTACTTGTTTATCTTTCATGAACCAGAACATCAACGCCCAACCAGACAACGCCCAACCAGACAACAACGCCCGCCCCTGACCCTTTCTCACCTTACTCGCTCTTTTTGGGTCTCTTTTATCTTTTGGGCATCTTTTTCACTTATGGGTCGGCCTTCTAGTTGTCAATTACGAAATTCAAATAAGGGAATCATATAAATACATAGTTATGTGTTCAAAATCAAGGACCAAACACTAAGCATTACTATCATCACCTAAGCTTGCATTCCAAAGGCACTAAAGCACTCTAAAGGTATCTATTTAACATCCATTCAAGAGACAAGGGTTGCATCAACTCTGCATACATTGCATAGGAAGGGAAAGTCTATTCTATCACATCCACACATTTTACTACATTACTACATTCTAACTACAACCCGCTATCATTTGTGCAACTTGCACAAGGGCATCCTACGACATCATTCTTACACACACACAAGAACTACATGGAGTCTAAGATGTAGTGCAATGCTCGATCGTAAGTTCACTCTCGAGGTTACCGTTGGGGTTATTCCAACTCCCCATTCTACATTTTTTTTTAGGTTTGATGCGGTTTGTGGGCTTGTGCAGGTGAACTTCTATTTTGCAAGTTACAAGTATCACCAGTGATCATAGTGTGAATATCAGGTGATCAACATGGAACAACAATGAAGACTTTACAACACAACAGAAATCAGATTTTGAGCTCCCCATGCAGACACACCAACGCCCAAATCTGGTCATCAGCGCCCAGGCGCCCCTATCCGGCACTAGGCGCCCATGTACAACATTATTCTTAGGTTCCAGATTTTACAGTAAGCATTTATGACGTTGTTTACAGTATGCTCAACATTTGCACCTACCTATATCACTCCCTGTTCACTCGGAAATCAGCTAGGTTTCTCTATCTCTTTGTCTTGCTTAGGGTTTCATATTTTACATGTTATTTTGATTGTGTCATACTGTATATTAGCATTTATACATTATTTATTTCAATAGTTGTTATGGAATACTTAGATTTAATTCAAATTAAATTAAATCAAGTAGTTTATGCATTCTCATTACATTTTACATTTTTAATAATCTTTAGTTCTTGCTCTACTACAAGCTAAGTTGAGATAATAATGTAGATGAGGTCTAATATTTATCACAACAAATATCTTGAATTTCAAGTAACTGTGGTAAATTATTCTACAATAGTGTATTGATAAACATGTATTATGAGCATGTGTCTTGCTTTTGTACTCTTTAAAATAGACAAACAAATGAAAAGTAGATGGAAGTATAACCACAATTATAGGAAGTTTAATATGATTAACCATAACTCCTATTAACATATTTGCCTAGGCATTGTTTTCATCTTTCAAAACTACTTTGCAATATTTGATGAGATCTTATATTCCAAGGCAATCGAAATATTTAACATATCTCAAAAATCAATGATGCATATCTCCTTGACGGATGAATCATAAAGTAGAACTCAAGTTAGATTACTAAATCATGAGTTCAATTCATTAGATATAAACCAATACTACAAATAATCAATACCTTCAAATATTTGAATAAACATGTTTATTGTCATCATACATGTTTCTCGACAAAAAAATTATAACACCATAATTTAATGTTTTACCTTGATCTCTGCTAATTCAATAGAAGCGAAATCTTAGAAGCTTTCCACAAGGGTAAAAACTCATGTGCATCTAAAAGCTTCACACATTGCAAGTTCCATTTCATCATCAAATACTCCAACAATCGATGACCACTTTGTAAATCAAACCATAAGATGTCAATTCATAAATTTATTCTACTAGTAGTGCCCAAATGTTTTGAAAGGTAATTTTGTGCAACTTTCAAAAAGGTTATCATGGACCTACTCATGTATTATGCCTTCAACAAAGAGACAACAATCCATTTATTTTATCAATGTTTAATGGGTAGTATACTATAGTGCAAATGAATTATTCTAATTAAGAAGAGTGTTCATGATATCTTTGTAGATATTTAAATATGGGCCTATGGTATTTATTATTTAAATTTTAACAATTGTCTCAACACATTATCATTATGCATTTAAATGACTAATTCTTATACGCATTTTACTCAATTAGCACTCTCGATCACTAGGTCACATTTAATATCCATCATTAAACAATCAAAAGCCTAATTCCATAATATAAAACACATCTTCAAACACATGGCCACTATCTCTAGGTGATAGATTGCAATTTGTACGTCACTAGGACAAAGTTGGCCATGACAAACAAAGTTGTTTGGACGACTTTGTGAAGAAGCCGACAACTTTGTCTTCCAAAGCTCTAACAACCACTTTTTCAAATTCACAAGTTATTCTAGTTAACTCCGATATCAATTGAGAGGAAAAACCTTTCTCAACAATCTAACTATAAAAGCACATTCATGTTACCCATTCAAATGACCTCTTATCTCACATCTTTGGGGACTACAAGGAGATCACAACAAAGCACTCAATTCTTAACTCACTCTTTTAAGCACATCAACTAGCTATAAGTTTGCATACATCTTATATGGTTGTCCTAGGCCATTTAGCAAAGCTACATTACGCGAAAGATCCGTTAAGTGCCAAAATCCTATTGGGACCTTCGTTGCAAAACACATTAAGATATATATCTTTCACACACACATCGGGTGGGAAACTACGAGGGTTTGATGCCTCTTTGGAGTATTGCTATGTAGGCATTGTGGGGGCAACTCAACCCAATCGAACTAACCCCTTTTTAGGTCCCTAAGTAAATAAAAAGAAAGCACCCTAATTTGTTGCACAATTGCGATCACAAAATTTTGAACACATGAAACAAAGCTACAAACACAAAAGAATGTAGTGCTAGAGGCAAGATCTAATCAAGCCCTACAGAGGATAAATATGTCAATCTTGGACAGTCACCTGTGCAAATTTATCTCGCAACAAGTGACTTTGTCCTCCTCAAATTCACACTTCTATTTTTTAGGACAACTCAACAACACTTTACACATCCTTCCCAGTACACTCTCAACTCATTGTCACTCCCATTTCAAAGAAAATTTGGTGCAATCTCTTCTAACCCTAGCTTGTATGTACTTAATTTAGCTCACCTAAGCTTGTACATTTGTCATATTTATTTGGACATGATTCAAGATTTATGTGTTTACTGTATTTCTAATTCCTTATTCATCTTTACACATTAAATCAATCATAATAAGAATAAACCCTAATTTTGGTATTACATTTTAGTTAAACCACTTTTTGAACATGCAAAATCCTAGAGCTTCATGTCTTACCCTTAGGGTTTATTTTATTTTCCCTAGGGATCCTAATTTCATATTTGATTCCTCGACGGTACCCTTTCTCATATTAGGTTTTGCATTTCTCCTATTTCAATTAATCGAGTCTCTCCTACCTAGTTGGGAAACCTTTGTCGAGGGTGCCCTTCACATTCCTTCCTTCCGGAGCAAACACAAGACCAATAAGCAACCTTACAAAAGACACAAGCATGTGTAATAACCCTACCTATCCTAGAAGTCGAAGATCCTACAAATTACACTCGACCCTTTTGGTTAGGATGTGATCTTCGCCGATGAATCCACTTCTAACATAGACATGATCCCACCTAAGGTTTTTAAAACAACTCATGTTGTTATATATATATTATATATATATATATATATATATATATATATATATATATATATATATATATATATATATATATATATATATATATGCAAATAATCATAATGCATTAGATCAAAATAATGCCTTTTTGGAACATATGAATATATCTTGTCATAGTAATGGCTTTTTCAATTCATGTGTTAGCAATCATGTCTCTTCCACATAACCCTTACGTTGAGCCTCCTAGGCTTGCTCTACCATGTGGCACATCTTCTCGATTGTTAGTATCCCAACCTAGCAATTACAATTCATGATACAAGCCATAGGTGAATTACAAAATGAAGTTAAAAGCCCACACTTATCTTCCAAGTCATTTATCATTTGGGTTGCTAAAATTTTATTACTAATTTGCCAATAGTGCACAACATTTATAATGCTACACTCCCATCTAGATTTTGAATGCCCAAGATTATCCTATTCACAAGAAAATAGGACCCTTCTCAACACGTTAACCATTGTGCTAGATATCTACAACCATATGCACATAATGATAAAAATTTTGTTTAATGCTTTTTTAAATAGTCTCACCGGCTTGGCATTAGTGTGGTTTCGTGATTTACCTACCGAGATCCCTTGATAGCTATTAAGCATTACAAGGCCTACTACTCCTACATTTTCGATCACATACTACCAATTGAATACTAGTTTTCATAATTTTGTCGCAATCCGTCAACACCTTAACAAGTCTATCCACACTTATTTCGCTCACTTTACATCATTAAGACGCTAATCAAATTCAATCCAAGTTATAAGGAACAACATTGCATATTCTGCCAAGGTTTAAATTGTAACTCATTTTCCCACATCATTGCTTAATCAATCAGGTTCGTCTATTGCTCAATTAGTAGACAAGCTAGTATCTTATGAAGATGATTCCTTGATGGACATCATAAGCTTTAGCTAGCTTAGGCCCCAACATCCGAGAACCTTGAAGACTTGTCGATTGCATGGCCACAATTGAAGGGGGCGCGTATCTCGGATATCTTTTTTTCTACTTTTACATCAACAATTGTAAGTCATTCAACTTATCATGAACAAGTATTCACCGAAGTAAAGGCATAATCACGATCCTTTCATACACTATGATACCAATACACCTACCACTCTCTTACGAATGTTCCTTGATAAGAGGCTCATTACACTACCTAGCAATTGATATAGACAGCAACATCACTTGATACGACGTCGAGGAAGAGCATTTTGCAACTATTGTCACATTAATCCGGACATGACACAAACAAGTTTTAGACTTTACACAATCATACCCAATATCTTACTTCTAAGCAAACTATACAAAAGGAAGAGAAAATAAACATATGGTACCACAAGAGCATAAACAAGTTCATAAGCACGTGCACAATCCACCTAAGCAAGAGGAAAATGTAGCAATCACACCTACGTTAGAGCAAGTAGTTCCTAATACTATAAAGCAAACATAAACACAACTAGTTTCCACTATCCCTAAACAAGAATAATTAATACCTAGATTTTTATTGAGCAAAATCAACCAAAGCAAGTGATTCCAATTACAGTGAGCAAGTTCAAGAAGAGCAAGTATTGTCTCTCGTAGTTGAGCATGTTTATCCAATTCCAATAGAGCAAGTACAAGTGCAAATTGACAAAGTACTACACCTACTAGATGCTCTTCTCACATACAATTACACACCTTGTGAAGAGCAAGAAGTAAATACATCCCATAATCATGAGCTAAGTATTGTTCCATATGAAGCAACAACTACGCAAGTTTCTCAATTACCAAATTAGAAAGTGATCAAAAGAGGACAATTTTACGACAATTTACCATTATGTCATAGTGTATCAAATTGGACTTGTACATATCCCAACTACCCGCAAGTAGATGAATCAAAAGAAATCATAAATAGAAACTATATAGGGTATATCGACATATGTGATGATCTAGAAGTTGCATGCATCATTGATTATTTCAAAACACTTTGAATAAGAAAGTAAATACATTACAAATCCCACCCACTCATCAACATTTCTATCGAGTGTTTCACACTTTTTTTCCTAGTTCTCAATCAAGTCGTTACCCAATGATGCAACACATTTCTAGGAACCGCCTTAGGGTCATTAGTATCATGTTTACCTTCCACACCTACTATTCCAAAAAACACAAAAACACTATAACATCACAAAATCAAGACCTACATGTGATATGCTTGGTCATTCTCTCTGTCTTTGACGTTTATGAACATTTGGATTTAGCACTCTACACTACCTTAGCACTCGTCATTTATAAAACAAATTATATAGTACATCTCGTGGACATTATACATATTACCACCTTGGGGGTTGTTGATTTGGTTCAAAATAAGAAGAATCACACATAAACTTCAATATTCTTATGGAACTACATTTACAAAAATATAGGAATAGGTTGTCCTTAAATCAAGGAATCCTATTCTCTCTCCACAAACAACTCAAACTAATCTTATGTGAATTGTTTTAACCACCAAAACAATATTGTTCTCACAATATTATATTCGTGAGTTGTTTTAACAACTCAACAACTAACAATATAAAACAATGTACGCACATAGGAGATTTCCTAACATTCCCCACCTTAGTGCAAACATGGGGAAAACATAGTCACACTTCTTCTGCGCAGCCTTGTTGCCCCAGCGTGCTCAAGATCTTGGTACATTGATGGTTTTACAAAGGTGACCAACAACCTCGGTATGAACCCATGTTCATCCGATATGAACCCCTATTCATTAAATGAAAGATCCCCAATAGATCTTTTGCCCAAATATGAGATTTTCCCACTTTATAAAATAATAAAATATACTTTTGGCAGCTATGGGAAATAAACTAGGGTTTTATATGCAAACACACCCAAAATCAACATACAATAATTATTTTTACTCCCAAACCCTTGGAACAACCCTGGAGAATTTATGACAAAAATTAGATTTTACAACAGTTGGAAAATAATTTATATTTGAAACCCTAACTACTGCAATCTTCAAGATAGCATAACTTTCTCTACACAACTCCGATCTAGGCAAATGACATATGCCCGAACTTGGAAAAATACAAGGAACAAGATGATGCAAATCAAATTATAACAGCAACTACCAAACATGCAAATCTGACCCTCCTACTATTTCGGCCCACACATTTAGGGCATCAAATGAGCTCCAAAAATTATTTTCTCTATCCCAGATGCTTGCCTATATTTTTAGGAACTCATTCATATAAAAATCAGAATTTTCGAATGCCAAATCAACTCATAAATTAGATCTGAAATCTGATTATAAAATTGGCAAATAACCCTAAGAAGAATTATGAAACTTGGGTATTTTCATTCACAGAAATTATGAGATATTAGACAATGATTTGCATATCTAAATACCTCAATAATAATGCCCAAACAGTCCCAAAGTGAGTCGATCCAATAGAGAAAACACTGCTGTAATTTTATTCACCAAAATACTTCGAAAAGTCTTCAATAACACTGCTGGAAAAACCTGAAATAGACTGAAAATTTGATTACAATCAATGGGAATTTCTGAGTGAAAAACCCTCTCAAACTCTTGGGGTTTTCGTCCACAAGAGGTAGAATTCACAAGGGGTTTCGTCCTTGGAATTTTTTATGCAAAAGCTTAGAGCTCAAATGCAAGAGAAATATCATATAAAAATTTGGATTATGGAAGAGGCAAGTCAACTTCCCTTTTAAAGGAAAAGGGCCAACAACCAACCTCCAAACCAGCCAATGAGCTCACATGATTTTCCCTATGCAAACATTTAATATTTTCCCATATTAAATGTTTTTCCCAACAACATTTCCCTCCTAGTGCAAGTCACATTTCTCTAGGAGAATACATAAATTAATTATGTTTTTATCTTTCCTAGGCTTCATTACTCCCCTTTGGCCCAAGTCGTCATTATCCTTTCTAGGAGGAATAAAATATAATAAACCCTTTACAATGACTTTTTCCCCTCAAGGCAAATCGTATTTTCCATAGGGATTACAATTTATTTTTATTAAGCTAAATAAATTAATATAAGTGCTTTAATAAAAAAAAAATTATAGCACTTTTTAATAATTTATTATAACTTACGTCACCCTTATATTTTTCTTTTGGTCGTCGGGTTGACAAAATAGGCCAAAGGTCTTCGATTGGAAATGGGACATTACATTAAATATGGACCCTTGTCCAAGGTATGAACCCATGTTCATCCTCTTCAAGTATCATGATGTTGTTTTTGCCTTGTGCTTTCTGTTTCCTCACTATGTTATTACGTCAACAAAGTACATAGAAATCACTACTCACTTATTACAAATTCGAACAAGAATACTCACACTGGAAAAGTTTTCACATTACATCTCAAAAATTCTCAATTGTGGCCATTGTTGTCGAGCATTGCCACTCGATCTTGAACAACATAAGAAACTGCCACTACCACTAGAAGTTGCCCTTGACTTTCGCCAATTTGGTGCAAAATGGAAATGGAATATTGGTTCATCCTTACTAATCACATGATATATCACAATGATTCAATCTCTCTGAGTGTTATGAAAAAATTGAAATCATTATCAATTGAGTTCATATCATATGGAACATAATATTTTAATCCCAAATATTCTATTCATATCACTTCTAACGGGTCTATCTTCCTTTGATTTGCTATCCTACCATAACTCCTCTATAATCTTTACATGATTATCCTTATTCTACTATGACATATTTGAGGCCTACGCCTTCTTCACCATTTTGGGTTCATCTTTCTCTCTAATGAGAATCTTATTAGATAAATTTTTGCCACCCCCATTCTTGTACATAGCTATTTTTAAAATATTGCATAAATGTTCAAATAATCACATATTACAAAAACACAACCCCCCAATGCGAAATTTTCATTTATTCAAACCACACAGGGAACTTTGAAAATGGAACACAACTGAAACTTGAATTAAACCACAACAAAAGGCAAAACTCACCAAAAAAGGTTCGAACAAGTCATGCTTTGAGCAGCCCCAAGAGTTGAAAACATGTTTATTCTAGAGGGAGTACGATAAAGATTGGGAATCATAAGATTTGGACTTAACATGTTGAGGGTTGTGAGCAATGAAATTTTGCATTTGAAGTGTGATTTCATCGCAATCTTCACGTACAACTTCATGCTCTAAATACTCAATAGGTGGAAAGTGCCAACTAGCTTGAGATCTAGTAGCAACCTTAAAGAAATCGTGTATAGCTTTCTTAGTATTAGAAGAGGCCTGTTGTAATGGACGAGGAGTAAGGTTGAGTCTAAAGAAAAGGAGACCATTCAAAGTCCTCCAATTGAGTGTTATAAAGATGTTCCATTATAGGACTTGATAGGTAACCTTCAAGGTTTCTACAGGAAAACAAAAAGAAATTTGGCAAGCAAAGTATACTTCGTAATTTGATACTGCTAAGAGAATAGGAAAAAGAAAAACATGAATATGACCCAACCAACGGCGGTAAGATTCACATCGGGTTCATCAAAATGTATATAAACTAAGAACAATCTATATGGGTGGCCTCTCTAAAATAAAATAAAGTAGAAGACCATACTAGAACCAACACACAACAAGGGGTAATCTACACTTAAACAATATGATGTAGGAGCATCAAGGTTCATGCCGAATCCCCGATCAACCAAAAAAAAATGTTAAATCAAATAACTAGTTTGACATAAAGTTTGGTTTAGAATAACAAGCGTTTTACACAAAGTTTGGTTTAGAATAACAAGCATTTTGCACAAAGTTTGGTTTGCAATAAGTAGCTTGAGATCTAGTTTCAGCCCTAGAGAAAGCATGTATGGCTTTCTTAGTATTATAAGAGGCCATGTTGCAATCCACATAGGAGTAAGGTTGCTTGAAGAAAGGGAGTCCATTCAAAGTCCTCCACTTGAGCGTTATAAAGATGTTCCATTATAGGTAACTTGTAGGATTTCTTAATGAAAAGAAAATAAATTTGGCAAGTATGGTATGCTTAGCAACTTGATAATGCTAAGAGAATAGGAAAAAGAAAAATGTGAATATGACCCAATCAACATCAAGGAAAGATTCATGTCGGGTTCATCAAAATGT
Source organism: Taxus wallichiana var. yunnanensis (assembly GCA_018340775.1). Taxonomy (NCBI): domain Eukaryota; kingdom Viridiplantae; phylum Streptophyta; class Pinopsida; order Cupressales; family Taxaceae; genus Taxus; species Taxus wallichiana. The sequence continues at coordinate 611,356,717 of CM031241.1, forward strand.
ATACTAAGAATGATCTATATGTGGGCCCTCTCTAAAATAGAATAAAGTAGAAGACCATACTAGAGCCAACACACATACAAAGAGTTGATCCACAACTTGGTTTGGGGCTAAAACCAAGGGGCATAAGCATAAGTATGGAGGTTGTGATGGATCCAAGAAGGGATAATCTACACTTGATTACTATGATGTAGGAGCATCAGGGTTCATGCATAATCCTACATCAACCCAAAAAATGTCAGCTCAAATAAGTAGTTTTGCACAAAGTTTGGTTTTGCGCGTTGTCTTGGAAGGTTATTGCCTTGCACAAGCACTTTTGTCTTCCACAATACTTGGGGATTCCTGTGCTAAAGAAGATTGATGGAGCATTGCCCTAAGATATCACATGTTGGTCTTGAACTATTTACTTCTTTGAGTAGACTTATTGTTTTGCGCCTAAGCGGCCATAATGTTTTGCACACTATAGATTCAATCAATTTATGTGATGGATGATCTGTGTTTTGCAATGGATTTCAGGGAATCCATGTGTGATAGCTTAATGTTGAAGCTTTCTAGAAAATTTGACAAGAAGCAACTTGGCCATGTGATCTGGAGAAAGGTAATGGTGGTCTACTTGTTGGGAAGGCACCAACTTGCTTTAGGGGTGCTTATAATTGCGGATCTGATGTTTGAATTCTGAGAGCTTGAACTTGAGCAGGAATTTGCAGAAGAGAGGATTCCAAAAGGAGAAGCATTCTCTAAATTCATTTCTCGTGATTTTATTGGCATTTTTCATGTTATTTAAATTCGTTTTATGAATTGACATATAATTTTTATTTGTCGAGTCTGAATTTAAAACTATGGTTAATATATTGTATCCAAATGCTTAAAGTCGCAAATAGGTTAGAAGTGGCAACATCCAATACTTTATAAAACATCTATATGATAAGAAGAAAACAAAGGCATAACATACCTACGTCTTTGATATGAAGTGATGAACACAGCATTTGAATCACTTTTCAGAAGAAATTTTACTGTCGCAAGTAGATCATCAAAGCCTTTGAGGATATCAACAAACAGAAACATTGAATTATTTTTCAAGAATGTGAAAGAAGATTAAAACTTCCACAATGGAACAAGGATATCAAGAAAAAGTTTTCAAAAACTTACAATGGAATAAGGATATCAAAAATAAATAAACAAAAACTTACTTGTGCTTTCATAAAGGACATCAGCACCCAAAACTATTTGAGGGTGCAAATCAAAAGATGTTAGGTCCCACTCACCCCATGTTAAACCCATTATCTAAGATCCAAAAACCAATGTAATTCCCTTCAAGAAATTAAATTATGAATAAAGACTAATAGAACAAATAGATACAACGTCATGTCAAACGTTTGCCAAACCAAGACTTTGAAAGGAAAAAATACCTTACAATCAACTCCATTAAGGTCACATGTTCTCTTCATGTTTTCCAATACCTAGATATACAATACCATTGTTGAAAAATTAAAATGGGTCTTCCCATGACAGCCATCAAAATTTTGAGCATATGGTAATACAATTATTTCTTTTTCTCAAACCATAAAGGTGAAAATCATAAATCTCTACTATCTTTCAGTCATTCTCTAATTCAACAAAAATACAAGCTATAGTACATCCCACAAGCTGATTTCCATTAACCGAAATCCCAAATAAGAAAGTTTAGATTCTCAGATATTTTTAAATCAAGAAATAAACAAATGAAAGAATAAAGTACACGGAAAAATCATAATGACAATATTGACTAAGTTCCTTTCTTGAAAGCAACTGTTAACAAATACCAATCACTTGGTTATCAAAGTGAATCAATTTATACATCAATATTTGTGAAACCCATACTAATAGCGAAAAGATGAGGAATAAAGCAAGAAAAAGAACAGTTTTCCTAGAATTATCAACTATTAAAATGATTGCTACATTTAGTTCTCATAAGATTCACTTCTGCATCTGTATTGATGAAGTTCAAACTACTTAAGCATGATCAATTAAAGCTTCAATCATGTGGCTCAAACTACAAATAGCTAAAGCCAAATTGAATGTCATTAAATATGCGAATAGCACAAAACTTGAAATTGATGTCTATGGAACCATCTAATAAGAGATTAATGTTGGGTGAAAACCCAATTGCCATATATATCATTAAATATGCTAATTGCCATATTAAATTAAACAATTTAAGGGTAAAACATGAAACAATGCATTTTATTTGCACTCAAAAAAACCTTTTATTTCATAAAGCAAAAGCAAGCATGAATTAGTAGACTAAAATCTCAGAATTAAAAATGAACGTGATTTTAGAGTCTAGACCAAAAGATCTAAAAGTTCTTCCATACAAAACATCAACACAAACAAAAGGACATGACATAAACCAAGATGAATGTATCAACCAAAAAGGTCTTGAAAGGGTGGTTTGTCCACTGTAATCAACATTTGGGTCTATCTAGATCATGCCAATTGCCATTGGTGACTCGTGAATCTTCATATCCCCCATAGAGATATATTTTTAAATGTGACTTCCAGAGGCAGGCCTCATTTGGAGAGATTGGACATGAAATACTGTGAAGGGCATCTATAATCTGTATGAATAATAAGGTGTAAGGTCCACCTTGCTTCAGGGGTGAACAAAAGGTAGGGGCAAGGGACACTCAAATGCGGTGACAAAGGAGCTGCTAGTCTATTTGGAAAGCACAATCTTTCTACAATCACAAATCTTGGGCCTAATCAATACTGCACCAAGGTTCGTAGCTCCAGCCAAGGGTACAAAATGTTGGTGTTACAAATTCTGCTTGCAGGTTGTGAGGTAGAAAGAAAACAACGGAGCGTGTTTCTTTATAACATTCATCTGCCAAGACATTCCGGGCATGGTTTGAAGCTGAAACTTGAATGGTTATGGACGGTTGCAAACTGCTGCGGTACACAATTCAGTTGTTTTTTTGTTGGATACCTGTGAAAATTCAGATGATAGGTTACCTTTTATAAGGACCCTTCACCTCTCTGTATAAGGACATTTCTTGTATACCTGTTGTTACAGTGATGTAATCATTTGTTCCTTGAAGTAAATTAAGATGCATTTCTACGAAAAACAACATGTAAACCAGGAAGAAAGAAAGTTACATAATCTTACTCTTAAACAACCTTTGACCTAGACTTCTGAAAGGTAATCTATTCTCTGAGGAAAAGCACTACTACAAAATTATGCTACAATGTAGCTCACAGAGATCCAAAGCTATCTCAAACTGTTATTTTTGGTGAAGATTTTTGCTAGCCAAATTACAACAATAGTTCTACTTTTATAAATTCTAAATGTTTCAGGCAGAGAGATTCTCATGTCTTCTTGACTCTGCTGTGAGTTGGCATTTGAATTTGTGCCACAGGTGCATTTTCTCTGTGTCAGAGCTTCTCATGGAAGACGCTGGCATGTTTTTAATCAACTCTCAGAACATGTTTAAACCGCATTACTAGGCAAAAATCGGTCCCACTTACCTACGCTCCATGTTCCCATCTCTCTACCTGCAACCTAACAGCTCTACCAAACAAGAACTTTTAGATCTAACTCAGCCATAGATTGAGTGGATCTAAGATTCAGATTTCCCAAGGGGGCTACGGCCTCGTCATCTCCCACCCCTACTCAATTGTAACCCAACCCAAACTTTAAATCTACAGTCTCAAATGAAGCTGCAATTCAAAGCAAAGATGAACTATGAATATTCCTGCAGCATCATGCCCATAGAACTGTATAAGACCAAACTCTCCTAAGGAAATTGGATGTTGTTTAAAGATGGACACCCTCCCAAGATCTCATTTTCCATTGATGAAAAGAAAATAGGCTATGGATCTTGAAAGATAAGGCTCTCATCTGCCACTTCATGGGAGCTTACCTGGACCAAAAACTCTTAGATCTGGACACAAGAAAACTGGAGCCTCTCGTGACCGGTGGAAATCCCGATGATGTGGTGTCACTCAGATTTCACCCTGAAATCTGTGACTACCCTATCCGAAAAAATTTCGTACTTTTAAAATAATGGGTCGTTTGTTGTTTTTATTGCCTGAAAGTTCTTGTATTGCGTCAAGATAATCCCAAAGAGCCATATTAGCCCTTTTCGCCAAATACCCAGATGCCCAAAATTGTTTTATTCTGTCGTCGGGATTTGTCTGCGGGAAATTTGTATTTAATTATTTTGAGCCCCGTATGAGGCTATTTGCGCTCTGTTTTAACTCTATTATGAGCGAATATGTTATTATTCCTATGTGCCAGAAGGATTTTAACTTATTTTAAGTTTTGGGCTTTATTTGTAACTTTTGGCAATTTTTCGTGTTTTTGTGGTGTCCCGTTTCGTTTTCTGTGAAATTTCTCTAGAACAATTCCTTTGCTGGGTAAGCCCGATTTTTGGCCTGGAGCAGCTGGAAAACATATACGCACATTATGCCCGGAGGAAGTCACCATCGGAGGTCTGGATCACTGGGAAAAAGCGAAGTCGTGCAGAAAAAGCCCCTGCGGGGATGGGCGCATTTTTGGAAAACAAAGGATTTAAGTTGCGATGGGAAAAATAGAAGCCGCAGGCATGATGGGAATTTTATACCGCTGGCAGGTACTTTTCCCATGTTATAAAATTCACTTAAGCTGCAGTGGGAAAAATAGAAGCGCAGCGGGGGGGAATTTATTGCCTGCCTTGCAGGGTACTTTTTCCCGTGATATAAAATTCACTTAAGCTACAGTGGGAAAGTTAGAGGCTACAGGCAGGCGGGAATTTATTGCCTGCCTTGCAAGGTAAAAATTCCCATGGTGAAATAAAAGAAAAGTGACTTAAATGAAATCACGGGATTTTATTCCCCCTTGCAGGTAAAAATCCCATTGTCGAAAATTCTTAAAAATAGAATTATATTATGCAAAAAGTGCGACCCACCTTGGGTGAATAATAATGCATTAAATAAATATTTGTTAATATTTAGTCACCCAATTTTGGCACCCAAAGCTTGTAGAAAAGTCAACAAAAGCAAAGGGGAATAAATTAATTGGAAATAGAATTCCAAAATTAAATAAATTTAATTTATTTAATGCAGCCCCTTTGAGAAGGAATTAATATTTTTTAAAGTATTAAATGACTATTTTAATTCCTATTTTCAGTGGCTATGGTCAAAGCACACTGTGAAGCTTAAGTGAAGTGATGTGTGAAGGATTAAATTGGATTAATTTAATTTATTGGATGGTTGTCCTTAAACATGCTATTTTTAAAAGAGAAGAGCATGATTTTTAATTAATTAATTGCCTTTAATTGTTAGGGCAATTATTAATTATAGAATTGTGAAGGTTATATAAGCATGGGCAGCCATATGGGTGAATTATTTAATTCACAGGTCAAGAATTGCAGCCAAGTGGAAAAGTGCGCCCCCATTAAAGGAAGGATTTTGCTCAGGCAAGGTGGAAACAAGGCTAAAAGCTTCCAAATTTGGCGCATGCTTTGAAGGAGGTTGATCTTTGTCTACATAATTGTTTGCACAGGTGTTACAGGAGCTCAGGTGTTGTTGAAAGGATTCATGCTCTCTTTATGTGCAAATTAAACACCATTTTTTTGGGGCAGCAGGCTTGAAAAGTGCAGATTTTTACAATTAAAATTCACTATTCATGCTCTGGTGGCCATTTTTGTCTGGATAAATTGCAGGAATTCATTACAGGTGTTTTACAAAGGAAAAGGAGCTTTTATCAATGTCCAATACATTGCATATATCCTCCAAATCTGAAGAATTGTCCAGATCTGCACCAATATTGAAGAATTCCAGTCAAATAAGAAGAAAAAGACATTCAAACAAAGATAGACAAAGCTATGGCGAAGAAAGATGAAAAAGAAAGCACAACGGAGTCATGCATCACTTCTAAATTTGCAGATATTGGAAACACGGATCTAGGCTCGGAACCTCTTGCTAAATTGATAGACAGATCCAGAGCAGGAAAGACTTCACTCATGCGTGCAGGAGAAACTTCACTCATGCGTGCAGATTAAAAGCAGTGGAATTATTCGAGCTGCAGCTTTTCCATCCATAGCCCAGTTGCCAGAATTTGTTATGCAGGTGCAGATCCATATCTAGATGCAGATGCGATGCAAATCCATATGCAGATCCAGATCTAGATCTCATAGTTGCAAAAGCTTCTGGCACAAAGGCTTCATCCTCTTGTTTCGAATGCAGCCCATGAAGAAGACAGTGCGTGGGAAATTCCTTCCAAGACCTTGTGCATGTGCTCTCATCTTCCAGTTGAAGCCTTCATTGAATTTTCATTCACCCTGAGTGCTTTCCAGAATTTTTAATTGCTCATATGCAATTAAAAATAAGGATGATGAGTTATCTACGGCCAACCTTGCACTGATGCATGTACAACAGAAGAACTGCAAAAGCTTCAAGGATAAAAGAGAAGACAATGCGAAGGCAAAATTCCAGCTTGCTTCCAATTCCAACTGCTTGCAATTCCAGCTTGTTTCCAAATCTAGCTGCTTCAAGATCCAACTAATTCCACTTGTTTCGAGATCCAGGTTTGAATCATTTGCGTACGCATGCGAGACATGAAAAAGACAAAGTTAGCTTTCCTCTTCCTTCTTCTTTCCTCCGACAAAGTCAGCTTTCCTCTTCCTTCTTCTTTCCTTCGACAAAGTAATTGAGTGATCAATTAAATTATACAACTTAAGTGATTGGTTTAAAAGCCATTACTTGAAGAAGTCAATTACTTGGAGATAGGTGGCAGGCGTGCAAAATAGAAGGTTCTATTTTCAGTTGCAAATCATACATGTCATGCAAAGAGGAATTCCAGGAGGAAGATTGCCAGTTGTTTCTTTCTGACTTCCACATGTGCCAGTTCAACTAAAGCTTCCAACTTGTAATTGCCCTCCTACATTCTATAAGTAGGAGAAGAACCTCCGGGTTAATGATCGATCAAAATTTGTGAGAAGCAATCTTGTGTTCTAGACTTTGTGTTGAACCCCTGAGAGCAACTTGGAGCAAAGGAATACAAAGGAGCAGGTTTCCGGAGAACTTTGTGTCACGGTGTACTTGTGTTTCTTGCTTTTAATCTTAGATCTCTTAATAGACTTTGTGTTATTTTAGATCTGGATCTAGAGCTGCCTTTGTTTTATAATTCTGTGTGTTCATATCTATTAAGTTTCTTCTATGTGCATGCAATTAGCTCTGCTATCTACTAATTGGGATGCACATCTTCCCCATTTCTTCTTTGTATTTCCTTTACTTCCTTCTTCTATAACTTTCCTTTCTTAAACAACTGCTTACTTGCTGCAGAACTTCTTAGTTATGGTTCATGAACTAAGTGGTTAAAGTAAAACCCCTGATAGATAATAACACATTTTTATTGACAAATCTGACACGGGAGCCTCACCGGTTAAATGAGGGAGATTTATCTCATGACTGCCTAGGTTTGATGCTATGCAGAAAATCTAGCCAACATGATGCCAAAAGGCTATTTCTTAGCAATCTTCAACACAAGGCGGGAAAGAGATAATGCACTCTAAGGAGGACCCTAGTTCATGAAGAAATCAGGTTTCTTTAAGAAGCATCGGTCCCCAACCATCAACCCAATGGAGGATCTCCCAACACAGTGTCTGTATGGGTTAAACTTCCCCTGCCTCTAGGTGAATATTGTAATGGACCTTTCCGTAAGAAAATAAGATCAGCTATCGGAGAATACATGACAGCCTCTGAATTTAAATGGAATCCACAAGTTCTCAATTATGCCAGGATTTGCATGAATTGATTTGGACAAGCCTCTGCCAGACAAAATAATTCTGGAAATGGGAGGGGGATTGAATGGGAACAGCCCTGGACTATGGGAACATCCCATTCCAACTCATACATTGTCATGAACATGGGCATCTTGCTGGTGTCTGTCCCACACAAGATCAACAAACAACATACAAGCAAATCTGAAAAGGAGACAAGACAAATCAGCAAACCCCTTTGAATCCTTTTGCAGCTGCAAACAAATCAGAAAGCAAAACAAACAGCAGAACTACAAAATCATAATGAAGCCAGCTTTCAACAAACATGTGCCAAAAAAGGCAAAGGACAACCAAATTAATCAACCCAGCTATCGCCTGAAACCATGTTTACAGCTCTAGCTGATATGGGTACTAGAGAAATTGAAGACATTCAAATCTCGCAAGAAAGTGAAGGGACTCAGAAGAAGCTAAAGGAAAACATAAACAATTAGCAAGAAAGTACAAGATATGAACAAGAACCAAAAACCGGCAAAAGGCACTCTTCAGTTCTTTTGTAATACCTCATCCATTGTAACACACAACAAAGGGAAAAAGGGTCAGATACAACTACATTATAAAGAGGATCTCATCCCGGTAAATTTATAAATCGGGAGCCACAAACCAGTCAAGATACAAAGAAAAAAACAAAAAACAAGAAGAGAACAAATTAATTCAGATGAGGACACAACATCACAAAGGCGGCAAACAAAATAATACAATATATGGACTCCCAAAGCAGTAATTACCTCGAAAATCTCAGAAGAAAGCTCAACGTCCATGATTTTAACATAATATGGATGATGGATCTTATCATTGAATATTATAGGCATAGGGATACCCAAACAGTGCATTCTCCTCAAAAAATGAGCAAACATGAGAATGTAGATATGATTTTGTTAGAAATAATATCCTAATACTAAGTCTAATATTCGCCACTTTAATATTAGTGGTTGTAATTTATTGTAAATAATGCACACACAAGGGAAGTTGAACAGCCATCCAGAAGATGAACTGAAGAGTCTCCTTTGTGGCTATTTATACTTGTATGCATATGTGCATCAAGCAAAGCTTTATTGAATACATGAGAGCTTCTTTGAATATTTTCTTCTTGTCTAATGTAATGTCCTTTTTGGGGGCTCTCAGGAAACTATGCAAAGCTGAGAATAAACAACACTTTTCAGATTTTTAGCAGGTTGTTAGTGACTGAAATAAACATGTAGAAACCCTTACTAGCTGCCAGCAAACCTTCTCCTAGGGCAGCGACCCCTTTGGAGACTTCAAGCTCGCTTTTGAGCCTTCAAACACTGCTGAAAATGCTATTAGATAGTCTCCAAAATTATTATAAATTACCAGCAATCATATCATGCAAGAAAACTGATTTTTGTAAGCTTGGAAGTAAGAGATCTGATTTTTAGTTGAAACCCTCAGATTGCAGAAATTAATTAATTATTCCAAAACTGTAACTAACTTCCACGAGCTTGGAAAATAGTAAAACACCAAAAATTATGAAACTTCAGAACTTGGCCTTTAAAAATATGAAGAATATTATTCCAACCTCATAATCATGAAATTATTGCAAGGCAATATCTGTAATGCTCCCCTAGGTGGGTCGCTCCACTTAGAACAGCCAATAAACATGCAAAAATACTCCAAAAGTAGGTCGCTCCACCTCAAAATAGGCAATTATGCATGCACATTCATAAATAAGGTAAAGATCCTTCAATTGTTGGTCAAATAGCACCTTAGGGCAATTCGCCTAGGGCTGGAATTAAGATAACAACAAAGAGATCCCTCAAGGGGGTGGAGACTCCCGTGTTGAAGTCTTTCCTAGACTTGGTGAAACGTTTCATCCTCACACAAGACTCTCCAAGGGTTTTCGTCCTTAGGAGAGGGAGAGAAATGTTTCACAAGCAATCTTTCCAAACTAATAGAATTCACATGATAATCAAATGGCCAAGCAACCTCATTTTATAGCAATAAGCGGTGCTATGATTCAAATGATGGCCGACCCCTGTTAATAATCTAATTTTTATTTGGTGCCTACACGCTCAAAATACTTTATTTTCTAACTAAATAAGTTCTTCTATTGGAGCGCTAGGCTTCCCAATAGAAATACATGATAATAATAAAAAAAACTACTAAATTATCATCATAATCTTCCCCTTGGACCCACGGGGAGAAGAATGGGTCAAGGTCTACAAGTGAGGCTAGTCTCCAAAAAGGGACATGACAATCCTCCCCTCTCGAAATTGTTTGTCCTCAAGCAATGGCATGTACTGGATCCCAAATGAATCTCAGCTACTCCTTCGTGCCTGCACATGAAGCAAACTGGTTAAAAAAAAAATATTCTCTCCTCCGCCTTCCCTCATGCTTTGAAGGCATGATGATCAGCTTCCCCTTATGCCTATCAAACTCCCTGTTCTCCTTGTTTGGTTGATATGTATCCATGCTATCAATGACACAGTTGTAACTAATCAATTTCCCTTTAGGTAGGGAATAGATGATGACTGAAATAAAATATAGGAGAGCTGGTAAAGAAAAATCAGTCATGTTGCTTGTCAAACTTGTGTTTGCAAACTCAGTTATGATCCACCTTTCCTAGACTGTTGGTAAGGGATAGAGTTCAGTCCCTTTTTGTTGGTCCTTGTCAACTTTCACCATCATGATCAACAACTTAAATTATCCTTTTATAACTTTATTTAGTGACTGAATTTGTGCATGCCCAGCTGTAATTGTGTCCTTCCAATGAGCTGATATATGAAAAAGAGAACCATAATGAAATTCCCTTTGTTTGGCTACCATGAATCCTCCATCCTCCAAATCTTGAATTCTAGACTTTTCATTTTTATTCCCAAAGTTCAGTCCTACTTCATGGTGGTTGAGGTTACATTTTCCCAAGATTTGAATCCATTGCATTCCGCAAACAACAGTAACTTCAGCTGGCTTAATTTCAAGAAAAACATCACATACCTTGCACCTTCCTATGAGATTTGACAGTTGTACTATATTCTTTTTGCAAGGCATGAAAATATTATTGACATTGGTGACCTTGAAGCCTCCAAAGTTAATCATGCTCAGCCCATGCTTAATTGTAAGTTCTCCTCTGATGAATTTATGAGTGGTGCCATTATCTACGAGCATTACTACTCCATGGCCAATAAAGAAACCAATTATCCGAAAAGTTGGTATGTATGAGTGCTAAACCAAGATGCAAAGGTGTGGGTCATTCCCGGACACTCAAGGATGAGATTACCAATCATATTGATCTCACAATCAGACCTTCTTCCTTTTTGAAACCCACAATGGTACCAACCCCACATATGCTAAAACAATTTTGGCATTGCACCCAAGCATCCATGCACCTTTTACTACACCATTCACTTCTTACCTTCTCTTCACTTGTTGTAAGTAGATCATTAGGATAAAAACGCAGCAGTACATAGAGCAGAGCAATGCAACATAGTCATCATACCTGACCGATTGTGCATGGTGAAAACCTAATTGCATTGGCATGCTAGTAGGCAATGAATTAGGAGAATGTAAAATTCAAACGAGTTTCATGTCACCAAACTTCGCCCACCTCCTCAAATCCATGTTAATCGTGACATGCACAGACACACAGATAAAAAAACCTATCAATTGGGCATTTCGTCCTTCGTCAGGGTAGGCCTTCTGGCAGACAAGGAAATCATACACTCGTACATCCATCAACCTAGTGACGATAGCCTTTCATCAGCTTTCCAACCGTCTGACTATCGTATTGCCACTAAGATGCTTAAAAGCATGAACTACACAGGCAAAGACCTAGGCATCCATGAACAAGGGATTTGCAAGCATACCTATACTCATAAAAATTTAGGTCGTCGTAAAGTAGGTTACAAACCTTTTGACAACGTGTGGAACAATCAAAATCCACCTCCATCAATAGTGAAGAAGGCTCTTCCAACATTGACACAACATCCACTAGTAGTCTATCTAAGGAGCTTGCTTCCACCAACCCCTTTCATGACACCACCACCCAAACCATCCACATCGACCACCAATCCCCTAGCCCCTCACATGGGACCATCAAAATCAAATGGATATCTTCCATAACGTCGAAGTTATCACCGCACTCCTTAGGATTCAACAATGATATCTCACCGAGAGACCACGCAAAGGGCTTTCAAATCAACTTGACATACCAAATTACTTAGAAATCAAATCCTCGTCATCAAAACATAGCCAAAAGTCAAACCAATCCACAAAATCCAAATAAAAACCATAAAATCATACAAAATCCAAAACATCAAAATATCCAAAATCAAAAAATCAAAACATCAACAATCATAATAAGGCCTCACCGCACACGGATGTTCTTTCCTTCCCGTCCATCCTTCTGCGCATCACCCATCATTGTTGTGGACTTTTGGTGAGCTTTTGATTTTCCCGTCTCGCACTCATCGTGAGGCAATGGTCTCTATTGTAGCCATTTGACCTTGGTCTTTCATTACCTTGGTAAATTAAAGAACAATTGTCCTCCTAGAGATCCTATCACTATCATGCACTTAATAACCTTGTTGCGAAAGAACCTCGAGCATATTTGTTGACACTAGCCAATGTCGTCAATGCCATCACTTTCGCATCCTTCCATCCAGCCATAAGTGGTTCTTAGCCCCTTATAACAAATCGAGATCTAAATATCTTTTCAAAACCAATTACAAATATCAAAATCAAAAACAAAAAGCAAAACAATATCGAAACTCTCTCTAGGGCGTTTCCAATATCTCTACTTGGGGGCTATAGATGTCCACTAATGATAGAGCAATGTTGTTGTAACTCGAATCGAGATACATCTTCGCCGGGGCTATAAATGTTTGGTCATGCAGGCAAGCAATATACGACTCACCTTCTACACATCCTTCATCCACCAATCAATTATCAAATCAATCATCCCTACATATTGGCTAGTTTGTTTTCACTTACTACCCACAAATCTTCACTTCAAAGAGCAATTAACGTTCACACCCACCGGATCTCAACAAGCAAAAGGGCTAGTATGTTGCCAATTGTTGTTTGGACCTTGTTCACACTCTTGCTTGAGTCCATCTTTTGTTTCACAATTTGTGCTTTTGGCTCATCACTTGTTGATAGCCAAATTTCAAACTATTCATCATAAATATCCATAACACTCACACTTGCCTTTTGCTTCGCTCAAAAACATCTATGTGCATATGTTTCCTTTTAACATGGTCAGGGAACTTTGTCCTCAATGCAATAATCAATCTTGTACTGCAGGTTATTTTTTCTTCTTTTGTTTATTTCCCATTTTTGTCCCATGTTATGTTGGGGAAGCTTGCATCCTAAAAAAGTGTTACTTGAGGGGGATGTTATACCAAATCCTTTGCTCATCGGTCCCATGAAAATCAACCAATCCAACCAAATAGAAATCCAACTTGTGAAATCATCTTATCGATCCCTTCACAACAATCCGCTAAAGTGGCCCATCGATCAACATCTTCAAGTCCCATCTATTCATCGATCATCCAAGTCCCTCGCATGCATCCTTATTTGGGGAAAAACATCCACGTCCCTCGCATGCATCCTTGCTCAAGCAACTCATCAAAACCCCTTACATGCATCCTTGCTGGGACAAATCATCAAAGCCCCTTGCATGCATCCTCGCTAGGGGCAAATCAATCCAAGCCCACATACGCAACAATCTTTTCATCGGGTCCGATGAACCTGCTTTTCATCTTCGCTTTTACTTCGTCTCCAAGTCACCTGTACTACTGAACCCAAAAAGGGGCACAAAGGTATTGATTGAAAACCGCACCTTGCTTAAAGGTCTCCTCATTTCACTCTGAATCAAAAAAATCAAAAAAATGCCAAAAGCATCTAAAAATCCAAAAATCCAAAAACATCAAAACAATCCAAACTCAAAAAATATTCAAAACATCCAAAATCCAAAAACATAAAAACAGTCATAAAAAAATCCAAAACATAAAAAAAAATTAAAAAATCCTAGCTAGTACTCAACCATATGGTTACGGACGGGTGCAACACCATCAACATCACACCAACAACGACATCGTTTTCCATTCAAGTCTCCCTAATGGCTCTTTTTGTCATCTCTCGGGACATATCAGTCGCCCATCCATCTCCTCCGCGTGTACCCTTGCTTGAGCAGCATCTTTTCCTCTGTCTCAATCATACATCAATTGGGTATTAAACAAGATAAAAGTCAAATACATTCGTTTACTTTTGAGTGTGTTTTCTTGTGCTTGTTTGATCATTTGCTTAATTATATTGCATTGTCTTTACTTTTGAGTTAGTCCTCATGGATTTTACAAACATTGGTATTATGGTTTTCCATATCATAGTACTTATTGTTTTATGCTAATATCAAAATATCAAATAATGGTTTCCCAAAACCGTATCAAGACAAGCAGCATTACCCCCTATACTATTCCCCATCCCTCTATCTTCTATCTACCCTTTCTCTCCATCTTCTATCTAACATTCCTCTATCCTCTAACCAACATTCTAGTCTTCATCATATTCTTCTATCTTATCAACCATCCATCCTACGGGCATCTCTTTTTGAAATAGTCATCCAACTTGTAAAGTCGGTCCATCAATCCCTCCCCGAATCTACATAAATGGCCCATTGATCCCTTCACCGAAATAATCAAGTGGCCTATTGGTCAACATTTCCAAGTCCTTGTCTATTCCTATTTGCCATGCCACTATGAACACATCCTCCGCCATGATCTTTTCTCCTCCTTTCGAGATTCCATCCCCTTCTTCTATCTCCGCATGGTCTCTCGAGGGGCATCCTCCTATCAATCTTCTCATTCCTCCTGCAATCATTTGTGTTTACTTTCTTTGAAGGGTGCCGCTAACACAACACCCTCCCAAAGAGGGGCAAATGTAGACACCTAAAATCCGTCATGCTAATTTAAACGTAAATTGCACAAATAACACAAACACTCGTCTTCATTTATTAATTAACAACCCTTTGTTAATCAATTAATTTTACCTCTTTCGGATAATAATTAACGTCATTTTGTTAATTAAAATCCTCTTCGCTCATTAATCAATAACCCAATATTAATTAGTTAAATTTTCCCTTCATCTATTAATTAATGACCCTTCATTAATTAAATCTTGCTTCAAATCATCTCTAAATCTCATCAAATTCTTTTACGAGCTAATCTAGTCATATTAATTAATCACTAATTGATTAAAAAAGCCTCCTTTCTTCCTATCTAAATCCCATGGAGAATTAATCCCACTTAATTACTCTTCGTTCTAATTAACTATGCCTAATCCTACATCTCCATTATTCCACGTTCACTAAGAATTGCATTTTTCCCAAAAAAGTAAGCTATAAAAGCAACTATACGTACCCAAAATTGCATGTGCTACATTGTCGGAAAACAGTTACAAAAGTCCCCAATGATGATTCATGTCCTTTCAAAAGGTGTTCGAGTTCCTAAACTCATCCGCAGTGTATATTTATAGCCTAGATGTTTGTACTTAACTTTTCCACGCTTTCTTCCAACTTCCCGCTCATTTATGTGCATGTTTTGGCCTTTAGTGTCGTCAGACCGCCGCCTGCGCATAGCGGCGTCCCGCAGGCTTTTTCCAACTCTTCATGCGTGGTTTTAACACGCATGATTTCACTTAACTTGACTTCTAAGGTGCGTTTGTGAACCAAATTGCCTAAAAATAGTCTTGATTGCATGGTATTCCTTCCCTCTTCTATTTTAAATAGATTTAATTAGTTTGAACTGCCTCTTCACCCAATGATTTGGCACTCCAAGGCTGCCTTGTGCATGAAGGCACATCCCAGCCAATTCTTATATATTTAATGCTTGTATTCAAGCAAATGGCCTGAGAATTTTGTATCTTGCATAGTATTGCTGCAACAATCCTGCTAGAAATTGCATAGCCAAGCTCTGTTCACTTGTGCTATCTCTCTTCTACTTGCATTGCAACCAGATTTGCCTTCAAGCTGCCATTGCTCAAGCACCTTCTCCTGTTGCTGCCTTTGCATTCCCAATTCCTTGGACTCATATGGACACATAGAGAAAGAAAGGATAAACTGAGGGGACAAGTCATCACACAGCTGGATTTACCTTTGTTCTGTGAATTCCAGGTTGGAGTTGTTGTTTGATTTCCTTCATTGTTGCAATTTATCATTGTTACATCATATCAAATAGAGTAGAAATCAATTTCCTTTCATTTGCAAGTAATTAGTTAATTTCCAAGAGGGTTTAAATCATTAATAGCAGCTCCTCAAGTGATGGATCCTCTTCTTCCCATCCCTATGGATCTGAAGGAGAGAATATTTGTAGGAGGTTGTCTACATATCATAGATCATTTGAAAAATTTCTTGTTTTAAGTTAGTTTAGTTTCAATACACTCAGACAGTGAATAACCACACTGGGTTATTTTACTTGTTTAGTTTTAGTGTAGAAGTAGATTTGATTATTTAGAATAAAAACAAATTGTTGTTTGTGATTGTAATATTTCAGTTTTGTGATTTGTTTAGATTAGTTTCCTTTCAGCAAGTAGCATAGATTGTTAGTTTCATCTTAGTTAATTTGGACACTTCAAACTAGTTCAACATTGAGATTCAGTTAGACAAACCATAGGGAATTTACACTACCCGTTCATAGCCTCTAAATCTCCCTTTGTCAACTCAGCTACTAGGAGATCACACTACCAAATCTTAGTCACTGATCCTCCTACAGTTAGCCACACACATTTCCACATCGGCTGCCCCGGCACGACCTCGGGGTCAAGTGTGGTTGAAGGTTGCATGTCAATTTTCATCCGTACAACAACCCTCTACCCCCTTCCCAAAATACACTTGATTCTCATGCTAGCGTTCTATTTATAGGTAGATAAGGCAAAATTGAAAACCCCTTTTGTTGAAGAGAAAAGAGGAGATCGAAATATGGCTCACGCCAATTTGAATGGGCCTCTTGCTTCATCAAAATCCCCCTAAGAAACCAATCACTGCCGCTCTTGTCTTGCATTCGATTCAACCAAGGATATCCACAAATCAGAGACGAATACAAACATCCATGGGAGAGGTTTGAGGTTCCTTTCTTCAATTCATTTGTTCTTCTTTCTTTTCCTTCTATAAATGTCTCATCTTGATGTACTTAGCTTCTAAAATGCTTAATCTAGGATGAGCTTTGTAGGTGTAAGTTCAATTCATGTTTTAGATTAGGCCAATTTTATCAAAGCTAGCTTACAAATAGTAATGAAGGATGTACAAAGTCTACCTCCTCTAGTAATGTATAATCGGCAGTAAGAGAACAAAACCCGCAAGAAAAGACTTCAAATTTGGTCTTTGGTGCTGAAGCCTTTAAAGAAAGCCAGCATCAAGAGAAGAAACAACAGAAATACCAACAGAGTAAGCAGTTGCAAGGAAATTACACCAGCTATTACAATTCGCAGAACAGTCTTTCCTGTAGTAGACAGCATAAATGCCAAAGGCTGTATCATCCAAAAGAATGATAATACTAAATAAAAGCTTTATCAATATTGGCTGTAGATAAGAGATCTTTGAAAGCAAATACAGGCCTGAATGTTCATTAGATCAGCAGCAAGAGCACCAAGAGTATCTTTGTTTCTCATTCATGATATTCCTGTCTGCCACTAGTGTGGCTAGGTCCAGCTTGGTTGGCACCTGATGGAGTCCTCGGTCCTAGCCAGCATGAAGACGGAGGTGGAACTTGTGAATAAAGACCATGAGCTGATGGGCAGCAATTCTATTTCTCGTGCCAATTCCAGTCGGTTGGTATACTTCTGGTGGCTGAGCAGCAATACCATTTCCCATGCCAAGTCCAGTTGACTGATAATTGACATTTTGGCGGAGGATGTGGATAATGAGCCTAGTGGTATTGTCCATAGGTGGTCCTCAACCAGGCATTGTCTTGCCAGCTTTCCAAGTGGCAACATTTTAGTGGTATCAATTCTTGTGTGTTGTTTGAATAGATTAGAAAGATAGACAGTGCATTTTTCCATGTTGGAGTTAGTGGCATCCTATTGCAAGGTTGGAACCCTGTACACTCCAATATCATTGGTCAGGATTTTCAGAGATGTGTCAATATTTTTCAATGCTTTTATCAAAACCAAGATGCCTTGACTAGCTTTATCTGTGAAGCCTGGGTCATTGACTGCTTCCTCAAACACAGGATTGTTCAGAAAGGAGGTATGAATGGAGGGGCTGATGTCTCATGGCCATTGGCCCGGGGAAGCATAGAAGCTGGAATTGGGAGTTGTGATTAGAATAGGGGATGACTAGCAGCTTCATGAGGAAGAATATTTTTAGGAGGATTTTCATGAGGAAGGGCATTCCATCAAATGGCAATTGTACAGTCAATGCCTGCAAGAGTGTATCACTAAAGTTGAGAGAAAGGCAATCCAAATGGGCATGGATATTCAATAGAGGGATGTTGTCAAGTACATTGGAGGTCTTTTTAGAAACATAGATAGCCAGGTTCTCATGGCCAAAACCAAGACCATTGATGAAGCATCTGCCCAAACCCATTACATTGAGATGGATAGGAAGAAGCGAGTTGGTAAATCACAGAGGTGCAGCCCCAAATAAGGGGAAAACAATGGTAAATATAAGTAAACAGCTATTTCTATTTGCAAAGATGCTATGAAACCTTGTGACGTAGACATACATTCCTATGCAAATTGCTGAAAATGGCATTCAGAATTTCATCCCAAGAACTCAAAATGTCTGGGCATTGTTCTGTCGATGATTCTCAAGACTCTACCGTGTGAAGAAGATTTTAAGGTTTTGTGACAAACCCCTAAATTGACTCCAAAATGCACACCACACAGAGTTGGGACCTAAAACTCACACCACACCCTCTTCACACCACCACCTTCAACCACCACAAACAGCTTTGCGGAAGTATTGTGAAGAGGAACAAATATTCTCCTGCCCTGGATTCAAGCACACAATGCAACACAAAAAGGATCCTCAACTTTTAGTGTACAAACAAATCCTCCACAACCCTTTCGAAATCCCGAATCAAGCCTTGGGAGTTGCCCAATTGGCCCCAAATCCATGTGAGAGATAGTTACTTTATTCCTTCAAGATCAATTAACTCCAAGAAGCAATGTAGTAAAGATGTGGCAGTAAGATAGAAAGAATAACACAAAATATGGATGGTGCACATGATGTGCGAAATATCAATATGGCACTTTAGATCAAGATGATCTAAATGAGGCACAACCTTCCTCTAATTATATTTGGAAATCACCTAACCTTGAATGTTTATAACAGAAATTGACCATCTATTTTAAACAAAGGTAGGCCTCGATGATTCTATCTTACCGCAGGTAGGCCCAAATAAACCTGGATCCCAAGGAATTACAAACTTGTAACCGATTGGGTTCCATAAGTAATGATCCAAAGGAACACCACAAGCAGGTGCCTCAAGGAATAAATGAACCCTAACCTCAAGCATCCCAACGTACACCTACAACTAGGGACACACACCAAACATGCAAATATGCACTAACATCGTCCCTTAAACCAAACTTGGAAGGCACATGGAAGCCAACATCACGCAAACAACCCCCTCAAAAGCTACTCTTAATGGCACAATCCACAGCTGCAGATCTCTCTCTCAAATCCGGTCTTGCAAAAATATCAGAGTCAACTCATTCAACACTCAATCATCAATGCTGCAAGAAAAGAAATCAAAACCAACAGATCCAACTCAATCTCTTAAGAATCTGTACCATGACAATAAAAGAAAGGTGAACATGAAATCAACATAATATGGCGCATTAAGAGATACCTCAAATTCCACACAATCTTTTGAAGCTTAAGTCCTAACCTTGAACCATGAAAGGCCACCCAAGAGTGTAATGTCCCCTTCTCGGGACATTTTCCACATCAAAGAGTTGAAGACCCTCAACCCAATGGGTTTAAGGATTGAGCTAGAAATTTGTCCTAAAACGTCTATTATCTATTTTGCAACCCTTTGGAGGGCTCTTTAGTAGTTAATGTGCACATAGGCTAGTTATCTTTATTATTTAATTAAAACTAATAAAGTGCACATGGTAGTAGTCGTTAGATACTTTTATTTTTTAATTATGTCTTAGGGAGAAAACATTAAATGATTAGTCATTGGATATTGCACCTCTTCACTCTATAAAAGAGGGGTCGCATTTCCTTGGATGTTTGTGTTGATGAATTATTAAAATTACTCCCTGCGTGGAGAAAGGGATGTATGCCCAAATCTGATGCTTTGCTCTCTCGTTCAATTGAGGATATCTTGCAATTTATAGCAGCTGGTTGGAATATCAAATTGGAGGAATCATTTGTGCAATTTCTTTTTGTGTGAAGTCTCCTATGCTTGGCGAATATCCTTGTGATAACGTGCTGGCTGTAGTGAGTGTTTTTAGTGAAATATTTTATCATTTAATCCCCTCCAACCCTAGCGAAAAAGGCTGCTGTTTTGGCGACTTGTTTGGAGGCAAGTTTGGTAAAGAAATTTGGTGATTATGATCTGGTTTTTACCTTTCTAAGTCTGATGTTCCTTCTGAGCCCTAGCGACTTCATTTGAAAGCTCATGAGGTATGTCAGATGCATAAATAATCAGCGAACTGTATAGGGGTTTGATCTAAGTTTGTATGCATGCATTAACCTCCTTTGGCAGCAATTTCACTATAGTTAACTTTCTCCTTTATTGACCTGTTGTATGCTACGCTTGTCGAGCTGCTATAGAGGTGATTGTCTTGTTGTTTTGTGTGCTGGATCCCTCCTTTGTAATCTACTGTTAATGCAGCATTTATACCAGTCATAGCGACTTCACTTGGAGATTATTGTGGCATATTTGGGAGTCCTTCAAATAGTTTTCAATCTGATCTGTATTGGCGTGTGGAGGCTCCATTTTTAATTGTTTTGGAAGGATTTAATAGCATATGTAAGCTGCTGGTTATTGGTGCTTTAATTCCAGCTATGGCGGCTTGATCTGGGTTATATTTTGGTGTATTTGAAGCTTGAACAAACAATATATTAAATCAGATCTGTGTGTGCCTAATTTTCTAAGTGTGGAGAAAGTTATTTGGGGTATTCTGGAGGGTTATTAATTGCTGGAAGTAATTTATGCAAATATTCCTAACCCTAAGGACTTGTATTCAGATTTTGGGGGTCTGTTGGAGGTGGTTTCAGTCATCATAAAATTCAGATCCTTAGTTTTTTGGAAAGGCCTTGAATTATAGAATAGTCTGCATGTTATTTGGTGGAGAAATATTGAGTTTGGAGCAAGATATTAATTTTGGAAGTTTTCAGCTGTTCTGGTGTTTATTTAATTAATTCACTACTGCAACTAATTTTAGATTTGGAAAAGATTAATGTCCTAACTAGTTTGCCCATCTAATCCACCACTTTGACTCACTCCAACCCTCTTTGGGTTGTATTGAAGCTAACATTGGATTATTTGAGGTCAAATTAGGAAGGTTTAATCTCTAGTATCAATTTGATTAAGTAAATTTCAGATTTGTATATTATCCTAAAAGGGGATATTACAGTGGTATCAGAGCTACTTTCCTCTACTCTTTGTGGGTGTTGCTTGCAGAGATTAGATCATGGGGCTTGCTAGTGACGGTGAATGGAAGGAATGGCTCAAGCATGACTTTGATACATATTGCAAAGAATATCGGGCACTAAGTCAAGAGGCCCAAGCTCTCTTATCTCTCAAGGGATTTTGTGACTTAAGAAGGAGAAGAAGTGGATCAAGAAGAAGGATAACTCTAGTTGATGTGTTCTTTGATGAGCTCATCCAAGAAGCTAATGGCAAGGTGGAGTCACCCGCATTTCCTCCCACAAGAACCTTCCATGCCAAACCCTTAGGGCAGGAAGAAGAACCACTGGATGGGAATAAGCAAGGTAAAGGTTCTTTGTTGATTGAAAAAGTTTCTTTGTCTTCTAATGTTTGCATGCATAGTGAAGTGACAGAAAAAGGAATCATGGAGGAAGAGCTAAAGGAGGAAGGATGGCTTGATTCACAACTTTGCATGGATGATAGCCTAAGAAAAGAAGAACAGAAGATTCAGATCTGCACATTGAAAAGACAAGTTTGGTGGGTGAAACACCAAAGGAGGATAGTGGTTTTCCACTTGTTGTGCATTCCAGATCAGCCACACATGAGAAGCATACAAGTGTGGTAAGTTTGTTGTTGTATGTCTTGCCATTTCAGATTTGTTTTCATGTGGGAAACAATGGTGACACAAAGAATGAAGATAGCAAAAATGGGCAAAGAGATTCCTTGGTTCAAAATCCCATCCATGGGCACCCTAAGGTATGGAATCCAGGTGATTTCCTACGTTGTAAAAAAGGTGTCAATTCTGATTTTGCGATCATTATGACTGATTTTCTGAACATAAGTGCAAGCTTAGAGCTATTTTTGGAGGGCATGAGTATTGGATTGCATTTGGGAGATCCGGATTCCAAGCTAGAAGGCCAACACCTTCTAGATTTCAGTCCAAACAAAGGTAAAGGCAGCAAGTGCATGACTCCAAGTTGTGGTAAGCTACTTGAATTTGTTTCTACTCAATTCAGTTTTGATAGCATTATTGGGGCCAATTCATGTGAAAAGAAAATTGAAGTTGCATGGGAAAAAGGTTGGTTGCTAGAAATTACACATGATAAGGCAGCAATCTTCCACTTTCATATGTATCCTGGTTCATTTGACAAGCATGTGTATGAAGGTATATTCTCTAGTAAGCATTTTCAAATTTGCACTCTTCCATTAATGGCTGAGTTTGTGCACTCAATGTGGACACTTGGGGTACTTGAGCTCAATCTCACACTCCATGACAAAGAGGGTATGGTGGGAAATGATGCAAAGGCAGCTTTGGAAGGTAATAATTTTCAGTTATGCAAGTTTCATACCATCAATTTTGAGTTGGGATTTATTGATAACATTCCAAGTGTAAATTGGGTGAAGGACAATTGTTGGAACAACTTTACAATTGTTGATTATATGAGCATAATCTTGGGGACTTCCACAAAGGTTTGGAAAGAGAAGGAAAGAGTTGGTATGAGGTTTCTTTATGGTAAGATTGATTCTATATTTTCAGCTCCTACACATTCTTCATTTCATAAGTATTATCAGTCCTTCATTTGTGTGTATGATCTTAGAGAGGGCTTCCTAAGAAAGGTAGTGTTCAATGGGGGATACTACATGTTGACTAATGATCAAAAGAGGAGATATCTTGCAGCCCCTAAAGGAGAAAATCAAAAGGGACTTATTGGTGGAAAGAAGGATTCTTCATTTGCAGCCTATGATGAGCTATTACTTGACATATACTTTCAGATTTTATGGTCTACATATATGCATCATTACAGCAGTAGATGGGGCAGCTGGGTGACATTGGGGGCAGCCCATACACGAGGACTTGTGATTCCTTCACACCTTGGAGACTTGATGAGGCAACAAGAAAAGTGTTTTTCAACACTTGTTTTCCTAATGAGTTTGCTTCATGTGTAGGTTTGGAAAAGAAGTTGCAGTTGAAGATACTCCCAAATTGCAAGAGAAAGAAGCAACACAAATTGTTGCAAATGCTTCATCACTTGATTGGCATGAGAGCACGATTTTGGGAGTGTTGCATCATTGCATTTGAATGCACAAGTGTGATATTGCTTGAGGACAAGCAATCTTGGGAAGGGAGGATTGTAATGTCCCCTTCTCGGGAAATTTTCCACATCGAAGAGTTGAAAACCTTCAACCCAATGGGTTTGAGGATTGAGCAAGAAATTTTCCCTAACACGTCTATTATCTATTTTGTAACCCTTTGGAGGGTTCTTTAGTAGTTAATGTGCATAGAGGCTAGTTATCTTTATTATTTAATTAAAACTAATAAAGTGCACACGGTAGTAGTCGTTAGATACTTTTATTTTTAATTATGTCTTAGGGAGAAAACATTAAATGATTAGTCATTGGATATTGCACCTCTTCATTCTATAAGAGAGGGGTCGCATTTCCTTGGATGTTTATGTTGATGAATTATTAAAATTACTCCTGTGTGGAGAATCTTCTCCTGCGTGGAGAAAGGGATGTATGCCCAAATATGATGCTTTGCTCTCTCTTTCAATTGAGGATCTCTTGCAATTTATAGCCGCTGGTTGGAATATCAAATTTGAGGAATCATTTGTGCAATTTCTTTGTGTGTGAAGTCTCCTATGCTTGGTGAATTTCCTTGTTATAACGTGTTGGCTGTAGTGAGTGTTTTTAGTGAAGTATTTTAGCATTTAATCCCTCCAACCCTAGCGAAACAGGCTGCTGTTTTGGCGACTTGTTTGGAGGCAAGTTTGGTAAAGAAATTTGGTGATTATGATCTGGTTTTTACCTTTCTAAGTCTGCTGTTCCTTCTGAGCCCCAGCGACTTCATTTGAAAGCTCATGAGGTATGTCAGATGCGTAAATAATCAGCAAACTGTATAGGGGTTTGATCTAAGTTTGTATGCATGCATTAACCTCCTTTGGCAGCAATTTCACTATAGTTAACTTTCTCCTTTATTGACCTGTTGTATGCTACGCTTGTCGAGCTGCTATAGAGGTGATTGCCTTGTTGTTTTGTGTGTTGGATCCTCCTTTGTAATCTACTGTTAATGCAGCATTTATACCAGCCATAGCGACTTGACTTGGACATTGTTGTGGCATATTTGGGAGTCATTTGAAATAGTATTCAATCTGATCTGTATTGGCGTGTGGAGGCTCCATTTTTAATTGTTTTGGAAGGATTTAATAGCATATGTAAGCTGCTGGTTATTGGTGCTTGAATTCCAGCTATGGCGACTTGATCTGGGTTATATTATGGTGTGTTTGAAGCTTGAACAAGCAATATATTAAATCAGATCTGTGTGGGCCTAATTTTCTAAGTGTGGAAAAAGCTATTTGGGGTATTCTGGAGGGTTATTAATTGCTGGAAGTAATTTATACAAATACTCCTAACCCTAGCGACTTGTATTCAGATTTTGGGGGTCTGTTGAAGGTGGTTTCAGTCATCATAAAATTCTGATCTTTAGTTCTTTGGAAAGGCCTTGAATTATAGAATAGTCTACATTTTATTTGGTCGAGAAATATTGAGTTTGGAGCAAGATATTAATTTTGGAAGTTTTCAGCTGTTCTGGTGTTTATTTAATTAATTCACTGCTGCAATTAATTTTAGATTTGGAAAAGATTAATGTCCTAACTAGTTTGCCCATCTAATCCACCACTTTGGCTCACTCCAACCCTCTTTGGGTTGTATTGAAGCCAACATTGGATTATTTAAGGTCAAACTAGGAAGGTTTAATCCTTCTAGTATCAGTTTGATTAAGTGAATTTCAGATTTGTATATTATCCCAAAAGGGGATATTACAAAGAGCTAAAGAAGATTGCCATTAACCGTGAAAACTCACCCAAGAGCTACTAAGATCCTGCCTGAACCAATAAAAAAGAGACTCACCCAAGAGCTAAAAGACCACCAATGCCTCAAACAACATCAATGAGAGCCACACAACAGATCCACCATATCCGAAGCTACTTGGGTCAAGAAGACTTCATAAACCACAAACATCTATTCCATAACAGTGCCACACACTCTGCAAGAAGTAACTCCAAAACTGTGCAGTTTGTGCCATACAAATCATCCATAATCATAAACCAAGCATCAAAATTGTCATCTCGAACCTCCATAGTCTTTGGGTGCAAGAAACAAACCTGAAACAAAATGCAAACACATAAAAAAACTCCATCCTCCCAAGATAAAAACCAAGGTGCATAATGTCAAGGTATAGATAAGCAAGCTCCATCCTCCTAGAAGAAAGGTCCAAAGTGCACCAATCAATGTATCACATAAGGAAGCTCCATTCTCCCAAGAGCAAGAATCAAAGTTGACCAATACCAAAATCATATAGTAATGTCCAGAACAATGGAGTGTTGATTGTCATACCAGCATCCCTCTCAGGCCACACTCACTAGAAGTACACCTGATGCAAAAGTATACAAGCACTCATCAATGTATCTCAATAGCATTGTCATCAAAATGTCTCACAGCTTGTCATCTCATGTAATGAAGAATCACACAAAACTCAACAATACGATCATACCAAAGCACTCATAACATATCCATGACGAGATCAAAATACA
Organism: Taxus wallichiana var. yunnanensis; assembly: GCA_018340775.1. Lineage (NCBI taxonomy): Eukaryota > Viridiplantae > Streptophyta > Pinopsida > Cupressales > Taxaceae > Taxus > Taxus wallichiana. Next base: position 611,382,655 of record CM031241.1, read on the forward strand.
TAACGTAGAAGCAAATTGTGAAGGATTCTACTGAACTAATTTACTACCAAAGCATTTGAGCCATCAAACCAATCAAGAATGGAATTTCATATCAAAGTATCAAGGCCATCCACGAGCCAACCAACAACCCATATCAAAACGTCAAGGCCATTAACAACTAAATCGAGGATGGCATGCTTATTAAGTTGGCTTGATGTGTGTAAAGATTAATGCAGAAACTAACTACAAAATGTCAAATCATACATGGTGTATCCAAAGATCCTAAAAGGCAGTTCACACAAATATAGGCCCCACTATTCTAAATATGCCTAATTTATTAAAAAAATGACAACCACATCAAATAAAAAGGGATCAAAACAAATACGGACACATTAAATAATGAAATGCGAGTGAATGTTCTAGGAAAGGTAACAATTCCACTTATTACAAAAGAACCTTCCTATAAGGCTCCTCCTAAACTCATCAATCATCATCCATGTATCATCGTGCAAAATCATCATTAGTCATCCTCATCTACAATATTTCAAAACTATCCTTGGAAGCCTCATCAACAATATGAGAAATGTAATCAAGTGAGCTATTCAAAGCATTACTAGTAATAAGAGTATCATCGCACATAATCATTTGAAGAAGAATACTCTATTGCATGCTCCATGGTGCTATGATTGCATTTTGAACTTCTTGATTAATTGAAACTCCACGATCTTTCCTCAATTAAACAAAAAAATTATAAGATTTTGATTGAGATCTCTTAGTTTTTTACTCTCCTTGTATTTTTCTATCAAATCCAAATGGCTATTCTGTTAGAAAGAATCAAGATACTGCTTCAAATGTTTAATCCGCACATCCTTCTCCAACAATCTGATATCTTTTCATAACCAATTGATCGTTAAGTAATATGACCTCATCACCAGCACCATCACCATCACCAGCATCACCATTATTAAAATATCCATTTCTGTGGGAAGAATTAAGTAAGTGCTTGCAAATTTAATAGGTGTCTTTCAAAGCGGAAAAGTGTTTTTCCTTCTTAACCAACTAATTATGCTTCATAATTAATTTGTGACATACCAAGTTGATTTTACCCTCGTACTTTCTATTGTATGTCATAGTATTCTCAAGTGCCATTGACCTATTTTGGTCATCTGTGGACATTAATATTATTTCTTTAATATAATTTCTTTCTTTCATCAAAAGAAGTATCATCCTTACTTGTCTCGAGTCATGCATGCAAGTTTCCCATGAAACTCGCGAGGATACAAAATCATTGGAAGTACCATCACTATGTGTAATGTTCATCTCAACCAATTATTACCCAAGCTTGACATTATCTTCATCTTTTCATTAATCGAGAAGAAATTTTTCTTTGATTTTCCGAAGAGCTTCCAAGAGTATCCCATATTCTTGAGAATAATGTAAATGCTCAATGTGGTGTCAACTTTCCAGGCATATGAAAGCACAATTGTCCATCTTATGTTCCCACTCCATTCCCATCCGAACTTGGGTTACTCTTCACTATCAATAAAGCACCATGTATCCTAGCTTTTCAGTTCCCATTCCATTTTCTGCTTCTAGATATCACAGTTGTTTCCATCAAATATGACAAAAAGAGCCATACTTTTCTCCTATGAACAATCCAACATTATTCACCTCCTAATTTGTTGATTTTCAAATGCTAGCAGTGCGCCACTTGTAATTCCCAGATAGTTCAAGGATCAATACAAATAAATAAATAAAATTTGGTTCACCATACAGCTACATGTCACACCACAAGTGGAATGAGTGCAAAGGGATTTGAACCCTTGACTTCATGCTTATACAAGAAAGACCCCATCAATGCACCACAAGTGCTACTCAGTCACATGGAGAACAATGGTTAGATTGATGACCACCACAACATCTGCATCACACCAACACCTTTAATGTCTCCACTACTACTTGGTCTTAGTCATTGGTTTCCCTAGCTCAACACCACTGCCTCTTCTAAACCCAACTTCCACAAGTACCATTCAATAATGGGCTTGGTGTCACAACTCCACCTTGGGTCTTCTTTACTCTTCTACAAGGATACCACTCGTGCTATCCACTATCTTTGCCATACTACTCCACCATACTTGGAACCATTGACAACTCCCCCCGGTTAGGATTTCTTTGCCACTTCCTCTATTCAATTGTGGGGCAACAAGTCACCATTGGTCTACTTCTTTGAGCATTGTTCCCTTCCTTCTCTAACCATCCCTTAACCGGAAATCCTCCTTTGTGGTCGGTAGAGCCTCCTCCCTAGTGGCATTGCCTCACATTCATACTACTCGGTCCGCACTAAGACCTTCAACACTCCCCGCTCTACTCAACACTCACCACCCTTTTACTCTCACCTACGCACAACTACATGACCACCACTCCTTTTGTGTCACTTGGTTATAGCCTATATGTTGCTCTATTGGTAGTTCTCAAAACTCCATATGAAGAAGATTTTGAGGTTTTGTTAAAAGACCCTAATTTGGTTCCAAATCACATGCCACACAAATCCGACCTAAAATTTGCACCACATCTTCACACTTTTACCTTCTTTTTAGGGCATCCCCGAATAGAATATAGATAGGAGCTAATTTATAGCCCCCCAAACCGTGTTGATCGACAAATAGAGATTGGAAAACATATCTCATAAGATATATAAGAGGGTGGGAGGAGAACTCCCCCTATATATGTAATTTACTTGTACGATCAGCCCAAGATTCATAGGGCAGTATAGATAGGAAATCGCCGCTTAGTAATCCGTGTGAGGGACGAATTTGGTAGAAATCTCACATATTGTTAAGAGGAAGAAATTTCCTCCTAACCCTAGATTTAAGCTCAAACAAGCACACAATGAAACATCAAGCAACTCTACAACTTTAACACCTCAATAACCCTTGCGAGACCCCGGATCAAGCCTTGGGAAGGTACCCCTCAGCTTTGGTACCAAGTGAGAACATGTTACTTTATTCCTTCAAGATCAGCTGATTCTAAAAATCGATGTATTAAAGATGTAACAATAAGGGAGAGGATAAACAAGAGAACAAAATATGGATGGCACACAAAATGTACCAAATTATCACTATAGAACCTTAAAGTCAAAATGATCTAAATGAGGTGCAACCCTCATCTATTTATACATTTGAAATCAAATAATCTTAGATGGTTACAACATTTGGCTTTCAATTATATGCAAAGGTAGGCCATGGTGATTCTACCATACCAAGGTAGGCCCAAATAAACTTGGATCCCAAGGTATGAAAAGCTTGTATCCAATTGGGTTCTATAAGAAAAACATCTCAAGGAATACCAAAAGTTAGTGGATCAAGGGGATAAATGAGCCCTAACTTTGAGCATGCCACCCAAAAGTGGCAACCAAGGGGCCGGAAAAGGTGCGTTTACACCAAATGTGCAAATGTGCACTAACATATCTATGAGAACGAGTATTTTAAACATCTTATTGAAACAAAATATATGATATTTATAGCCTGTCGATCCTTTATTACAGCCAAAATTCTAGAAATTTCCAAAATGCGCTTGGCATTGCACCACAATTATTTAGTAACTAATGACATGGGTCATTTATTTGAAAAAATAATAATACTTGTTACATTTCAAAGAACAGCATAATTTTTTTATTGAAATAGGCAATGATCCTCTTCGCAGAGATCCAAATCGATTCATCAATCGATCCCCACAACTAGATCTAAAGCTTAATGTAAACACATACATGTTTAATTGATATACCTGAGGTCTATTGCAATCATCTGTTAATGTGACATCAGCACCCAATTTGGCTGCTACTACTCCTGGCAATGCAGTTCCTGATCCAAGCTACAAACAGACATAATGTCAAATCATTGCTCCTCTCCTTTTGGATAACTAGTCAAAAAATAACTTAAAATTATCCTCCCTCTAAATAGCACAGTTTGACAGTCGAATAAGAATGTAAAAGAAACGGTTTTATCGTTGGATACATGAAAGCATTTGTTTCATAATCTAATGCATTTATAGAAAAAAAAACAATTGTTGTCGATCATGCTCCCACAATAACAAGAACATGCAAATTATTTATAGTGTACAATGGATATTTCTGAAACGAGGCCAGTCCCACTTTTCCCTGAACACCAAAGGGGTTACAAATTCATTGTTCCTCTTCAAATATTGATAGCTCATAACATAAATTTAAGACCTTGCACAGAATTTATGATAAAGGTATTCATATGATAATCTCTCCCTTTTGTCTCTCTCTCTCTCTGTTTTGAAACATACATCGTATATTAACAGAAAAATATTTACAGAAAAAGGATGGGTATATACAATGGAAGTCATATCCTTATCTTGAGAGCAACAAGAGCACAATAAAATCAGAATTTAACAAGGGTCCAAAGCCAGAGAATCCTTAGCCAAAAGAGGCCCTTTAGCAAAAGCTGATGGCACACTTCCTCTTTCCACATGGAATAGAAAGAGGATGGTGAGCTGTCCTCTTGAGCAAAAACAGACATATACCTAATCTTCCAAAGAATATATAAAGCAGACATCCTAACACAATGCCATATACCATAAAAGGCTGGGCTAGTTATGGAGTGACACTCCGCCAAAAGTGCAGAATGCCAGTGAATATTTCCTCAAAGAATCCCATCAAGACGTCCTTCAAGAAGCCTCCAACATTGCCTAGCAAAAGTGCACTCCCAAAATATATGCTTCACCATTTCTGACCAGCAACAAAGACAATCTGAAAGAATTTCGGCAAGTCAGGCCTTGGAAGGGATTCCTTGGTAGATCAAAAGCCATGCAAACACTCTTAATTTGTGGGAGAGACAAAAAGACCACACACTATGTAACCGCCGAATCCATTTCTCCTGAAGATCTTTGAAGAGCCAGCAAGCATTCATGACCAGGGAAATATCGTGTCTCTGGTGAAGGAGAGAGTAGATACGTTTGGAATCATACTGAAGGAGTGGATGGTAAAAGCACCACCACCTCCAGTCTCTCCAGATAGGTCCTGACATACCAATATTCATATTGAATAGCTCTGCTTCCAGAATAAACTTCTTCGAGTCAAAAATCAAGAGGCAATCAGAAGCAAGAAGGCCAAATTGCCGGGAAAGGGGACACCACTCTTTCCAGGCACGAGACAAAGCATCCCAAATGTCTCCCCAGAAAAAAATACCCTTCCTGCTCAGCTGTCATGTCCCTCTTTTGAAGTTTATTTATGAAGGCTTTAACCCATTCTTTCCTTGTGGGTCTAAGGAGAAAAACAAGGGGAAATCTGGATTTCATTTTTATTATTGCTTAGATAGTTGTTTTCATTTATTATCATTTATCCTATTGGAAGCCTTGTGCTCCAATAGAGAAACTTAAGTAGTTTAGTAATAAAGGTATTGAGAGCATGTAGGCTCCAAATACCCATTTTAATATTTAAAAGCACCTACTTAGGGGTCGGCCATGATGTTTATGATTGTTTAAGCACTCCTTATGGCTATTTAAGGAGGTCGCTTGGGCATTAATGATTCATGTTTTGGAGATTATTCTTATTTTGGTGAAAGTTGGCTAGTGTAGCCCTTTTACTCTCTCTCTCTCTCAAGGACGAAACCCCTTGGGTTGAGGATCTCTTCCAAGGACGAAAACCCTTCATGAGGTTTTGATCGTGCAAGCTGGTTGAAAAGTAATAAAGGATCTTTCTCTTGCATTTGTGGTCTTCTTGGTGCAATATTCTATTTATTCATAGTGGAGCGACCCACTTTGGTGTGGAATTTTGGTATGTGTGATACTAATTTGATAAATCTGAAATTACTAGCTTATTCTTCATAATTTATAAGGCCAATATCTTGAGTTTCATGATTTTTGGTGCTTCCTAAGTTGAGTTATGAATTTTTAAAAATAACACTGCAGACAAGGGTTTTGTGAAATTCATATCTCCATATCTAGGGCATTAAAAATCAGTTTTCTTACATGAGATGATTGTTGGTGATATATAATAATTTTAGAGAATTAAGTGGAGCTAATTCGAAGGGTTTTGAAGGCACAAAAGTGGGTTTGAAACCCCAAATCAGGTCGCTGCCCTAGGAAGGGTTTAATTTCCAGATTTGCAGGATTATAACAGCCATCTAACAGCAGTTCCATAAATCTGATTTGTGAGCTTTGGGTCATTTCCTGAGTTCCCCCAAAAGGGGACATTATATCAGCATACGAGCCTGAAAGTGGGGCAGCTCTGCAATGCACGAACTCTGCTCTCTCCAACTCCAAATAGGATGATGTGCAAGGTCCCAACCTGCCCTGCTGCCCTCCCAATGCCAACGAATCATTTCGGGTTGTGGCCAAACCCTTATTTTCAGTTTTAGCCCTAGAAAGGGACATTACAAGCTTTAGCTTGGACAAGTTCATGGGCTCAAGATAGGTTTGGCTAACAAATTTTTCTCAAGCCGACGAATATGTCCCATGTACTTGCAATGGTCATCTTTTCAAATGCACAAGTTACCTTGGTCGGCTTAGGGTCGGTTGAGCAGAAATCATTTGAATCAATCATCTATATAAACATATGCACCCTTGCGCATTAACGACATCCAGGATAGCATATCAAATACATATTCTAAGAAGGTCATTGAGCGCAATCATTGAAGCACTTCTCTTAGAGCACACCACAACAAAGGTATCTTGTGTGATACAATCAAGCCAAGAATCAATTGCCAAGTGTTGAGGGCCGAATCGAGGGCTCCATCTTGTTTACTTTTTCTAACCTCCACATCATCATAGGATTTGGAGAACTACGTGTGGCTTGATCCCTCTTTGGAGTATTGGTACGTAGTGCAACGCTCATCACATCAGTGCGAGTGTGGTGAGGTAAGTCTTGCGCAAATGATGACTAACTCTTTTTAAGGTCAATAAGTAAGGAGAAGACATATACAAATAAAGATGCATCATCGCGGGATCCAGATACGAAACAAGTCCAAAGACATGGGTGAAACAAGTGTTGGTGCCAAATTGTATGTTAAAATCCTAGAGGATACATTCGTCGATCCCTGGACATATTCATCCACAAATATATCCCCCGTCAAATGAACCTATCCTATGCGTTGTTTCAAATCATCAAATTTATCATGCGACTTGACAACACTATGCACGGTTCCATCATCTAGTATCAACTCATTGTCACTTAGTATAAGCTAGAAGAATAGTAACTTCTTTCTAAACCTTAACCCTAGTTGTACTTTCACTATCCTATTTATAATGTGTTGAACAATTTCATTATCCTTACAAAATTTAGGGTTGTGGATTTATGCTTTGTTGTTTTGAATTATTATTTTACAATCAAATTATATATAAATTAGATTAAACCAAGAATTGATATTACATATTGGTGAACCCATTTTATCTATTGATTCGTGACCTGCTACTTCATACCTCACCCCTAGGGTTTCATATTTTCAAATCTGATATTTAACATCATGATTGTCCCTAGGGTTTTGAAAAAACCATTATTTACTTGTGTTTTTTTACAGCTACTGAAAGGACCCTCATTCTCATAACGGTAATTTGCCAAGTTGAGCACCCGTCCCAAGGAATGAATTTGAACTCATGAGCCTACTTGATAATATAGTTGACAAGCTCGAATATGCAAAGATAACGTATTTTTGTGGGTAAACTCTTACCTAGATACACTTAGAGGACAAGCTCCTATCATTTTTAGGCGATGGAATGATCATTTTCATGACCATCCACTTCACGCTACAATATTATACACACCTTATCCCTTGGTCTTGCGTCATGGCACACTAGTCTTGTTTCATCTGTGGTACAATGGTGGAGCACATTTACAATACTTTACAAACCTTCTTCGGATTATAGCCATAATGAAGTCATATTACTTAAGAATTTCCCAAGAACATTGTTAAGCATGACCCGCAAGTGGTTCTTCTCATTACCCTTGCTTCTATCACCTCATTCAAGTAAGTTAAAACAAGCATTTTTCACTCATTTCCACACACATCAAAAACATTACCTACTTTAAGTTTTTTTACAATTTGCACCAAGAACCGACCGAGAAAGTTCACGGTTACATCCTACGATTCAAGGCAACCCTAAAACACCTACCTTACCACCAATAACCGATACGAAACTCGTTATTTCTTCACTAGACGTTTGCTTCCAAAAATTTATACAAATGCGTTGCCCACAACTATCTATCATTTGAGCACCTATATGCCAAAGTTGTCGAAGCATGAGGAATCAATGCTTAAGCTTTGTTCCCTTATTCCTAAGGTAGAGGCGACGCATGATTCCCCTACACTTGAGACGCACAAATATGACAAAGCATGATAGTGCTCGATGGAGCCCTTTTCATCTACACCATCCAAGGCACTTGATCTAAACACCACCCAAGCAGTGCGAAATTCAACACTCAATATAGAGGTTGTCCACCTACTTTCATAGCCCATGTGCCAAACATTGTACCGGATGCTCCACCTATCCAATTTCACACTCTCCATTCGGTGATAGTGATCACTCCTCACCGATATCAACAAAGAAAGAAAAAACGCTGAAGCAACCACACAAACTCTTGCCTATATTATTTGATAAAAGTTCATAGAGCTCGCTCCTATCCAACACCACTCTAAGTGGCCAAGGTACCACGATAAACCCTTTTACAAATTTCATCACATTATCAAACATGATACGGATGCATGCACAACACCACAAACCAAAATCCTTCAACTCACCAACAATGGTAGTATCGCAAATAAAGAAATTAACACCACCAAGACATGTGCACCATCACCACCACCCCATTGACATCAACAAAGAAAGCAAAAATGTTGAAGGCGACCACACGAACTGCTGCCTATATTATTTCATAAGAAGCTCATGGAGTTTCCTACTATTTTGACACCTCTCTAAGGCTAGTTTGGCCAAGGTCCGCGATAAAATCTATTTCAATAGGTGTTGTGTTGATCTTTATAGAAACCTAGGATACCCATTGTACATGTGGCCTACATTCATGTGACCAATCAATTCAAAAGGTTACATCAAAGTTATAACATTTTGCACTAGGCATCCTCGCACATACATTGTTGTCATGACAACACCCTTAGAGCACCCACTCATCATTGCACAAAGTTGGTTGAATCACATTGGAATAACGTGGATTATCCAACACAATACCTTACAACTCGGTGGTAACACAATCTAGGTACACCTCGACGAACATGGCACAATACTTGAGATTGACTTTGATATTGAACAAGATGATTATTTAAATGATGGTCCCATTGATGCGGGACATTTCCACGAGCATCTGTTTGATGATATATTGATATGACATACATCTCTCTATTACATAATCACTTGTACATAGCTTCTCAACACATACATGCTTATTCTTTTCAGCCACCAATGGCATTTTCTCAAGGCTCGAGATTCATTCTTCGACACCTACTCTATAGTCCACGACTAGGGCATAACCCGACGATGCAACACATTTCAAGGATTTGATATGATTGTTGAGAGAATAATCATAACCCGAGACCCATCCCCTTTCTTCTATTATTTAAAGCCTATATAGCCTAGGACCCTTAGTGCATTACGAGTTGCAGTTTCTTTTCCAAGTTCTCTCTTATGGAAAAAATACAAAAACAATACAATATGGCAAAAATACAAAATCAGGTCTTGCATGTGACCGGATGATTCATTACATAGATTATAGACATTGTCTTTATTCGGTTTTAGCACTTTTACACATCCCGCATCCTTATGTACTTGCTACTTATAGTACACATAAAACGATTGTAGATACCTATAATCCATGGACATTTATACATATTCTTTGTGGCTTCTTCCAGCCTTGTACCACAGGGGCAACCCGCATCGGGGCATGCCTACACCGTAGCCATCTTACATACATAGCTTACTTCACTCATATCTTTTCACACTTTGCCACTTCTTTAAGCCTTATACCCTAGGGGCAACCCACCATATTGGGGGCATGCTTGCTCCAGGGGCATCTTACATATCGAGCTCATTCAGGTTATATCTATTCACACTATTCCATTGGCGATACAAAGCTTCTATTGCTTATCTTGCATTGCTTTATATCTTATGACGTGTCATACTATATGTCATACAATGATCACATTGTTTACTTCTATTAACTGATTTGACATGCTTCATGCCTAGTTGCTGATCTTGAATCATTTACGCAGTGGTTTACTACTTTCTCATTGCATACATCTTGTAATGTCCCTTTTTGGGCTGAAACTGAAAAAGAAGGGAAATGGCACAAACCCAACTCAAAGCAAACTGAAATTTATAACAGTCAACTGAATTTTTGGACAGCAAGGTACAACAGTCTGAAATCTTATGACAGCAAGAGGAAAATTGCAATAATTCACCACCAAAACCACTTTTACAACATCCAAAGCATGTAGGAAGTTTTATATTTTAGAAGCTCAAGCCAAGAAATGAGCTTGAAAACCCTCAGCTGGAGTATATTTAATTAAATTTGCAACAGCAGCGAACCCACTTACAAAAATGGCCGGAAGTTGAGATTCCAAGGCCCAAAATTCAATCCAGCAAATGCAATCAGCCTTAGAAATTATGAACAATCCAAATATCAACAAAGAATGAAGTGTCGTGCACTAGATATCACCAAACTCCACCACTATGCAAGTCGCCACCCTAGGAGAGGGTTTACAATAGGCTGAAAATGGCGAATTTCCCAAGAAAATCTGAGTGTAGCTCAAGTATGACCTCTGTATGAGATCACCAATGAAGAAATGAGGGGTTTCGTCCTCAAATCAAGTGCAAAGAGGGTTTTCGCCATCTTGCGAGGCTCTTAGAAAATTCAAGCCCATGCTAGCTGCAAACCACATCGTGGTCCTAGTCTCACACCCCAGCGTGAGAGATTTCATCATGGGCACGGAAATCAGTGAAAAGAGAGCCGGATGGGTAACCAAAATAATGGAGTTCGATGTCACCATCAAAGCCACAAAATTAGTAAGAGGCAAAGCATTGTGTGAACAACTTGCCTTGGATGTTCAAGATAGTCAAGAAGCTTCCTTTTTCACGGAGGAGGAACAAGAATAAGCAGCGGAGGATTCAAAGAACTTCGGAGATATTCAACAAGCAAAGGTGTGGAATGGTATACACCCGCGAGACCAAGGAACTCGAAAATCGCGGCTGTTGGATTGACAACATGGCATCTTTCTTGGCAATCAGCGGCTATCCTCCTAGTATGAATAAAGCAAGAAGAAGACACCTCAGGTTACAATCAATTCCTTATGTTTTAATTGATGGAATTCTTTTCAAAAGGAATATGGATGGTGTTTTGCTAAGGTGCATTGAAGGAGAACAAGTAGATAAAGTCTTGGCAGAATTCCATGATGGTTTCTCCCGCGAACATTTCACGGATAATACTACAATGAAAATCCTCAAAGCAAGATACTTTTGGCCCACATTGTTTACGAGATGCACATCAATGGGTCAAAAAATGCAAAGAATGTGCCTTCTTCACTAGTAAGAAAAAATTGGCAACCCTTCCCCTTCGACCTATTCGGGAGACGAACCATTTGCTCAGTGGGGACTTGACTTCATAGGCATGATTAATCCTCCTTCAAGTGCGGGCCACAAATGGGTCTTGACAGCAATAGATTATTTTACCATGTGGATGAGGCCATACCACTCAAGGAGGCTACTTGAATCAGTCATCCTTGACTTCTTGGAGAACATTGCAACAAGGTTTGGGATTCCTCAAACCATCATCTCTAATAATGCTAAGGCATTTTTAGGATCCAAGGTATCTGATTGGGCTCTTAGAAATGGAGTTTACTTGAAGACTTCCTCAAATTACTACTTGCAAGGTAATGGTTTGGCGGAATCAACTAATCGAACTCCGTCGAATCATGAAGAGAACCATGCAAATCAATCAAAGACAATGGCACACTAAAGTAAAGAATTCTCTTTGGGCTAATAGAATCACTCCAAAGAAAGCAATTGGCAATTCCCCATTTGTCCTTGTATATGGTAGAGAAGCTAGGCTCCCATTATCACTTGAATTACCTTCATTGGAGCTAGCTCAGCAGTTGGAATTTGAGGGTGCGGATCAAAGAGAAATCGAATGGCGGAGCTGGTAGAACTTGAAGAACCGAGACAATCCGCCATGGTTAAGATGGAAGAACACCAAAGATCAACCAAGTAGTGGTTTGACACGAAAGCTAAACCACGATCTTCAAGGCAAGTGATTTGGTCCTCAAGTGGGACGCAGATAGAGATAAGCCAAGGAGGCACTCTAAGTTTGATGCACTTTGGAGTGGGCCATATATTATCACCTTTGCAAAGAAGCCAACTCCTTTGAGTTGTCCAATCTTGATGGAGAGGTATTGCAAATCCCAGTCAATGGGATTTATCTTAAACACTCCCATTAAGTTGTCTTATTGCATCTTGTAAATACTTGTGTTTTTGCGTTATTGGAGGTCCCCTCCTTTTGTTGTGTGTTGATCATCATTCCTTGTGGTGATCTTTTTGTTTGTAATAAGTGTTTGTGCACTCTCTGCATGTTTCACTTGAAGCATGTATGATCTTCCCTTTTGTACATAAGTTTTGGAGCCCCTTGCAGTCATACGCGGGTCATATCGCACCCATTTCATAGTGGAAATCAGATAGTTGGAGCAATTCTTAGTTTTATTTTCTAGCTCCTCATATCATATTCAATTCAAAATGTTGAGTTCATGCAAATTTCGAGACAGTTTTCAAAGATGAGATCAGTTTTCTTCAGGTTAAGCTTAACTCCATGCCCAATGGATGCTTCAAGGCAATGGTCTTCATCATCTAAAGCTAGAGATGTCCCCTATAGTTCAATCAATTGTTGTCCAAAATTACACCCCATGTAATTTTGAACAACTCATCAAAAGGACTTAACCATTTTTGTGCTCTAGAAAATCTGCGGAGACTAGATCAGTCTACCACGGAATGCGGAATCTAGTGTTCCACGGGTTCTCCAAACCCGCAAAACAAAAGGATTGAGTAGTGCGGGGATTCAAAGGCGGGATTTCGTAAAATTAGTGTTGCGTTGCAACTTTTCAACATTTGTGGCACTAAGAAATTAAGTCCCTTATGCGTTGAAGTCGGAGTACCACGGAGTTTCATATCCGCGAGGAGTTAAGAAATCGGCCGAGTTCCAAAGCTACGAACACGAACCTAGTGTTCCGCGGGTTCACTAATTTGCATGATCCCGGGTTTTCTCAAACCCGTGGAACAAAGGAAATTGTTGTTGGATCAAAAGTTGTGGTCCGAAGAGTTAGACCCTCGAAGATGGTGTGAAATATTTCCACTCATCAAAGCAAGCGGGGAAAATTGCGAGGATCCGCGAAAGAGGAAAATTTAAAACACCGCGGTAAAAGCCACGGGTCATAGCAAAAGCCGCAGAGAGGTCTCATAGCCATGTCAAACTCTAAACCAGAGATCCAATCATCCCAACCACCAACATTTAATGAATTATGTGGCTGTTTTGTGTAGTCTGATGACATGCGATAGACTCAAGGGGTCGTGTTGTGGTTGTTGGCATTTATCTGGGGTGGCCATGCCATGTACTACAAGAAAACCCTATAAGAAATTATGGTGCCCATGCTCATTCAACACGTCTTCAGGGGACGGATTCTAGCTTGGCGGTCCTCTCTCCTCTTTCCTCCTCTTTCCTCCTCTTTCTTTATTCCACGAATTGTATAAATGCAAGTGCTTGCGCACTTTGTAAGGGTTCTTCTCCCTTAGCATATTTTTTAGATCTTCTCTGCAAAAATCGGAACTTCATACTATCGACCTCTGTAACTCGCGAATGGTGATTTCCTTGCCTTGGATCTGTATGTAAGCTATTGAAGATTGATTAATGCAAGTGTGGTTTAGCTCTTTCCTTCGAATACATTGTGTTTGATGTGAATATTTCACCCTCTCGCATATTTCATGTTCTTCTATTTGTTTGCATCTCGAACCTCGTGCATTTTCATAATCTCGGCCTCAAGGCCTTACATCTTTGTCATTTGGATTTGGGAAAATTCCACCTTTTGGTGTTATCACCGCCCTGTTAGCTTAAGATTTATCTTCCTTGCATCTCTCTCTCCCTAGTCCCTTGGAATTGTTAGAGTAGGATTTAGTTGTAGGAGTAGTTTAGCATTAGAAGTAGGTTGTGTTGTGTGGGTTTTCCCAATCTACGTAACAAGGAAGCTGGCCTTCTCCGGAGGTTTGTCTCAAGCCGCAAGTCCCACACTTGGAGACAGTCCCATGTTGCCTCAAAATCCTAGATCTTCATGATTCAGGCAAGGTGCAATTTTGAGCTCCAACAAGTACATCAAGTTCCAAGTGGACAAATAATCGATGAAAAGGGGTATGGTTGGACCCTTTTGGTGCATGTTACCATATTTTTCATACAAGAATGAACAAAGGTATTTTTAAGAAGTTGGATATTTTTGGCGAAAAGTCTATTTTTAGCATTTTGTTAATTTTAGCATTCGCTAAAAATAAAGTGTGCTAAATGGAAAATTGGGTGATTTGGTGAAAATTGTTGTTTATAGCATTCGCTAAAAATAGCGAGTGACAGAAGATAGCAGCTACATGCATAGGGAATTGGCGCTAAAACAAGAGGGAAAAGAGCTGCTAAAAATAGCGAAAGGACAGTTGGTTTTGGCGCTAGAAATAAGTGGAAAAGAGCATGGATTTCATGCTAAAATTAGCAAAACAGCTGGGTCTATTTTTAAATCATAAAAGCAGCAGTTAGCAGTGGATGTTATGCTAAAAATAAGAGATAAAGCATGCCTAAACTTCCACGCAGCCTTAGCCAAAAAGGAAAAGCATAAAAGACAAAAGCCAAAAGGTAAAAGCAAAAGCAGTCCACACAGCAGTCAAAGGGGGCAGTTTTTGCTATTCACCCGCATGTCTTAAATCCACGCAACACTCAAGGGGTCCAATTAGCTGTTTTTAGATACCTTTTCATGCTCAGATTTCTACGCAGCAGCAGGCAGCATTGTGCTCGTTTTAATCAACTTTTGCATGTCTCCAACCACTCTACATGCACAGATTTCCATGCAGGTCAGGGGCAGAGTTAGTTGTTAATTCAATACTTTTTGCATACTATTTTCAACGCAGCAGGGGTAAAATTGTCTTTTACTTATCAGTTGAAAGCACTTGCATGCTTCCATGGGGTGTAAGCGGCGAATAAAATATTATATTTTACTTGGCATTTAAGCAAGGTCTGAAAATAGATGGCAGCAGGCCTTAAAATCTGATTTTGGTGAAGAAATCAGACATACACACTATTCCAGTTGTTCTACTATTGTAGTCCTAGCTTGTACTTGCATCTCTGAATAAAAACTCCATTTTTGCCTTCTCATATCACTGGTTTTTTGAGTATTCATCGTGTTTATCAGGGTATTGTATTGCTTCGTTGTGAAATTTCTTCCATTTATTGTTGTCCCTTACCTAAATCTTTGAATTAATTTTGCAGATTAGCCTATAGTTGTGCATGTGTGTGGATCTCTATATTTTCAGTACGTAGTAATACATGTGTGTGTCAAATCATTGGTGTAGCACCTCAATTTTATATTTCCCGCATTCCTTCTCCCTTTTCCTTGTCAAATTTGATAGTTTTAGGTGATTCACAAGGGAACCAGCCCTCTCTGGAGGTTCACCTCAGTCATAGGTTACCCACAACCTTGAGGTGTTCCAATTTTGTCAACGGAAGAGCGAGTACACACACCAATCTCTATCAGGGTGCACTTTTGGGTGACAACAGTTTCCGGCACGCCCGGTGGGACAAATTATTCAAAGAATTGATGTTGTTTCAGCATCTGAGGACTCCAAAAGTTTCTACAGACATACTAGTTGTAGACTAGTAAAAGTTAATGCCAAAGGTGACCACTCGATCAAAAGCTAAAGGTATACCATTTGAATTTATTCAGTTACCTTTATATTCTTATAGAAGAAGCAGATTTCATAGATCTTCTCCATATTTTTCCAGATCTGATAAGCCAAATCAATTGCCTAAAACCCCAAAGTTTCCCGTCCTAAACTTCCTAATGGTTGTTCCTAGAAATGAAGCTTTTGTGACTTTTAATGATGGCAGTCCCTTGAATCTTACTGTGTATAATGATATTCCTGCTTCTGCATTGAAGAGTTTACCATTCTTTACCGGTTTAACTCAAACCACTCTCGTAGAGCACATCAAAGACATTGCAAATCTTTGTTGTCTATAATATTACTCGGAGAATGTAGCCATGAGACTTCTTGCAACTTCCTTCAAAGACAAAGCCTTGCAGTGGTACCGAAATCTGCCTATCAATTCTCTTCGTAATTGGGATGACTTAGGAAAAGCCTTTTGTAACCAATTTGAGGATAAATCTGACCATCTTTCCTTAATTGAGCAATTGAGCACAATTAAAAGAGCCCCTCAAGAGTTTATGGTTGATTTTAATCTGAGATTCCAAAGAACCTGGGAAAGAATTCCTCATACCATCAAGCCTTCAGCAGAGCATGCTTTCTTATATTATTTGAGGTCTTTGAATAGTGATGTCGTTGTCCTAGTTCAATCCATGGGGTAATTCAATTCCTGACGCTTTTGATCTAGCTATTAGAGCTGAAAATAACCTCATACAAGCTGGCAAGATAGCACCTAGACCTCCCATGCCTATCTTTCCAAATATTCAGCCACCAGTTTCAGCTACACCCTCAATTCCAATAGTGGCTATCCCAACAATTGTTAATCCAAATCAGCCTTCAGAGTTGAGTGAGATAAAAGGAATCTTGCAAGCTTTTGGAAATAAGTTTGTGTCTATTGAGAGACAGCTTGCACAACCTTACAGACCATATCAGGCTCCTTTTCAGTCTTCTAGACCTTCATATCCAGCATATCCTACAAGCAGACCTCCAGCCATTAAAGCTGATCCTAATGCTCCTTCTACATCTATGGCTCTAGTTCCAGTTCGATTTAATTTAATTCAGAACCATTTTGGTGTGCTCCATGCAATCAGTCTCATGATCCCTTTTCTTGTGCTAATGGAATGTTAAATCAAGCTTTGGTTGCACAAGGGATGATTCCACAGCTTACAACAATTGAGGCTCCTCCTCAAGAGGGTTCCACAGAAGCACCAAAGCCACCAGAGGCAAATCTGGTAAATTGGCAACAAGAGGATCAGCATACAAGGGTGTACAAAAGAAGAGCAGTGAAAGAGCCCAAAGAGGTAAATAGTTTGCATGGTTCATCTCCTTCATTTTCTGATAATGCTAACAAGGTTGTTGCTGCCCTAATGTGGAAAAAGGACATAAAAATCAGATTTAGAAGGGCAGCTTGGAAGCACAAAAGAGTCGAGAGAAAGAGGTTGAAAGTGTGCAAAAGGTCAAGCAAAAGGGGGCAACTCTTCCCTCAATATCATAGATCAGATGAAGAAGGCTCACGTGAACATATCCATGTGGGATACATTGACCATTCCGGGTCAAAAGAGCATGTTACAAGATGAGTTGGCTAAGCTATCACTTTCAGAGGGTCATTCAGATAAATCTAATGCAGTACTTGCCAATTCAGATCAGCCCTCTAAGGCTGATTTTCAGGTTAAAAGAGTGGGTAAGCCTCCTCCTTTTTACCTTTCTTTGATCATTGGTGATTATTTGGTTCATAATTGCATGGTTGACAGTGGTGCTAGCAATACAGTTATGCCAAAGCAGGTTGCAGATAAGCTGGACTCACATATGAGCCACATAACCAAGGGGTTTTGCAGTTGGATGGTACAACTACTAAAACAGTTGGTATTATCAGAGATCAGAAGTTGAGCTTGCATGCATGTCCAAGTCTTCCAATCCTTCAGGATATTGTGGTTGTAGATCTACCTCCATATTTTGCTTTGTGTTTATCTAGAGATTTTACTGCTAAGATCGAAGGTTATCTATCATGAAATTGGTCTTATTTGTTTTTCAGAACAAGGTATGACACGAAGGTAACAATCAATTCTGAGCCTCTTGCTAAGTTTCATATTGAGCCTTTTGTTCCTAATGCATGCAATGTGAATTGTATTGTTTTTGACCAAGGAGATCATCCAGATGATCATGATTCAGATACCCACTCTGAGAGCATACCAGATCTACAATTGGATGAGTGGGGAACTGATCATCATGGCTTTGATCCTTATAAGCATGCAGAAGAAACATACATCAGAGATGTTGGTTTAGGAGTTTATTGCATGCATCAAGAGGATGCTTTTTACCATTGTTGGTCAAAAATGATGAGATTGATGCAAGGTTATGGAGTTTGTACTTTGATGGCTCTAGAAGCAAGAATGGATTAGGTGGAGGTAATGTTTTGATATCACCAGAAGGTCAAAAGTATTTTTCTTCTATTCATTTTCAGTTTAGTTGTTCATGCAATGCAGCTGAGTATGAGGCACTAATCCATGGTTTACAGTGGGCTAGGAAGAAGGGAATTAAGTACCTACAGGTATTTGGTGACAATGAGTTGGTTATAAATCAGGTGAGAAATCTAAACATTGCAAAGAATCCTTCAATGAAGTCATATAAGCATAGAGTATGGGATTTTGTAGAAGATTTTGATGCATTCAATATTCAGTCAATTCCTAGATCAGAGAATAAACAAGCTGATAGATTGGCAGCTGTAGGGGCTGATTTTGACATTCCTAATGAGATGAAAAGAAAGAATAATCAGCAGCATATTAAGGTGGTAGTAAGACCTTCAATTCCTGATAATGATACTAATTGGCAAGTGTTTGAGAATGATGAACAGATTGTACGTTTTATTCAGGAAGAGGCTGAATTTTCTTCAAAAAATCAGTCTAAATTGCAGCAGCAGTATGGTGAACAGATCTTGCAATTAAAGACAAACAGGCTGCCCCAAGGATTGGTAACCCTTGAGAGTATTTTTAACAGTGATGATCAGCTAAAAGGAGACAAAATCAGGATGTCTACCAAGCAAGAAAACTATGGAGACATAGAAATCAGCGAAGGAAAGTTTTTAAAGCATGGTAAGTTGTGTAATTTGAAAGAGAAACAAGCTTTTGTTCAATTATGCAATGAATTCATTGATGTTTTTGCTTGGAAGTATGAAGATCTGAAAGGGTTTGATCCAAAATTAGCTCAACATACCATTGAGCTAGAGCCTAACTCCAAACCAGTAAGGCAAAAGCAAAGACCTGTTAATCCAAAGATTGAAATTTTGATGAGGAATGAACTAACAAAGCTTATTGATTCTTGTATCATTTTTCCTATTAAGCATTCCTCATGGGTTGCAAATCTTGTACCCGTAAGGAAGAAGAATGGAGAAATAAGGTTGTGTGTTGATTTCAGGGATCTTAACAGGGCTTCACTAAAGGATCATTATCCTTTACCATCAATGGATCAAATTCTAAGAATTGTATCAGGTGCAGAAAGGTTCTCTCTTCTAGATGGCTACAGTGGTTACAACCAGATATTGGTGAAAGAAGAGGATAGATACAAGACAGCCTTCACTACTAAGTGGGGAACATATGCTTACAAAAGGATGTCTTTTGGGTTATCTAATGCCGGAGCCACTTTTCAAAGAGCCATGGACATGGCTTTCCAAGGTTTGATCAATGTCAACGTTTTGATTTATCTAGATGACATTACTGTATTTTCTAAGTGTGTTAATGATCATTTGAGCCATCTGAGGCAAGTTTTTGAAAGGTGCAGACAGTATGGGGTTTCACTAAACCCAAAGAAGTGTATCTTTTCAGTGCATGAAGGCAAACTTTTGGGCCACATGGTCTCAAAAGAAGGTTTGGCCATAGATCCGGAAAGAGTAAGCTCAATTCTAGCTTTGTCCTTGCCTCAACACAAGAAAGCACTTCAAAGCTTTCTGGGTAAAATCAATTTTGTAAGAAGATTTATTGTTGATTTTGCTAATATGTCTAAGCCTCTAACTGCTATGTTGAAGAAGAATATGAGTTTCAGATGGACAAGAAGGAAAAATCAGTTTTGAGGCCATTAAAGAAGCTATTGCTCAAGCTCCAACACTTGCAAATCCAGATTTCTCAAAGGATTTCATATTGTATGCATTTGTAGGAGTTGAAACTATTTCAGCTATCTTAATTCAATTAAATCATGATGATTTGGAACAACCTATTGCTTTCTTTAGCAAAGGATTACATGACTATGAGGTGAAGTATACTTTCGTGGAAAAGCAAGTTCTTTCTGTTATTAGAGGGTTAAAAATTCAGATATATGCTCTCTAATAATAGAATTCATGTTATGGTTACTCACCCAAGTGTGAAAGAATTTTTGTTGAGCAAGGATCTGAACGAAAAGAGGGCTGGTTGGATCACCAAAGTCATGGAATATGACGTAGACTTCAAAGTGACAAAGTTGATACGTGGAAAAGGGTTATGTGAGCACCTAGTTTCAGATTTGGAGGAAAAGAAAGTTGTTGGTTTTGCACTTATAAATCAGCCACATGCAGCTGAAATACCATCTTCTGTGAGTTGGACTCATGACATGATTCAGTACTTGCATGCGGGTATTATTCCCCAAGGTTTGGATAAGACTAAAAGGAGGTATTTTCGGTTACAAGCTATTCCTTATGCACTCATTGATGGTATTTTATTTAAGAGGGATATTAATGGTGTTCTTCTGAGATGTGTAGAGCCTACACAAGTTGACAGATTGTTGCAAGAATTTCATGAAGGTTTATCAGGTGGTCACTTTTCTCCAAGGACTACTGCTCTCAAAATCATGAAAGCAAGTTATTATTGGCCAAGTATTTTCAAAGATTGTTATGCATGGGTCAAAAGATGTCAGAAGTGTGCTTTCTTCATGGGTAAGGAAAAGCTTGCAGCCCTTCCTCTTCATCCTATTTCAGTAGATCAGCCTTTTATGCAGTGGGGTTTGGACTTCATTGGTATGATCAATCCACCATCCAGTTTGGGACACAAGTGGATTCTTACAACTACTGATTATTTTACAAGATGGACAGAAGCAATTGTGTTGAAAGAAGCAAATGAGACTAGTGTGCTTGACTTCTATGAAGGTATTGTTACTAGATTTGGAGTTCCTGCTACTATTATTTCAGATAATGCTCTTGCTTTTGTTGGTGCTAAAATTACAAAGTGGGTTGTCCGAATGGTGTTTATTTGAGTACTTCATCAAATTATTACCCACAAGGTAATGGGCTTGCAGAATCTACAAACAAGAATTTGTTGAAGATTATCATAAGGCTTTTGGATGAGAATCAAAGGTCATGGCACACTAAACTCAAATCAGCTTTATGGGTTGACTTACTCCAAAAAGGTCTATTGGTAACTCTCCATACATGTTGGTTTATGGTAAGGAAGCAAGACTTCCAATTTCTCTTGAGTTACCTGCTTTAGATCTTATTCATCAGATGGAATTCATGGAATCAGGACCTATGGAGGTAAGATATGCAGAGCTTATGCAGTTGGAAGAATCAAGGCATGAAGCCATGCTCACCATGGAAGCTCATCAAGCACAGGTAAAGAGGACTTTTGACAAGAAAGCAGTTGCAAGGGTATTTCAAGAAGGTGATCTTGTTCTTAAGTGGGATGCAAACAAAGCAAAACCGGGAAATCACACCAAATTTGATGCTATTTGGAGTGGTCCTTATGTTATTTCAGTGTGTAAGCCTCACAATGCTTTTCAGTTATCACATTTGGATGGAGAAGAACTACCAATCCCAGTTAATGGGATTTTCCTCAAAGCTTGCTTTTGAGGATTTAACATCATTAGAGTAGGATTTCAATTCAATAAGTGTTTGCATGCACATTGTTTTCCAGTTTTCTTAGTTTTTTTGTTCGAGAGGATGCAAGTTATTAACAAGGTATATGACTCCATAGCCTAATGGATGCAGAAGGCTACTAATCTCTTGTTTAGCAGAGCAAACAATCCCGTGATGTCGCTAGAATGTTACCATATTTTTCATGCAAGAATGAACAAGGGTATTTTTAAGAAGTTGGCTATTTTTGGCGAAAAGTCTATTTTTAGCGTTTTGCTATTTTTAGCATTCGCTAAAAATAAAGTGTGCTAAATGGAAAATTGGGTGAGTGGTGAAAATTGCTATTTTTAGCGTTCGCTAAAAATAGCGAGTGGCCAAAGATAGAAGCTGCATGCATAGGGAATTGGCGCCAAAACAAGAGGGAAAAGAGTTGCTAAAAATAGCGAAAGGACAGTTGGTTTTGGTGCTAGAAATAGGTGGAAAAGAGCATGAGTTTCATGCTAAAATTAACAAAACAGCTGGGTCTATTTTTAATCATAAAAGCAGCCTTAGCTAAAAAGGAAAAGCATAAAAGACAAAAGCCAAAAAGGTAAAAGCAAAAGCAGTCCACGCAGCAGTCAAAGGGGGCAGTTTTTGCTATTTTTAACTACACTTGCATGTCTTAAATCCACGCAGCACTCAAGGGGTACAATTAGCTGTTTTTAGATACCTTTTCATGCTAAAAGCATGCTCAGATTTCCACGCAGAAGGGGGCAGAGTTGTGCTTGTTTTAATCAACTTTTGCATGCCTCCAACCACTCTACTTGCACAGATTTCCATGCAGGTCAGGGGCAGAGTTAGCTGTTAATTCAACACTTTTTGTATGCTATTTTCAACGCAGCATGGGGTATTTTCAACACAGCAGGGGTAAAACTGTCTTTTACTTATCAGTTGAAAGCATTTGCATGCTTCCAAGGGGTGTAAGGGGTGAATAAAATATTATATTTTACTTGGCATGCAAGCAAGGTCTGAAAACAAATGGCAGCAGGCCTTAAAGTCTGATTTTGGTGAAGAAATCAGACATACACACTATTCTAGTTGTTCTACTATTGTAGTCCTAGTTTGTACTTGCATCTCTAAATAAAAACTCCATTTTTGCCTTCTCATATCGTTGACCTCAATTTTATATTTCCCGCATTCCTTCTCCCTTTTCCTAGTCAAAATTGTTAGTTTTAGGTGATTCACAAGAGAACCAACCCTTTCTCGGAGGTTCACCTCGGTAATAGGTTACCCACAACCTTGAGGTGTTCCAATTTTGTCAACAAGAGAGAGTACACACACCATTCTCTATCGGGGTGCACTTTTGGGTGACAATAAAGTGCCCTTTATGCAGAAATGCAGAAGAGACCCTAACTCATCTCTTCTTTCAATGCCCCTTCACTTTGGCCCTATGGTGTACACTAGTTGATTGTCTTTCGGTAACGTGGCAATCCCCTATGAATATAGTGGACACTATTAGAGGGTGGAAACATTCAGTTAGGGATACTCAAGACTTCACCAAAGGAATTTGGCTGGTTGTTTCTCTTTTCTTTGTGGAATGTTTGGAAGGAAAGAAACAAACGCATCTTCAAGTTAGAAAGCGAGACAAGTGGTATATTATGGACTTGACTAGAAGTAATATTGCAGAAACTATCATGCACAATCTGAAACTACCTTCCCCATTGCCTGAGAGGTGGAAAGGTCTCTTACAAAAACTAAATCTGGGCAACATGCAATTGCAGATAAAGCAAGCTACCAAACAAAGGGTACCTTCTGCTCTTCGAATATGGAAGCCTCCTCCATTCGGATTTGTCAAATTAAACATTGATGGGGCAGCTAGAGGTAATCCGGGTCCAGCTAGTATGGGAGGGATAGCTCATGACTCCTTGGGAACTCCTCTCTTCTTCTTTGCATATCAATTGGGACACTACACTAACAATGTGGCTGAAATTATGGTTGTCCAGCGTGCTCTCCTGGAGGCAACTAAACTGGGATGTCCTAGTATCATAGTAGAATCGGACTCCAAGGTTATTATTAACCTTCTACAAGCCCCTGAGCAACATCCGTCTAATAATTGGCTTATTGCCAAAATTCAGGATCAGATAAAACTCATTGCCAGCCAAGTTCCCAAACAATCATATACTCTCATGTCCCTAGGGAGCAAAACAAGATAGTTGATGGCTTGGCCAATTGGGCTTTAGATCATTCTAATCTGATAAACTTTGGTCCTATACCCCGACTGGCCCAGGAGAAATAGAAACAGATAGAGCAGATCCTCTCTTTGAAATCACATGATGGATAAATCACAGATATGCTATCTCTTCTCTTTTATTTGTACTTGGAAATCAAAAGATATCTCATCCAGTATGAGTATAATTGCTTGGCATTGTAATTTGTACTTTATAATTTTATTAATATAAATATGGTGGTTTTTGTTTAAAAAAAAGTTCCTAGCGGACAATAGGTGGTATTGGCCTTATATCTACAACCGAGTAGTTCATTTGGTATGATAGATGTGCGAGAAAAAAGGGGGTCTCCTATTACTTGGTCAATGTTCACAGATGTACTCCATATACACTATAGTAACGTGGTTACAAAAAACTACTTTAGCCAGATTGCAAAAATGCGAAAAATGGGGATAGTCAAGGATTATATTCAGCAGTTCTAAAATATATCCTTACATGTGGATACATCTTAAAGGATCATCTAAATGATCTTTTCTTGGGTGGCCTCAAGGATAGCATCCAACTTGATGTTCGCCTGCTTAATCCAAGTTCGATATCAAAATCCATGATAGTTTCTCGTCGGGTAGAGGAAAGAGATTTGGTCAAACAAAGGGCTCTCACTACTCATAAGGAGCATATGATTCCAACACAATCATTTCCCCAACCTACCCAATTGACTCCTCAACAAATTGAAGAGAAGTGAGCAAAAGGTCTATGTTACAGTTGTGATAGCAAATGGAGCAAGGGACATAAATGTGTTGAGAAGAAATTGTTCTACATTGAAGGGCCCAATGAGGAAGAAGACAAGGATGAAGCAGCCAGTGAAGAGGAAGAGATGTTGGAGATTGAGGCTGAAGAATCTCAACCATCTCTTGCCATGCAATTTCAGGCATTAGCACCCCACAAACCCTTAAGGTCGTCGACTTCATGAAGAAACAAAGGGTGATAGTATTGATTGACTCTAGCAGTACTCATAATTTCATCAATCATAAGTTGGTGTTGCGCCTGGATTGCTTAATTTATCCGGCCCCATAGTTCTAAGTCATGGTTGTAGATGGAGGTAAAGTTAGTTGTTCAAGAAAATGCCATAAGATTAAGCTATCCATGGGAGATTACCTACTAGATGGCCCCATGTATGCCATTTCAATGGGAGGTGTAGACATTGTGTTAGGGGTCCAATGGCTTACTACCTTGGGAACTGTTGAGATGAACTTCCAAGATTTGTTCATGCGGTTCCATTCTGAAGGGAGGACTTTTGAGTTAGCATAGGATGAAGGCAAAAGCTCCACAATTGGTGAGTTCTCATCAAATGCAGAAGATGCTTAAGAAGGGTGCAAATGGGTTTGTGGCACAACTATTTTCACTAGAAGCTCAACCATCAAAAGGTCTTATACCATCAAATCTACAAGCAATTATTAATGAGCACTCAGTTGTTTTTGGGGATATGCCGAAAGGGTTACCTCCCAAAAGAGATCATGATCATGTTATTCACTAGTACCAAGAAGCCACCCACCCAATACAACCTTATTGATACTCTTATCGACAAAAAAGTGAGATTTAAAAGATGGTACATGAGATGCTGGAAGCAGGTATTATTCACCATAGTTAGAGTGTTTACTCTTCTCTAGTGGTGATGGTATGAAATAAGGATGAAGGTCGCGCATGTGTCCAGACTACACAGAGCTCAAAATATACATGGTAAAAGATAAGTTTCATATTACTTGTCATTGAGGATTTGCTAAATGAGTAACATGGTATTGTTTATTTTACAAAATTAGATCTTTGATCAGAATATCATTAAATCGAATTTGTGATCGGGATATTCATAAACGAACATTTAGGAAACACGAGGACCACTATGAATTTCTAGTAATGTCTTTTGGCCTTACAAATGCACCCTCTACATTCCAAAGTTTGATGAATTCAATCTTTCGGCCATTTTTGCGAAAGTTTGTCCTAATATTCTTTGATGATATCTTAATCTACAGCAAGACATGGGAGGAACACCTACATCACGTCAATAAGGTTCTAGACACTCTTGAACAACACCTTTATGCCAAGCCCTCTAAGTGTGCTTTGGAGTCATGGAGGTAGAATACTTGGGTCATATCGTTTCTCATGAAGGTGTAAAAGTGGATCCTCACAAGATCTAGGCCATGGTGGATTGGAAGATACCTAAAACCCTCAAAAACCTTAGGGGCTTCTTAGGGCTTATAGGTTACTATCGCAAATTTGTGAAGAATTATGGTAGAATTGCAGCACCACTCACAACTTTATTGAAGAAAGACTCCTTGGAATGAGGAAACAACCTAGGCATTTAACTCAATGATGAAGGCCGCATGTTCAACTCCGATTACAAGCTAACCCATATTTCTCCAAAACCTTCATTGTCGAATGTGATGCTTCAAGGTGTGGCATAGGTGCAGTACTCATGCAAAAGGGCCGCCCCATCGCATTTGAGAGTTATCAATCCAAAGGTAATAACCTATCAAAACCAACTTATGCGATGCAAATGATAACTATTCTTCATGCAATCAAATAATGGAGACCATATCTCGTGGATTGTCATTTTAAGGTAAAGACAAATCATGACAGTTTGAAATACTTCTTAGAGCAACAACTATCATCTAAAATCATAGTTACTGTGTTCGGCCGGATTTGTATGAAATCCGGTTCAAACCGTATTTTTTGAAGCAACCGAAAAAATCCGGTCCGGTTCGGTCTTATTTTTGCAGGAAAAAAAAAAATTTCCTTTGTTGGCAAATTTTTTTTTTTGGCGAAAAACCGGAAGTATGGAAAAAAATTTGCCATTTTGGAAAGGGTCCGGAAGATGTAGCAAAGAAAAACTTGCATGTGCCATAACTTTCATTCTGTGGCTCCGTTTTAGGTGTCGTCTTCTCTAAAAGTATATATTTTCTCGAGCTCTACGCATTGATGGCAATATTTTTCTTATTTTCATAAAATCCATTTTTGTACCTTTTTGGACCAAGCAACTTCTTATGCATCTTTTGAAAGAATCATTATGATGATGATGATTATGGTAGATGGATGCTTTTTGTATGATTTGTCTATATATAATGATATAAGTATACAATAATATAAATTTATAATAATACACGTATATATATTCCGAACCGGATTTTTCCGTATTTTTTCGGATTTTTTCGAGAACTCCGAATTTTCAGATTTTTTGCCCTTCCGAATTTAATCGGATTTCCGAACTGTAACTATGTCTAAAATACAATAGAAATGGATCACAAAGATGTCAAGTTATGACTTTGATATCAATTACAAGAAAGGAAAGGAAAATGTGGTAGTTGATGCACTATCTAGGAGAGATGAGTTCACTAAACCATTGTTATATGCCATGTTTATATTCCAGGGAAGATTGGGTCGATCAGCAAAGTGGTACAAGGATTGGTTGTACTTATGCAAGAATTTTATCCTTAGAATTCGTGTTCTCTCGTAGCTCCATGCTTCACCAAAGTGAGTGGCTATTCTAGGTTCCAAAAACTAAACATGATTTCTTCTAGGAAGGGTTAAAAGGGGATGTCCATAAATTTGTGGCAAAATGTTTGGTGTGTTAGTGTAACAAGGGAGAAACTATTAAGATGCCAAGTCTTCTACAACCTCTATCTATTCCTAATGAGCGGTGGGTAGAGATTTATATGGATTTCATCATAGGATTGCCAAAATTTGAGGGGAAAAGTGTAATTATGGTGGTTGTGGATAGACTCACCAAATATGCTCATTTTTGTGCCTTGTCACATCCCTTTACAGTGAGTATAGTCGCCATATCTTTTATGGATACAGTTCGAAGCTACATGATACACCCAAGATTATAGTCAATGATCGTGACCCTATATTTACTAGCAATTTTGGACTGATTTATTCTCATGTTTGGGTACTCAACTAGCTCGTAGTTCATCATATCACCCCAATCTAATGGACAGATTGAGGTAGTAAACAAATGTTTGGAGGGGTATCTTTGATGCTTTGCTTCAGATAAGCAAGAGAGATGGGTTCAATGGCTACCACTTGCAAAATGGTGGTATAACACTTCATTTCATACCTCATCCAAAATGTCTCCATTCTTGGCATTGTATGGTTACCATCCACCATCCCTCACCTCCAACTTGAGGGTCCAACCTAAAGTGAGAGCAGTTGAAGAGCACATTCAGCACCAATAAGAGGTACTCTCTAGCCTGGCAAAAACCACATGAAGCAACAAGTTGATCAACACCGAAGTGAGCAAAGCTTTGAAGTTGGAGACTTTGTTTTTGTGCAATTGCAGCCATATAAGCAATTATCTTTGAAACAACCAAAGAAGGATAACAAGCTTTCACCTAAATACTATGGCCCTTATCAAGTGTTGCAAAAATTGGTAGTATGGCATATAAATTGGAGCTTCCTCAGTCAACTAAAATACATCTAGTTTTTCATGTTTCTTGCTTGAAGAAGGTCATTGGACAAAAGTGTATTCCCACGCCGCTATTACCCAAGCTTGATGAGGAGGGGCAGACCACTGAAGGAATTCTGCAAACACGCACTAAGAAGTTAGGACAAAGGTCAATACCAAGTATCTGATCAAGTGGAAGAATTTGGACATTGAAGATGCAACATGGGAAGATGAAGCATTCCAGCAGCAACATCCAAAGATTAACATTAGGGACAAGGTCATATATCGGGATATGCACGGCCGACTTGTGGCTGACATAATATCTTATGTCATATCACATTTATTTATGCTTTCATATGCTTAGTAGGTCAGCCTTGGTGCTTTGCATAGCATAGTAGGGTATATATAGAGTTAGTAACTAGTAGATGATCATCATATTGAGCACTTGAGTCTTATTGTATGGTTTGGAGGTTGCCCCTCGAAGTGACTAAGTCATTCTAATTGCATACATGATCATTTCTCTATATTTTGGTGTTCTATTATTGTTGATATTCAGATCTATCTAAGTAATTTCATTACAGGATGGTTCTATAGAAGCTTAGCAAAAGTCTGCAAGCTTAGGATAGGTCTAGGATTGGAATTCTTAGTAGAATTCTTGTTGTGTCTCATTATAGACCATGATTAGAGTGAATTGGCGATGTGCCTGAAGTTGTGATCTCTTTCCTTACATGAATGGAAGAATTGTCATTCTTCTTGTCTAAGAGTTGTGCCCGAGATCTTGCCGCGTGAGATATACTCGAAAAGGACTGTGTGGTGTAAGGCATCCCTTCATTTCGAACCCTATCATCAATTTGGTATCAAAGCTTAGGATTTGGAAATCCTGCTAGTGAGAGCTTAGATTTGAGAGTCTTGTTGAAGATGTTATTCAAATTGTAGCATTTGGGAGTCCTGCTAAGAATATTGGTGTAAACATCAATCTAGGTTATGTGAGTGACCTTAGGATTTATTTCTTTCCATACTAGGGGTATGGGTAGAAGGTAGTTACAAACATCTAAGACATTGTGTTCTTGAGTAGAGGATGTGAGGTCACATAATCTTGCTGCGAAGAGATTGTGAAGAACATATGGAACACAAAGTGAATATAGAGCCGAGACTAGCAAACTTGACCGATGTGATAAGAGGAATGCAAGCCCATTTGGAGGCCATGGAGACTGCGCAACGTAGAGTTGTTGTGGATGAAGATGAGCGTGATGATGAACATGGAGCAAGAGCACTTACAGGTCAAGAAGCTACAACAGATCATGTAGATGAACAAAGAACCGGTTTTTGTGAGCAATTATGAGGATTGGAAGTAAACCTCACATCAAATTTTTGTGCTACTCTCAGGAATTTGGATTTAGAAGATATGATAGATTGGATGGCAGAAATGGAGTATTTTGAGTACACAGGGGTGGAAGATAACAAGGTTATTTTTGTGAGTGCTAAGTTGAAAGGACATGCATCCTTTATGGTGGGATCATGGGAAAAACGAGAGAGTTCAAAAAGATAAAGACAAATTTATGCTTGTGGATTACAGTCAAATTTATTCAAGCAGTTGCAGAATTTGCGTCAAAAGGAACTCAGGTGCTAAGAAGTACAATGAGGAGTTCTATCGGTTCAACATCAAAGTTGGACATGTGGAGGATGATAGCGAACAAATCTCGAGGTATGTCAACGGATTGCGCATTTCTATTCAAGATGAAATTAGTATGATTAGGTTGAGATCTATAGCAAAAGCCTATCAATTTGCATTGAAGGGGAAGGAGAAGTTGTCCCACGACAATAGAACAACCCGCGGGGTAAAGGAAAATTTCCGCACAAAGGTGGAAGTTTGTGTAGTGATGCACAAGGAGAAAAAGCACCTCACATGAGCAGAGTCGGGCGCGAAGAGGTGGAACTAGCTCAATGTCCTCAAGTAGAGGACGCAGACCGATGCGGAAGAGGATTCAATGGAACCTATTTCCGTTGAGGAGAGACTAGACATCACACATTTGAGTGTCCACAAGCTAAGCAAAGCAATGGCAAACTAAGGAATAAAGCAAGCAATCATGTTGCTTAGCATGCAGAGGCGAAAGCCATGTGTCGCCAGTAGTGCGAAGAACCCAAACGAGGTGAAGCATTAATGATGAAGAGGGTGTTATCAAGAGGGCGAAAGATGAAAACATGCCCATGCATAGGAAGAATCTATTTAGAACCATTTGCAAGTCCGGAGGTAAGTGTTGTAAAGTTATTGTTGATCGTTATAGCATTGATAATCTTGTTGCCTCTCGATTCAAAAAATCGCCAAAATTGCCGATAAATCGCGATAAATCGCGTTCACCTGCAAAATGATTAAACTTACTAAAAATCGCGATTTTCAAATCGATAAATCGCGTCAAAAACCCTCGAAAATCGTTGAAAATCGCGGCTAAAATCGCGAAAATCGGGAAAAACGCTGCTAGGTATAAGACGAAAATAAAGTAAATCGATTTGTTTTTATGTTGTTTTCTTTTCCACGGCTCTGCTACAATCGACGCTGTGAGGGCACGCAAATACAACGCGTATTTTTACCAGCCTTCGTGTGCATTTCTTACCGCCGTCAAATGCGCTGTTTTACCGTTCGTGTGCTCGCTTTTACCAGATTCGTGCTCATTTTTACCTGTTCGTGCGCGTTTTATACCTGTTCGTCTGCGTTTTTTACCTGTTCGTGGCGATTTAGTTCGTGGGGATTTCATTTTCTTGCTCGTTTCAGTTCGTGGCAGCCTGCAGGTATGTGTATATTTAATATTTATTATTAATGTATGTGTTACACTATATAATATATATTATAAATATTAAATAGTAAATATTGTAAGTGTAAAACTGTAAGTGTATACTGTACAGTGTACACTGGTGACTGTATACATATTACAGTGTATAGTGTATACAACTGTATATTAATATTAATAAATACTATAAGTATTAATATTAATATTATGTATTATACTCTAAGTTCTAACTATCAAGTATAAATACTGTATATTCTGTATATTAAATTATTAATAATAGTATATTCAAGAATCAATATTGTATAACGATTTTAAAAATATTATCTATGAAATTATCATGATTCATAATTTACTGATGTCTTCATTTTCAATATCGTTTTTTCGTAATTTTTTCTTCATGCAATAGCAATTTTATTCTTAATTTCGTCATGGTCATACAATTTAATTTCTCCAAGGCCTGTAAATCTAAGACAATTGTTTTTTGTTTTGTTTTGTAGAATGGCATCGGGATCCGGTTCCCGTTCAGCTGCTCGTAGTAAGCCTAAATCAAATGACCCTCTCGAAGCATCAGAACCAAAAGCAGAGGGCACTTGTGTTATATGCAATTATCAGGCATGAAGATGAGTGGAGGTGTTTATCGCCTTAAGTTCCACATCGCACGGATACTGTGGAATGAAGTGACAAAGCAGTGCAATCAAGCACCCCCGAGGCTCAACGAGAGTTGTCTCGCGTACTCGCAACTTATGCAGAGAAAAAAGAAGAAAAGAAGAGGAAAGTTGATGCACTTGCAGCCCTAGCAAATAGAAGGGAAGCGAGGGAAGGTTTTGACGTTGAGGCATCTTCTAATGCCGCAACTCCACGAAGTCAAACACTGGGACGGGGTTCATCCACATCCACTAATAGTAGTTCAACGAATGTTTTTGTTCCTCGAAGTACACTTGGTTCACAACCTTCACTCGAAGGTACTAACTTGAATAAAGAAATGCACAATGAAGCAAGAATAGTCATGCGCGAATTTTTTGGTACTACAACAACATTCCTTTCAATGTGGCAAAAAGTCCATATTGGGAAAATTTGGTCACTGCATTGACTGTTGTTGGGAAGGGGTTCAAGGCTCCTACTCCCCATGATTTGAGTGGCCCATTGTTGGAGGATTCCGTCGCACATACCAAAACTCTTGTAGAAGAGCAAAAATGTGTGGATAAAAAAGGATGCACCATTTTGTCTGATGGGTGGACAGATGGGAAAAATCGCACATTGATTAACTTCCTAAAGGGCATCAAGTGGGGCACTGGTCTTCCCGAAATCAATCGATGCCTCCCACCAAGTGAGAAATGTAATCACTTTGTGTGATATGTTAGATGAGGTGGTGAAAGAGGTGGGTGTGGAGAATGTCGTCCAAGTTGTGACTGATAATGCGGCATATATAGCAGCAGGAGACTTCTTGAGGAGAGGCACCCTACACTTTTTTTCGGACCCTCAGGCAGCCCATTGTTTGATCTCTTATCGAGGACATAGAAAACTCTCATGGGTGAAAAATGTGGTCGAGGACGCAAAAATATTACAAAATTCATCTACAATCACACTTGGGTGCTTAACTTGATGATGAGAGAGCACACCAATGGAAAGGAGCTTGGCGATCGGGGGTCACACGATTTGCCACAAACTTCATTACATCATGCAGAGCATCAGCAACCTCATTAACATCCCTTGCTGCATGTTCAGAGCACGCGATGGTCGACTCTCCTATGCTAAGAAGACCGGCGTAAAGGGTGGTGAAGATTGTTTTTGATGATATGTTTCGCAAAGCAAATGGAAGAAATCATAAAGGTAATCTAAACTTGAATATTTGTTTATTTATCATTTGTTATATAATTTTTTATTAATTTCAATTTTAAATATATATGTTATTTTGTTTTAGGTGTCAGAGCCGTTGGTTTGAGTTCTACGGATGGTGGATGGGGAGAAAAACCCAATGGGTTATTTGTATGAGGCTATGGATGTGGCCAAGGAGGCCATAGCTAAATATTATGGGCACAATCAACGAAAATATGAACCCATTTGGCGTATAATTGATCGCAGATGGAACAAGACACTTCATCGGCATATACATGCAGCGGCATACTACCTAAATCCGAAGTTTTTCTATTCCCCATCATTTAAGGCCGATGAGGAGGTTATGGATGGCCTTAATACGTGCATGAGAGGATGATATCCGACGAAGATATTAGAGATGCCATTGTTGATGAGCTGCAGATTTATAAGACTGCAGAGGGGAGGCTCTTTTTCTTCACTCTATGTGTGAAAAGAAGAAACACTTCTCAGCTTGGTAAAAACAAATTGAGTCATTTGTATTTAGTCTCATTACACGTAGAACTAGATACTAGAAGTCTAGAATTCTTTTATTTATTCAAGCCTAGTTAACTTACAAAATTATAAATGTTTTATTTCAGAGATTTGTGGTGGGAAGATTATGGTGCAAAAACACCAAATCTTCAAAAGCTAGCCATCCGCATTTTGTGTCACCATGCAAAGGCTTCCGATGCGAACGTAATCGAGCATGTTCAAGTCAGTTTCACACAAAGAAGCGCAACAGTCGACAACACAACGCCTCAATGACCTTGTCTTCATGCAATACAATCTTCGTCTTCGTGTGAGACAAGTGGAGGGGGCACAGAGTTATGATGCAATCGACTGGCCGACATCGATCCATATGATGACCGGATTGCTGAGCCTGATGATGCGGAGCCTATGTTTACTACAAAGGAGATAAAGCAGCTTTGGAGAGGGAGATCAAGAAGCAATACCATCAGTGACATTAGAAGTTGGTGATGATCCGTATGATATATTTGCAGATGACAATGTTGGTGTCAGCAGAGGAGGAATATTTACCTTCCACTTCCACGAGGCAAACTCCAAAGGCAAATGTACTTATTTTAGGCGTACATAATGAAATAGAATATTATTGATATTTGATAGTGATACTTCAAAAGTCACATGTGACATGACTCTATGAGCATTTTTGTTTCGCAAACTTTGACTTCTCTTTTTGGTCAAAACTTAATCGAAAATATGCATATGGGCCTATGGCATTCTATAGAGTCACTTCTCGCATCATTTAACATTGTTTTTACATTTAATTTAAGTATATTTTATGAATTTAAATGTTTTTAAAAGTAGCGATAAAGTTGCCGATTTTTTGCGATTCCCGATTTTTTTGCCGAATCCCGATTTACCGAACTTTTCGATTCAAAATTTGCACCCGAACCCATTAATCCCGTGGTTTAAGGACATTTGTTTGTGGAGGAGGTCCACCATGCTTTCGAAATGACTAAAGAGGAGTCACTTCAAACTTTATTGAACGGATGACAACAAGCCTGTCATCATAGCTTTAAGGACTGAAATGGACTCTAGGACTATTATCATTATCCGATGAGCTGGAGGAATCTTCCTCTTGTCTTTCAGCAAAGTGGATGTCACGGGTGTTCCGCTGTACCATAGTCTGGATAAGGATGATGTTCCATCATTATCTATAGCTAGATGCCTTCTTGGATGGAAAGAGATAATGATCAGGAATACGGAGGAAGTGACCCGGTGCAGGTGGATGCACATTCATTGTATGATGAAGATAGATTTTTCTCCATAGCTTGTCTGCTTAGGATGAGCATGATGACCTTGTACAGGATTAGTCCTAATATAATAGGAAACTTTTACATACCAAGGTATTTTACAATTAATTAGAATATTTCTGACAGTATCAGGATCTATATTGAGCAAAGGACTATCAGAAATTTTAGTAGCAGAAATTTAGAAAGAAAATATTTGAAATGATTTGCAATATACTGCCTATCACCAAGAAGGCTCGGTCTGTTCCATGCATCATTTTCCATGGGATGTCCTTCAGGCCAAAGCTTGGAAAATTCAAATCTCCACAGTGTGCTTGGTCTTGGGACCAGTTGTCTTAACCGAAGTCCTTCTACAGAACGTCTTGAGGAGGAGGTTCCACATACCTTGAGTGTCTCCATTGCCATTGTAGAGTGCAGAACACCATTGGTTCTTGTCTAGTGTGAAACTCTGTGGTTGGAATCTCAGGATCAACAAACCCGGATGCTACTTCCATATTATATGGAGAGACAGAAATAATTCCTCGAGAGAGTAAAGTAGTGTTGTGCTTCATATGACATTTCATTGTCATTCTTTTTAGAGATTCAAGATAGTTCTGGCAAGTAGAAGTGTTCCAAATTGATTCAACAAACTCATGAGACACCTGAGTAATGTTTACATTTGTTGAATGATTTAATTCTCTGCTAGCAAAATCAGCAAGAGAATTATCTTTTCCTTTTATGAATTCAACTTCAAAACTGAAGTTGTCAAACCACATGCCCCAACGCTCGTAATCTATCAATGCAATTTTATTTGCGGGATCACCATTATTTAACTCGACTTTGAAATATTTTAGATCGATCTTAAAACAAAATGTTCATTCTGAATAAAAAATAGAAGGCTTTTATGGCCTTCTTGGCAGCCAAAATTTCTTTATGGGCGTAATGATATTTAAGCTCGAACCTTGAAAAGAACCGTATGTATACCTGCAAATCTTTTTTTTTTACCATTTTATGTCTTTTCTTTCAAGACACTGACTCCCAATCTTGCTCACCGCATCTGTTTCAATAATCTTTAATCCTTGACCAGGCAAGGACATAGTGGGAGATTCTGAACTTGTGTCTTTATTCTTCTCACAGCCTGAGTCATTTCTTCTAACCATGCAGGAGCGTTCTTCTTCAATCTTTTATTAAGCAGAATCCTATCTGCTGCAATATTCTTGTAGAAACCAGCAACATAATTAATGCAGCCCAGAAATCTCTGTAACTGAATCTTCTATGAGATTTGATCTGGGAAATCTTGAATCTTAGACACAATATGAGCGTGCATTTCTATTGATCCATCTTTAATTTTGATTCCTAAGAAATTCATCTCATCTTTAAAAATCTCCATTTTGGTAGGAGAGAGACATAAACCATTCTTATATACTGTCTCATAGAATTTCTCAAGATGATCTATATGATCTTTGGGAGACTTAGAAAATATCAAGTATGTCATCAATATAGACTATTAAGAAGTCAGCTAACTCACCAAAGATAGAATCCATTTTCTTTTGGAAGATGGATGGTGCAGTCTTCAATCCAAATGGAAGGACTTGCCATTCATATTGCCCTCCAAGGACAACAAATGTTGTTTTGTATGTGTCTTCTGGTTTCGAAATATCTGCCAAAATCCACTCTTCAAATCAAACTTGTTGTATACCTTGGATCCTTTGATTCTGCAAGCAGGTCATCCTTAGCAGGAATGGGATCTTTGAATCATTGCATCACGAACTTATTCAAAGGCTTGTAATCTACAACAAGTCTTTTCTTTTGGCGGATTTGTTCACTTCTCTTATTTACATAGAATGCTGCACATGCCCAAGGAGAATTAGATTCTTTAATGAAACCTCCTTGAATTAACTTTCTAGATTTCTTCATGGCATTCTTTTCTTTCTGAAGGGATCATACCCTTATGATGTGCTTTGAATTTAGGAATGATATCATTCCCTTTGTCATCTTTTATCAACTGCAGATCAAGTGAACAAATATGTTTTACGAACAAAGATCTTTCTTAATCTTTGTTATGATATCATCAATATTACTTTTACACAAAGCTATTGACTTGTGAATCCATTCATGATTAGATTCCTTTTTCTGCTCTGGTAAAGGGATTATTGTTCTGAATGAATACTTTCTAGGTATTTGAACATCAGGATTGAATAAAGATATAAAATCCTTATTGAGACTGAAAGTACCACATTCTTGTAGATGCATCTACTCCTATTAAGCAATCATATGAAAGCATGTCATGCTGATAGAACTGTAATGTTCTTTCATATCCTTCTATTCTAATAGGAACATATGTGTGAATCTAGAAATTACTTCCTTCTTATCAAAATTTATTTTCAAATAAGTCTCAGTCCAACAATCAGGTGGTATGGCTCTGGATCTAAGCAAGACTTATGTCGGCTCCAGTATCAATCATTGCATCAATAGAATATGGCTTGATATTTGGGATGCAAAATGTGATAGTAATAAAAGGATTTTGAGCTCCTTTTATAGTGCATACCTCTGTGTTGAATTCTTCAGCTGAGACTGATGGTTCTGCATCTTGATGCAGTATTTGCTGATAAGCTTCTTCAAACTGTTCTTCGCTTTCAGCTTCTTTCTTATCTCTATCTTCTTCTTCAATAAGGCGCTTATACTCATTTGTAGCTTTAGCAATAACCTTTTGAAGAAAATCTATTCTATTCCTTCTCCATAATCTTATTGTTTCAGAACTGGAATAACAACATCTGTATTAGAAGTAGTTACCAAAACTCACTATCTGGATCTTCTTCTGGGAATAGAAATGGGAAATTTCTTCTTGGTGGAGAAGATCTTCCTCCTCTGCCACGACCTCTTCCCCGTAAGGGTTTGTCATTGAGCGGACTCGTCCTCAGTATGGGAGGCCTTGAAGTAGATGGTGATCTTTGTTGAAGGGACCATCTATCTTTCTTCATCATCTTCTCTTTTCTCGTGTCCTTTTTCGGGCATTCATTGGCATAATGCTTACCTTTACAAATAAAACAAGTAGGTATAAATTTTTTCTTTTTCCCATATACTTCTTCTTTCTGAAATATGGCTTTCTATATGGGACTTCTCTTGAATGTTTATCTCTGGAAAACTTATACTTTTTCTTATACTTATGGTGACCCTTCCCCTTTGAAAAAGATGAACATTTATGACAAGGCGTCTTTTTCTGGAACTTATGCAGGGGTTTACAACCAAATGGGTCAATATCTATCATTTGACAAAATTTACTTCCTAAGGCTTTTTGGGCCTTAGCAGCTTCCTTGCGATCTTTTTTTCTTGATAGAGACGAGCATTCGTCTCATCTATTATCTGGTTTATCGCACCTAAACTTAACTCTTTTGTACTGCGACCATGCATAGCTTTCTTATATTCTGTAGCAAAGAAAGCAGGAAAAGATTCTATATACCAAAGTCTCATAGTAGGATCATTAATATTACCAGAATTGTAATATAACTTTTGCATGTAGCACTGATATTCTTTAATCCTACTCATGTCACACAATCTTGCTCTTAAGAATAAAGAAGTATTCTTAAGCTTATCATTATCAAGAGTTCCAAGAAATTCTTGAATAAGAGCAGCTGTCAAAGAAGCATATCCTCCTGCGAGAATATCTTTTTGTTGTGGGTTAGCATCCCACCATTCTTTTACTATGCCAACAAATCCATTGGCTATAACTTCAGCTATTTGATGCGGATCTTTTCTATACAACAGAAGTTGAGAATTAGCCCATCATAAGGGTATGATCCCTTCGGAAAGAAAAGAATGCCATGAAGAAATCAGAAAGTTAATTCAAGGAGGTTTCATTAAAGAATCTAATTCTCCTTGGGCATGTGCAACATTCTATGTGAATAAGACAAGTGAACAAATCCGTCAAAAGAAAAGACTTGTTGTAGATTACAAGCCTTTGAATATGTTCGTGACAGCAGTTCAACATCCCATTCCGGCCAAGGATGACCTGCTTGCCAGAATCAAAGGATCCAAGGTATACAACGAAGTTCGATTTGAAGAGTGGCTTTTGGCAGATATTCTTAAAACCAGAAGACACATACAAAACAACATTTGTAGTCCTTGAGGACAATATGAATGGCAAGTTCTTCCATTTGGATTGAAGACTGCACCATCCATCTTTCAAAAGAAAATGGATTCTATCTTTGGTGAGTTAGCTGACTTCTTAATAGTCTATATTGATGACATATTGATATTTTCTAAATCTCCCAAAGATCATATAGATCATCTTGAGAAATTCTATGAGACAGTCTATAAGAATGGTTTATGTCTATCTCCTACCAAAATGGAGATTTTTAAAGATGAGATGAATTTCTTAGGAATCAAAATTAAAGATGGATCAATAGAAATGCAAGCTCATATTGTGTCTAAGATTCAAGATTTCCCAGATCAAATCTCATAGAAGATTGATTCTGAGAGATTTCGGCTGCATTAATTATGTTGCTGGTTTCTACAAGAATATTGCAGCAGAGATAGGATTACTCGCTTAATAAAAGATTGAAGAAGAATGCTCCCAGCTGGTCAGAAGAAATGACTCAGTGTGAGAAAAATAAAGACACAAGTTGAGAATCTCCCACTATGTCCTTGCCCGTCAAGGATTAAAGATTATTGAAACAGATGCGAGTGAGCAGTATTGGGGAGCTGTCTTGAAAGAAAAGACAGAAAATGGTAAAGAAAAGATTTGCAGGTATACATCTGGTTCTTTTCAAGGTTCAGAGCTGAAATATCATTCTGCCCATAAAGAAATTTTGGCTGCCAAAAAGGCCATAAAAGCCTTTCTGTTTTTTATTCAGAATGAACATTTTGTTTTAAGATCTGATCTAAAAGATTTCAAAGTCAGGTTAAATAATGGTGATCCTGCAAATAAAATTGCATTCAATAGATTACAGCGTTGGGGCATGTGGTTTGACAACTTCAGTTTTGAAGTTGAATTCATAAAAGGAAAAGATAATTCTCTTGCTGATTTTGCTAGCAGAGAATTAAATCATTCAACAAATATAAACATTACTCAGGTGTCTCATGAGTTTGTTGAATCAATTTGGAATACTTCTACTTGCCAGAACTATCTTGAATCTCTAAAAAGGAATGACAATGAAATGTCTTATGAAGCACAACACTTGCTACTCTCTCGAGGAATTATTTTTGTCTCTCCATATAATATGACAGAGGTAGCATCCAGGTTTGTTGATCCTGAGATTCCAACTACAGAGTTTCACACCAGACAAGAACCGATGGTATTCTGCACTCTACAATGGCAATGGAGACACTTTCGAGGTATGTGGAACCTCCTCCTGAAGACGTTCCTGTAGAAGGACTTCGGTTGAGACAACTGGTCCCAAGACCAAGCACACTTTGTGGAGATTTGAATTTTCCAAGCTTTGGCCTGAAGGACATCCCATGGAAAATGATGCATGGAACAGACCGAGCCTTCCTGGTGATAGGCAGTATATTGCAAATCATTTCAAATATTTTCTTTCTAAATTTCTGCCTACTAAAATTTCTGATAGTCCTTTGCTCAATATACATCGGAGATTTGGGATTGTTTAGATTGGTCAATAGTAGTCGGTAGTAAAAGCTTAGATATAAGATTTGTCGTGCTTTAGAAGCTCTTGTAAAAGATTGTAAAAGATGTAAAAGTATTTGTGCTTATCGAGCTATTAGAGAGCTATTTATCATACTCGCACGTAAAAACAACGGAGTGTGCAGCTACACGGAGGAGATCCCGTAGAAAGTGAGGCAAATGATAGGTAAGTACACATATATCATGACGAAGGATATTCCGGATGGTTTACCACCTATGCGCAACATTAGTCATCAAATGGACTTGATAATAGGGGCTAGTTTTCCAAACAAAGTTGCATATATAGGTCGACTCTGTGGAGAATAAAGAAATGATTCAAGTGCAAGAGTTGATTAGAGAGTCTCTAAGCCCGTGCGTAACACCCACATTATTGGCACCAAAGAAAGGAGGATAATGAAGAATGTCCATCGATTCCAAGGCCATCAAAAAAATTACTATCAAGTGTGGATTTCCATTGCACGTGCATGGATGATTTGATGGATTATTTGAGTGGAGAGAAGTACTTCATGAAGATTGATTTGAAGAGTGGATACCACCAAATTAGAATCGAGAGAGGAGATGCGTGAATTACTACATTCAAACACAAACGGATTGTGCGCGTGTGGTTGGTCATTCCATTTGGGTGACGAATGCAACGACCACATTTATGCTACTAATGGACGAAGTGTTGAAGCCTTTTATGGGTAAGTTTGTCATTGTTTATTTGGATGACATTTTGATTTTTAACAAAATGCAGGAAGAGCACTTAGTCCATTTGTGGAAAGTGTTACAGCATTTGCAGGAAAAGAAGTCGGTAAACTTAAAGAAGTGCAATTTCATGCGGAATGAGTTGGTCTACATGGGATTTGTGATATATCATGAAGGCTTGAAGATGGATCCTAAAAAGGTGCGAGATATATTAAATTGGTTGTCACCAAAAGTGTCACGGAGGCCCAAAACTTCCATGGACTTGCGAGCTTCTACAGGGAAGTGCATCAGAGGATTTAGTAAGATTTGCGATCGATCACAAAAATGATGCGGAAGGATGAGGAGTTTTTATGGATTGCAAATACGAGTATGCTTTCCGTTGGAGGAGAAGGTCACATAATAACCAGGATTGCCTTTACCTAATTTCAACGAGGTATTTTAGGTTGATTGCAATGTCATTGTAGTAACAATCGGAATAGTGATGAGTTAAGAAGGGAGACCCATCGCATACTTTAGTGAGAAGTTGATAGATACGAGAAGAAAGTATTCAGTTTATGAACAGGAGTTTAATGCCTTTGTGCAAGATCTAAAGAAGTGGAGGCACTATTTGTTGCCCAAAGAGTTTATGATCTATACAAACCACCATGCACTACAATTCATAAACAGCCAAGGGAAGTTGAATTAGAGACATGTGAAATGGGTGATTTTTTGCAGAGCTACTCATTTGTCCTAAAGCATAGAAGCGTGAAGTCCAATAGAATTGAAGATGCAAATGCGCTAAGCAAAATATGTGTCTCGTTAACCGAGATGCTTTTGAGTGTAGTAGGGTTCGAGGGAATGAAGTAACTCTGCACAGAGGATGAGGATTTTGCGGGCGTGGAGAGCACACACACAGAACCAAAGTGAGCTTTAACCACACACCATGGTTAAAGTACTTCCTACAAGAAAGCTTGTTATTCAAAGGCACACAATTGTGTGTGCCACAAGGATCAATGAAGGAGACTTTGGTCCGGGAGAATATTGTGGAGGAATGTCGCACTTTGGGATAGATAAGACCTTGGCACAATTAGGTGAAAGATGTTTTTAGCCGTAGATGGCTACTAACGTGCGCAAAATGTGTAGAGATGCAAAGCATGTTAGTTAGGCAAAAGGGAAGAGTCAAAATGCAAGGTTATATCAACCACTACCAATACCTGAGAAACCATGGGAGCATTTGAGCATGGATTTTGTTTTGGGATTGCCCAGAACACAAAGGGTCATGACTCTTTGTTGATGTGGATAGATTCTCAAAGATGACTCATTTTATTGCTTGCAAGAAGACCAATGATGCTACACATGTTGCGAACTTTATTTTTCAGGGAAGTGAGACTACATGGCTTATTGCACACCATTGATTCGATAAAGATACTAAATTTGTAGGCCACTATTGGCACACATTATGGAAGAAACTGAAAATGAGGTTGGAGTGTAGTTTTGTGTATCACCCACAAACAGATGGCCAAACAAAAGTCGTCAATAGGAGTTTTGGCAATTTGTTGTGATTTTGGTAGGGGAGAAGGTACGAACGTGGGATGCGCTTCTTGAGTAGATGGAATTCGCGTACAACTTTGTCAACAAAAGCACGAGGAAGTTACCTTTCCAAGAGGAGTTGCGGAGTT
Source organism: Taxus wallichiana var. yunnanensis (assembly GCA_018340775.1). Lineage (NCBI taxonomy): Eukaryota > Viridiplantae > Streptophyta > Pinopsida > Cupressales > Taxaceae > Taxus > Taxus wallichiana. The sequence goes on from CM031241.1 coordinate 611,425,416, forward strand.
GAGGGAGTTGCCACAAGAAGACGGGAAGAGTGCGAGTAGAGGACTTTGCACAATACGTGAAAGTAGTGCAAGAGAAAATGCACAAACAACTCGGAGAAGAGCGATGTGCAATACATGTAATACGCAGATTTGCGGAGGAGACACTTGGAGTTTAAGGTGGGAGACTTAGTTCTTGCGCACCTGAGGAAGGAGAGGTTCGAGCAAAGAACACATGACGAATTCAAGTGGATGAAGATTGGACCATGAAGATTCCTACGAAGTTTGCAGAGAACACATGAATTGGAGCTGCCATAGGGGATGACATCTCACCTATCTTCAACTGCGCCGATCTATACTCGTATTATGAGGGGCAAACAAGTGGAGAAGAGAGCCACGCAAAAGTAGATTGGAGACACCAACTACTAGAGCAACAACATGCAGAAATAGAATGCATTGTGGAGGACCGTGTCGCAAAAATGACACACAAAAAGAGCATAAAGACTATGTTGGTCGATTTTATGCACGTGAAAACCTAGGCAGTCATGAGATAAATCTCCCTCATTTATCGGTGAGGCTCCCATGTAATATTTTGTCAGTTATATGTCCTAATATCTATTTGTTGGTATTACTTTAACTATGTAGCTCATGAACCATAGCTAGACAGTTTTTCAGCAAGTAAGCAGTTGTAAGAGAAAGGAAATATCTGTAGAAGAGGAAAATAATAGAAAACAGGAAGAAAGGAGAGAAGATGTGCAACCCAATCAATAGTTCACAGAGTTGATTACATGCACATAGATAAAACAAATAGATCTTGAAATACAGAATTTAAAGAAAATGATAGTTTCGATCCAGATTCGATCTAGAATAACACAAAGTTTATGAATAGATCTAGAAAGAAATAAGAAACAAAATGCACCGTTGACACAAAGTTCTCCGGAAATATGCCTCCTCTCTATTCCTTAGCTTGTAGAAAGATATCAAGGGTTTCAGCTCAAAGTCTGGAACACAAGAATGTTGATTACAAATTCTGATCCTTTAACCCGTAGGTTTTTCCTCTATTTATAGTGTATAAAGGGCAATTACAAATATGAAGCTTTAAATGAATTCCCGCATGCGGAAGCTATGAAAAGGGAAACAACTGGCAATCTTCCTCCTGAATTCCTCTTTGCATGACATGCATGATTTATAACTAAAAATAGAACCTTCTATTTTGCATGTCTGCCACCTATTTCCAAGTAATTGACTTCTTCAAGTAACGGTTTTTAAACCAATCACTTAAGTTTTATAATTTAATTGATTGCTCAATTATTTGTCGAGAAAAATAAAAGAAAGAGGAAAAGAAATAATAAGAAAGCTGCAATCCTCCCGCTTGTTCTTCTTTCATATTCTCGCATGCGGTTGACTCTTTTGTCTTTGATTCTCACCAAACCGGATCTGGAAGCAATCGATCGTGTGATTTGCTTCATGGGTATTGCCTTTGACTTGTCTTCCCTTTTATCCTTGAAGTTTTTGCATTTCTTCTTGATGCATGCATGCACCGATAAAAAGTGCTTATAGTAAACAATTCAGAAAAACTCATCACCTTTTATTTTTAATTGCATATGAGCGATTAAAAATTCGAAAGCATTCTAGGTGAAGGAAAGTACAAGTAAATTCAATGAAGACTTCAACAGAAGATTTGGAGCACACACACAAGCTCCTGGAAGGAATTTTCCATGCACTGACTTCCACACGGGCTGCGATAAAAACAAGAAGATGAACTTTTTCCGGAAGCCTTTGCACTTATGAGATCTAGATGTCAATTAAATCGGTGATAGGTTCAGGGCCTATGTCTGTATCATTGACTTCAACAAATTTGGAAGCTATGCATGATTCTGCTAATCCTTTTCTTTCATCATGCTTCATCATGGTTGGAAAAATCTTTGTCTGAACTCTTTTTCTTTTAATTTTGCCAAAATCCCTTGTAATTGGATCAATTTGTGCAGATCTAGCAATTTCTTCAGATTCAGAAGATATATTCAATGTACTTGACATTGATTTGAAATCCCTTTTACTTATATGAGCACCTGTGATGAATACCTGCAATTAATTCAGACAAAGATGGAGTCCAAGGCATGAATACTTGATTTTTATCACCAAAATCTACATATAAAGCCTGCTGCCCTAAAATTTGAGGCTTTGCTTACATGCAAAGCAAGCAAAAATATTATTTAATTCACCGAGCACTTATACCAACATGCAGATAATTATCATAGAAAGAATCAAGCCATTCCAACCCTAGGCGCAAACCTTGAAGCTCCCTGGCAATGAAAAACACTCTTTAATGCAAAAACCTCCTTCCTTTGGCGCCAAAACCTGTCCGGGCTACAATCCTTTGCGAAAAGAATTAATTGCTTCTTCATTATGGCAGCCCATGCTTATATAATCCTCAACATACTATTTTTAATAATTGCCCTTCCTATTTTTGGCAATTTAATTAATAAACAATCATGTTTATTCACCCAAATTGGGCGCCCAATTATGCATGTTGTTGGTTGCTTTTAAATAAATTTATTTTATTTATTTTTAGTATGCATCCTTGACTTCTCCTTAGCTCTTCCACTTGCATTGACTTTCCTTCTATTTATGGCGCCAAAATTGGGTGAATAAACCATTAATAAATATTATTAAATGCATTGTTATTCACCCAAGGTGGGTCGCACTTTTTGGCAAGAGGAATTGCTAAAAATAAGAAGTCAACTTGATGGGAATTTCCACCCTGCATCGCAGCTCCAAAAATCCCCTCTTCCACTTAAGTGATTTTGACTTCATCATGGGAATTTTCACCCTGCAAGGCAGGTAAGAAATTCTCGCCAGTGCTTTAAGTGATTTTTCTTTTATAATGGGAATTTTTACCCTGCAAGGCAGATAAGAAATTCCCGTCTTCCTACCACCTCTAATATTCTCATTGCAGCTTAAGTGACTTTGACTTCACAGAAAAAGTACCTGCAGGCGTAAGAAATTCTCGCCTCCCTGCCACTACCAAAATTCCCATTGCAGATAGATCTATTTATTCCAAAAAGTGCGACTTGTATGGAAAATAGCCTTATCTAATAAAGTGTGACTTGCATGGGTGAATAAATCTTTTTGGTGGGAAAAGTTAACCCATAGCTGAGCAAAAAGCGTTAAAAATTCCCATCGGTGCTTTAAGTGATTTTTTTATTTTAAAATGGGAATTTTCACCTTGCAAGGTAGGTAAGAAATTCCCGCCTACCTGTCGCCTCTAATTTTCCCATCGCAGCTTAAGTGACTTTGACTTCATGGGAAAAAGTACCTGCAAGGCAGGTAAGAAATTCCCGCTGCCTGCCACTACCAAAAATCCCATTGCAGCTTACACTCATTAATTCCAAAAATGTGACTTTCCTGAAAGAGGCTTTTTGTGCATGACTTCATCTTTTTTGGTCAGAAGCTTGCATTTTGAGGTTGATTCCTTCTGGTGCTGCGTCGGTAGATGATCTCCAGATGCTTCAAGCAATTAAACAAACTATATTGGACAAGGAATAGACCTAGGGGAATTTCACAGAGAAACTGCGGAGAAAACCGGAGAAAAACGCAAAAGAAATAAATAAAAGCGAAAAACGTTGCCAGAAGTTGCAGACAATGCCCTAAATTCATTCCTGGTGAAAACCCTATTGAGATGAGTGAGTATTGGCATGCAAAACTTCAACAGAGCACAATTTACTTCAAACAGGGCATTATTTATTCAATAAATAATTAAATAAAAATTTCCAACAGACAAAACTTGGTGGAGGGATAAAATAAGTTTCGGCATCCGGTATTTGTCGAAATTGGCTCATATGGTTCACTAGGAATATTTTAACATAATATAGACATCTTCTAACAATAAAAACACGAAAAAACCCGTTATTTTAAAAAGAACAAAATCTTTTTTTTAAATGGGTAGTCCCAGTTCGGGGTGAAATTTGGGGACACCAGTATCTGGTAAAATGGACAATCAGAAATCAAGTATACATCTTGGCTTACAAAAGAGGAGATTGCAAGACATGGTCATTCCCTTTCAAAACTTTGGAATACGACTTGAGAATGGGCTGAAGTTTTTTCTCACCCAACATGTATGAAACAGAGAATTCGGGTTCACAAGCAATCAAGCGTCAACCAAAACATCTAGAGTTAGCAAATAATGTTTTGCGCGATGTTAGTGCGCAACGCAGTGCCACTCCTAAGCAAGCCACATAAAGATCATTGCTTTAGTTGTTTTTTGGAAGCCGCGAAACTCTGTCCAAGCCCGAACACTACGGATGCCATGATACACTGGAATCCCATTGCGAAATACGATGAACGCCACGTAAGCCTCCCAAATCCACATAATCCTTCCAAACCCGCAACATTGAGGATGACGTGCAAGCTTGTCCGATGTCGCGAAGCTTACACCAAATCACACTATACTAACAAAAGCCATTGAACACGTATGAAGCCGCAAAACATTGCGTTACTTACAAGACCACTTCCATTCCTATGTGACCACTCCATTCTCTTCAATTATGAGATCCGCGACCAATGCAATTTCTTGTCAACATTGAGACGGATATGAAGCAAAGGCTACATGCGGTCCTTGATCCATCTATTTCGGCTAGGGACCAACAGAATTATTCAACTAAGCTCGATCCAATGGATAAAACAATCTAGGATTGATCGATGGCTTTGAGAGGGCACTGAGGAATATTCCGCATAAACCTTTACTTGTTGAAGGCATCATGTTTTCTATAAGAGGAAGGAAGCTTGAACATCATAAACAACTTATTTTGAAAAAAACTCAATCTGAAGAAGCCTAAATCTTAATATGACGCCGTAAAGTAGACTATCCTTGTAAGTGTGAGCCAAAGATTGATTCTATAGAAGCTTTGCAAATTCTACAAGCTTATGATAGGTCTACGATTGAAATTCTTATAAGAATTATTGTGGAGTCTCATTATAGACCATAATTGGGTGAACTGGAAATGTGTCTAACGTGTAATCTTTTTCCTTGCATTAATAGAAGAATTGTCATTGTTCTTGTTTAACAATTGTGCCTAAGATCTTGCCTTAGTGAGATCTACTCTAACAAGGGTTGCATGGTGTAAGGCATCCCTTCATTTGGAAAACTTGTGGCGACTACATCACTAGATCGAGAGTATCAAGAGGTTCATTAGAACCATGAGCAATAAGCAGAGCCACCCTCGCTAGCTCCGTCAAGCAGCAGTCGTACCTAGATTCAAATCAAGCAATGAAAGGTGGCCAAATGAAGTTTTTCATAAGATCTTGCTCTTTGATATTTATGGACTTAATCTTCTCAATCATTGATGTGTTTCTATCATAAATCTCACCCAAACATTGATGATTTTTATCAACAAATTTGAGCATACTCACAATGGGATCAATAAAGTTGAGCAAGCATTGTACATGATCCTGCAACCCATCATCAAAGATAATCTTTTACCTTTGTGGCCCTCTTAGTGTTGGTCTACCATCACGCAGCTCAAAGCTTGTTGATAACCATGTCGTTCAATGTCTCTTGCATGTCTCAAGACAAGCGTGTGTGTGGAAAATTGAGTCTCAACAACCTAATAAGAAATTAGAACAAATAAAGTTAAAAACAAGTAGAATGATCAAAACTCAAAATTCTACGAAGTACATACAAAATAAATTTAATGATTAAAATTTTAAAAATAAAAAGATAGTTACCTTTAACAGTTGCAACTTCGAGAAGCTCATGAAGATGGCTTGGGATGTGGTGGTTGCTTATGAACATTTGGATCTCACTTGCCTCCTCATAGACTTGTTTGATCCAAGCAATTTTGGTGCCCAATTTTTGTAACATTAGGTTGAGGGAATGAATGGCACAAGGTGTCCAAAATATGTGCTCGTACCTTGCCTCAACCAACATCCCTTTAGCTTTGCGAATTTTCACATTTTCAGTTATAATGTGGGCAATGTTTTAAGGGCCCCCTCCTCAATGGACTCTATGAAGATGTTGGCAATGAATTGGGCATCTTTCACCTACCCCTCACAATCAATGCCCCTTAGATATTGCTCGTTTAAGGCACATTTCAACCACATTGATCAATGGTCTATTTTCTATATCTTTCCATCCATTGGAAACGATGGGCACCTGTTTGGACCTATGCATCCGTAATGGGGTAAAATGCATCTTCAACATGTTTTCTTTCTTTTGGCAGTAAGGTGGTGTGCACCTTTTCATACCATAGGGCGGTGAAACCTTTAGGGGCCTCATTGATCACTTTCACTATATCGCACCTATATGGTGATCTAACAACATTAAAAGGCAGCCAACGTGTGTAAATACAATACTCAATTTGCTGCTCGGCTATATCCCTAGATTCATTGTGGAATGTCCTTTCCAATGGGCTACACTTTTTGTTCTCTTATGACTAAGAAATGAATCCTCTTCCTTTGCGACCATAGGGGATGTAAGCAAAAATAAGTGTGATGCAGTCATGACATTGGCACTACATGCAGCAGCAAGTGGCTTGCTAGATTTAGATCCTTTCTTTGCCAAAGGATGCTTCAATTTTAGGGAAACTTCCATATCAGCTTCTCCTTGCTCTTTGATATATGTGAGGATTTTAGGTGGCAAACCCTTTCCAATCAACCCACCACAAGGTTTGATTCCTTAGGAACCGTACAAAAATAGGTTTTCACCCGATTGTACAAGCTATTACATTCCATTTTACACTCTAAGAAAACCCAAATATAGCCCCTCCACTTGACACTTGAATCGATGTGACATACTTCTAAAGGGGCAAATCAAGGACAAATTTGAAATTTAGCCCTTGGCCCATAGAACTAGCACTTGCAACTATTCCAGCAAATCCTTAGAGCTACCTAGTTCTTTATAAATTTAAAAATGAAGTAGTACTATTAACATTTAAGGCCCAAGGAGAAAAGAAACGTATTTAACATTTGTCGAAAGAATATCTTTTTAAAAATGAAAACAAGTTACAAACTACATAACTTTAAAAAGACACTAAACACTTAAATTAACAATAATCTTTGTTGCAAGCTCCTTAAACTCCTTGGCTATTGTAGCGGTGTAGGATTAACAAAATGGAGTTTCAACCCTAAGCAATTGAAAATATGAAGGTGAGAGAGAAAATGTTCAATGAGAGTTAAGTATGCAATGAGGGAAATGTGTTACTGTTTAAAAGAGTTTGGGAGTGTTTTTAATTTTAGTTATGTTTTCATAATATTTTCTAAAATCCATGTTAACAAAAAAAAAAAAACCTTTTTTGAGTGGGTACCTGGTAGGAACCTGTTTGTACCTAGGATTCTCTAACTGTACCTTGGATGTCACCACAGAGAAATCTAACCCATACTAAAATCAGGAACATACCGTACTAGGACCAGCCCTCCTGGGTACAAATACCCGGCAACATAGGTATTTACAATATGTACAAATTTATGTTGTTGTCTCATGGAATTTGAAACCTTTGTTCTTTTGTTCTTCTTGGAAAAACCCTACTCTTCATGTACTCCATCGTTGGAAGTGATAAAAACACCCCAGTAATAGGCAATGGAATGGTCTATCACTTTGGAAAAGATGCATTTCAATATTCTTGATGTTGATTCAATCCTTTCACTTAATCTCCCATATGTTCCGAGCTCATATGGGTATTACCTCAACTCTTGGAGGTCATTCTGCATTCCTATTGTCTCATTTTGCATTCCAAATGTCTTCCAGAGGTTGAATCCCATAATCCGCAGGTTGATCAATGGATTTTAAAGTTCTTGCAGACTGTTCCATTGTTGGTTAGCAAAAAATATTAAAGTTCCCAAGATTGGTCCTACTACCATTCAGTTTATGGTTCCAAACTGAGTAGGACGATTCTTTATGATGTTCTAGACTAGTCAGTGATCAATTTCAGATCACAGGGAAACTTTAGGGATTAATGGTTGCAAAATGGTTGTACTTTTACAAACTTTCAAATTTGTAAGATCCTAGAATTACCCTGAAGACAATCACGTAAATTTCATAAACATGTGTTAATTACTTGAACATTCACAGAATTGCACATCTATATCTATATCTATATCTGGAGGGTGAGGGCCCCAATCTTCTGCACTCACCCGCCCCCTGAACTCTATATCTCTCAGCTCTCTATCTGGAGGGTGCGGGGAGTGGAGAGAGGGTTGCCTGATTCTATTCTATATGGTCCCGATAAAACCTTGCCGCGCCCCTCACCCTCCTTTGTCAGAATCGTACCCAATCCCCAAAATTTTACAGTAGACCACAGACTTCTTCAGGATTTGCCTTTGAAATATATTTTATTTCTTAAATTATGAAGATTTGCCAAGAAGTTATAATCTTCAAATAATAGTACTGCATCAAAGTCAGTAATTAGGTTGGTCAATGGATTTTATAGTTCTAACAGACTGTTCCATTGTTGGTCCAGAAAAAATATTAAAGTTCCCTGGATTGGTCCTGGTACCATTCAATCTATGGTTCCAAACTGAGTGAGATGGCTCTTGATGATGATCTACACTTGAAGGTGGCCAATTACAGATCACAGGGAAACTTTATGGATTAATGATAGCAAAATCGTTATATTTTTACAAACTTTCAAATTTGTAATATCCTAAAATCATCCCCAAGACAATCACCTGAATTTCATAAACAAAATGTTCATTATTTTAACTTTCGCATAATTGCACCCAATCCCCAAAATTTTACAGTATACTACAAGCTTCTTTGGATTTTCCTTTGAAACATAAGTTATTTATTTCTTAAATTATGAAGATTTGACAACTAGTTATAATCTTCAAATAATAGTACTACCCCGACGTCATTCCTGGAAATAGTCAAGTGGATGATAATTCAATTCTGCAGAAGGATTTCTCACCTCAACCACATTTAAACCAGAAAAACAGAGCTCTTTGTTGCCATACATACTCAGCCAAAACAATGCTGCAAGGCCACACAAATAGTCCATAATCTTCTTGCATCACCTAAAGTTGAGAAAGAACTAAGTCAGTAATACTTTCAAATAAATAAAAATCATGATAAACTATAAAAAATTATTCAGACTCCATGGTAAAGTAATATTGACTAACCTTTACAAACTTAAAGCTAACTATTGATAGTTCTGCTATAGAAACTAATACATGAAACCCTTGCAATGCATATGATATATTCTTATTCACCCGATATAACCAAAACATGTATAGACACATTGAGGTGTTTCCACATAGACATTATAGCATAAATGTCCCATAGTAATTCTTCACTCTTTCTTTGACCTTGTTCTTGTAGAGGAAAGGTTATATGATCAAAATGTCTTTAATGGAATCATTGTTGGCTGGAATGATTGTTTCTTCATAAATCTCCATGCTTCAGGTCTGTTGTTTTCTTTTGTGATTAGGTATGTAGCCTACATGACAAACTTTTTCTTACCTAACATACTTGTTTTCTTTTGTGATTAGGCTAGTAAATAATTTCCCTCGGTTTATTTAGTGCACACATTCCATTTTAGAAATAACTAAATTTAGAATATGGTACTTTTAATAAAGCAAACCAATGCATTTATGAGGCACTTCAGTTTCTATAAAGAAAGCCTCTCCTCTGTAAACTATATGTAAAGAGGAGTTTGTTGTTATAGGAGGAGATTCGTTACCCTATCCACCTGCGGAGTCTTTTGTATGGTTTTATGCAGAGAGTTGATCCTGAGTTGGAGGCGTGAGAACTTGAGGATTCTCTTAAGCGTCCATTTCTCCCATAGTTTGCTTGAGACCTGATCAAGAGAGAAATGACTTGTGTAGGAAGGGGGCCTGAACCCCAAGACTTATGAAGTAGGCATGGAAGCTTGGTTCTAAGGACTGTTTGCTGCTTAAATAAATTTTCAGCCTACTATGTGCAGTTCTGATTTTATGTTGCTCTGAGGAGAGTGATTTACATAGAAGTGTAATGGTAGCAGTGTACCCTGTGAATGGATCTTTCAACAATGTTTGGAAATGTCAGCTACATGGCCCATGTTATAGTTCTTTCCCTCTTTATTTTGGGACATGTCTGTTGAGGACTATGTAGCATTCTTTCATCCATGTTTGAAAATGTCAGCTACATGGCCCATGTTTCAGTTCTTTCCCTCTTTCCTTCAGAACATGTCTGTTGAGGACTATCTGGCCCTAGTGCTTTCTTTCATTTACTGCATATCGATGTATTTTGTTTCAAATAGAACACCTTTTATGTGGAATTCATAAGGGTTGAACCCAAACCTTTTTCTTGCAGATAAGTAAAGATCTTTGGGAGGGTTTGTGCCAAAGCCATTTATTCAAGGTCAAATCAAATACTATTCAAGATTCAAATCGAATCTACTCTTTCTTTCTTCTTCTCTCCTTCTCCTAGCCCCCCTTAATCCTAAGAGGTTATTTTTACAGCTTGGAAAAACCCTACCAACCAGTATATGTGCTCGATTGTCCCTACTGATTTCATGTAACCGCCTCTACATTGTTTCATTCCTTAGCCTTTGTTTTACCTTCTTGCCAGCTAGCCACTATAGTGCACTTTTAAGCTTTTATTCTACCATTTACCTTCTTGATTTAACCTATCACTCACCATGGGTAGCTCAAGTCAACCTAACTCATTGAAACTTTTATGTAATGTCCCTTTCTAGGGCTGAACTACACAAACAAGGAATTCATACAAATCCCAAGTGAAGTAAACTCAAATTTTTAGACCAGCCAACTGAAATTAGGAAGAGCAGTCTGATTTTAGAATAGCAGCTGGCAAAGAGTGAAAATATCATCATAGAAACCATCCACAACATAGATAAACACTTTAAGAATATTTTAGGGCACTTTTCACCATGAAACTCAACCAAATACTCAACTGGAAAATTATTTATTAACAGCAGAAGTACAGCCAATAGAAGTGACCAAAAATGAGGTCTCCAAACCCCAACAATGGCAAAATATGGAAGATACCAGCCTTATAAATTATGATAAATCTGAATATCAAATAATAATGAAGTTTTGTGCCCTAGAAGGCACCCAAATGCTCTCTAACCCTAGTCGCTCCCTAGGAGAGGGGCTCCAAACAATGCCAAAAACCCTTGAAATGACTCCTTGATGCCCTAGTTGCAAACCAGCAAGATGGTCTTCAATAATTGCCTTCACACCACCAACTTGGAGAGTTTTCATTCTCCAATATGCCACAAGGAAGGGTTTCATCCTCCTTGGATGCCACACTAATGGATTTTCGCCCCTTAGTGGAATGGAATAGAGCAATCAGCCCTAGAACCAAGTAGAAAAGTGTATATGCCAAAATTGATGATGCAAATGAGCCTATGCGACTCCTCTTATACCCCTTTGGTGGCGCCAAAGGTCTAAGGGATGAATTACCCCACGACCGACATCTTGGGAAGCTTACTTTATTTTCTATTTTCACTTTGGGAGCTCTCCAGCCCAGCCGACCTACCTTAGGGAGGAAAATACAAAAGAAAAACATTAATAGAAATGAAAGAAAGCATAACTGAAACCCAAGGACTTCCTTGTTCAATTTCTTCTTGGCCACAGGAAGAAAAATGGCAAGAAGTCTTGAATTGGAACTAATTCGAAAAAGGGGACATTGCATTTTATGTGACTAGTGCGCTCGCACGCCTAAGAAATTTAATTCCCAGTATAAATTCCATCCATAAAATAAGTTTGACCTCTTTATAGTTGTTAGGTGATAAATTCTTACCTAGTCATAAATTGGTGTCACATACATCTATTACATATTTTTGTATGGGAATTTCTTGCTTTGTCTCCCAAAGAAGGGTGTGATCCCTAGCCATAACTAAAACAAGTCCTCCTATTTCTCCAATCCCATACTCCAAAGGATCTTGATTTGATGAATTACAGCTAAATTAAGCCCCAAAAGGCGACTGCCCCTGCATATTTTATGCAGAAAATTTTGGACAAATTAATATTCCCCATTTTCTCTTGATTACTTCATGTACATTACATTTTGTTGTAACCTTTACATCTCATACTTCGTGGTTTAACTATTTTTGTGTTGCACATCTTTTACTGCGAAATTCCTGTCATGGTGATGAAAAATATGGTTGCATTAGATCCATCATTTAGCCCTAGAAATATTTACCCTAGGCCAATGATCAAATATGTGATATGGTATGACGTGTGTGGGTATGTAATGATAACTTTTATGTATGAATTTATAAATGCAGATTTGGTACCATACTTGTTTATGAATGCAAATTTGGTACCATTTCTGCATGTTTGAATAATGAGATAATTACATCCACAAATTTAGTATGATGAATGTTGATTATATTTAGGTTGCAGAACGGTCTATATCCGGTGGCTAATTGAATGGTATATTGCTTCCCTCATCTTCATCACTTTTGATGGAAATTCATCCTTTCATACATTCACTTAAAGTTAAGGATGGTGATAGTGAGGAAGATTTCTTTACATCCAACACACTACGGAAAGGACCTAGATAGAAATGTTGGAGGGTCATCCTCATCTGCAAATACCATCGGTAAAAGACTTAGCCGAAGAAATCATAAGCGATGCCATATCCCCACAAGGGAATTATATCATTCATGTGTAGACCCTATAAGCATAGTTACCAGGTTCGAAAATCTGATTAAATTCGGAAGGGCAAAAAAATCCGAAAATTCGGAGTTCTCGAAAAATTTTGAAAAATACGGAAAATCCGGTTCGAATATATATACTTATATTATTATAAATTTATATTATTGTATACTTATATCATTATATATAGACAAATCATACAAAAAAGCATCCATCTACCATAATCATCATCATCATAATGATTCTTTCAAAAGATTGCAAGAAGTTGCTTGGTCCAAAAAGGTGCAAAAATGGATTTTATGAAAATAAGAAAAAGATTGCCATCAATGCGTAGAGCTCAAGAAAATATACACTTTTAGAGAAGACAAAGACTAAACAAAGCCACAAAATGAAAGTTATGGCACATGCAAGTTTTTTTGCTACATCTTCCCGGACCCTTTCCAAAAATGGCAAATTTTTTTCTGTGCTTGTGATTTCTTCACCGAAAATCCAAAAAAGGAAAAAAATGCCAAAAAAGGAAAAAAAAAAATTGTGCAAAAATGTGGCTGAACCAAACCGGATTTATTCGGTTACTTCAAAAAATGCGGTTCGAACCGGATTTCATACAAATCCGCCGAACTGTAACTATGCCTATAAGTGTAAATTATTACATGGTGTTGTTTTCTCCGTCACAAAAGTGGGAGTTTCTTGCTTCTCGGTGCCTTGCCCTTCTTGTTGATCTTCACCATTCCCCCAAGAAAATCTGGCACACTTCCCACAAGAAAAACTGAAAATACAACCTCTCAAATTAGCCTTAATGTGCAGGCTTCCTATGCTAGCTCTCTTTGTGATGTGCCCAACCAACCTGCTATCATGGTCCCAAAGCACCGCCATCTTCTATTGTTTTCTACACAAGTACTTGTCAAGAGGGCCATTTTTAAGTTATGTGCCAGAAAAGCAGCAGATTGTGAAGGCCTCCAAGCTGGATTCATTAAATATGGTTCGGATCCCCTAGCCCTTCCAAAGGAAAAACTTTTTAACATGGTAGTTTGATCAGGCTTTCCTCAATCTTGGCCCCAGCATATAATTCATCCTATTCATAAATATGAATATCTCTCCAATCTTGGCATTTACAGGACTATCATGATTGGGAATACATTTGCCAAACTTTATGCAATAGTGTTAAAACATTCGAGTTTTATGAGCACTGGAAGGAGGTAATCTCGAGCTCGGGGATAGAGAGGCTTCAAAAGAGATTATTACACCATTGACCACATCTTTACCCCTTGAGATATTATTGACAAGGCTCATCACCGCTCTTCTATAGTCTTGCGTTGTTCCATAGACTTCAAGAAGGCCTTTGACTTAGTTATGAGATACCTGCTCTTCCGGAGGATGCATTTAATGTCCCTTTTTGGGGGACCTTAGGAAATGGCAAAAAACTCTCAAATCAGATCTGGGACACTACTATTATTAACCTTGCAAAACTGATTTTCAAACCCTTCCTAGGGCAGTGACCTGATTTGGGGTTTCCAACCCACTTTAATGCCTTCAAAACCCTTCAAATTAGCTCTATTTAATTCTCTAAATTATTAGATATCACCAGCAATCATCTCATGTAAGAAAACTGATTTTTAATACTCTAAATCTAGAGATATGAATTTCTATAAAACCCTTGTCTACAAAGTTATTTTTAAAATTCACAACTCAACATTGGGAGCTCCAAAATTCACGAAACTTAATCTATTGGCGTTATAAAATATAAAGAACAAGAGGATAACTTCAGATTTGCCAAAGAATCACCACACATACCAATTTACCACACCAATGTAGGTCACTCCACTTGAAATAAAATACATTTTGCACCAAAGACACAACGCTTGCAAGAGAAAGATGCTTTATTCATTTTCTAACCAGCTTGCATATCAAAAACCTTATGAAGGGTTTTTCGTCCTTCACAAGTTTCTCAATCAAGGGTTTTCGTCCTTGAATGAGATTCTCAACCCAAGGGGTTTCGTCCTTGAGAGAGTAAAAGGGCTACACTAGCCAACTTTCACCAAATAAGAATAATCTCCAAAACATAAATCATTAATGCCCAAGAGAATCCTTAAATAGGCATAAGGAGCACTTAAAGTAATCATTACATCATGGCCAACCCCTTAAGTAAGTGCATTTTAAATATTAAAAGGGTAATTGGAGCCTACATGCTCACAATACCATTATTACTAAACTACTAAAGGTTCACTATTGGAGCATATTGCTTCCAATAGGATAAATGATAATAAATGAAGACAACTATCTAAGCAACAATAATAATATAATTCAGATTTCCCCTAGCTTTTCTCCTTAGACCCACGGGGAAAGAATGGGTTAAGGTCTTCTAAATCAACCTCCAAAAAGGGACATGACAGTCCCCCTTCCCAAGATTGCTTGTCCCCAAGCAATCGAAAATCTGGATGCTCCAAGATAGTTGCTCCTTCCCATGTGGCATCTTCAAGTGGTAGGCCTTTCCAACATACCAAGTATTCCCGTATGCTCCGGTTTCTTAGCTTCCTCTCTCGAACATCAAGGATGGTTTCCGAACAAGAATGATCTTCCCTTCCTCATCTAAAGGGGGCAGTTGTAGTGAAGGAGTAATATGCTTCCCCAATGCCTTCTTAAGACAAGAGACATGGAAGACATCATGTATCTTGCTTTCCGGAGGTAGCTCAAGACGATATGCAACCTGTCCTATCCTTTCCTTCACCTTGTAGGGTCCATAAAATCTTGGTTTTAACTTCTCAGCTCCACTTTGTTTAAGCGAGGATTGTCTATAGGGCTGCAACCTTAGGAAAACCAAGTCTCCTACCTCAAAAACCCTCTCTATTCGTTGCTGGTCTGCATATTGTTTCTGCTGATTTTGAGCTTGTTGGAGGTTCTCCTTGAGTGCTTTTAAGATGTCTTGACTCTCTTGGATCAGATTTTTAGCACCGGGAACCCTACTATCTCCAATGATCAAATCCATGAAGGAAAAAGCCTCATATCCGTAGAGTGCTCTAAAAGGGGACATTCCAATGGATACATGAAATGTTGTATTGTAACAAAACTCAGCCAAGTGAATCCATTTTATCCATGTTGATTGTTGTCCGGAAATGTAGTTTCTCAAATATCCTTCCACCCATTTATTCACAATTTCAGTTTGCCCATCCGTTTGGGGATGGTAACTAGTGCTTGGAGTGAGTTCGAACCTTTTGTACAGGCAGAAAAGCTCTTGCCAAAATATACTCATAAAGCAGCGGTCTCTATCACTAACAATATTTTGGGGAAGCCCGTGGAGTCTAAAAATGTAAAGAACACATCAGCAATCATAGGAGCATTAAACTTGGTAGGAAGTGGATAAAAATGAAATACATGGAAATGGAGATATGAATTTTAATGAAATGCATCTAGTCTTGTGGAGAAAGCAATCTTTGTTATAAGCGAGGGTTTATCATCTATTTCAAATATCAATGCAAACTTCTCTTGGAGATATTTTGGAGCATGTTCCTCTATTTTTGTTTCGAATTTGTAGATGAAATTTGTCTTTTGGGTTGCATGTGCCCCTTAATCTTTATTGTGGCGTAGTCGTGCTTGTTATTGCTGCGGTATGCTTCACTTGTGGTCTATTAAGCTTTTCTTCTATAAAATGAGGCTTTTTTGTAGAAGGATGTTGATTGTATTCTGTAAAGATGTGCCTATTAATCGAGAAAGTGGCTTCATGTCACAATACGCATCCTGGAAATGTGATATCCTAGACATCCATAATGTGGATGACCCATGTTGAAGACTCGTGCATTTGAAGAAAAGGAACAATGTACACCTAATTTGCTGCATTCCAAAGCTCAACTTGATGGTGTTAGCAAGTGCATGATGTGTTGATTTGAATCAGACGATCCAATTCTGTAATGTCCCTTTCTAGGGCTGATTCTGAAAATAAAGGTTTTGCCACAAACCCAAATGCAAGAATTCAAATTTTTGGAACGGCAATGATCAAACCTTAGCAGCCAATTGAAATCACACCTTTAGGGTATCAAAAACAACTTGGAAAATTAATAAGTAATCCTTTAGGACAGCGAACTGTACCAGCACTTAGGAGCAACAATTCTCATGCAAAATCTAACCAAAAATGATATAGAATGATCCCAAATAATTTAACCAACCATGTGGAAATTATTCTAGCCAATATACTTCATGAATTAAGGAGAAATAAGTGTCAACACATGGCTGGAAACATTAAAATAATCAGCAGAACGCTCCACAAAATTAACTGAAAATGAGGTCTCCGAGTCCAAACCCCAATAAATACCAAAGTGATAGATCGGAATTATAAATTAGGAGAAATTTGAATATCAACTTGAGACACCAAAATGTGTCCTAGAAAGCAACTGGAATACTCTTCCACTCAAGTCGCCACAATAGGAGAGGGTGCCAAATCGATGAAGAAACCTTGATAACTCCTTCTTCATGCCCTAGCTGCCCAACCAGCAAGATAGTCTTCTTTGAAGGCCTTGGCTCTTAAAGCCTTTAGCGGGAGGGGAGTGCCCCCCCTAGATATCTTATCTATCTGGGCGGCCCTATATATGGATTTTGATTCTCTATTTGGCTAGCGGCCCCCTCCCTAGATCTCTTATCTCTCCCGGCGCGGCCCTATAGGAACCACCAAATTAGAGATTTTCCGTTCTCCAACCTTCAACAAGGAAGGTTTCATCTTCCTTTCTTGCCACACCAAAGGATTTTCGCCCCTTATTGGAGTGGAATAGAGCAACCAACTCTAAAACCAAATAGATAAAAATATAATGGCCAAAACACTCCCAAAATGAGCCTAAGTGGCACCAAAGTCTCATGGAGGGAATTCTCCCATGACCGACCTCAATAAAAGCTTACTATATCTTTTAATTTGCCTTAAAAGCTCTCCAACCCAGCCGACCTGCTTCATAAGGAAAATACTAAAGAAAAATGTAAATGTTAATAAAAGAAAGACCAAAAATATCAACCAAGGACCTCCTTTGTTCACCTACTTCTTGTCCACGGGAAGTGGAAGGGCAAGAAGTCTTCAAATCAGTTAATTCAAAAAAAGGACATTACAGTCCTCCCTTCCCGAAATTGCTTGCCCTCAAGCAATTGCAAGCTTGGTTGATCTGAAACCTTTGTCTCCTTCATCTTCTCATTATGTATGGCCACATCCTCAAGAGAGATAGGAGGTGGCTTCCTTCAAAAGCATCCACCACCATATTATTTTCATGCACCTTTTGAAATTTGGTCACCTTCTTGAGAGACAATTTGTTCCCATAAGGGCTGAAAGCAAAAAGATGTGCATATCTCACCATATCACAGGTACAAGCTTCCCATCTTGGAACCAAAAATATGAGCAAGTGTTTCAAATGTTCTTCTCTCCAAGGTTTGAAAATTTCCATACAACCTTCAAGTTCACTTCTCTTGCTTGACAAGTGAAGCAATTTGACCCAACAAGTGTAGCTCTCAACCCTATTAACAACGATGTCTCTTGGCAGCTCAGAAAATAATTTGATTATCAAATGTGCATAACCCACAACACATACCTTCTCAAGATGATCTTCATTAATGATGTTGTAAATTGTTCCTTCCAAGAAAAGACACAAATCATCTTGTGTGTAGGCTGGAAACAAATTATGACAGTCATGAATCACCTGATTTTCCACCCAAATCGGAGCTATGTTGCCTGAAGTAGTCGTTCTCTTCAACTGAAACCATTTACCAATATTTTCCAATGATTGAGTGACCTCGAAATGATCAATCTTGCAGTTGTTCAAGTCTGAAAATAACAACTTATAATCTGATTTTATCAAAATCAGCAACTTAAAAATGGAACAACGGTTGCAAAATGGAAACCTTCTTGCAAGAATAAGAAATGTGAGCATTGTAATGACTGAAAACACTTCTGTAAAGGCTGAAAATATTTTCCCAACAATCACCAATCGAAAAATGCTCCATCCTACCCACTTGTATGTATGCAAATGAGATTATGTGGTGGCTGATTTGATTGATGACAGCAGCATTAAATCAGAAATTTTGAGCTATAGTCCTCCAAGGTACATTCCTCCCGTCACCACTAACCTTCCACATACTTTGTTGGTGATCTCTTGTATGAATACTCAACCATGAAGTAGCTCCACCATGCTTATGTTGCACTATTATGATATTATACTTAGCTGGAAGTGGACAAAATTGGGCATATTGTTTGAGTCTATCAACCACAACATATAAACAATTCTTACCTTGAACCATGGGCAGCCCAGTGATGAAGTCCATGGAGATACTTTCCCATTTTTGGTGGGAATAGAAAGGGGCTGCAATAGTCCAGCTAGAAATTCATGCTCCGCCTTGTTTTGTTGGCAAACCAAACATTCCTATATGTATTGAAACATCTCCTCTTTAAGACATTTTCCAAAGAATTTTTCTCTAACCTGTTTGTATGTCTTGCAATAGCCCGGATGACCAACCAATGGGGCATCATGAACAGCCCTCAATATCTTGTTCTTTACCTTTGATTTGGGAACCGAATAGACTTCATTCTCATAGAGAATGAGCCCATCCATTATCTTATACCTTTCATCCACAATTTCTTCTTCAAAAACAGCATTAGCAAACTTATTCTTGGCATACTCAGCTGTAATTAGAGACTTCCAATCTGTTGTTATCTTGGATAAAGAGCAAAGATATGATTCTTTTGACAAGACATCTTCTACCAAATACTTGACTTGAGTGGTTTCCAGAATCATACCTTGTAGTATCACCTTCTTGCCTTTATCCATGAAGCTTAGCTCCAAACTTTGGTAGTTGAGAGTGAGCTCTCCCAAGGAATACAACCATTGGACTCCAAGCACAAGATTTATATCAGCTATGCCAATTATATAAAAATCATCACATACCTCATGCTCTCCCAATGTGAAAAGGAGTTGGGGACTCCTTGTGCATGGCATGGAATAGCCATCCGCTACTTTGACCGTGAAGCCTTTGAAGTCTTTCACCTTCAAATCCATCTTTGCAACCAAGCTCTCATCAATGAAATTGTGAGTAGCTCCACTATCAATCAAGATTGTGACTCTTTGCCCTTGTAGGTCCCCTTTCATCCGAAATGGATGGTAGCTAGGAGCACTAGACAAAGTGGCAAGAATGTTGTCCAAACCTTCCGGCTTTTCTTTCAGATCATGATCTTGCTTTGTCTCATCAACACAAGCTTTTTCTTCTTCTTCTTCCCCATCTTTGACTGTTGTTTGGGAAATTCCAGCAAATTGAAAGTAATCATGAAGAATCGAAGTGTCCTTCCTTCATGGACATACCCTTCCATAATGTCATCCTCATACACTTCATGCAAATCATATTTTTCTTCTCCATTTTTCTACAACATGCCATCATAAGAAATCAATGAATCATCATAAATATCAAAGGATTTTTACCTTCCAACTCGTGCTTCATGATTTCCTTCTCTTCCCTAGGCTCGTGCTTCAAGATTTCATCAAACCCTTGGCCCTTCATACCGCTGTTCTGAAAATCAGTCAATGGAAGCTCGAAGGATGGTGCAAGTTCCTCTAACTTGAACCCTTCATATACAACAAGTGATGTCCCTTTTGCTTCAACTTCATCCACATTTTGTTGATGCATGCATGGAACCTTTTCTTGGTCCTCTCCAAGGCCATAAACATCATCTACTTGCATTATGTAGATGGTTGTTCTGAAATTTCCAGCAAATTGTACTTCCACATTCACATTTCGCAATCGAGCTTCAACCTCTAATTTCTCTTTACCAACTTGCAGATCTGATTTTTCTTCCTCCATTAGCTCAAGCTCCATGATTTCTCCCTCTTCAACTTGCATGGTGGGTTCCTCTATGGGTTGTTTCTTCTCCATTACTTGCATCCCTAAATTTTCTTATTGTGTAGCTCATGACCTAGGCTTGGGCCTGGATCTTCCCTTACTCTTATGAACTCGAAAAATGACATGGTATCACGAATCTTTTCCAAAAGAGCCCTATACTCCTCATATCATGTAGCAATGTTGTCCCCTTTGGATGGCTGAGTATTATTGACTTCCTTTGAAGAGCTCCTTCCACCATTCGGATCTTGAATGGTATAAATCAGCTGAGCCATTTTATTGGCCAATCTTTCTTGCCCTAGGGCAAGCCTTTCAAATCTAGCATTACCAAAAAAATTGTCTACCATTTTATCTACTCATGATGATAACGAAAATATCCTTTATCACCCTCTTGTATGAAAACCTCAAGCTAGGAAAATCGAAGCTCTAATACCATTGTAATGTCCCTTTCTAGGATTGATTATGAAAATAAAGGTTTTGCCACAAACCCAAATTCAAAATCAGATTTTTAGAATAGTGATCAAACCCTAGCAGCCAACTGAAATCACACCTTTAGGGTATCAAAAACCAGCTTAGAAAATTAATAAATAATCCTCTAGGGCAACGTGAATTGTACCAACACTTAGAAGCAACAATTCTCATGCAAAATCTAACCAAAAATGATATAGAATGATCCCAAATAATTTAATCAACCATGTAGAAATTATTCTAGCCAATATACTTCATAAATTAAGAAGAAATAAGTGCCAACACACAACTGGAATTATTAAAATAATCAGCAGAACAATCCACAAAATTAATTGAAAATGAGGTCTCCAAACCCCAATAAATACCAAAGTAGTGATAGATCAGCCTTATAAATTAAGAGAAATCCGAATATCAACTTAAGACACCAAAATGTTCCCTAAAAGGCACTGAAATACTCCCCAAGTTGCCACCCTAGGAGAGCGTGCCAAATTGATGAAGAAACCTTGATAACTCCTCTTCTTCAATGCCCTAGCTGCCCAACCAGCAAGATAGTCTTCTTTGAAGGCCTTGGAACCACCAAATTGGAGATTTTTCGTTCTCCAACCTTCAACAAGGAAGGGTTTCGTCTTCCTTGCTTGCCACACCAAAGGATTTTCGCCCCTTCTTTGGAATGGAATAGAGCAACCAGCCCTAAAACCAAATAGATAAAATTATAAAGGTCAAAACATGCCCAAAATGAGCCTAAGTGGTGCTGAAAGTCTCATGGAAGGAATTCTCCCATGACTGACCTCAATAAGAAGCTTACTTTATCTTTTAACTTGCCTTAAAATCTCTCCAACCCATCCGACCTGCTTCATAAGGAAAATACTAAAGAGAAATGTAAATGTTAATAAAAGAAAGACTAAAAATATCTAGATTGTCTGAAACGCCCAAGGCCCCCGTACAGCTGAAGCGTGCAGTGCGTATCGATACGATCAAGATGTGTGGGTACGCTTGGAAAGCGTACCCGGGGGGTGCGATGCATGCAGGTGCGGTTTTGCCGTGCCCGCACCGTACTCGCCCCTGTGGGTATGTTTCAAGCGCATACCATAAAAAAAAAAACTGCCAAAGATCAAGCTGTTTGTTTCCTTTTTGGCAATTCTTTCCTTTTTGGATTTTTGGTGAAAAAATCACAAGTACAGAAAAAAATTTGCCATTTTTGGAAAGGGTCCTGAAAGATGTAGCAGTAAAAACTTGCATGTGCCATAACTTTCATTCTGTGACTCCGTTTCAAGTGTTGTTTTCTCTAAAAGTGTATATTTTCTCGAGCTCTACGCATTGATGGCAATATTTTTCTTATTTTCATAAAATCCATTTTTGCACCTTTTTGTACCAAGCAACTTCTTGCAATCTCAAAGAATCATGAGCTTTGATCGCTTTGTAGGCAGTTAGTAATTAAAAATCTTGGATAGCTTTCCAAAACTCGACGAGTATTCTCCGTGCTCGGACTAATC
The DNA here is from genome assembly GCA_018340775.1 of Taxus wallichiana var. yunnanensis. Classification (NCBI taxonomy): domain Eukaryota; kingdom Viridiplantae; phylum Streptophyta; class Pinopsida; order Cupressales; family Taxaceae; genus Taxus; species Taxus wallichiana. Next base: position 611,447,795 of record CM031241.1, read on the forward strand.
GTCCCCACCCGCCACTTGGATCCATATTTTTCCCGCTTAGTTATGATGTTTCGAAATATGTCGATAATACTATCGTCTTTGAGTGGATCAAGGAAGGTCACCATGAACAATCAAAACTCCTTGAATCTTATCACATCCTACTAAGATAAATAATCATGTGATAGAGAAATAATAAATTTCAATAAGTATGCAAATGCTTCTTTAAATTTATAATTTGTATACATATTTATATATATAAAAACGTACTCCCAAAAGCGTACATCGTATCCAAGATTTTTAAAAATTTGCCGTATCGGCGTATTGTACCACTGCCCGTTCCTCGTACCCGTATCCGTATCCAGACTATCTAGAAAAATATCAACCAAGACCTCCTTTGTTTACCTACTTCTTGTCCACGGAAAGTGGAATGGCAAGAAGTCTTCAAATGAGTTAATTACAAAAAGCGGACATTACAAATTCCTTGTACCATAAATAACTAACTTCAAGAATTGCAAATGGATTGGGAAAATTTTCCTCCCCAGGCCCGCCAGCTAGTAACTTAAGAAATATAAGGAGTTAAGAGGACTTCTTTATATCATTGGAAAGGGGAAGAAATTTCCTATCTAATGGAATTGTTTTCAAGAAAAGTTAAGTGTGTTAAATGCGTGAAAAATCAGGTTGAAGTTCAAGATGAGCCTGAGAGTGGGTAAGTGGGAATTTACCCCTTTCTAACTTAAATGTTTATTTCTAAAGCTTGGGTTGACCTTTTTAAGGGGTCACGTTAAGGGATAAGAGAATGTTTTCTATCCCATATAAATAAGAACCCTGGTTATTGTTTTGACCTAGTGAAATTAAAAACCTTGGGCATTTAATTGCTTGGGCCCCTTTGACCCTCTAAAATTAATTAAGGAACATTTAACATAGTGTTAATTTAATTATCTATTAAATTAACACCTAAGAGAAATTTAACTATATTTGGATTAATTATACTCGTTAATTTTGTAATGTGGATCTAATGGTTGTTACAACGGAAAATTTCTTTTATTAAATTATAATTGACTTTGAATCTTTGTTGTGGCAACTGTAGTTTTCAAAGCCTGTTCGAGGACTCGCCTTTCAAAAAAAAAAATTATTCCCTAATTTTTTTTTTATCTAAACCTAGGTTGTTCTTGGGTCTCGAGTGGTCATTTTAGCGGGCGTTACAAACTACAACTAACCCATGAGGTTGTTCGCCCACGCATGCCAATATTTAATATATGCCCTACTCTTTTTTATGACGATGACTTATTTAGCCTTAAGTGTATGTATTATAAAGAGAAAATCATCGACATTCTATTATATAAATTGAAGTTATAAAGACCCTATTTGGAGAAGCAACAAGGTGTATTGTGCATTCAACAAGAAATTGAGCGGGATAGGTAAACTCAGCACCTATAAAATCTAAATGGATACTTTTTCATGTTCATTCCACTTACGATAGGGGTGGCCTAATGGTGAAGAACTTGTGCTCTTGAAATAGAGGTCACAGGTTCAAATCCTGCAGGGGGTAGGGTATGTATGCCTCGTTTGTAGCACAGTTAGGTGCCTCCACATATTGGAGTACGAGGTAGTCCCATATGTTATAAGCCGCCTGTAGACCCAAAAACAAACTGCCCGACATCGTGGACTATAAAAACAATTATTATTATTATTATTATTATTATTATATAATGATAAAATAATTCTACGTGAACCACATGCAAAACAGAGAATTTTTCTGCAACTTATATTGCTGATTACTTGATAATTTGTTTATCTTTGCAAACTGTAGCTTTCATCCTCGTTGCCCTAAGAATGACGCGAATAAGTTTCATGAAGCCCATGCACAGGAGTGACTGGTTTTCTGTCCAAATTTCATCTCTGCCTTCTCTTTATTGCTGTTATGTTGATGCCTGTAGAATTTTGTTTTTGGAGGATGTCCTACAGGCAAAGGGAGTGACTAATTCCTTCTCTTTTTTGGTCATTGAGGGCTCAATGACTTAAATTTGGAGGGAAAGCAGTGGTTGTCAAGTTCCCTTTGTATATGGATGATATTGTGTGATTTGGTATAAAAGGAGTACAATGCATAAAAGGTTTTGAAGTTAGATTGACTACAAAACATTTCGAGATTTTTCTCAGTCCTAGCCAAGCTAAGAAATTCTGGATGCTTCTAACCATTGAGGCCCTACCAATGAAGGAGACTAATAGAGAGGTGAACCATTCAAACTTTGTAGACAGAATTAACATTGCAGCAATTATTTACCATGCCAGGTTTCACTTTATAGAGCAGAAAGTTTAGGAGAGTGGACTGCCCAAATTTCTAGGTTTTGTTTGAATATCTGTTGTGTAGCTAAGCAAACCATGGTATTTAGAGTATGTTATGGCATTTTTTTCCTCAGACCCATGGTCTATGTTATTAGTTCAGTGGGGACAATAATATGACGTGTTAATTGATAAAGTAAGATTACATAATGACAATGTAATTACAGTTTTCTTTCCACTTGAGTCTAAATTGAGGAAAACCTAAACAATGTATCTTTTTCCATTTAATACCTATATAATATAGAGATTCGGCATTTCTGATCTCTTATGTGTTATTTGACAAAATTGCAGGTGTAAATCCATACTGGCTGTGCAGGTGCAAACATTTCAGTATTTGATCTTCAAGCTATATTTTGAAGATCATCTTCCATTATCTTTAAGAATGTTGCAAGTGGTATCAAAGCCACTTGATTTTCGCCACTGCTGCAAAAATACCAAGGGGAGTTTGTCCAAGAAACCAATCGATGTTTGTGACCAAGGAAGAGCTAAAGGGATTATTCGCAAAATTTTCAACAAAAAATAACAGGTAGATGAGTCTCTAGGAAAAAGGGAGAAGAATTCAAATCCAAGTAGTCCGTCCAAAGAAATACACTTTTTGAGTTACATGTGGACGTCAACCCTTGGGAAGACCCTGATCCTACCCCTCTGAAAGAAGAGGTGGAAGAAGGTTCTCAATTACCCATTTTTAATCTGCAAATGAAGATCCCAAAGTACTATTTTGGGAGAGGAGTACAGGTATGCACATGGGCAAAGTTCAGGCTCACCTTCAAGGTGCGACACGTTTATGAACTTGGGAGAAGCTATTTGTTACCTTGCAGCACTTGGATGGGGTTGCCCATACCTGGGGAGACATGGATCTCTTCAAACCTTAGAGGGGGCTTTAGCAAATTTGCTGATGCATTAACTCAAGATGGGAAGCAAGCCAAAGTTAGACACTCCCAGCTACTCAAGAACTCATTGATTGGATCACGGAGATGAAAAAATTCTTTAATTATGAGCAAATGGAGGACCCCAAAAGAGTGAAGTTTGCTTGCACAAAGTTGAAAGGACATGCATCCTTATGGTGGGATCAAGTGTAGATGGAAATGATTCGGAGAATCAAAGGCTGAATCAAGTCCCAGTGGATAGAATGGTAGCAAAGCTAAAAGGTAAGTTTCTTCCTCTAGATTACAAATTGACTTTGTTCAAGAAGTTGCAAAATCAGAGGCAAAGAGAGTTGTCGGTGAAATAGTGCATAGAGAGTTCTACAAGCTCATTATAAGGTCCTCTTGTAGTGAGTTAGATCATGAAAGGCTGTGTTCCACGGGGACGCGGCCCCGCCCCAAAACCCCTATCCCCGACCCCAACAGTGTTTCGGGTACAGCAGGATGGTAAGGGACATCCCCAGAAACTTGCAAATGTCCAAAATGTTTCAGAAACGTGTCTCTGAAAAAAGAAACGCCGTGGGGACGTTCGGCCATCCCCGAGGCGGCCAGGGATATCTGAGACGGCCAAACGTCCCTGACTGCCTGCCTGCATTTTATATAGTTAAAATTAATCCTTTTGAAGTTTGAATAATGAAATCAGAAATTTTATTGCTGTTATCCAATATATTGCTGTTATACTGCTGTCATGATTAATTTTATTGCTGTTATACTGCTGTCATGAAATATTTAAATATTTTAAATTTTGAAATTTTGAAATTTATTGCTGCTGTTGTAATGCTGTCATGTTATATTGCTGCTGTTATACTGCTGTCAGTGTCATGTTATCCTGCTGTCCATTAAGTTGTAGAAATTTGAGTATATATTAAAAAATGCATATATATATATATATATATATATATATATATATATATATTGCCATCCCCAAAAATGGCCCTCAGACTGCCATCCCCAAAACGCGTCCTCTGCCGTCCCCGTCCCCAAAACACTGTGTAACATAGTGAAAGTGTACATAGGTATATAAATTGCTTGAGGTTGAGCATTCAAGATGAGCTAAGCATGATGAGGTTGCATACAGTTGAAGAGGCATGTCAGTTTTCCTTGAAAGCTGAAGAAAAGTTGACTAGAAGACAACTAAGAACAGCAAGATAGGTACAATGAGATGGAGAGAGGCATGCACAAAAAGGTAAAAGGTAAAGTTCTGCAGTTGGAAGAAGAGGGCAGCTCTTCGCTATATTAACAAAAAGAAGAAGATGATGAGGAGCATTATACCTCATGGAATCATGAACTTGTTGAAGCTCGGAGATAATTGGACATTTCATGGAGATTGCTTTGAGTGCACGTGTATGGGCCTAGGGCATTCGAGTGTCCTCAGAGAAGGGCTGAAACAAGTCAAAGAGGTGCAAGTCAAAGGACAGCAGAGCAGTCATGTAGCCAATCAGCAATGAATGAGTGGGAAGAGGATGATCCGGTGACTTCTGAAGGTTCAAATACAGGTATGAAGCCAAAAATGAACTTGTTATTGAAAAGAAAGAGCATGAAGATAGCAAGAGAGAAAGAGAAGGCCGGTCAAATAAGGCACATCTTCAAAATACAGTGCAAGACAAGAGGTAAGTCCTGCAATGTTATGGTTGATAGTGGAACTACTGATAATCTAGTATCCACAGAAGTCATAGATGAGTTAAATTTGTAGTGTAAACCACACCTATAGACAAATAGGGTGTCATGGTTAGTAGAGGGGCATGAAATCACAGAGTGGGAACAATGTGAAAAAATCGGTTCATATCAAGATGCTGTTTTGCGCAATTTGTTGCCAACAGATGCATGCCATATCTTGTTAGAAAGGCCATGGAAATTCGATAACAAAGCTTGGTATAATGGTGAAGACAATGTAGTTTGAGTTAAGAATATTGGGAAAATGTGGCAACTTAATGTAGTTTGAGTAGAAGGAAGAGAGTGGAGTCGTGAAGCACAAAAGCCATTTGGCTTTGCTAAATGCCAAAAAGACAGCCCTGGCAAAAGAGTAAAGGAAATGGTCATTTTCAGGTCCCGTTGGAGCTATGCTTGATGGTAAAGAGGCAAAGAGAGATAGAAGATTTGTTTCTAGCATCTTTAGAGACACATCATGAGGAGTCCAAAGGAGCAGCTGGGTAGGAAAAAGCCAATGAAGTCCTACTAAGTGATCAAGGAAATGAGAATGAGGTTTGTTTCTTTCTTGAAGAAACCGCAATGGTGAAAGAGGAAGGAAACTCTACAAATCAGTCCAAATTAGTCATTTGTTTGAGAAACCAGTGGCAGAGGTAATTCAAAGTGAGGCGGATGAGTTTGTTTGAAGAAATCATGAAGATTGAAGTGGAGCAAGATAATGCTATCACAACAGAGATTGAGGAAATGTTCAATATGGCCATGAGATCAGCAAGTGACAAGAAACAGAGATTCTCTTAGCAGCAGCGATGAGATCTATGAATAATCAACAACCCCTATTTGTAACTCAAGGAAGTAATAAAGTTTTGGTGAATCAAGACTTGAAAAGTAATGAAGAGGATGAGAGGAAGAATGGAACTTGGTGGAGGTGGACGGATAGAGGTGGGAAAAAACCCAGAATAGGATGCCAAAATAGAAAGGGATCTAACTGGAGGAGGTGGACAGACTATGCCAAAGCAATGGGCAAGGAAAAGAGAGGGATAAGCAGATCCAGATGGAGGAGGAGAGAACTGACCCATTCACCTAACGCACTAACCATATTTTTGGTTGATGCAAGATTATCGGTATCCCTTTGCTGCTCCTGCATCATACACCCAATCTTAGAAAATTGTGAGCTCCCGCTCACAAATGTAGGGTAAGTGGTAGAACCACTCTTTTGGCCAATGAACATGGTGTCCCCTTTCTTGGCCTTGTTTAAGGATGAAAACCCTCATTCATCTTGGGGTGATCTCACAAGGAGATCACAAGTGAGCTACTAAGGAGATTTCTTGTGCAATTCCTTCATTTCCAGCCCTAGGCAACTTGCTTGGGTATTGTGTTTGGTGCCTTCTAGGGCACATCTTGGCATTTTGAGTTGATGTAATTGTTCCTCATAATTTATGAGGCTGGATCTACACTTTGGAGTGATTTTTGGGATTCATTAATCATTATTTCCAGCCCTGTGTGTTGGCTGTACTTCTGCTGTTAAGAAATTAATTACAGCTGTGATTTATCTCCTCATTTCTCATTTATTTTGGAGTGTATTGGCTGGATAAATATTTCCATGGTTGAATAAAATATTTGGAAGCATTCTATGTCATTTTCAGCTTGTGTTGCATGGGAATTGATGCCATTGAAGTGCCATTACAGTTCGCTGCCCTAGGAGAATAAATATTGGTTCACAGCTAGGGTTTGTGTGGAATCATTGTTGGCTGTCATCACAATTCAGTTGCTGTCATAAAAAAATCAGATTTCTTCTTGTTGCTAATTGCATTTTCAGTTTGTTTCCATAAGGGTTTGAAGTAATTTTTTGGTGGCTGTCATAAACATCAGAGTTTGTTGGTTGGGGTTTGAGCCCAAACCCTTATTTTCTGTTTGATGTCCTAAAAGGGACATTCAAGGACAATAGATTTGGTGCCTTGAACGGGAGATGCCTAAGGGTGCTATATCTAATCAGGGTAAAAGATAGAACCCTACAGGTGACTAGATCTAGAGGCCACAGTCAGTAGGCACTGATACCAATTGATATGAGTATGATTATGAGAATGAGATATACACAAAGATTGCCACAACTGTATATGTTGCACACTCTATTGAATTGTGTATTTATAGAGTACAATGCAAAGAATCTTCCAGACGTAAGGAAGCTTCTAAGAGAAGAAAGAGAAAAGGAATCTTTAGAGTAACGAATCTTCGAAGAGAATAAAGATGTACGTAGACATATGTACACCATTTAAGAATATACAATACTCCCAAACTATGTAAAACATTTAATGAAGTTACTATGTGACCATTTTTAATAAAATGCATACGTCTCATCATAATTGCAATCATGAACAAATTTCCAATGCCTGGGAGCAACAATTTGTTGAATGAGCTACATGATTGACCTCAAATAAGGATACTACCAAATCCCAGTCCAGCTCCAACATCAAGAGAAGACGTCCCTTCACACTCACCAAACACCCTATCAGTTTAGACTGATGCCTTTTGGCCTTTGCAATGCTCCTATGACACTCCAAGCACTAATGAACATGATCTTCAGTAAGTTCTTTTGCAAATTTATTCTTTTCTTTGATGACATCTTAGTTTACAACAAAACATTGGGAAAGCATTTAGAACGTCTAGACATTGTGCTTACAGTTCTGTCAAAGGAAAAGTTGTATGCTAAGGAAACAAAGTGTAAGTTTTCCAAGTCACCACTGGAATACAAATCCTGCAAAGATAAATTTTGTATGCAATTGGCTTGTGCCCAAGACCACTAAAAAAATTTCAGTTTACTAAAACTAGTACAGACATCTTAAATACATCTACATGAAAAACGTCAAGAAATATCAATCTCAATGCCCTTATCTTGGTTTTGTCTATAATACCTTCATTACCTTCTTCCCAAATTTTTCACCAAATTGTGACAAATGGTGTCATCTAGCTACAAACATGCTAGGGGGAGGCTCTTTTCTTTGGCATTAGTTGTCCGAGGGAGATCCACCTAGCCACCAGTAACAAAAATTAGAGTATTTACTTATATGTTACAAGTTACAAATTTACAATTATTAATTACTTACAAACTTTTGATTATCTTGTTTGTAAGTTCTTGGTGGGAAGATTGGGGTGGAAATACCCCAAATCTTCAAAAGCTAGCCCTCCAAATATTATCTCAACCTTGTAGTGCTTCCGGATGTCAGCGCAACTGGAGTTTGTTTAAGGTCATTCACATGAAGAAGCGCAACAAGTTGACTCAATGACCTAGTTTTTGTGCAATACAATTTCCCTTTCACAAAAGAAAGGTGGAAGACATGTCGCATGAGCGTATTGATTTGGATGAGATTAATCCATATAGCAACTAGATTGTGCAAGAAGAGGAGATCCCCATGTTCATAGAGTACAAGATTGTTGCTTTCAAGAGGGAAGTTATGGAGGGTGAAGCAGAAGCAAGAGAGATTGGATTGGATTGGATGACATCTTTGTAGATGATATCGAACATGCAACAGAGGAGTCATTGCCATCTACTACCAGGGTGGAGCCACAGTCGCATCCTTCTAGGAGGAGCAAGCAATCGCAAATGAGTGTAAGGACTAGTAGAGGCACTAGAACCTCTTCCCAATTTTTTAGTTGAACGGGAAGAGGAAATTGTAAATAATTGTAATTTACAATAATGATGATGTGATTTTGTACTATATTTCAGTTCAAATCTAATAGAAAACACTTCCCCAATGTTTCTGAGACTCATTTGATACAATTTGTAACTGTATTTTGCATAAAATTTGATTTTTATATTAAGTATTTTTAAGTTGCTGAGTCAAAATAATTTGGTCTGCCAAGTAAGAATATGCAAACTATGTGACAGATATTGAATAGTGTTCAATCTAATATGGAGGCCAAAACATGCTCCCCTATTACTCATGAGATATATAAAAATAAATCTAATAAAAGATTTGCCCCTAATATGATAAACCTTAAGTCTTCCGTCAATTATTAGATATCAAATAGCAAGAGGCATGTATAAACTCACAAAATGGAAATGCTGATGGCTTGAATTTCTGACATGTCAATAAGTGCCCCATTGTCCATTATGTGATTGGGTACATACTTACAACCATACATTAAAGATGTATTTGTCGGATGCCTTGAAACTTGAGATAAAACTACTTTGCTAGCAGTGGAAATAGACTAGTACAGATATCTTAAATACATCCATCTGAAAAATGCCAAGAAATATCAACCTCAAGGTGGATTTTTCACATACCACATTGATCAATAACTCCATTACCTTCTATATGAATGTCCGACTGACTAGTGACAAATGGCCTCAATCTAGCTACACCACTATGTCGGGATCGAAATATCCTTTCTCGGAGGGAAAAAATGGACTCCAAAATCCACATATGGCCAAGATATTACTATTTTTCAATTGAATTCTCCAAGAAAAAAAAAAACTTCTAAGTGATAGTCAAATGGACATCAAATTTAGAGTTGAAATTCCCATGTGACAATAAAATGGAGATCATCATTAGATTGGACATTAATTGTTAATAGCTCATGGACATTACAATCCACCACCTCCACCCTCGGCTGCCATTGTAGGATGCCTCTCGGGTGTAACAATTCTAGGTAAAGACTCATTAAGAGAATATTTTTAATATAAAAATATTGTGAAAATAAGTCATCTCGGCAAGGGAACCCTCCTTTTCACATGAACCCTTTCAAAAATTCTGAATTCTCCAAATAGCGCTTAAAATAATAACTAGAAACCAACTTCGCAATGTTTCCATTGTTGAGTATCACATCCTCTAAGGAAAAGTTGACTGTTAAAATAACAACACCAGGACCAACTCCTGAGACCAAATCTATAGTAAAAATTAAAAACAATAAAGCCCTCAAAATAACCAAGTCCAGGAGGCAATCAGGAGACCATAAATATTGTGCAGCTAAGTATCATAAAACCATGCAACATAGCACCCTGCAAGCTTGAGCATATATAATCACTGTGCTACCAAGAATAGGATAACTGCGTAGCCAGCAGGAAACCCCAGTCTTGACTATATTTATATATAGTATATCCGTACACTAATTCATTTTCTCACACACTCAGATTTGAAATGCGTTCCTGTACCCGCACCCCCACGTTTCCAGATAACTGTGCAGAAAATATTCTAAAAGAACAGATAGCTCAAATTCTCCATTCAAATAGCGATCCCTTCAATGGGTCACCGATAGAAACTTCTTCAATAATGTCCCATACAGGACTGTATTCAATAGCGAGGCAAATGGAGTTTACCAAGGATAGTTCTCAAATCACATTAGTAAATTAACTATGCCAAACTAAGGTAGTAACAACTCCATAAACTTTCCGGTTTTCGCACCGCTAACTGTTCAAGGATTTTTAATCAAAATTGAACCGAATCTTGCCCAGATATAAAGTAGGTCCCGAATTAATACCAGAGAACGTCAGAAATTTTGTTTATTGCAGAAATTAGTAAGAGAAATGCCCTGATTGCGTGTAATTCTATTAATTCAAAAACTGGTACTGGAAGATGGCTACGGATCATCAACCTCCTCCAAGCAATGCAAAACAGCCCACAATCGGGGTGTGGTGAATGCCCACAACCTCCATGTATTTATGAAATATATGGCCAATATCTTAAGCATTTGGATCCTAAAAGGCCTCAAGCTAACAGAAATGCTGTGGAAGTGTGTGAGGCATATCAAGGATGCCCACATGTTTAAAACAAAAGAAAAATGCATTGGATGAAGATAACATAAGAAGAAGGAAAATTGTGAGGTCAAAAACAGGGTCCATTAACATCTTAAGTAGACCATAAACAAAACTCTTAACAGGTAGAAAATATATTCATATGCACACAGGAAGTGTATGGCGTCTTACCACAGTTGAACACCAAATCAATTTTGTATCTTGAGAAAACGGAATAATGGTTTCTCGATTTGACAGAGAAAAATAAGAGGTGCGTTTGGAGAAAAGGGGAAAATGGATGGAGACACCCTACCTCGCTTATTTTAACAGAAAATTGTGGGGCATCCTGCTCTTCTCCAAATGCATGTTCTGATGTCGTTATCATGGTTTCTAGGTTCTGCATTGAATTGTAGTTAACTGAGCACGGTATTCTGATAATGTATTAGTATCAGTGCCTCCTTGCAGAACCGAACATTTTAAATTCGATTCCAAGAACGTCTACGGATATGCGTATTTTGTGGTCAAGGCGTGGTGGAAAGAGAATCGCATTACACTCCAGAGTGTGTAGAGCTTATGACATAATATCAACTAGCAATCATATGTGTACAATGCAATGTGAACACGGAATGGTATTTGTTATTCGATTTTTAAAAATAGTTATTATTTTTGTAGTTGTTGTTGATAAGTAGTGTGATTGACAATATTGATTTTCTATTAAAGCCAAAATAAATGTTGCAAATGCAAGTGAGACATGTAAGTTTGCTAATACTCACTCTCAAGAATGTTGTGAATGTGAAGTGTTGTTGTCAAAGTAGATTGAAAGAATGACTAAGTGCTTTAACATATTATCTCTCCATGAAACTAAAATGAGACAAAATATGCAATTATATATAAACAAATCTGAAATGGTTATGGTACATTCCAAATTTCTTTATTACCTCAACGAGTTTGAGTGCATCATTGTTAGAGCTATTTTGTGCATATCTTACAATCATAGCATTCCATGAGACCACATTTCTTTGAGGCATTTTGCAAACAAAAACGGTATATGTTATTTGTGTTATAGGGATAGTTTTTACTTTTGTAGTTGTGTTTGTTTAAACTATGGGTGATTGATTTTGTATGTGTAGAAATATAGATGAGTCACTTCATTTAAAAAGCAAACATGAGGTCTTACCCTTAAAACTATTCAAAATGCAAAAAAGTGATATAATGTACAAAGCTTTGGATGGAAACAACTATAAATTGCATTGTTCTTTCTTGGCATTTTAAAATTGTAGGTATTTGTGTGCAGATGAAGACATTAAAAATGTGTTGTTGTTGGTTAACATAAAGAAACATGCAACAATAAAAAGGAAAAATCGAACATGTATGTTGAAAAGTGTAATTTTGTAATTGAAGATATATAGACCAACCACTTCATTTAAAGGTTTCATCTCTTCATTTCAAAGTTGTTACAAATTCATACATATACATTTTCAAATCTCATATCATGAGTGGTATCGTTTTGCGGACTATTTTATTTGAACTTAACATGAGAAGAATTATATCATGAATGGTAGCCTTTTGAGGGTAATTTTATTTCCGGTAAACATGAGTACATTTGATACCCCTTGAATGGAAATGGTGTCTAGGATAGAAGAAGTGTTGAGTAAAGTAGTAGCGGAGGTGCTATCAAAGTAGAGTGTAGTATTTACGAAGGGTTGAGTGATAGTAGTCTTGCTTCCTCCTTTCTTCTTGCTCCAAGTGTTGCTACGTGTGCCATTTTTGAGTACCTTTCGAATGAAAAAGGAGGTGAAATGCGTAGATTTGCAAGTGCGAGGGAACTCTGGAGAAAGTTGTGAATGTCAGACCCTGCCTTTCATTGGTTCCAATGTCAACAGTTTCTCTATGCATAGTAAGTCCCTAGGACTTGTGGATAGTTAATCCCCAGGCCATTTTAAGCGGTAATTATCTTCGATTCTCTCTCAAAATAGGGGTATCGGAATATGTAACGGTTGGAGGGATCCCAACATGGGTCGTTGTATCTATCAAATTTGACAACAAATAAAGGTAATTTTCCAAACAGATTGAGAAAGTTTGGATGTTTGCCAACAAATCTATTCTTTTGCGAAACCGACGTTGGGCTTCAATAGTCTGCGATGAGGGCAGCAATATGGGAAGTCTCTGTGTATGGGAAGGGGTGGGGTGTTTGTTTGGGTCGATTATGGATTGCAAGGTGAAAAGCAGACAAAAGGAGAGGAGGAATTGGTTGTACATGTGCGAGGAACCGAAGCAAAGTCGATACTTGAGATAGTTTCTTGTAGGGTTTTTTTTTGTTTTCTTTAAAGATATTTCAATCCACATAGTAGTAGGAGGCACTAGTATTTCAAAATCAATAAACTATATACATTTGAAATGCATGTGAAGTTCTAATGGGAACTAATCCTAAGAGGTAACAATTTGAGGATAAAAAACTTTTATGTGTTGCCTAAGGAAAAGATTTTTTGTTAAATGGAAAGATACAATACGTTCTAATAGTATACAAGGATGAAAATACATACATAATAAAAGTGCAAGTTAAATGCATTTATTTTCTTAAAATTACTTACAATCCACATAGTAGTAGGTGACAATAGTAGGTCAATTTATAAGGAACTACAAAAGTTTTCTTTTGAAGCAGGGAAAAGGGCGAAACATAGATATGAAATAAGCAACATAGTGATGATAGTTCAAAGTATAGAATGGGATGGGTGAGGGTGTAAAGTTTGAAGGGACGGATACATTATAAGTATTTACGTAAAGAAGGTTACTGAGAGGAGTTGCACTATTATCCACTTTCTTAGAACTGAGGATGACACATTTCAATCTATTGTTTCCGCAGTATGTCTCTTTTTTCAGGGAAAGTGTGAAGCAGTATTCATTGCAATGACATTGCTTGTAATTTCACTAGTCGTGTCTTCGTCTATAGACAATAGGTGGAGATCGCTAGCTTCAACACCCATGATTGACTCAGTTGTCTCATCAAAAGTGGTAATTGACTGGAGTTCTCATGTTGGGTCCTTTAGATCGATCCTGAGTGCATATCTATAATCATAGTTCTAAAGTTGTACGTTACGCAACTCAAACCGAACCATGAACCATTACCATTCTCTTTCACATTTTTCCTACATTGTTTGTCACCTTTTTGAAGAGGACATGCCTTATAAAACAAGTTGTCCATGTTGATATTTTTATTTCTGTAGTAAACCACGATCCATTCATTTGTCTCAGTGTTGCCCATCTATATGACTTGCGAAATCGTTGTTACATAGGTCAAGCTTTTGGAGGGCCCATAAATTTACTTGTGATAGAGGGTACCTAAGGGAGTAGTCATCAGAATCAACCCAGCCATGAAGTGTATTTGTTTCTAAAATTAGAGGGTTGACGTAACATTTGGTTCTTGAAACAGTGTCAACTGAGCTTCCATTGAAACTGGAGACGTGAGCAACTTTCAAGGCAAGGACCGGAAGAGGCGGTATAGAAAGCATGTCTTCAAGTTCTTTGCTTATCTCATCTAAGTGTTTTCCCCACAATGTGACACTTACATTGAATCCCGACATGTCCTTTAATTGTAGTGTTCTTCTCTTTGTTTCGACTTGTCATGCTTCGACGAATTGTTGAGCATGGTGACATCGTAAGAACAATGCCAATCAAATCAACTGTAGAACCTTCAACACTTGCAAGTATGTCCTTGATTTTGGTGAAGTGAAAGTGATAGGAAGGTATTGTATCCTCATTTTCTATGAGTGGAGATATGGTTGAGGAAGGTTGCAGGAAAATCTCCAAAGCATTGTTCAAATGGTTGTAACATAGCTTTGCATCAACAATCCTCACAATCCTCCCATTGGAAATTGTATATAGCTTCCCATTTTCAATCTGCTCATAGAATGCTTCCACGGCTGTGGATTTCCCCTCCTTCCTGATCCACAAAATCAAACCCAAACACGGAACCATCTCCCCTTGCATTGTGATATTCGTGAAGGGTTGTTTTTGCTAGGGCACGACCCTCTACAGACCACATGTGCATAGATGTATTCAATCCACTTATTTTAGTTGGTGTTCTCACAAAATATTTGTTAACCTAGTTGGCACTTGCATCTGTTTGAGGCAACTGACTATCTTGGAGAGCATTTGTTGGTAGTGGGTTGGAGCACCGATTATCAAATGTTTTTCGACAAGAACATCCATTTCAATGATAAGAATAGTCCTGTAGTGGAAAAGAAAATCATGATAGAATTAGAATTGAGCAACGGATGAAAAAAACAAACATAAAGAAATTATAATTAATATAGGGAGTTTATATACATTGGTAATCAAGCAGGAGATGAAACTTACAGTTCACTTTTGATCATTCTAACGCGGATTTGTGTAAGCACACAATGGAGCCTTCTTATATTGATTTTTCGGTTACACGGCTTGCAAATTTGGACGGTAGAAGTGATGTCTGAAAATGTATTCCATTTGAAAGGTCAACACAAATACCCTACAAAAAAGTGAAAAAAGAAGTTAATAAAACTAAATATATCTATACTTATTCAATTAGTTACATAAAAACAACCCTATTTTCGACGAGATTATAAATTGATCAATGAATAGCTGAGCACCAATTTTCAAAGGTACAAATTAATATAGAGGTAATTTTACAATATTTTCACACCCACAAGCCCAAATCTCATTAATCAAGCTTCCAAGGCTTTACATCTTCCTGATTTATGTTAAATTGACATATCAGCTGCATAAACATTGCCTAAAAATTGCTATGATTAAGACAAAATAGAACACATATGGCCTAACAAAATACTTTTCTATGATAAGAATATTATAGACAAACACACACAAAGAGAGATATATACAAGAGAGGTCCAGAAGAGCTGAGAATCAAGATCAGTTACTCAATGTTTTCTGCATAGGAAAATTCATTATATAGGACTACAAAAGCTATGCACAAGATATAACTAAGTGATATGTATGTATGTGTGCATGTGTATATATATCACAGTTTGCTTATTTGAGTAGGTAATTATCCTCTTTAGTATTTACCCATTTTGCTTCTCACACAACGCCTCCTCAACATTTCAATGTTCATGCAAGACAAACTCAATCTTAAAGATCAACAACCATATCAAATTTCTCAAATTACTCTATTGCATTGACATACATAAAACAACCCATACTGCAAGTCAAAAGTAAACCATTGATATAACACACAAACAACCCATACACTGCAGTCAAAAGTAAACCATTGATATAACACACAAACAACCCATATTGCAAGTCAAAAGTAAACCATTGATATAACACACAAACAATACACACTGCAGGTCAAAATAAACTCATTGATACAACTCATAAACAACCAATCACGCAAGTCAAAAGTATCTCATTGATATAACACATAAAATGACCAATCATGTAGGTCTTAATCCTTGGTTGTCCTCGGGATCACAAGGCCTTCCGTAGAAAGAGGTCTTTTGGCTTCTAGACCTTTCCAAAATTTACATTTTGGAAATCAATCAAAACTATGTTAATGGTGTTTATGCGACTTAAAGAGCCTGTTGTTGCATATCTCAAGAGTTTTTGTTGTAGATCTTAGATAGCACAAGAAAAATGACAGCTTTGTGGTGACAAATAACAATGCGTCCAGGAGATTTTTTACAGAGTCAAGAAATTCAGTTTTGGAGTCTTCAAAGGTAAAAAAACAAAAAACCAATCACAAATACACTACAAAAATGTGAAAAAGAAGTTAATAAAACTAAATATATCTATACTTATTCAATTAGTTACATCAAAAATAACCCTATTTTCAACGAGATTATAAATTGATCAATGAATAGCTGAGCACCAATTTTCAAAGGTACAAATTAATATAGAGGTAATTTTACAATATTTTCACACCCACGAGCCCAAATCTCATTAATCAAGCTTCCAAGGCTTTACATCTTCCTGATTTCTGTTAAATTGACATATCAACTACATAAACATTACCTAAAAAATTACTATGATTAAGACAAAATAGAACACATATGGCCTAACAAAATACTGTTCTATGATAAGAATATTATAGACAAACACACACACACACACACACACACACACACACACACACACACACACACACACACAGGATATATACAAGAGAGGTCCAGAAGAGCTGAGAATCAAGATCAGTTACTCAATGTTTTTTACATAGGCAAATTCATTATATAGGACTATAAAATCTATGCACAATATATAACTAAGTGATGTGTATGTATGTGTGCATGTGTATATATATCACAGTTTTCTTATTTGAGTAGGTAATTATCCTCTTTAGTATTTACCCATTTTTCTTCTCACACAGCTGCCTCCTCAACATTTCAATGTTCATGCAAGACAAACTCAATCTTAAAGATCAACAGCCATATCAAATTTCTCAAATTACTCTATTGCATTGACATACATAAAACAACCCATACTGCAGGTCAAAAGTAAACCATTGATATAACACACAAACAACCCATACACTGTTGCAGGTCAAAAGTAAACCATTGATATAACACACAAATAATACACACTGCAGGTCAAAAGAAACTCATTGATACAACTCATAAACAACCAATCACGCAGGTCAAAAGTAACTCATTGATATAACACATAAACAACCAATCATGCAGGTCAAAAGTAACTCAGTTGATATAATACATAAACAACACATAATGTTGGCCAAAAGAAACTCATTAACACTATACATTAACAACCCATAATGCAGGTCAAAACTAACTCATTCTCCCAAAATTTCTCATAGCACTTGGTAGTAATTGAGGTTGTTTCCAAGTTCAACTTCCCCAACATCCTACCCGCAGCATGTACAAATGACAGGCTGGGAAAACCACCTCCAAGTACAGTCCATACAGAGACAATGCAAGGATAATCCAAATGTCTTCAAATTAAGACTCGTCACTCAAGACAGGCTGAAATATTCTAAATTTTCATTTCTAAGAAGAAAGCAACTTTAGGATGAACATAACCAAAGCTTCAAGGAAAGTAAAATATGGAAGAGTAAATCATCACAAAACTAAAGCAGGGAAGAAATAATAGCGGTCCAACCTAGAACATTTAGATTGGGGTCCAATCTGAGCAAAGTCCCTATCAGATGACATCCCCAATAACTTGGGCAACAAAATCTATATCACTGGTGTTGACCTGTTGAAGCCTTTAAGCAATTAGCACAGGGTTTAAAGAAATTAAACTTACCTTGATTCAGAAGACGGTTGTAGATGGGAAGAACCTGCACAAACGACCCCAACTTCTGTTGCTCAGACAACAATTCCGTCAAGTACCGCGTACTGCTGCAGATCCAAGGGTCACATGTCCAATCCACTAAATTGTTAGAAAACAATCTTGAGAACAATATTCCTGCAGACTATATATATACGCAACATTCACCATGCAATTGTTAAAAATGGAAAAATTAAAATATCTTTTAAAAAATTAAAAAAATAAAAACGTCAAAACCTTCACATTAAAAGTAAAGTCAAAGCAACATGCAAAATCAAAAAAGCAAAATTGTTAGAAAAGTAAAAAGTAAAATTGTTAAAAATAGCAAAAGCAAAGGTTAATGCATGCAAAAGCTATAAAATAAAATTTAAAAATAAAAGCAAAATTGTTAGAAAAGCAAAAACAAAATTGTTAAAAATAGCAAAAGTAAAATTGTTAAAAATAGCAAAACCATCATTTAGGCCATCAAATTTGACACAGTCCCATGAATGTCCGCAAATCCCTTTCCCATAGGGTAACGCCTTGACGTAATTATGAAGGCAACCTAAAAGTTAACAAATTAATCGTGTTGATGGAGGACAAAAGACTTGACAAAACAACAATTTTCTTGATTGAGATCCATCTTAGAATAAATATCATATAAAAACAAAACTACATTATCTTATGGTTGTTTCCGCATATTTTACTTCTTCGCATGGTCTCATAGAATGGTGAGTCTCATAGACGTCATTAAAATCATCCATTCCACTCCATTCCTTACATTGGGTTTATAACATACTACATTAGCAAGCATACCTTAAAACTACCCAACGGAAACGTGAATAGGAAAAGCAAGGTATGGGAAGTGAATGGAAGAACGAGGAAGAGAAAAGGAAAAGGAATGAGAGAAGTGAAGTAAACTCGTATTAAGAAAATATATTTTTAGTGATTACATATATGGATAATGGATAGAAATGAAATATTTTTCAAATTTGTACGAGAAATTGATACTGAGACAAGTATATGGGGTTCCAACAGAAGCCACCACCCTACGTCTACTTACAGAATTATGCAATGAATTCACGCTAATGACAATAAGTCCAACAACAACTCGACACCATGTTCAACAACAAATATTATATTAAGCAGTTACACAATAATACAGATGATCACCAACGATGCAACCTTACAAAATGCTCGGACCAAGCTTGTAGCCCTGCACACCATAGTGTCCCTTACAAAAATCCAAGCTTGTACACAAGTCTCTATGTGGAAGATAGCTTCCAACCTAATATACTATGCTTCAAGCCTTAAGCTCGCATCCATACTTTGTTCTATGAATTTCTCCCCCTTAAAATTGAAAAAGCCCTTCCTAAAGAAAATGGACTATGTTTATGTAGCCATTCAATGCCACAACTTGATAAGTAATATGAAATTATGTTCAAAGGACTTAGTATAGACTAAAGGACCCAATACAAACATAGTCGGCCTTCTCAAACTTTTGCGACTTCAAATGATCTTTCTCTTATTCTTCGCGGTGCCAAAACAATTTTGTAGTATCATGTAGCTCTTCTAGTGTTCTGCGACATCCATCAATGCTTGTAAGACCTCCAACAAATTACATGATGTACACATATACTCCACATTGTGTAGAATATGTAGTTATCTAGACATTGTGCCTTAGGATAGTGCACTACTCAAACACTACGCAACAAGCTTGTGCATTCTCCAAAATGCAACACATCACTTCATGATTTGCCAATAACATATTTCTTCACTACACAACCCACAAACAACACATAATGCAAACACATATTGACTCTATTTTTGGATAATATAGGATTTCCTTTGAACCAAGATACTCTGCATCAAGAATTGTGCATAGCGAAAAAAGAAAACAAAGAATAACAAACATAACATAACTAATTAACCTATGAAACCGACTCAATTTGACATGTAATGGGGTGTTCTAAGATTACAATACAATTCCCATCAAGGGATATGTGGTAAGAAAATAAAAAATTATTCACCAATAACTAAATTAACATTTTACTAACCCTCATTTATATATAACTTATTCTCTTTTGGGAAATATACATTTGTTATATATATTTAAGATACAAATCATGTAATTAGTGTGAGGTATGGAGATTTCCTCTATATATCTAAAATATTATTTACAATTCAACATAATCACACAAAAATATACACTAAACAAATTCGATTAAATGAAAATAAAAAAGTGGTGAATGGTGTGTAACAAAAACAACAACAAAGGATAACACAACAAAGTGAGAAATTTCTAAAAGACTTGTTAGACATATTGAATTTTTGAACTAAGCTTGCGCTCGCACTTTGGTTCCTTTATTGTCTCATGCATTCTCTTGAACGTGGGATCATCCCCACAATGGCATACCCCTAGGCCTAGTCCCCGAGGACTCGAGTTAGATGTTGTTAGTCCCCTAGCGGGCCGCTAGGTTTACTATGGTCACCTCTAACCCTCCTTCATCCTCTGCTTTTAGGTCATCTCTGTCTCATAAGTTCGAGTGAAGGATGGAAAGTTGTCCCTTTCCATTACACCTACGATCCACAGATGTTGTTGTTGCCAATATGGACCTCTCCTTGATTTGTAAACTTGTTGGGTTGCGCCTCCCATTAGATGACATCAAAAAATGGGCTCTTGGTGGCGCCTTCTCGGTGCTGCACTTCCCAATGGCTTCATCCTGTTCTCCTTCAGCTTGAAAGATAATTTTACTCATGCTCTCCTTAATGGTCTTTGGTCATTTGGCCGGAGAGGTTTCTATCTTCACAGATGGTCCCAAAGGTTCAACGCCTTTCTTGAAACGATGAATGAAGTTCCATTTGGGTTTGTCTCTTGGGCCTCCCCTCGAGTTCTAGGAGAAACTAGTTATTAAGGGTATTATTGATTCTTTGGGGAAACTGATTCATGCAAGATTTTCTGTCATTACGGATGTAAGTAAACCCCTCCTTCATCTATTGATTTACTCTCAAGCCTTGGTTTATAGGTTCAACCCTTCAAATATGAACATATCCCCCAAATGTACTCGCTTATAAAGGTATGGGTCATCATGCTTCTGTCTGCCCTTCCTTTCCTCAGCCTAAATCCAAACCTGCTCCGAAGAATTTCCCCTTTGTTTCCTCTCCTAGTGGTAAGGGCAGGGGTACTCTTAAGCCCTCCTCGGAGGTTTATACCTCAAATCCTTTTGTTGATCTTTCGGTGGACGAATCCCCTAACTTGTCTTCTTTGGAGCTGGTTCGACCTCCACTTCACCCATCCCATCTGTTGCCCCTCTCCTCTCCTCTTTTGTGACATCATCTTTTGTTTCCCTCGGAGGACGATGAGCTTTATTCTGAGCCTAACTCTCCGCCCGAGCCTATCGCTTCTTCTTCTGCTCCCTCCCCCCCTTTGATCCTCCCTCTTGACTCCTACGGGTTCCTCATCCTTTGACCATGTAGGAATGAAATATGGTGCCCATCCTCATGAAGACCTTAGCCACAAGATGACCAGAAGTGTCGTCAAGAACATCAATCACGATTCTCCAAACTTAAAGGCAGACCTCCAAACTCCTCTAAGATGCACCAAGAAGCTAACCAAGTAGTGACTAATGACACTCAAGATGTCGTAACGATTTTTGTATCCCCAAGAAAAGAGTTTCAAAATGAAAGTTCTCTCTTGGAACATCATGAGGCATCAATGCCTCCCAAAAAGTTAGAATCTTCAAAGAAGTTCACCTGATGCACAAACCTGATATTATTATGCTACAAGAAACAAAGTTGAAGGAAGATAAAAATATTCACAAACTTTGGCCCAAAGTCTGCTTTCATCGATCAAGATTCTTCAAGAAATTTGGGTGGTCTATGTATTCTATGAGATCCTTCAGTGTTCTATGGGGAATGCATATTCAAATCTAGCTCCTTTTTGGTGGTCTTCTTCCAACAGATAGGGTCAAACTTTGGTTGGATAGCCATAAATCTCTACACTCCTAACTCTGAACATCTAAGAGAACAAGTCTAGCAAGACATCTTGGCTATGGTTAAAAACTAGGATGTCATGCCCTATTTTATTAAGGGAGACTTTACCACCCCCATGTTCAACTATGAAAATTACGAAGGCATTCCAAATGAGTGTGAGTAGCATGGAATCCCTCCAAAATTTTGTCAATTTCGACCCTCTTATCAACTTGGAGCTCCACGACAATAAATTCACTTGGTCAAACAAAAGACTGGGCAAAAATCATATTCAAACGAGACTTGATAGGATGTTGGGATCTTTAGAATGGATTTCTCACTTCAAAGAGGCATCCCTTCAAGCCCTCCCGAAAGTCTCCTCGGATCACTCACCCCTACTTCTCAATGTGGCCAAGGATGGAAGCCTTCGCTTCCCCCTTCCGCTTTGAGTTGGCTTGGTTGGCTAATCATGATCTCCATGACTTGATCGCCAATTGGTGGTCTCTGGAGGTTACAAGTTCTGTTATGTTTTGCTTCGCCAAGAAGCTTTTTGAGGTTAAAAGATAGCTTAAGAGATGGAAGGTTACATCTTTTGGCAACATCAAGGAAAGAAAAATTAGTCTCATTCAGGACCTTGCTGAAGTGGCCAAAGAGATTGAAATCAAGTGTAGGCTCCCAGATTTGCACTCTTCAGAACTAACCTCCTTGGCAAATCTCCACAACACTATCAAAGAGGAAGATATTTCTTAGAGACAAAGATCTCGAGCCCTTTGGCTCAAGGAAGGTGATAGGAACACAAAATTCTTCCACTTAACTTCTCAAAAGCACAAAACTCGTAATAGGATCACTAAGTTGGTCCAAGCAAATGGGGTGGTCATCACTAAGGAAAAGGACATCATAGAGGAAGTCACCTCCTACTATCGCTCGCTCCTGGGTTCCGTGGAAGATGGCTCCCTAGATAAAATGGAAGAAATGTTCACATTTATTTCAGATGTTGTCACTGCTGAAATCAATAGCTCCCTCACCCGCCCTTTTGAAATGGAGGAGATGACCAAAGTTGTCTTCGATATGAATGGGGAAAAATCACTAGGTCCTGATGGTTTTCTTGCTGCCTTTTTCCAAAACTTCTAGGATATCATCAAGCAGGACCTCCTTTTGGCTGTCAAAGAATTCCAAAACAAAGATTTCCTTCTCAAAGAATGGAATTCCACCTTTGTCACTCTCACCCCTAAGTCTGCGGAAGCCAAAATATTGTCTGACTTTTGACCGATAAGTATTTGCAATACCTCTTATAAAATCATCACTAAAATGATGGTTAACAGACTTAAACCCTTCATCTCCAAATTGATCTCGGACCAGCAATACAACTTCATCCAAGGGCAGCTAATTCAAGGGGTATCATCACCGTTCATTAAGTGATCCACTCAACTCACCTCACCAACTCTGTTGGTTATGTGCTTAAACTTGATATGCAGAAATATTTTGACAGGGTTAGTTGGATCTTTCTTATCAAAGTTCTCAGAAAATTTGGCTTCAAAAAATGGACAAGGTGGGTTCACTGTTGCATCTCCACCCCTCACTTCTCCATTCTTGTCAATGGTCTTTCGGAAGGCTATTTTCAAAGGAAACTCACTAGTTGGAAGGGTTCACTCCTAAGCCAAGCTGGTAAACTTCAACTTGTTAAATCCACCCTCCAAAGTATGTCAATATACTATCTCTCTCTCTTAAAAATCCCCTCAGTGGTGGCCTAAAAAATTAAACAAATTCAAAAACGATCTTTGGTCGGAGTTCAAAAGAGAAGAAAAGAACTCACCTTGTATCCTAGGACTCGGTTTGTAAACCAAAAAGACTGGGAGGCCTTGGTCTGAGAAGAATAGGTGATATGAATAAAGCTCTTCTCGCTAAATTGGGATGGGCCTTGGCTACGAGAATCAATGATCCGTGGGCCACATGCCTTAGGGAAAAGTACTTGAGACTCGACTCGATTTCGTCTATAAGTGACCAACTTCCCCTTGGATCAGATTTATGGAACTCTATTACCAATTACATGGAACTCTATTACCAATTGCATGGACCTTATTTGTAAAGGTGTCAAATGGTGCCTGGGAGATGGTAATAAAATTGACTTCTGACCGACTGGTGGATCTTGAATTAGGTTCTTTCAAAGGACCCTTCCCGAATCCCAATCATGCCTCATCTAATTCACTGGTGGGCACCCCTGGTTGCTAACTACATCGACAGATTTTCCTCCCCTCCTAGATGGTGGTTTCCTAAATGGAAAGGTTGTGATCACAATCAAGCTAGGTTAGTTGACTCCCTAGAGCAGCTACTATCTACCCTGCATATTGGCTTATACCCCTCTGCTGATAAGGTTATCTAGCCTTGGACCTCTTCCGAGATCCTTTTTGTTAGCTCGGCGTAAAACTCCCTTTTCTCCATCACGAATGAAATCCCTCTCAAGCACTTCTAGCCTACTCATGTCATTCCCAAGATTGGCATGTTCACCTAGCTCGTTTGGAAGGATGTTACACTTATTGGTGCTAATCTACAACGAAGAGGTTACTCTCTCCCTTCTCGGTGCAACTTCTACTTAAAAAATGTTGAATACTCCTATCATCTTTTTGTCCAGTGTCCTTTTTCTTCCAGAATATGGTCTTATATCCTAAACAGTTTTGGAATCCTATGGACTTTTCTGGGTTCTATAAAGGACACCTTTGAATAATGGTCCTCACCCTTCCGAACTTGGGCCTCTCTTTGGCTTGGAAAGCTCTTCTCCCCCATGTTGTCAGGGATTATGGAAGGAAAGAAATAGGTGCATCTTTCAAGACTCTTCTAGTGGAGAGGACGTTGTTTCCAACTCTATCATCATCTCTCTTCAGGAAAACCTTAACTCTTCATAATGCAAATTAGGTAACTCTAAGATTGATCTCCTTGCCAGCGTTAACTGGAAAAAATATCTCCCTTCATATCTTGCTTCATGAAAATATGATGTTGTTAGAGCTTCACATGCACTAGAAAACTCTTCCTGATGGATGGTGGAAATTAAATGTAGATGGTGCCTTTAGAGGGAATCTTGGTCCTTTGGGCTATGGGAGTGTTCTGAGGGACCATCAAGGTAATCTCTTAGTGGATTTTGTTGCATCTCTGGGTTTCAGAAATAACCATAGAGTGGAAGCTTTAGCCATCCTCAAAGGTATGGAATTGGTTAGGTTTTTAGGTCCCGCCAAGATCATCATTGAGAGTGAATTGTTGAATCTCATAAATATTCTCGAAAGATATCACCCCCATCCGGACCATCGACAACATCATTCAGGATATCAAAGCTATGAAGTAATATTTTATTGAAGTCATCTTTCAACACATTTATAGGGAAGGGAATGCCCTTGTTGATGCCCTTACCAACAAAAGTTTTAAATGCTCTGTTCACACCTTCTCATTTGACTCTTTCCAGAAGACATATCCACAATTGCCAAAAATGATGCAACATTTGAATTTGGTGACCCCCTTTGGTTTGCTAAGTTGTAGCATCTTCGGATGCTTGTTCTTTTAATGGTGCCCCCTACTTGCTTAATCAACCCGAGTTAGCCTCCTAGTATTTTCTCTCTCCCTCATGGGGTTAGGCCTAAGCTTCAATCATCTCATTATTTTCCACCACCTCACCCTATCCCCCATACCACCACATGAGCCTACTTTACTTTGCTTTTATGGTTGGTTTTATTTCCACCACACTCGCATGTGTTAAGGTTGATCTTCCCCAATCTTTGATCTCCTTGCTAACTTCGAATCATGCGATTTTTAAATATTCTTGGATTTTAAATCACCATCGCAATGTTCTTTTTCATAAAAAAATATTCATTCTTGATCTCTGTCAACATGGGTGGAATTTTTTTGTGTGGAACTTACTTGATTGTAATGACATTAAGGAAGACAACGAAGTTTAGGATATCCTTGTTATAGGTGGGGTATTGGGTTTCATGGAGTCTCTGCACAACCACTCTCTCATGATTTCTAGTTGCATTCTCGCCTCCTGGGATGGTGGAAAGGTTAAAGTTGGGGATTTTGTCTTCTCCATTTCTGCTACCAACATTGTTGTTGCCACTTTAGAGTCCTTAATCGTGGTGCTACTTACATCAATAGGTTGTTTGTCAAGAAATCATCACTGCATAAATGATCTTGATGAAATTCGAGAGGTACTAGTCTAGTTTTGAGAGGAGTTTGTTGAAGCATCTATGAAATAAGGTAATGCGATGCATTATGCATTTTTTCACCATTGACGATCATTACAAAGTCATTCATGGTATTCATTTGTTTCTCCTTGCTCATTTCCACCATGGAAAGTTGGTGAACTTCCCCCAATTCCTCTTCAACTCATTGATGAACTCTATTGACTAGGCCAAAAAAGGAGTCGACCCTGTTCTCCATCAAGGCCTACTCTATCTTCTTTTCTCTAAAGGTGCCCCTGCCACCCTCATCCTCCACTATCATGTTGTTCTTCCAAAGGGAAGTGCAAGCTATCTCCCTCCCCTCCCCGATTTTGCCTCAAATACACCATATGGAGCTATTTCTTACACCCCCTTGACTTCATTAATTATAGCTCAAACGATTCCCCTTTAAATCATCTCGTCACCTTTGTCTCCCTCTTCATTTCCCACCAAGCCCCATCCTTCACATTCCTTCTCTCCCCCTTGTCCCTTTTACTTCACCCGCCTCACCTAGTCCTCTTCTACTATCCCTTGCCTTGTCCCCTCCACTTTCGTCTAACCCTAGGCAACTCCCTACCTCTTCCTTGGCTCTTTCATATGCATCTCCTTTTGCTCTACCATCTCTGGATCTCAATTTGCTTGATGCTCTTGCTACCACTTATAGAGAATAAGATCATGATTCTCCTGTTGATCCCAATTCCGAGGACAAATAGTCTCCTACTTCAAATTTGGCCCCGACCACCTCGCTTTGTTATGGACCATGCTTTGTAGAGGAAGATTATCCCTTTACCTAGGCTATCAACCTCATCCTTCACAATATTTGGCACATTTTTTAGGTCATCAAGAACTGGAAATATTACACATATATCCTTAAATATGTTATTGATAACGCCTGTGAGGAGATCAAGTGCTCCATTGACATTGTGGTTAATTCTACTCACTACAACTCTGGAGGATGATATGGAAGCAACCAATATCCTCCATGATATTCAAAATATGTAATTGGTTACCTCTTTTGTCCTTTTTTTTGTTGGATATTTTTGTACAAGGATTAGGATCCTTCCAAAATCCTAACTTTTACCCAATGTCAAAAACAATGAGAATTTTCTATCAAGGTGGACATCTGTCTAATAGTACACTTTATTTATTTATGAATCGTGGCATACATGACATTAATCTTACATAGTGTAACCAAACAATTTACAAAACCAACTAAAGTTGACATGTAATGAGGTGTTACGAGATTACTCTACAATGTACATCATTTGAATTGTGGCATGAAAATAAACAATAACCCAAGAATAACTTTGAATGTTTACTTGCCCCCTTTTTGTACAATTCCATCCCTTTTGGGAAATGCACATCTAACACACACACACACACATATATTAAAGACAAATATATATAATTAATGTGAAATATATGTTCTTCATACGTCTAAAATAGGGTGAATTAATGCAGATCAACATGGGCACACAAAAATATGTGCAATAAATTGTTTAATGTTTTAATCCTAAATTAATTAAATGTAGATTGTATTTAATTAATTTAAATAGTGCTTGAATAATGTTATAGGAAATAAATCAATTCAGATTACATTATATGTCCCTTAAGGGAAAAATAATGAAATTATGGAATTCACAGTAAACCCTCGTGGAAGAATAACAACAATCTGATTTCTTTGATTTATTAATGCAAAATCAACAAAATAACACCCAGATGTTGGGAAGCATAGATAATGTCTCTAATAACATGGATTTGATAAATAAATCAGATTTACATCCAAAACTGAATTTATTTCTTTTTATTTCAGACTGAAAATGAATGCAGAGGTGTAGTTATTTGTATAGGTAAAAATCTTGCAAGTGAGAGGCTCCAACTAACTGAAAATGGAGACTTGAGGAAAGAAGATATGACTATATCGCAAACCCAATAATCCAAAACACCTTTGAAATAGTTGTTACAACCTTCAATTTGGTTTTCCTATCTTTAGACGTGGTTTTCCCATCCCTAGGAAGGACCCAAAACACAAAAGCAATACATCTAAACCAAACCCCAACTGAAAATATGATGCCCTAACTGTAAAAGTTTAGGAATCTATCTTGGAAGTGTGCCCTAGTTGAAAGATCTGATTTGCACTTGTAAATCCATGATGAAAGCTCAGTTGTAACCCTTGTAATGAAGTCACCTCAAAAGGGTTGGATGGAGACACCCTACCTCGCTTATTTTAACAGAAAATTGTGGGGCATCCTTCTCTTCTCTAAATGCATGTTATGATGTCATTATCATGGTTTCTAGGTTCTATATTGAATTGTAGTTAACTAAGTATGGTATTTTGATAATGCATATCATTGCCTCCTTGTAAAACCAAACATTCTAAATTTGATTCTAGGAACATCTACGGATATGCATATTTTTTGTTCAAGGCATGGTGGAAAGATAATGTCTCTACACTTGTGGAGTGTAGAGCATACGCCATATATATTGTAACATCCCACTCTTTTAGTCCCAAAATTGATAACCATATAGGCAGTCAACGGACCACTCGGTAGATTTAAACAACGTTAATAATTGGGAGTCTTAGCTCAAATGCGGCATATCTGCCACAAACACACACACACACACACACACACATAACAAATTGTTTGTTGGATAAATATGCATATTATCTGTTTGTAATGTAAGGCGTCGGCCTTCATTATATTTTGCTTCATTAAAACCTTTGTCACATATAAGGTGGTGGCATGTAAAGGAGTTGGTATTGTTCGACCAAGTTGGTAACCCAAACTTGATTTTATGTTTGTGTGAAGACTTATGTAAAATGCTTTGCAAATTACACCACTTAATATAAGTGGATATCATGTATAGGTTTGTGGCATAAATAATGATATTTGTTTAAAAGGTGGCATATGCTAATATCATTTGAATGGAGGCATATATATACGAATGTTTATCTAATGTATGGCTTAGGCCTTAATGTTTTCATGGCATATTAAATGGGAACATTGTAAACCTAGGCAAGTGTTGTGCAAGCTAAGGTTTGGGCAAGGTAATATGCGAGCAATGTTGGTTAATATGGAAGTGGAATGTGTACGTGGAAAGGTAAGTAGGGTGGCATGTTTTAGGTTTATGGGCATTAATTAAGCATGACTCCTCATGAATGATTAGCTTCCCCGAGAAGCCAACTCCAAGCCATTCGTGTTCATTCTCTTTGTTCATTTCACTGTTTTGGTTACTTTGTTATTTTTGCGGGAGACGAAGATAATGGAGCCTCTCCTCCACTGTGCTTGATTTGTGGCCATGGGAATGATTTTGAGCTTGAATATGGAGCAACTTCGTTTCAAAAAGGATGATTTCATTTTTAGTATTGTTATTTCTGATTTTAAAGAAAGTTGCAGGAGGAAGAAAGTGAAGTTTGGTAAAGGCAAGCGTATATCAGGCATGAGCACCTTCCTTACTCTTTATAACATGTTTGTTATAATTTGATAATGGTGAACTAGTATTTTTGGTCTGTTTTTTGAGAAAACACATGTATATTGTTATAAGGTTCGTTTTCTTATAGTATATTGCCTTGCATGCCAAAATACAAACTGGGTATTATTATTTCCCATTGTTTGTGAATGAAATATGAACTAGGCTAAGTTATATTGTGTCTCTAAAATAGATGTGAACCAATATACTTATTTTCATGGTTGTGTGAAGAAATATTAATTGGGTATGTAATATATTGATTAGAAGATGGTCAAATTGTGTATAGTTTGCATGCAGATCTATAAACTTGTTTGATGATTTAAAAAGTATAATGTATTAACTTGGTAGTTGGAATTCATTTGAGTTTGTCATTTGTTGTGCATGAGGAATATGTGACAAATTTTTAATATTATGGGTGCAATATGATCTAGACACGGGTATTTTATAAAAAAAAAAAGATGTTGAGTTCTAAGAACTCACATTGGGCTATATTTGCTTTGCTTATCTTGAATGGATAATGTGTAGAAAGGAATAGAATGTTTTCTCGGTGCGTGCGTGATTTGAATATAGTAAAGTGTTCTTTCAAGGTTGGTGAGTTGAGGAAATGCATAGACATTAAGTCATTTTTATTCTGATTATTGAGGTATTCATAGGATATGATAGTTGTATGAACTCTTAAATCAGACAGTATAGTTAAGAATGTTGTAAAAATTTAGAATCGAAGCGATCAGTGTGAGTTTTTTTCTTAGATCTGTGGTCTTAATTATTTTACTTGACTAATGAAAACTTAGGTATTATTGTATGATTATTGCTTGTTAGATTTGTCCTCTATTATTTTAAAATGTACCTAAATATCCTAGAGATGTGTTATGGGTTGGAAAAATGTATAAGTTTTTAAAGCAAGACATTTTTGAATTTGGGATTTTTGACTCGATTGATAGGTATGGTAGATTAAAGTATGCTGATTTTGAAATGATCTTAATGGACTCATATTTTGTTTTTAGAATGAATATTTATAGTTATTTAAATGGTTTACTAATACTGGATGAGAATGAGGATGTCAAAATAGTAGTTGGGTAGGTATATTGTTGTTTGAAGGATGAAAGAGATTAATTGATTAAGTAGTACTTAAGTATGAACATGTGTTCATTTGGGGATTGATTAATGGAATTAAATCAATTGAGCATTGGGTTGTAACTCTTCCCTATTCAAGTAGTAGTAAATAACATACGATTCTGCAGTTGGTTGGTTACGTAATACATACCTAGGAAGATTGAATGTGAATATCTTAGTGGGAAAGTTTGTTTTAATACAAGAGTATTAATTGATATATAACGTGAATTGTTAATTTAAATCAAGATATACAATGATAACCCTATTATTGTTACCTTAATGATAATTTCAGTATTGATAGTATTAATTGATGTTTGGTTCAACCAAATTGTTAATATCATTTTATAACAATTATGTTCGAAAGACGGAATTGTCTCATGTCGGTTGTTATGAACTGACACATGTATATTTTATTTTCTAATGACTATACAGGTAAACAAAGAAGCTATGAAGTGAGCACTTGATTTGATTTTCATACTTTTGATGATCATGGCCATAGGGTCTCCAATATAAAGACTTTATTTCTTTCATTAGATTACAGTTGTATTGTTTGATTTCATGATGAAATCCTAAATGAGAGAAGGGCTTATGACCCTAATGTAAAGTTGTAATTATGAAATTTACAATGAAGAGTTGTGTTTCAAACATTGTGAATTTTTGGTGTTTGATAAGTTAGGAAGACCTATTTATATTACTATGTGTATAAGTAGACGTTGTCTACATTTATACTTAATGTCTATAACTTATACCATATGTTGATCTAATAAATTAGTAAATTGTCCTCAGTACCTTATGGTGAAATAATAAGTTATTACTTATTATGAGTTCATAATGAAACTAATATTATGAGTGAATTTAAATTAATAGTAACAAGGATTGAACCAAATAGGTTAACATGGAGTACTATATGTGTTTTTAATACATTTATGAAGTACACGAATACTAAACATAAATGGTAACAATATCATATTTACATAATAGAAAGATATTATGACAATGAACACACAATCTAATCTTAGTTAATAATAAAGAAGTATGAATATTACAAATCAAATATTCAAGGGTTATTATTTCCTTAGGAAATAATAAATTAATCGATGGCGGAATTAAGGTTTCGAGCTACTCGGTGTTGGGGTTAGCACACGGTTGTATAAATAACACATTGGATCTAAAAATACATGCAAATAAAAGTGGATATTCTACCAAAGAAATACACAAAACAAGAGATATAAATCAAGACCGGATTTAATGTGCTTCACCCAATGTGGGTTACGTCCACCAAGAAATAAGCCAATCTATTATCCAAAGCTTTGACAAGATATACAATGAAGATTTACAATCTTCCACACCTCTCAAATGTACAAGTACATTCTTTTTTCAAGCTTTTTCTTCTTCTCCAAGACTTATCTCTCTCACAATTATTCTCACAATAATCATCAACTTTTGCAAGTTATTATTAATTCTTTTTTTTTCTAAACCCTAGCTTTCATGCTTATATAGGCGTATATAAACTTCGGGCACTTAGCCATGTAATTACAATCAATAGATTTGCTTTAATACTAAAAATAGATCTAATTCTCGTGAGTTAATTAAAATAGGAATACACAGTAACCGCCACCAGGTTAGCCCCAACCGATGTCGGTTCCTCCTTTCGATCGATGTCGGTCATAAATGACCGATGCCAGTCCCTCCATAACTGATGACGATTACTGTGTTTTCTAGAAAGTTTCCCATTACATGCTAATCCAAAGTAATTGAGCTCCACAACTCAACAATATCCCACTTGGAGATTAATTACTACACCATACATGTACATCATCATTCTTGGATCCTTCCTTAGCTTTGTTTCTTCCTCCTCAAGTCTCAAACTTGAAGACCAACAGAAGTGGAGTGTAGATCCAACTTATCCTTTGCTAACGGCTTTGTTAGCATATCCACAGGGTTCTCACTCATATGAATCTTTTCCAGATTCAACTACCCATCCTCCAATACCTACCGTATGAAGTGATACCTCAATTGAATGTGTTTCGTTCTCAAATGAAACGCTTTGAGTTATTTTCCAAATGAATTACACTATGACTGTCACTGAACAATTTACAATCATCTTGCTCCTTTCCCAACTCTTTTATGAACCTACTCATCCATATCATCTCCTTGCTAGCCTTTGTAGCTACAACATACTCTGCCTCTATAGTAGACAAAGCCACAACCTTCTGCAATCTTGAAATCCAGCTAACTTTCGTCCCACCTACTATGAAAATATATCCAGTAGTGCTCCTCCTACCATTTAGATCTCCGAAATATTTGAATCAACATAGCCACATAATGAAATATCTGAACCTCCATAGCATAATTGCATGCTAGATGTCCCTCTCAAATACCTGAGTATCCATTGGACTACTTTCTAATGCTCTTTACCTAGATTGGCCATATATCTACTCACCACTCTGTTGCAGATATGTAATGTCCGGTCTGCAGTACAAACCATAGCATACATGAGACTCCCAACTCATTGAAGCATATGGAACTCATGTCATATATTTGACCTCCTCTTGTGATGTAGGACACGATCTTTGCTCAATTTGAAGTGTCTAGCCATAGGTGTACTAATAGGTTTTGCATTCTACATCTTGAACCTTTCTAACACCCTGTAGATATAATCCTCCTAAGACAAATACAATTTCTTGTTCTTCTTATCTCTGTGTATTTGCATGTCAAGGATTATTTTTGCAGCTCCTAAATCCTTCATAGAAAATGTGTGAGCTAGCTTTCCCTTAAGCTCACCAATGTCCTGCATACTAGATCCTGCAATAAGCATATCATCCACATACAATAACAAAATAATATAGCTCATGTTTCTAATCTTCTTAAAATAAAAATAATGGTCAGATTCACATCTTAAGTAACCATGCTCATGCATAAAACTATCAAACTTCATGTATCATTGCCTTGGAGCTTGCTTGAGCCCATATAGACTCTTTTTCAACCTGCACACTAATTTCTCCTTACCCTTGGCTTCATACCCAAGCCTGCTTTGCATATAAATATCTTCATCCAAATAACTATGAAGGAATTCCATCTTCACATCTACTTGCTCTAAATGTAATTCCTCTATCAGTAACTAAACTCAATAAAGTATGAATAGAAGTCATCTTAACAACAGGAGAAACTATTTCACTAAAGTCAATACCTACTTTTTTGTGCAAATCCCTTTACTACAAGCCTTTCCTTGTACCTTTTCTGTCCACCCTCTTCTTCCTTGATCCTATAAACCCACTTGTTTTATAATGTCCTCTTACCTTCTAGCAACTTAACCAAATCCCAAGTCTGGTTCTTTTCCAAGGAGTCTATCTCCTCATCCATGCCATGCTCCCACTGTATGTAGGTCTCATCTTGCATTGCTTCTTCAAAACTCTTTGTTTCACCATTATCATTCACTAATAAATAAAATAGAGAAGGTGTAAATCTTTCTCGTAGGTTTATTTACCCTTTGTGACCTTCTCACAGAATTTGGGTTATCGAGGCTCATTCGGACCTCTTGGACATTTGTATCCAAATCATCGGCGCCGATCGACGCTCACCACCAAGACCGACGTCGATTCGCTAACCGATGCGGTTTGGATCTTTTGTGACCGATACGGTTTCTTTGTGACCGATGTCGGTCAGGTCAATCGACACCGCCATTACTTATGTAACCTGCTCGGTATTACTTTTAAATTTGAGAGTTCATTTTCATTCATAAACATCTCTACCGGTTCATCCTTAGGTACCAAAATTTGATCCTTGTACATTCTCTTTTAATTCCATTCAATATCACAACTCTTAATCATTTTAAAATTCTCTAAATCCTAAAAACGGAATCCAAAATCACCAGATCCATAACCAATAAAAGTACATCTCTTGGATTTTGCATCTAACTTTTTCTATTTTCCTTATCAATGTGCACAAAAGCTTCTAAACCAAAAATTTTAAGAAAATAAAGATCTACATCTTTTCCGGTCCAAGCTTCCTCTTGTATTCCTTCATCTAGTGAACTTGAAGGCCCACACTAATCAAATAAACCACTTTATTAATCGCTTCGCCCAAAACCGCAATCAGTAATCCGTAATGTATCCTCATACTTCTAGCATGTTCCATGATTGTCTGTTCATTCTCTCTCGCAACGTCATTCTCCGGTGGTATTCTTGGAACCATCCTTTCTCTATGTATCTCATTCACTGAACAATAATCATTGAAATCCTTGCTACAGTATTCACCACCATTGTCATATCTAAGGCACTTTAACTTTGAATTAGATTGAATCTCAACAAGGGATTTCCATCTTTTAAAAGTTTCAAAAACATCAGATTTATTTTTAATACAATAAACCCATACCTTTCTTATAGCATCATCAATGAAAGTAACATAATACTGGGATCCTCCATGAGAAGCTACCTGAGCTGGTCCCCACACATCTGAGTGTACAAGCTCCAATTTCTGCTCCTTCTTAGTTTCCCCAACTTTGAGAAATCTCACTCTCTTTTTCTTTCCAAAGACACAATGTTCACAGAAATCAAGATATAAATCTTTCAAATTTGATAACTTACCCTTAGCCTTTAAAATCTGCATTCCATTTTGACTCATATGGCCCAACCGATTATGCCACATACATGCATTTGAATCTGAAGTAGATAATTCAGAAAAGGAATTAGTAACACAGGTAGATAAATATAATGTTCCTACCTTCTTACCTCTTGCCACAATAAAAGCATCCTTGGTGACTTTCCAAGAGTCTCTTGTAAAAGTAACCATGTAACCAGCTTCACCTAGTTACCTGTAGAAATAAGATTTCTCTTGAGGTTTTATACATGCCTCACATCTTTCAATACCCATGTATTTCCATTTTGCAATTTAAGATGAACTTCCCTTTACTGGTGATACTACAAGGTTCATCATCACCCGATAAACATGCCCAGACATAATTTATAAAATAACCCTTATTATGGGTTGCATGGAAAGAAGCTCATGAACCTAAAACCCATAATTCAATTCTATTATCTAAAGAGAGAATAAGAGCATCTTACATTACCTCTCTTTAACAAGATTTGCTTCTTTGCCTTTGTCTGGTTGTTGATTCTCTTTATCCTTTGACCAACAATCTTTCTTTGCATGTCCTTTCTTTCCACATTTCTAGCAAGTAATTCCCTTACCTCTGGATTTAGATCTGTTATCCCTTGACTTTAATTTCCCGTTACTTTTACTCTTGGATCTCTCCTTCTTCCTTTTTGATTTCTACATTCAAATTATTCCCGATGATGATTCCTTAGTAATCTTCCCGTGAATTTATTCATTTAATATTATACTAACCACATATTCAAACTTCAAAACATTATTAGCAGATGTTGTATTACTAACAGTCATTACCAAATTATCCCAACTATCAGGAAAAGAACATAAGAATAAAAGTGCTTTCACTTCATCATCAAACGGTATATAAACTGATTTTAATTGATTTAGTATAGATCTGAAATCATTCAAATGACTAGAAGTTGATCCACCTTCATGCATCTTAGAACTAAATAGTTTCTTCATCAAATAAACTTTATTCGAAGCACTAGGTTTTTCATATAAATTAACAATATATTTCATTAACCCTACCGTAGAAGTCACTTCTGTAATATTGGAAGCCATAGATGCTTTTAGGCTCAATCTTATAGATCCCAAATCCTTTCTGTCAAGAATCTTCCATTCTTCATCAGTCATCTTTGTAGGTCTAGACTTCTCATCCAATGGTAAATACAAATATCTTTGATATAGATAATCCTCAATTTGCATCTTCCATAATTGATAATTTTGGCCGTCAAATTTTTCTACCTTGTATTTGTTTTCTTCTGCCATTGTTGTAGCTCCCACTCAATCAAAAAACCCTCTATGAGTAAATCTATCAACACACAAAACCCTCAAACAAAGCTATGATACTAGTTGTTGGGGTTAGCACACCGGTTGTACAGATAATACATCAGATCTAAGCATACATGTAAATAAAAGCGAGATATTCTACCAGAAGAAATACACAAAACAAGATATATAAATCAACACCAGATTTAATGTGGTTCACCTAATGTGGGCTACATCCACCAAGAAACAAGCCAATCTATTATCCAAAGCTTTCACAAGATATACAATGAATATTTAAAATATTCCACACCTCTCAGATGTACAATACTTTCTTTCTTTCAAGCTTTTTCTTCTTCTCCAAGAATTATCTCTCTCACAATTATTCTCACAATAATCATCAACTTTTGTAAGTTATTCATAATTTTTTTTTCTAAACCCTAGCTTTCATCCTTATATAGCGTATATAAACTTAGGGCACTTAACCATGCAATAACAATTAATAGATCTGATTTAATACTAAAATAGATCTCATTCCCGTGAGTTAATTAAAACTTGAATACACAAGTAACCAACATCGATTAGCCCTAGCCGATGTTGGTTCCTCCTTGCCTGACCGATGTCACCCTCCATAATCGATGACAAGATTCTTGTGTTTTCCAAAAAGCTTCCCATTTCATGCTAATCCAAAGTAATTGAACTCCACAACTCAACACTCGGAGTGTACACTCCCCACTCGGGACTATCCACCCACCTGCCTGTGCATTTTTTTAAAACACTTATAGTATAAATTTTAACACATTCAATTAAAGTTATAAAGGCTTTTTCTTGCCTTTTCCATAACAAAACTATTAATGATGTCATCATAATTTATTTTTGTAGCGATGTCGTATTTAATTGTCAAAATAGAAAGGCTATTTAATCTAGTTTCACCCATTGTTGACCTTAAATTGCTTTTTACTCTTGTTAGAGTGGAAAATTCTCTCTCAAAGTCAGTAGTTTCCAACAAGAATGCAAAGAAATGTTCATATTGCAACATATAGATTTGGAAACATGGCGCCCACTGGATTACCAACAACCACAACAATTGATGGTTTTCCAAGGTCAACCAAGAACCTAAATATCATGATGTTACAATATTCTTTTAGCTCTCATCACTTTCTTACATTAGGGAAAATAAATGGAAAATATTCTTTCTTATTACAAATTCGAATATGAATAATCATTTGTTCTTATTTACTACCACACAATGGAAAATAATGTCACCATCGTTGATATGTGGCCTCATTATCAATGGTTGATGAGAGGTCACTAGCGACCTCCTTCCTCCGTTGCCTTCGTCCTCCATCACAGTCTGTTGCTAACTCAACTGGATTTGATCTTGAGACTCAAAAATCCCCCAAATTTGGATGTTGTGTACAAGCGATATTGCATCCAAGAGAAATGTGGGTAATTTTAGTTTTTAGACTTTTACAA
This sequence comes from Taxus wallichiana var. yunnanensis, assembly GCA_018340775.1. Lineage (NCBI taxonomy): Eukaryota > Viridiplantae > Streptophyta > Pinopsida > Cupressales > Taxaceae > Taxus > Taxus wallichiana. Next base: position 611,485,774 of record CM031241.1, read on the forward strand.
TTTTTACTCACAAGAAAACAATAACATCAATAATCACTTTTATGACATGAATATAATAAGGACAATAAGGATATTTCAACTCTATTTGACAATGTATATTGATGCACCTTGACTCACAAAATAATAATTTATACTCTCACCATTTTCTTAGTAATATCACCTATATTTAAATTTCAATGAAGCAAAAAGCTATAATTAACATTTTAAATGACTATGGTATACTATTAACAAAAGACTCAAAATAAGAAAAACAATTACAATATCAAACTATATAAAGAAAAACATTTATAAATTAAATAAACACCGAAAAGTAATAAATAAATAACAACACAACCTAAAAGACTAAATGACAAATAAGGACACATAATAACAAAATGAAGCTTTACTTGATGGTTCAACACGATTTGGCTCGAGAATAAATGATGAGTAAGTTATCATACGGTTAGATAACATATATGCATGCTAAATCTTTGCATCATGCATGACTGAGCACATGTGATAGACATATCTCTTGAATGCATCTAGCAGAGGACGCAACAACACATAGAGGATTGAAACATCAAAATTGGACACAAACTTGATATCCGCCAATATAATTGGTAGGATGGAACTCAGTCAAAAGAAAACAACAAAGTGATTCTTCCAACACATATATGAATAATAGCTTTTCTAACTCCTAGCTTGATCGGTAAGAATGAAATTGTTACACATGTGGAGAACTCATTGAAGCACTCAAATATAACATACTAATGCTTTGTAGTCTCATAAACCTAGAATTACATTATACATTATACAGAATTACCTTTGCTTTGTTTATATATATGCGTGTAACATGCATTTTTTTTTGCAAACTAGCAGAGCCGATTGCCTGAAAGCCTAAATTCACCAATTTTTTTCAAACTATGGTGCCCCTCCCCATTGTGCGCCTAGACAACCGCCTAGGTTTCTAGGGTATGAAATGTCTATGAAATTAATCCTTATGAAGAAAGGATGCTAGCATCTCTAAATAAGAGATCTGTTTAGTACACTAAGATAATTAAATTGCTTAATAGTTCATAATGCTCTTAAAATGGGCTTACATGTGACAACAAGTGAAATAATCTAAAACACAATTAAATTACGAAGTTATGGAAAAAAATATAATTGATTGACTTAGGAATCCATAATAAATATTGTATGAACAAAACTCAATCAAATGTACATAGACAAGTTATGAAGAAATAACTACAGAACGTAAAGTAGTTGCAGTAGTAAATATTAAGTACGTGACGTAGATTAAATATAATCTTTTGTCGCCATACATCTACCTAGACATAGTACTAACTAGGGGTAGTTACAAAAAATGGAAAGAGGATGTAATGGAAATAATTCCATTACGTGGTCTCTCCTTTTTAGTAAGAACCCCAAGTAAGTCATGGATCTTTTCATTTACGAAGATGGTCCTGTAAAGAACACTTCCTCCTTCTTAACATGTTCACCTTCATAAATAAAAATATCTAGATAATTGTGTCGAGATAAATGTTTGGTGATGAAAGACTATATCTCTAGGCTTTGTGCAGTCTTGAGATACGTTGTTTATGCACAACGAGAAACTTTGGCCAAAGTAATGTAAATGGCTTATTGCATTTTTTGTTCACTGTATCCTTACTTATATATGTTAGATACTAGAATACGAAGATTGAATTTCGTGGTAGACATTTAAGGATGAAAACATAGTTGTCTCAACCTTGAAAAAGGTAAACCTAAACATACTAAAGATTATATGATTACTCTTAATGAGTGGAATGAAGGGAGAAAAGAATAACCCTTCTCAATTGCACAAGGTTTATACACAAAAGAGTTATCGATGGATCAAACTAAACTAATATCTAGTAATCAAGTTGATAACTAATTGCTCTAAATAATATTTATTTCACTTATGTGATTGAATAAGAAAATTGTTGTTGTTAAAAAAATCTTCGAAATTAAGTTGAGGTGTTACACATATCAATTATGAAGGAAACCTGAAATTTAGCAACTTAACCGAGTTGATGGAGGACAAGAGACTTGACAAAACAACAATTTTCTTGATCGAGATCCATCTTAGAAGAAATAACATCATATAAGATCAAAACTACATTGTCATATGGTTTTTGTCACATATTTTACTTCCCCTCATGGTCAGCATAGAATGGTGAGTCTCGTAGATGTCATTAAAATATTCCATTCAACTTCATTCCTTACATTGGGTTTATAACATACTACATGATCCATAGGGATATAGAAAAGACTCCACTTCATCGATCATCCAAGTACGAAGAAGAAAATGAAGAAAATGAAGTACAGATTGTATTTTTATAGAACCACCCCCTACGCGGGGCGGTGGTCATATAACTATTGGTTTGCACAAGGCAACGGTCCTGTCACTTTTGATAAAAAATAAAATAGAGCTCCCAACAGTCACAAAATTCAAAAGGTGCAACCGTGTCTCTTCCTTGGATGTCTCTTCCCATTCTCCAATGCATGGGAGGATGTGGGAAGCAAGTATTTAAGGAGAAGAGCAAGTGGGAGTTCATCATTTGATTCATGGGAGAAGTGAGAAAAGAATATTTAGTGTTGGAACTGATTTGTAGGAGCAAGGAGTGTGCGAAATAAAGCAACCAAGTAAAGAAGGGAAGAGTTTTACATTGTTGTCTTCCATTCCTCTTGTTGTAATCTATATTCTTTTATAATTGGCCAATACATAAAAAGGGAAGAAAGATAAATTTCCCTTCCCGATTGGTTTTCTCTCAACTTGGGGGTTTCTAGGATAAAATTTTGTGTTGTCTGAGTAGTTTTGAATTCTTATCTTCCTCTGCAAATATTTCTAAGCACAAGAAAAAATTAGTCACGAACTTCAATAAACTGTCATTTTTGTACTCGGAAGTAGAACCGTAATTTCAATTAAAATTGTGGTCTTGTAAATTCTGAAAAGTTAGAGGTTTATAGATCATTTTGGTATCGGAGATGATTATATATCTAGATCGTGGTATTTTTTTATGATTTGTATGACAAAGACAAGGTCCAAAGGAAAAGAAGTTTTACCTTGCAAAACTAGATATTTCTACAAAGAAGTGGAAACAAACAATTCAAGCACAAATGGAGGAAGAGAACTTGGTCCGTAGAGTCGAGATGCTAGAGACCGTGATGGATAGATTATATAGAAAACAAAAAAACCCTCATATCTGCAAAAGACAACTTCAGTTAAGCAAGATTCCATGGACTCAATGGTTTGAGCACTAGCCAAAAAGTTTGACATAGGAAAGAGCCACGAAGAGGAAGATGATATGGAAGAGCATGAAGAAGAAATCCCAATTGTAAAGGAAAAGGTAAAATCTAATCATGCTCCCTTTAAAGTTGAAATTAAGAACTTTGAAGGATAAGTAGATGCAGAGTTATTAGAAAAATGGTTGAAACAATTAGAGGTTTACTTTAGTGTGCATAATTTCATGAAGGCACAAAGGATTACCTTTGCACGTCTCAAAATGGAAGGTCACACTCTGGTTTTGTGGGAAACCCATCCAACCACTTTTGAAAAGAAGAAATGTCATATTATCAGTACTTGGAAGGGTTTTAAAGAATTTCTTAGAGCTAACTTTTATCCTATCGGCCACAAGACTCCGACTAGATGATTAAAGGGCAAGATTTTTTAGACAAGGTAGTAGTCAAATGTGTAGGACTATACTACAGAGTTTCGGAGACAAGCCATTTTTCTCAACATGGACTTGGAGGATGAGGACATCCTGACCAAATATTTGGGAGGACTTCAAACTCACCTTTGGAGGAAGGTAATCTCCACAAATCCCAAGGATCTCAACAAAGCTTGTATATAAGCATACTTTGCATTGATGATGAGAAGAAGCAAGGAGAAACAACGCTAAAGGAAGAGTAGTCAATAAATTAGTAGCAAAAGGAGAAGGGATCAATGGGTAATAGAGGTAAATGAAAAGGTAAACAAGCTGCCATTGCTTTCAATACTTGTAAAGATCCTAATAATTTTTGTAAGAATTGTGATATCAATGGTCATATTGACGCCACATGTTCAAAGTTGCATTCGGAATTACACCCAAAGCACCGAACCAAGGATTATAAGAAATACATGACCATTGTAAATCCAGATGGGGAGGTGGAGATAGAGGATGATTCAGATGTAGATGAGAGGATGGGATGCACGACCACTAACATGTACAACGGAGAGGAAGAAGAAGAAATGAGTAGACTATTCCGATCAAAATCAAAATCAAGATGACTAAGGTAAATGTTTTGGTTGATTCTGGTTCTTAATCCAATTTGATTTTTGATGAGGTTGTGAAGAAGCTTGGTCTTGAAACTTACGAACATCCACGTCCATACCCATTGGGATGGGTGAAGAAGGGTGTAGAAATTCAAGTAACAAGGAAATGTAAGTTCAAGTTTGGGATAAATTCTCAATATGTAGATGTATTATAAGTTGATGTAATTCCACTTAATGTATTTAGTTTCAACATTCAGAGCACAACAAAGCTAGTCAAAAATTGCTATGGTAAGTGTTAACCAAGCAAAGAGACTAATTCAGGTAAATCATTTTTGTTTACTTTTATTAAAAGAAAAACAAGATGGAGTAGAGATTTTAGATATTGCTAACAAAAGGATGGAAGGTTTGGATAACACTATTCAGTATTTTTGAGAAGATTTCCAGACTCCCAGTAAGATTTCACCAAGACGTGAGGTAGAGCATGAGCCAGAGTTCCCTCTACCAAACATCGAGATTGTATGGGCAGTCCTTGTTGGAGAGTACAGAGGAGAAGAGACAACCTCGAGAACTATTAGACCAAGGGGCAGTTCACACTTCCATGATGCAGTCATCATTTGAGGCATGCTTGGAATATCTACCTACCAATCCATTGGACATGACAGTTAGGCAGACATGAAGAGGAGGAGATACATGTTTCGGAGGTGACTAGCGCAATGAAATTCATTGGGAGGATCCAACAAATCCATCTCAAAGTAAAGGAACACCAAGGTCAAGCAAGAAGAACCAAGCCACTACGGTATGAACCCTTCACCATACTTGAGCAGGTTGGAGAAAGCACCTTCGACTTGATTTGCCACCATTCACACGGATGCACTTGGTAGTATACTACAACAAATTGCACCTACATGAGCTATCCATGTTTGATGAAGGATAAATCCAGTCGCTACCTTCCATAGGAGATTGTGTCTTGGATTCTTAAGGAAAATTGGAGGATGATGTAGTGCTAGAATAGGAAATCAAAGATCCATAGGAGTCTTGGCAGATTAGACCAGAAGGAAAGACACAAAGGTAGGTCCGGTGGTACTCGAAGGAGAAAGAGAGGGACTTGTTTCCTCATCTACTCCTCCACTAAGCTTTTGTGTGACCAAAATCCTCCTATGCAGGGGAGGTATGATCCATAGGGATCCAGAAAAGACTCCAATTCATTAGATCATCTAATACCAGAAGAAGAAAATGAAGAAAACAAAGTGCAGGCTATATTTTTATAGAACCTCCCCCTGTGTGGAGTGGCAGTCCTGTAACCTCCCCCTGTGTAGAGCAGAAGTCCTGTAACCACCCCCTAGCAAAGTGGTGGTCATGTAACCGGCCCCTACGCAGGGTGGTGGTCTTGTAACCACCGGTTTGTACAGGGTGGCGGTCATGTCACTTTTGATAGAAAAAATAAAACAAATCTCCCAATGGTTACATAATTCAAAATGTGTGACCATGTCTCTTCCTTAGACATATCTTCCCATTCTATAGTGCACAAGAGGACATGGGAAAAAATTATTCAAGGAGAAGAGCAAGTGAGAATTCATCATTCGATTCATGGGAGAAGTGAATAAAGAATCTTTAGTGCTAAAACTAATTTGTAGTAGCAAGGAGTGTACGAAACATAGCAGCCAAGTAAATAAGGGAAGAGTATTACATTTTTGTCTTCCATTCCTCTTGTTATGTAATCAGTATTCTTTTATAATTGGCCAATACATAATAAAGGAAGAAAGAGCAATTGCCCTTCTGAATGGTTTTCCCTCAACTTGGGGGTTTCCAGGATAAAATTTTGTGTTGTCAGTAGTTTTAATTTCTTATCTTCCTCTGCAAATAGTTCTAAGCACAAGAAAGAATCGATCACTAACTTTAATAAACTGTCATTTTTGAACTCGAAGTAGAACAATAATTTCAATTAAAATTGTGGTCTTGTAAATTCTGCAAAGTTAGAGGTTTATAGATCACTACATTAGTAAACATACCTTAAAAGTGGAACTTAAATGTGAATAGCAAAATCAAGGTATGAAAAGTAAATTCTGAATGCAACGCTATATTAAGAATGTAAATCAAAGGGAAGTGAATGGAAGAACGATAAAGAGAAAAGGAAAAGGACTGAGAGAAGTTAAATAAACTCATGTTAAGAAATTTTATTTTTAGTGATTACATATACGAGATAATGGATAGAAAGGAAATATTGTTCAAATTTGTATGAGGAATTGATGCGAGATAAGTGGATGGGGTTCCAACAGGAGCCACCACCTTGCATCTACTTACAAAATAAAACAACGAAATCACACTAATAATAATAATTCCGAAACAACTCAACACCATGTTCAACAAAAATATTATATTAAATAGATTACACAAATTCGAGACCGGTCACCAATGATACAACCTTACACCTCGGACCAAGATTGTATCCCTACACACCACAATGTCCCTTACAACAATCCAAGATTGTGCACAAGTATCTACGTGGAAGAAAGCTTCCAACCTAAGATACTATGCTTCAAGCCTTGAGCTCACATCCACACTCTACTCTATGAATTTCTTCCCTTAAAGAATTCACGAATTACACAACCAAATCACACCAATAACAATAAGTCCAAAGAATAACTCAACACCATGTTCAACAACAAATATTATATTAAATAGATTACACAATTATAGAGACCAATCACCAATGATACAACCTTACACCTCGGACCAAGATTGTATCCCTACACACCACAATGTCCCTTACAACAATACAAGATTACACGCAAGTCTCTACGTGGAAGATATCTTCCAACCTAATATACCATGCTTCAAATCTTGAGCTCGCATCCACACTCTGCTCTACAAATTTCTTCCCCTTAAAACTGAAAAATACCTTCCTAAGGAAAATGGGCTATATTTATATAGTCATTCAATGCCAAAACTATATAACTAATATTAAATTATGTTTAAATGATCTATTATAGACTAAAGGACCTAATACAAACATAGTCAACCTTCTCAAACTTTCGTGACTTCAAATGAACTTTCTCTTATTTTTCGTAGGCGTCAAAACAATTTTGTAGTATTATGTTACTCTTCTAGTTTTCTGCGACATCTTTCAATGCTTGTAAGACCTCCAAGATATTACGCAATGTGCATAGAGAATACATACATTATCTAGACTATCATCGACTAGACATTGCACATTAGGATTGTGCACTACGCGAGACACTAGGCAAAAAGCTTGCACATCCTCCAAATTGCAATACATCACTTCATGGTCTGCCAATAACTTATTTCTTCATTATACGACCCACAAAACAACACATAATGTAAACATATGTTGAATCTATTTTTGGATCATACATGATTTCCTTTGAACCTAGATACTCATGCATCAAGAATTATGCATAGTTAAAAGAAAACAAATAATAACACACACAACATAACCAACTAATCTATCTATGAAACCTGTCTCAAGTTGACATGTAAAGGGGTGTTCTAAGATTACAATACAATGCCCATCGGGGCATATATGGTAAGAAAATAAAAATAAGCCACCAATAACTATTAACATTTTACTAACCCCCATTTACATACAAATTGTTCTCTTTTTGGGAAATATACATTTGTTATATAAATTTAAGATACAAATTTGTGTAATTAGTGTGAGGTATGGAGATTCCCTCTATATATCTAAAATATTATTTGCAATTCAATATAATCACACAAAAATATACACTAAACAAAGTCGATTAAATGAAAATAAAAAAGTGGCAAATGGTGTGTAACAAAAACAAAAGAAAAGGAGAATACAACAACAAGAATTTTATATCAAGGCGGACATCCATCTAATATTATACTTTATTTATTTATGAATCATGGCATACATGACATTAATCTTACATAGTGTAACCAAACAATCTACAAAACCAACTAAAGTTGACACGCAATAGAGGGTGTTACGAGATTACTCTACAATGTACATCACTTGAATTGTGGCATGAAAACAAATAGTAACCCAAGTATAACTTTGAATGTTTTGCTCACCGCCTCTTTGTACAATTCCATCTGTTTTTGGGAAATGCACATCTAGCATATATATGAAGAACATATATTTCACATTAATTATATATATATTTTCTTTAATTATATTAAAGAAAAATATATATAATTAATGTGAAATATATGTTCTTCATATATCTAAAATAGGGTGAATTGATGCAGATTAACATGGGCACACAAAAATATGTGCAATAAATTATTTAATATTTTAATCCTAAATTAATTAAATATAGATTTTTATTTAATTAATTTAAATAGTGTTGAATAATATTACAGAAACAAATCAATTCAGATTACATTGTATGTCGCTCAAGGGAAAAATAATGAAATTATGGAATTCACAAAGAAAAACCCTTGTAGAAGAATAACAACAATATGATTTCTTTGATTTATTAATGCAAAATCTACAAAATAAAATACCCGGATGTTATGAAGCATATATATTGTCTCTAATAACATCAATTTGATAAATAAATTAGATTTACATCCAAAATCGAAGTTATTTCTTTTCATTTCGGACTAAAAATAAAAAGAAATATTGCATTTATAGCATGAGTATTAAGCAAACAATAGTTGATAATGGATTTGAGTTCAATCTTTTTACTTTATCACTCCTTCAAAACATTGGCCTTTTCTCGGAGATGTTAGCCTATCACCCCTTATATACATTCGGTATCTATACCCTTGATCACCCGTGTGCACATATTTATTTAATCCATCCCCATTATTTAATTAAATGCCCACTTTAATATCTATCACCTTTAATTCACATTAATTAATTAAGCTTCAATTAATTAATTAATTAATCAATTAATCCACATCCTTTTCTTCCCTTGCCCTAATGGACTTTCTATTTCCCATCCCTACACTTTTTCTAACCTATCTCTACTGCCAACTCACCTACACCTCATCCCTAAACATCCTCTTCCCACCTAATGATTTAAAGAATTCAATCCCATCCGTAACAACACAAAATCACGCCAAACGCAATAAAATCCTCCCATCGGAAACTTTCCCTAAAGTTGGCAACGACCACTGCCTAGTCGTAAATCGACCTATAAAGCTAAGTGTTATCTTTCCATTCATAAGGAAAATGCATGCGATTCCTAAGCTTCCTTGCATACCTGCGAACAATCTCCGTGCTCGAACATTCTTAAAGCAATTACAGTCTTCTCAGACCTCCTTGGAACGTGTTTGCATCAATCATGATCAACCTTTATGAGATTGTTATCATTTTGTATTTCTTTAATTAGATTTTATCGTATTATTATTATTTTTATTGTATCTAACCTTTTGCATGAGCAGATCATCCGCAACAATGCTCGTAGCTTTGCCATCAATTTCCCTTTCGAGATCCATACTTACAGTTTGCTCCTTTGGCTTGTCTTTCCTCAACTTTAACCAAATCTGTCATAATCACCGTCGACCACGACAGTCGCCGTCGACTTCGGCCTTTTGTAAATTTTTCTTTTTGTTCCGAACCTTCTCCCATCTCTACATGAGCTCCGTATCTTTCCCTGTTTGCTATAATCCTCACCCAGTTTCTGTTACATTAAAATCCACCTATTTGTACCCCAGTCACCTTCGGTCGGGGCCCTAGTTTCCTCTTAATCCTTGTTTTATATCATTTTCCTAGTTTCTTTTCCTTCAGATCCCCTCTGCAGGTTGATTCCAACATATACCATCCTCTGTTGCATCCAGATTACATCTAGATTTTTCAAAGTCTGCATATTCATCTTACACTCCATATCTTCACTCCTAAGTCACCATCGATGGCTTTTGCACGATCCTATGTCGCTATCGACTCGAGACCAGGTATCACTTTATTTTCTTTTAAACAAATCATATGAGTATTCGGATCTATCATATTTTCTTTGATTTTGTATTCTTTCATTTTCTCGCATGTTACCAATTTACCTTTTTCGTTTATATCACTTTTGTTTAATAACGGGGTTGACATCCATGAAAGGAAGTCAAAAACTTCTTAGATCCGACATTGTTCGGGAAACCCCCACATAAATCTATCTAATCAATATCATTTTCAGTCTATTCGTAGGTATTCTTCATTTTGATTTGCAGCATGACAGGGATCCATCATCTATCTTACGCTTGTATCTCATCATATTCGAGGTAACATAAACCCTCAAGCATTTCTGAGTTTTCTAGTGTCTTTAGTAGCTAGTGCATTAACTTCATTAAGAACGAGAAACTAGGTAAACACACCCATTTCTCTTTGTGTGTATGATTCTTCTAAGTGTTCATGTATAGGCACTATCACTTTACCTCTTATAGGCGGGCCAAAAAATCTTCCTATGGTATTCTTTGTTATCGATGCCATCATTCAATACAATTGATTACTTGGCAGGTCATGGATACATGCTATGCATGTAGTGCCTTCTACGGTTAATGATGTGTTAAATTCCTCCATGCTAACTATGAACATACTATTATTATTAACCATGACCCATTCAAATATTGTCACCTAGAACCAATCACTGTACTTCCTACTCCACTTCCTACTACTCCTACATAGCCCATTGATGATGATCAACTCACAGAGCATATTGCTTCCACCGCCGACTTTCCTCCTCTCGAGGGAAATATGTATGCATTAAACACCGTACCATCTGCCTCATATTCCCATGCCTACTCTACACCGACATTACCTCCTTTCACATGCACTCTTTTAATAAATAACTCTTATTGGCATCACATTCCATTCAATCCCACTAGTTCTGATATTGTTTGCACGCATGATGGTTTATCTCAGATGGGATTCACACTCGATGATCTCCTCCCTCCACCTCATTCTCCTCACCTCTATCACAAATATGTTTGCATCATTGTTGCTTATGGCCTCTACATCTTCCATCTATTAGTCTTTGTTGCACACACTTCTCGCACTTCTCCACTTACACTTGGGAAGTCTTGGCTTGACTACATTGGTGGCACTTTAGATCCTAATCATATTGATATCACATTTCCCATGCCTTTCGGTTGTGTTTCTATTTGTAATGATTCATTTCTTGGCTATACACAAAATCTTACTTGCTGGTATGCACATGGTTGTCCACTACCACCTTTCATTGATGAAGAATACACAATGGGAAAGTACAATTTACCCAAATGCTGTTGAGAAAACATAATATTGTTATAAGGAGAAGATACACAAAGAATGCACATGCGGGAACAAGGCACATTTGAAAGCGTAGAAGGATAGGAAATGAAACACGTGCGAACAAGGTTAGCTCGGGACTTAGTTGTTTTTATGGATACATGATAATTTTGGAGATAGCGTGTGGAGCACACATTGGGATGGAGACTTGCACGACATGTAAATGCTATTTTGGGAATGAGCGACTGATAAGTGCCATGCATGAGTTTGAGATAATAATAGGATTACTTCTTCCAGTTAACTATAGGACATCTATTATTAGCGCACTTGCATGTGTGCATGTTATTGTAAAGGTGCATGACTATTATCAACATGCGACCTATTTTGGGAAGTGTGTAAGTGGTGAAGGGAAATTTCCCACCCCTATAAATAAGTAGAGACTAGAGAGACCGAATGATTTTAGAGTTATGTTGTTGGATTTGATGCGCGCATAACTTATGGTGATACTTTATAATGTAAGAAGCTTATATGATTTACAATTTTTCATGTAATTAAATATATTAGATGGATAATGGTGTCAAACATGATTAGAATCGATGTTATCACTGAATCACAGCACCCTTATGTTTACACAAGTGCATATACTTGAGCTCATGGTGTGATTGGATAACATGGGTACTATCTCCAAGTTGTGGGACTTGCTACTTGAGATAGACCTCCAGAGAAAGTTGGTTCTTGCTCCTAAACTACCTGCCACAATCTACTCTAATGTAGGCAAAAATAATTGTCCTAATCTAACTTTCCAAGGGACCAAGGAGAGAGAATGCATGAAAATGAAAACCTACACTAAAACGGTGATACACTAGAAAAGGAGGGGTGTGAGAGTAGTCTTCCAATGTGTGAAAACTAGAAGTAAAGTGCATACTAGAAGGGGTGATAACAATTCTCCACAATCTAGAAAATGCATTCACAACAATATTTCATACATGCACAATAATAATGGATCCTTTCAAGAGCATAAGATAGACACAACACACTTGTAATCAAGGTTGAAGGGGAAAGAAGAATGCAAGAAAACACAACAGGGGAAGATGCATCCACAAACTTGTATTTTATTGCTTCATGATATGCACAGTTCAATTTGTTACAAGATAGGGGCCTGGATCACCATGCAAGGAGTCCACTACAAGGGCCTACAGCACATTGGCTTCATAAAGCAATTTTGACAGAGCTTTGCTACAACAAAACTACCTCACTTTACAATGAGCCCAACACTCCAATTTATAGAAAAATAAGAAGAGAGAGAGAGGGAAAATGGAAATCCTGAAATCTATCCTTCAACCACTTGCAAGAGATCATAAATAGAGTGAAATGATGGTATGTTTCTTGCAAAAGGCTCCCATACTGTCCCATGACTTACAGCAGTGAAATATATCAGCCCATGCTTCATTGAATGCGTCCAACTACCAAATAAAACACTATTATGAACTTGGCCACGTTTTCTATTAAACCTCTATCTATCCTTCATCAAATATGGAATTTATTGATTGTTGTGCGTTGGGATCAAAACCACAATTCCAATAGTTCCAATTTTGTGTGATTTTAGAAGTTATGGCTATCTGAGTGCAAACAACTATTTTGGGTCTGCATCGGGCATTTTCATTGTTTGTGGGAATGAGCATTAATTTACGAACTGAATATGTTTCTTTTATTTTAATATATCTACCCTCATCAAAATTAATAAATCTAATTTTTTTGATGTAGAGGACATCGTGCTCATTCCAGAAAGTCCAATTTTATGAAAATCGGAGCTCGGAGTCAAAAGTTATGGTCGTTTGAAGTTCGGGAGGTCAAACATTGACTTTTCTCTTCACTGCGGCTATTTCGGCAAAATCGGGTCCATGCGTCCCGGCTGTCTGAACAAAAATATCCACATCACCCAATTCAAGCTTCCTTATCCTCGTGCATCTACCTTTGACTGGACTGTGAGGTCCATTGACTTCTGCATTCACCGCAACGTCTAGTTCCTTGTGCAGCGATTTCACTTTTTTACGTCCCACGCGTCCCGACATCCCGACCGTCCCCGACACATTTCTCTGTGTCACACATAATGCACTAACTTGTGGTAAAATTGGCTTTTCGTGTCCAAAGTGCATACATTTATCTTGATTGTCTCAAAGACTGCGGACCAAAACTTCCGCTTATGCCGATTTTCACTACTGCGGCCATTTCAACTTTGTGCGTCTCGCGCATCCTTGCGTCCCAACCTATCCTCCTTGAACCACCTGCGACAAAAATGTCTGATTTTTCCACAAAACACCAGAATGAGCCCATTTTTCAGATTTTTCCAATTTTCTCTAACTTCTTGGGCTTTTTTCCTGGATGGGGAAGTTAGAGAGAAGCCAAGGGGACCCCAAAACATTATTTTTGGCCTTGAATCAATTCTACTTGCTTGGGACTAAAGAATTTGATGCATGTTATCAAAATTACCTTGAGGGGTGAATTTTGGATAACAAATGGTTCTTGTATGATTAATCTTATTATAGTTATTGTTTAATTCATGATTCTCTAAGATCTAGATCTAAACTATGCACTGTGGAATGTTTATGTTTATTTATGGATATGTATATGCTCTATCTTCATCACACTAACATCCTACACAAGAAACTCTAAAGAGGGGCCGGGTACCTTTACGCACTTCGGGTGAGCGCTCATCTCGGGCTGGGTGATGTGCCAATGCGCTTGGGTTTTATACATGAGATTCTAGGCGCATCATTGGTTCCGTTGCGAGGACCTATTTTTCATTGTTTCAGGATGGTTCACGGTGAAGACGTGCAGTTGACTCTAGCAAGTGTTGAGGATTGGATAAAATATCTGGAAGAAGAGTATTCTCGAGAGGTTCATCACTAGATCTAAGTTTGATGCACGCACGTGGGTGGACCAAAATTTATATGATTGTTTGTATGAGAGCTTCTTTTTTATCTTTCTAGTAGAGTACATTTGTCACGAGTGGTTGGTTGCTTATGTGTCTAAAAGGAATTGGAGGTATCACACACTTGTCTGGACACAATAAGAATTTCAGGCCCTTTATGATGCTGATATGATTTGGACGTGCATTGTGGATACTTGGTTTCTGTGGTGTTCTGAATAGATATATTTTGGAGTACTCAATTTCCACTTATTGTTGCCAAGAGGTAGGCGAGTTCTAGTTGTTACGATATTCGAGGGGAACTTATTTGCAAGGAATTCCATTGGTGATCAAACTCTTGATGGTGTCCCTAAACTTGGAAGAAAACCCAATGGCTTGCTAAACCCCACCACACACGAGGAAGGAGCAGGTTTGGTGAAAGATGGCGGACCTAGCAACAGAGAGGTAGAGAGAAGAAAGGCAACTTAAGTATAATGAGGCATGCAAGAGGGAGATAGAGAAGCAACGTGATATTGTAGAGTGGATGATGTTGAGGAGAGATATGGCTTGTGAAGGATTTAGAGCTCATGCGGGAGGCATGGAGCTAGAGCATATGAAACTCCCCCATTTGGGAAAGCATGATAGGGAACCCTCCTCGGCCTCATGTGGGAGTACACCAACAAAGATGACATGGGCCATGGGCACGCATCTGAATCTACTTGACAACTTGGCCCTTGCACTTGGTTTTGCAGTATCTAGTATAACCAGTAGTCAGCAAGCTAGTTTGGGTAGTAGGAAAGCGAGAGTAAGTCGGATAGCAAGTACATCTATGGCAAGGTGTTGATAAGAGAAATACTTGATAGAAATCACACAAGGAGTCCGCATGGCAAAACATGCCATATTCAAAGGCAAGAACAGAGATAGGAGAACGCACACGTGGAGGATAAGTAAGCTTTCGGGACTTAAGCCGATTTCAAGCATAAAGGTCTATTTTTAGAAGATGGCGTGTAGAGCACACAAACGAGACAGAGACGTGTGTGCCACACATTGTCTATTTTGGAGGATTGGATTCAAGGCACTTTTGCATAGAGACAAGCTAAGAATAGGATTGTCACTGTAGTTAACTGACATAAGTCTATAGATAGCACACTTGCATGTGGGGTTTGTACTTGTAAACGGCGCATGACTATCAATAACATGCGGCCTATTTTTGGAATGGGTAAGTGGTGAAGGAAATTCCCCACCTATATATATATATATATATATATATATATATATATATATGTAGTAAACTATGTAGTATAGAGACACACAGAGTAGAGAGACGCGCATGTAGGTGGTGATTATACGAGAGATATGTGTATGTATGTGGATTATTGTATCAAATCCATGCGGGCATAGGCACATATTTTCGTTATTATAAGAATCTTTTGTGTTATTGTTCTTATTAATATATGGAAGATATTGGTTGAACCAGAGTGTCATTCATGTGTGCTTTGGATATTGCATGTTCTTGATTCCATCATGATTATTGTTTAAAATCTATCCTTCTTTAGATCCGATATGCCATACACTTTGTAGAATGATGTGTTAATTATGGATATATGTGTTTTAAGTCTTCATCATGCTAACATCCTACTACAACAACCCTAAAGAGGGACCTAGTACCTTTGTGCGCTTTGGGTGAGTGTTCAGCTTAGGCTGAGTGATGTGCCAACGTGTCTAGGGTATTAACTGGTAAATTCTAGGTTGTATCATTGGTTCCGTTGTCGGGACCTCTTTTTTAGTTGTTTTTAGGATGGTTCGCGATGAAGACATACCGATTAACTCTAGCAAGTGTTGAGGAATGGATACATGATATGGAGGAAGACTATGCACAAAGGTTCAAGACCTTGGATCTCGAGTTAAACACACGCACTTGGGTCAAACAGAATCTATATGATAGTTTATATGAGAGCTTCTTTGTTATTTTCCCGGTAAACCTATACGAATTTCTGATTGCATATGCATCTAAATAGAATTGGAGGTATTGCATGATTGTTTGGATGCAGGAAGAATTTCAAGCCCTTTATGATGCTGATCTGATCTAGACTCGTGTTGTGGATACGTGGTTCCGTGGTGTTTTAAACAGTTATATTCTGGAGTATTCAATCTCGACGTACTCTTGCCAAGAGGTAGCTGAATTCTAGTTTTTATGGTATCCCAGAGGGGCATATTTACAAGGTATTCCGCTAGAAATCAAGATCTTGATGGTAACCTTGAATTTGGAAGACAAACCTATGGCTAGCTAAACCCCACCACGCACGGGGAAGGTACAACATCGGTGAAGGATGGCGGACTTAGTGGCGGCAAGGCAGAGGGAAGAAAGGTGACTTAAGTATAATGAGGCGCGTGAGAGGGGGATAGAGAAGTAGCATGAAATTACAGAGTAGATGGTGTTGTGGAGAGAGATGGCTCATGAAAGATTTAGAGCTCACGTAGAAGATGTGGAGCCAGAGCATCATGAACTTCCCCATCTAGGAAATCATGACAGGGAACCCTCATCGGCTCACAAGGAAGTGACCAATAGAGATAACCTAGGCCGTAGGTGTGCATCTGAACCTACCTGATAACCTAGCCCTTGCGCTTGGTTTTCTAGTATCTAGTATGACAAGTAGTCAAGCAGCACATTTAGGAAGTAGAAGAACCAAGTAAGTCGAAAAAGCAAGAACATCAATGACAAAAGGCGACGACCTCATTGTTGTTTGGAGGAACATTTTCAGGCGTGTCATCCACACAAAATGTAAGTGTGCAAAATATTGGATTCACCTCTGGAAGTGGAGCTACCTCATAGGCTCTGTAGGGGTTCGGTATAGTACTACTTTTGTCGGGGCACGGGGAAGTACATCTACAAGTCCTATTCCAACTATAGGTAGGAGATCAAGAGGTATAGGTGGTTCTAGTTTCAGTGGATCTGGTGGTTTTGGAGGTAGAGGAAACACAAGAGGTTATGGATCGGGTGGGCAAGGCCCGCAACAACCTCAGAATATCTATATCGAGATGTCTCTTCGTCTCCTGGAGTACGAGAGGCATAGAAGATGCTGCGAGCATGTGCACATGTGTGAAATATTATAGCACGCGAAAGGGATCATGACATCGGAGCGCAAACATGAAGTTTGGCGCCGATCAAACTTGTGTGGATTATGCAACATTGAAGGATGCTTTGTTAAAAGAGTTCTATATCCCGAGTTTGAACATAAGAGTATAAGTGTGCTTAAAGATATCAAACAAGGCACTACTCGAGAGTGTACGTGAGTATGATGCTCACTTTAAAAACTTTTATCTAAGATGTCTTATGATATTCACGCAAGCCAACATGCATAATGGTTTTTGGAGGATTAATTACACCGTTTAGAAGGGCGTGTCACATAAGACATACAATGATCCGCGCAAATCATTAGAGGCAACCCTACGTCTTTGAGGCGGTTGAGAGTATTGACACCTGGTGTTAGCCCATTCTTAGAGGAACATATTGCAGTCATGGCAAAGTAGCTAGAGAAACTATCAAAAAATTCAACCCATGAAACACGCTCAGGGATTTAGTGTACAAATTGTGAGGTAGAAGGACACACCAAGGATAGTTGCCCTCACAGGTCTATACGTTCATTGTTGTTAGACTATGAGATATGTCATTTGAATCATGATGCTAGCCACTGTCCTTTGTTATAACACGTGATAAGGAAGAATGTATCCTACTATTATAAGATTTTCCAGTCCATGACCCATGATATTGAATATTGTAGATTGATTGGTCAGATCCATGATGCTATAGACATTGGGGTACAATAGACAAGTGTAATGGATAATTCTAAAAACAAAAATGAGCACCAAGATCGGGATCACAATCAACTATGCTATGACATGAATGAGGGGTGATTTGAAGGATTCATGGAAGTGGATGTGGATATTGAGGTAGATACGAGGACGAGGCCATGGTGGAGGAAGAGGCGAGTTTCCTCACGGAACATGCTATACATGCGAGATCTCCGATCACTATAGGTGCCAATGTCCCCATAATGTTACATGTTTTTACGTGGTAAGAATCATAGCTATGAGGAGTTCCAATACTTGTATGAGTATCTTAGTAAGCAACATAAGCAAGAGAATAAAGGCGCGGGATGGTTAGAATCCAATGCACGGTTGAAAATCGAGTGGATGCCCAAGTTAGCACCAAAACCCGAGGAACTAACCATAAAGATTACCACATGAATCAAGCGGCACACACAAAAGAGGCATTGCACTAGAATCCAACAATTACAAAGGAGGAGGTTTTACATGCAAGGTACCAAGATCCTGCTTATCGAAGGAGGTCTATCAAGAGACCATGGAGGTCTTTAGGAATCTTTAAGGTGAAATACAATGTTTAAAAGAGCAATCACGGAAGATGGAACATAAGACAGGCATAAAGGTCCCTTCGACATGGGTAACATTAGAGAGGTATGTAAAATGTTGCGCCAAGAGAATATTATTCCATTATTAGGATGTTGGTTGAAGGTGAATACTCTACGCGCAAGCACTTTGAGAATGGAAGGCAGATTCTCTGCATGCAAATATTCCCCCGATAGCATCGACTATGACAAGGAAATCACCTTGAATGCTTTGTTGTGGATGAATGGTGTTGAGAAATATCTTGATTGATACAGCACGAAAGTAAATGTTCTTACATTGGATGCATGGGTGCAAATAGGAGACCTCCATTACAACCATCATCTAAAGTGTTGTTTATGGCGAATAGGACTAAGGCCACTCCCATAGGAGTTTTAAAGGATGCATCTATAACAATACAAGGGAAAAATTCACTTGGTATTTTGAGGTACTAGCACTCACGGAAGCGAGATAGTTTTCTAGCTTTGCTTGGGTGCCCTTGGTGTTATGCAAATAATTTTGATTTACAGTTCAACAAAGGATACATTAGTTTTGAGAACAAAGAGGAACGAGTTGTAATTCCATTAACAAAGGATAAGTCTACACCGTATGTTGAGCCTTTGAGTGAGGAAGACTTAAACATAATTTATGTGTGTGCTATTCAGGACCCGAGGTCAATGAGCCATCAAAGGAGGGAATTCTTCAGTGGGAAGATTCTCAATCTATTAGTGATACTACGAATATTTCTTATGATAATTGGGCTCACGGTACTTATGAACACATAGGGCGCGAAGTGAAAAGCACGGTTGCATGGAATAATGGACTTCTCTCTGTTTGATGAATAGGTAGCTCAGTACCTTGGTATCTGGGGCCTAATATCTTCTTGTATTCTCACAAGCCACGGAGGCATAATGGACAAACCAAGTGCGGAGAGAGAGAGACATGTTAGCATATACCTTGTGCGGGACATCGGTAGCGTTGGTGGGTAGGCAGCAGAGATAATCGTATGGAATGAAATGAGATCGAATCACACTCTCTATTAGGTTTTTCAAGAGCAACGCACCTACGCAGATTTGCATTTATCATGGTGATCAACCTGTTCAACATCACATACAGAAGTGTGAGAGACTCTAGATAGTGGGACATGAAGCACTATCACTCTGGGTGCATAAATTATATTCAACTCTCCAAGGATGTGCATGTGCTTGGTATGTATATGCGAACTACATCAAGAGTACTGAAACCCGACAAAAATTGACTCGTAGGAATGATCCAGACCTTTGACTACTTCTCGACCAAACCTCCAGTAGAAGAGGCATTAAAATTTGTCAAGCATTTAACTATGGGAGATAGTGCAAAGGCAGAGGAGCTCATTCAAGAATTATTTGGTGAGACAGAGTCAGGAGCACATTTTGAAGAAGAAGAAGAAATGGATTCTATACTACTTGAACGCGCTTTCCTTGAGAAAGAAAAAGGGAAGATGGTTTACATAGTGGATGACGAGGAAGTTGAGAACCTAGATGTTGACCATTCATAGGGGGTGCACGAGGTCTTGGAAAGTGTAGATAAGGATACACACGCATACCATGAACCAATGAAGACAAAGAAGGTAAATATTGGAATGGAGGCTGAGCCTAAGGAGGTCATAATTAGAGACTACCGGTCCGAATCGAAGGTGGCAAAAATTATGAAATTACTCAAGGATTATCGGGATTATTCCCTCACGGATATTATGAACTTAAAGGCATGCATGAATCACTTGGGGACATACGAGATAAAGCTTAAGGAAGGTGAGCGCCCGATTAGAAATAAACCTTATAAAATGAATCCCAATTTGCACGAAAAGGTAAAGGAAGATATTTATAAAATGCTAAAATCTGAATCATTCAACCCTTGGATGAGTCGAATGGGTAAGTCCAATGGTGATCGAGTATCAAGAAGGATGGTCGGATTTGAATCTGCGTAGATTATAGGGAGATGGCTGCAACATGTGTCACAGACCCTTTCCTACTCCATTCACCGAGGAAATCTTTTAAAGGAGTGGCGGGCGTAGAATATATTCATTTATAGGTGGGCTTTTCGGGTATCATAAGGTTAGGATTGTCGAGGAGGATCGGGACAAGACAACCTTTACTACCGAATGGGGAAACTTTGCCTATACCGTGATGCCTTTTGGATTGAAAAACATTCTTGTTGTATACTCATGGATAGTTATTCATGCATTCAAATATTTCATTCACAACTTCTTATAGGTGTATCTAGATGATTGTACAATATATGGGCTTATTAAGGATCACTATGACAATCTGCGCTTAATGCTTGAACGATGCAAACCGTTGAGTATCTCTTTGAACATCAAGAAGTGCATATTTGCTATGCCTTTTTGAATACTGTTAGGACACATAATATGCAAGGAAGGGTTGCTTGTTGATCTAGCTAAGGTTGTAGTCATTCTAGGTGCAAAGTGCCTACTAATCAAAGTGAGGTGCACGGATTTTTGGGTCACACATGATATTATAGAAAATCATCAAGGGGTATGCAAATTTTTTTGCACCTTTGGAGGAGTTACTGAAAGGAAAAGGTACATTTTACTGGGGAGAACCGCAACAACGCGTTTGAAATATTAAAAGAGAAACTTACTACCACGCCTATCCCGCATTTTCCTTCATGGAATAAACCATTTCATGTACATGTGGATGCCTTTGACACGACCATTGACACAATGTTAGCTCAACTCGGAGAAGGTATTATAGATAATCCTATCTATTTTTCTAGTAGAAATCTTACTCCAGTGAACAAAACAAAATTATACAACTATAGAGCACGAAGCCTTGTTAATGATTTATGCATTACAAAAGTTCGGACAATATCTCGCTAGCTACACCATTTGTGTTCTATACAAATCACATGGAATTGAAGTATTTAGTGAACAAGCCCGTCTTATAGGGGTGTATATGCAGATGGGTACTCTTATTTCAAATGTTTGATTTCAAAGTTGTGATAAAACTAGGGAAAAGTAATTCTAGACCAAACTACTTGTCTAGAATTCATTCAAGAAGAAGAAGCACAGATAATTGAAGAAACCATAACATATGCACGCGATATAAGTTACAATGCGCACCATCGAATTAGAAGACATTGCTATCTTTTTATGGACCAAAGTGGCACGAGAAGGAATGAAGGCCTTAGAAAAGAAACAACTTGCTATATGTGCAGCACCTTTTATGTTGATTAGCGGTGACTTACACAAGTTAGGCGGGGATGAAGTATTACGTCATTGTGTATTAATGCATGAGCGTAAGGATATAATGGAGGAAGCTCATGGTGCTATGTGCACGTGGCCATTATGCGGTGATGCTTCTGCGTGTAAAATCCTACTTGTTGGATTATGGTGGGAGACAACGTATAAAGATTTTAAGGCATATTTCAAGGCATGTGATCATTATTAGCGTCTAGGAAAACTAGGGAAAAGAGATGAGATGCATTTAAGGCCTATTACCGGTGCGAGAACCATTTGAGAAATGGGTTATCAACTTCATATGACCTATTTCACTGCGCGTGTAGGACTGGATTGCGCTATATCATTACTTGCATAGATTATATCATAAGGTGGGTAGAAGCAACACCTACAAAGGATTGTACAACAACTACAACAGCTAGGTTTCTATGGGAAAATATTCTTATAAGGTATGGATGTCCTTTGAGTTTAACAAGTGATAGGGGTACACATTTTTTGAATGAGACAATCAGGATCCTATTAGATGAGTTTATGGTTGCGCACCATAAGACTACACCTTACCATCCTCAGGCAAATGGAACTATTGAGGCTTTCAACAAGATTTTGAGCCAGACATTGACAAAAATTTGTGATGTTGGAAGAAAGGATTGGGATGACAAAGTGTTTACTTGTTCTTTGGGCATATATAACAACTTATAAGAGATTAAACAAAGCCACACCATTTCAGTTAGTGTTTGGTGTAGAAGCCGTTCTTCCTATAGAATTCATGTTACCTTCTTTGCGTATTATACGCATTGGAGGTCTAGCTAATGAGCAAGCTTTAGAAGAATAGATTGAAAAGATGACAAAGTTGGATGAGCGAAGAGCCATAACACGTTGGAGTCAGAAGCATGAAAAGGCCAGGAAGAAAGCATGGCATGACAAAAATATAAGGGATAAGAAGTTGGAGGTTGGACAAATGGTACTTCTTTATGAGTCTAAGTTTTTGTGCCATCCAGGTAAGCTCAAAGTACATTGGTTGTGGCCATATGTCATAACTTACATACTTGAATTAGGTGCTTTCCAGTTAGAAGAACTTGATGGAACACGGCTACCCGGTTACTTTAACGGGAGTAGGTTGAAGCCCTACTATAAATAAGTCTTCTTGGTGTTTGTAATAAGGCAGTGTTGCCATTAGATTAGGTTTTTCATTATGTATTTCCTTACTATATTTCATTCATTGTCACTATGGTTGTCAATTTAGTTTTGTTCTTATGTAATAACCACGCTTACATATATGAAGCTAATTACTATTTGAAGCATGTTTATGCGTAGAGGATTGCACATACTTTTAGTGTGGGGTGGTTGTCGATATCCAAGTACAAGATTGTGAGAATTGGAAGGTAAAAGAAATAAGTGCTATGGGTGCTTTCAAAATCAAAAGATTACTTCTCAAAAGTGACCAAGGATGGAGATGAATGAAGGGACAATATAACGTGAGGTAAGCAACGCGACCATGGTAACTACCAGGAGAAGGTGCGGTGATAAAGTACTCGGGTGCAAGGACGTGCGCTGAAGAGAAGTCTATGACCAAAGGGTAGGAATGCATGCTAGAAGGTTATAGCTGGGGTGCGAAGATGTATAGAGCGGAAAGAATGAAATTGGTCAATTAATGAGAGGATATTTGGTAGGTGAAGGAGCAATGAATGCATCAAAATTTTGAAAATATATATAAGGATGGGATGAGAGTTAATTTTTACCGTTGCAATTAAGAGTATTTGAAAAGAGCTAAGTGTGAAGAGCTGAATGATCGAGTTGAGGTGTAAAGGGTGTGAAACAAGACGTGACTAACAAATCTGTGTGAAAAATAAGCTTGTGTCCCCGTTGGTGAAGGGTGTGAGCAAAGCAAGGTGACAAAGAGGAGTGAGGACACGAGTTTCCACCTAGGGCATGGTTGAATCGAGCTAGGGTTTGATTCGTACATTAAAGAGTTAAAGAGGTGATTAAATACATACAATTGCAAGGTAAAAATGGCACCTAAGAAGGCAACTACAATAGGAGCGAAAAGAAAGAAGGTGGTCATCGAGGAAGAGGAGATGGCTCCTGAGAGTTAGTTTTCTGAAATGCAATACCTAGAGGGGTCATCGTCGGTCAGGAGTGGGATTATCACATAAGGAAAAGTAAAGTGAGTGAATACAACCACCAGACCATAGAGAACAAGAATGATCTTGATGCCTTTCTCAACATGAAGACAAAAACACATGGCGAAGACATGTCGGTGTACGACGATGATGGTGAGAAGTTGTTGAAGAGGATTAGAGTCTACCAATTATATGAGCTCCCTTACTTCGGGAAGTATGAGCCCTTATACAAGTGGCTCATGAGTAGAGTACACAAATATTTTTTCTACTTTGTAGGACGCAGAGTTAGAATTTCATCTATGCTCATCTCAACGGTGATAGGATTGAAAGGAATAGGAGAGGATTTGAAGAATGATCTATCGAGAATAAGCCATATTCTTGGAGACCGGGAAGGAGTAGTGGTACTTGAAGGTGCATGTGGAATGGAAAAATATAAATTAAAGAAGTATCCCATTATACAAGCAACAACACACCTCGTTACCAAGCTAAATGACATGGAGAGGTGGTCTCAGGTAAACACCATGTGGCTACATGTTGCGTAAAAGATGTCCAAAGGGGTAGCCTACAACATATTAGGCTACATTGCAGAAATGATAGTCGAAGAAGTGCGCACAGGAGGGAAGATCGGATTTAGAGCTGTTCTATTATCACTGGTATTCATGGAGATTGGATTACCAGATGGATGAAGGAAAAGATATGGGAGTATCCCATGGAGCATAAGTCACCACGTGAGTGGTTCAACCAAGAATTAATTTTTTGAAGGGTCAATGAAAGAGCCGAGTGAAGCAAAGGGCGAAGAAATGGTATGACAGCTCGCGTGACCTTTGAAGAAGAATGGGCATCCCTAAGGAATTACCTTTGGTGGTGGGAAAAAGCTTAGTTTGTGGTATACCAAAGCACTTTTACATTGTGCTCTTCACTATGAGAGATGGATCCTAGAGCCCTTAGTGCAAGTTGCCTTATCCCTTCACAAAGAAGGTACTTTCGAGCATTGGTTCACGAGATTTACAATCATGCACCACCCGAATTTCAATACGTAAAATGTAGACTATGACTACCACACCCTAAGGAAGAAGTATGTGTATCCAGGGTGAGGTGCTTATATCGAGAGGCTCATATCGGAGGTATTGAGCATTAAATTAATGAGTTTGGTTGTTGGAGACATTGGGGCAGCACTGGTGTACCTTCAACTGAAGCCCAAGATGGAAAAGAACAAGTATGTGGAGAATGAATTTGCGCTCCCATGGCTGCCGAAAGGTAAACATACAATGGAGAACATACCGACAAAAAGTCCACATAAACAATTGAAGTAGAAGATGAAGAAGAGGAGTGTGAAGATAGTGGTGGCTTAAAGTGTAGAAGAAGGAAACCATCGAGATAGGAAGGAATCACAATGCCTAGTCATGCCAAATCAACGGCGGGAGGAGGAGGAAGATACGAAGTAGTGCAGGGAGAACGTAGATTCAAGAAAGTATTTAAAAGAACAAGGACTCAAGGTGTAACTCCCCAATCGGTAAGAATATCACCTCATCTCTCCACACAAGGAGACCACTGAGCCAAAAGGAAGAAGAAAGCTAAGATTTAGTGAAGAGGTAGAGGAATCTCGGAGAGCACATCGGCATCTCCTACCCCACTCAAGGAGGAAGATGAGCCACGAGGCGAGGAGGAACAACATGGAGAGAAAGAGGATGAAGAAATGAAGGATGGAGGAGAAGGAGAGAAAGAGGCATCAAAATCCACACATGAGACTACTCAGGATACAATGCAAACTCCCAACCTTGGAGCTCCAATTCCCAAGGGGCCGAGAACGAAGAGAATGAGTGTGGAGCACAAAGCACTTGTTATGGGCTATGTAGAGGACACAGGTAAAATCATCCATGCACGATTTGAGAGTACTATGGCACAACAAGATCTATTTGGGTGGGAGTTGATGGACAAGGACATGGCAACCATGCACACTAGAAAACAACTCTCATGGTAAATGCACACCCATATGGATGAGCCCAATTTTGATGTGTGTGAGGAGTCATGTGTGTCAAGAAAATTAAAGAAGATACCTCAAGCCAGGCACATAATAGTCAAACCTATTGTTATGTCTGATGAACAGTAAGCAATGCCTCAATCAAAGTCTCCGAAGTTTCACGAAGAAACATGGATATAGTTACAATCATCGAACATTGTGTGAAGAACTTAAAACAAAGGATGCAAGAGATAATGCGCTGACCCAAGAGAAAAAATTAGAGCAGAAAAAGAATAGTGCATTCATCAAAGATGGAAAAGGCCTTTGGAGATCGTGTGCTGAAAGTGCACCCGCATATGGAATCTAAGGTACCCGAACAATTCCCCTTGGCAATGCACTATGTTAGAACTTTGGTGGACTTGGTACTAGAAGATGACACCATAAGAATGCCAACACCAAAGAATCTTGAACAAGAGGTAGAAAGAGCAAAGGCTGTAGTAATAAGAAAAATAGCATCTTACGAAGGACTACCGCAGGCATTGCGGGAAGAATTAAAGAAGGCCGATCAAGCTTTAAATATATGTATAGCTCCAGAGGCACTGATTAAAATAAAAACCCTGGAGGAGGACAATGAGGTCATGAAGGCTATGAAGGATGATACCTTGGGTGGTGTAGAAATGTTAACACTTGTAAAACAAAAGTGTGAGGCCCTTGAAGCATCACAAGAGCCACACAAGAACGATTGGATGAGCTTGGGAAGCTCATTGCACAAAATATGGATGTGCTGGAGGGAAGGATGACTGCAATGTCTAGAATTATGTTGGTCTTGCAGAATGAGAAGGGTGAAGTTACTCAGGATGAACTAGAGTCCATTATTGTGGATATTCCAGAAAATGTAGAAGAGGTGCTCACCGAATGATAGGCCTTGGAGGCCAAAATAAAGGAGGAGTATCTAGAATTGATCCTTCTGCTTTGAACCGAGATGAGGCTACGAGTAAATTATTCTTTATTTGTAAACATTATTTCTTATTATTTTCATTCAAAATTCTTTACTTCATTTTTGGAGACAACCATTGTCGGGACGACAATGAAATTAGTGTGGGGTAATGTTGATAAGAGAAACACTTGACAAAAATCACACAAGGAGTCCATGTGGGAAAACATGCCATATTCAAAGGTGCGAATGGATAGGGAGAATGTGCACATGGAGGATAAGTCAACTTTCATGACTTATCCGATTTCAAACATAAAAGTCTATTTTTAGAAGATGGTGTGCAGAGCACATAAACGAGATAGAGAAGTGCGCGCCACGCATTGTCTATTTTTGGAGCATCCGATTGAGCCGCTTTTACATGGAGACAAGCTAAGAATAGGATTGTCATTGAAGTTAGTTGACAAAATCTATAGATAACACACTTGTATGTGGGGCTATACTTGTAAACGACGCTTGGCTATCAATAGCATGCGACCTATTTTTGGAATGGGTAAGCGGTGAAGGGAAAGTCCCACCCTATATATATATATATATATATATATATATATATATATATGTGTGTGTGTGTGTGTGTGTGTGTAGTAAACTATGTAGTATAGAGACACATAGAGTATAGAGACGCGCATGTAGGTGGTGATTATACGAGAGATATATGTATGTATGTGGATTATTGTATCAAATCTACGCGGGCATAGGCACAAATTTCCGTTATTGTAAGAATCTTACATGCTTTATTATTGTTATTATTAATATATGGAAGATATTGGCTGAACCAGAGTGTCATTCATGTGTGCTTTGGATATTGCATGTTCTTGAATCCATCATGATTACCGTTTAAAATCTATCCTTCTTTAGATCCGGATATGTCATACATTGTAGAATGATGTGTTAATTATGGATCTATATGTTTTAAGTCTTCATCATGCTAACATCTTGCTACGAGACCCTAAAGAGGGACTGGTACCTTTGTGCACTTCAGGTGAGCTCTCAACTTAGGGTGAGTGATGTGCCAATGTGTCTAAGGTATTAACTGTAAATTCTAGGCTACATCACAGGGAAAATGTATTCTTTGTTGTTTAGAGGTACCTTTTTAGGCGCATCGTTAGCACAAAACTCAAGCACGCAGAATTTTGGACTCACTTCTGGGAGTAATACCACTTCATAGACTGTAGGATTTCATTTTAGTACTACTATTGTGACACATGGAAGTACATCTTATGGTCTTCTTCTGGCTACAAATGGAGGATTAGGGGGCATAGGTGGCTCTAATTCTGGTGGATTTGGTGGTTCTTGAGGCGAGATATAACACGGAGGTTCCTCGATCGGGTGGGCAGGGTCCACACCAACCCCAGAATATTTACATGGAGATGTATCTTCATCTTCTAGAGTATAGGGGCATAGAAGATGCTATTGAAAACATGCACATGTGTGAGAGATAATGTGGCACACAAAAGGAAGCACAACTTTAGAGCGCAAGGAAAGTTAATTTGTAACTACATTGCGAGGATGCACACACATTTGGTACAGAAGTTTGACCACTGATCGGACTTGCATAGACTATGCAACATTATGGGATTCTTTCCGTAAGGAGTTTTATATCCACGAGTTTGAGCGAAGAGCATAAGTGCACTAAAGGATATTAAGCAAGGAACTACTGAGAGTGTTCGGGAGTATGATGCCCATTTCAAAACACTATTGTCTAAACTTTTGTATGATATTCATGCAAGTCGGTATACAGTGGGTTTTTGGGGGCTTGATTACACCTTTTGAGAGGGTGTTGTCACATAAGACATATAGGGACCCGCGAAAAGTTCTTGAAGAAAATTTGCATGTAGATGTAGTTCAAAGTATAGACACTGGAGTGATCCCATTCCTAGAAGCACATATTACAGCTATGACAAAGTAGTTGGAGAAACTATCGGCCAATTCATCTCATGAGACGCGCACTGAGATTTGGTGTACAAATTGTGAAGTGGAAGGGCACACTAAGGATAGTTGTCCCCACAGATCAGTGCATTCATTATTGCTAGACTGTGAGATATGTCATTTGGACCATGATGCAAGCCACTACCCATTATTACAACATGTGATAAGAAAGAATGTATCTTGCTATTGTAAAATTTGTCGGTCCATGACTCACAATATAGAAGACTGCAGTTGATTGGTCAGATCCATGATGCCATAGATATTGGTGTGTGACAGACAAGAGTATTAGATAACTCTAAAGGTAAAAGTGAGCACCATGATTGTGATCACACTCAAGCATGCTATGATTGGAATGAAGGGCATTTTGAAGGAGGTTGTGGCAGAGGTTGAGGATACCGTGGTGGATTCAGGGGCCGAGGCCATGGTGGTGGATGAGGCGAGTTCCCTCATGGAACATGTTTTACATGTGGATCTCCTAACCACTACAGGCACGAATGTCCTCGAATATTACTTGTTCTTTTTGTGGGAAGAATCATAACTATGAGGAATGCCTGGACTTATATGAGCATCTTAGCAAGCAACATAAATAGGAGAACAAGGGCGCAAGGATGGTTAGAATACATCACGCCGTGGAAAATCAATGGATGTCAAAGTTGGCACCGAACACTGAGGTATTACACCCTTGAAGATTACTACACGTGTTGAAGCTACGCGCGAGAGAAGCGTTATAGTAGAAGCCTACCATCACTAAAGAGGAAGTTTTACATGCAAGGTACCCAGATCCTACACATCAGAAGGAGGTTTCTAAGGAAACTAGGGAGGTCCTTAGAAATATTCAGGGTGAAATACAATGTTTAAAGGAGAAATCACGAAAGTTGGAACAAAAGAAGGTAGTAGAGATAGTCCAATTGGATATTGATGACTTGAAAGAGGTATGCAAGATGCTTCGCCAGAGAATATCATTCCATTACTAGGGAATTGGCTAAAGGAAAACACTCCGCGCGCAGGTATTGAGAATGGATGACAGATCATACATGTTAATATTCCCCCTCATAGCTTGGATTATGACAAGGAGATCACTCTGAATGCTATTTTGGATGGATGGCTCTTGAGCAATATATTGATTGATGTAGGCACAAAAGTCAATGTGCTTACTTTGGATGCATGGGTACAGAAGGGTAGACCTCCATTGCAGCCATCCTCTAAAGTTTTGTTTATGGATAATCAAACTAAGGCCACTCCCATTAGAGTTTTAAAGGATGCATCCATTACTATACAAGGGGCCAAGTGCCTTGGGGACTTTGAGGTTTTAGCACTTGCAAAAGCGGAAAACTTCCCAAATCTTCTTGGCGCCGTTGGTGTTATGAAAATAATGTTGATCTATGGTTCAACAAGGGACATATAAGTTTTGATAACAAGGAAGAAAGAGTTATTATCCCTTTAACAAATGGGAAATCTACACCTTATGTTGAACCTTTGAGTGAGGAAGACCTGAATAGAATTTATGTGCACGCCATTCGAGATCCGGAAGTGCTTGAGCCATCTAAGGAAGGAATCCTCTAGTGGGAAGATGCACAGTCTATTAGTGATACCATGAGTATTGCTTGTGACAATTCGGCACATGGAACTTGTGAGATGGTTAGGCGAAGTAAGAAGCACATTTGCGTGGAGAAGTAAACCTCGTTGTATTAGGAGGATAGGTAACAACTCTATACCTCGGTACACTGGAGAAGGAGACCCTATGGTATTCCTGCACGCCATGGAGGAGCAGTGGACAAATCAAGTTGAAAGAAGAAATATGTTAGTGTATACCTTGTGCGGGACAACAACGTGTGTTTGGTGGGTGGTTCACAAGGATAATCTTATAGAATGGAATGAAGTTAGAATTTCTCTAACTACTCGGTTCTTCAGGAGCAACGCACCTACTCAAATCTACATATATCATGGTAATCAACTGTTCGAACCACGTTCAACAATGTGAGAGACTCTGGATAGAGGGGCAGGAAGCTTTACCACCTTCACTATGGGTGCACAAACTTTATTCCACTTTACATGGTCACACACACATTTGGTATGTTTATGTGGAACTGCATAGGAGACCGAAATTAGCGGGATTTGATTGTAGGAATGACCCAATTTTGACTACTTCTCTAATAAACCTCCGATGGAAGAGGCATTAAGGGTTATAGAGTTCTTAAGTATGGGAGACATTCACGAAAGGTTGAAGAACTTGTTCAAGAGTTATTTGGTGAGACAAACTCAGGAGTGCATTTTGATGAAATAGAAGAGACATATGCCACATTACTTAAGCATGTTTTCTTTGAGAAAGAAAAAGGAAATATGGTATACATAGAGGATGATGAAGTAGACAATCTAGATATAGATCATTTAGTAGGTATGCATGAGGTTCTGGACAACGCGGATAAAAATACGCATGCCTATCATGAACCTATGAAGACCAAGAAAGTGAATATTGGCATAGATGTTGAACCTAAGGAGGTAATATTTGGGGAATATTGGTCTAATTGCATTGGTCCGAAAATCATTGAGTAGATAGATCTATGGATAGACGAGCCAACAGTGTGCAGGGCATAGCCCCTCTTTGAGACAACAAAGTGAAACTGGTTTATTGCTATTCTACCAAAGCAGAATCTGCACAAGTCCAACAAGTATTCCACCTTCGGGGGTTTTAGATCTCATCATAGTTGGAGTATATCCAACTGTAAAAGAAGGGAATGAAGTGGGGAGAGGAGATAGGATAGATCTGAAGGGAGAAAAGAAATGATTTCTAAAGCAGAAAGGTCAGAGGGTTTATGTTTTGGGTTGGTAGTAAACAGAGCCAAACCTACTTGCATAAACGAACAAAGAAATACTGATGAGCAAATGACAAAAAAGTAGAGATAGATCTAACAGAATAAACATACAAATCTAACATAAGAAAGGTCTGATGCATAACACATGTATTCAACACAAAGTCTCAATATTTGTATTAATATTTTCTTCTGTTACAAAAAGGACAAAGTCTTTTCTTCTCACTTCTATTTTTCATCTAAAAAGTGTCCACCACTTGAATACAACAAGTATTCAAGTATATATAGAAGGAGAAGGAGAGAGAGGGAAAAAGAAACCAACAACTAATTACAAAATATCTAAAAGTCAACTGTTGACTTTGGGCAACTTGGTGGATAACAACATCCCATGGTGCAACATGGATGATGTCATCGTTTGTGCCAACATACTTTTAAATATTACAAAAAGAAAGCCAAGAAGAGGAAGGCTATTCGTCATTGTCTCGTGATTTGAAAGGGAGTATCCTACTTTTGCTCAGGAGAGGCAATGTGGAATTGGGCCCGGTACTCCATGAATTTGCTGATCATTGGCTGGAGTTGATCCTGTGTAAGACCCTTGGTGTGATCACCAATGACTTCACAAGTCTCCCATTCATCTCTGAGTTTTTCTGGGAGTTTGAAGTATTCATTACCTACCTCCATCAGGTATCCCACAAAGTCACGGTAGGCCAAAAGGTTGTTGATGGATTCAGCGTCAAAAGTAGCTTTTGGCCCTAACCCTTACGAGATGATCTCTTTGAAGATCTAAATGGTTTCATCTTCCTTCCTCAAGGTGAATGATGGAGTGAGAAAGCCCAAAGACATTCTTAGGACAATTTTCTCCATCTGATGTATTGCATCCAAGGCTTCCTCTTTGACCTTGTCAATCTTCTCTAGGACAAATTCCATCTGATCGACCCGGTAGTCCAAAGCAGCAAGAACTTTGTTGGGTGCTCTGGGAGATCAAAGATGCCAAATTTAACTAAATCATCGACTGAGCAGTCGAGCATCTTCTGAATGTCTCATGTTGCAACCTAGCATGGTCCAACTCTTCGAAGATAGGTCCTGCAATCACCTGGAGTTCCTTGTTCACCCGACCAATATTCTGATATAACTCGGTGAACTTGACGATTACTTCCTCACTATCTTTGAGGATCTGGTCTCTCCAGGTGGATACTGCCATGCCTTGTTCACCAATCTTGGCGTATTCGTTTATCTTATCCTGACTAAGGGCCTCAGGAGTTTCAGTGGTAGTTGTAGGAGGTGCACTGCCCATTTTCTGCAGGGCTTGGAGAAGATGTTTATTTTGCTCTTTTAGTATCCTCTTCTCTTCCTTTGCTTCCTGAAGCTTCTACAAAGGGCATCCACTGCAGATAGGGCCTCCCCTTGTAGGCTCTCGAGGACGTTCCCATTGTGACCTGTGTCACTATATAATCTATAGGAGATAGATCCTTTTTATCCTTTGTGGGATCGAGATACGTGATCTCCATTACTCTTTCACCTGAGGCGCTCTGAGAGAAGTGGGTTATTGGCTTCTTCTTCTTAGCTCCTTTTGTTGGAATGACAGAGAAGTCCATAGGTGTAATGGGGAATTTCCTCTTGTGTTGGCTCAGGTGTTGGGAGATCCATGCTGGACTTAAGGGAGTGGGACCAGTGGGAGAAGAAGGAATGGTGGAAGAAGAAGGAGCAACTACAGTGTACTCGGGAAATGGGTTGAGACGCTTGGTGGCAGCATTGATAAAGAAGTCGAACCTCCAACGCTCATAGGGGTAGGAGTTACTGTAGGAGAGGAAACCGTGGGAGCAGAAGGGAGATGAGAGATGAGGGAAGAAATACTGGGGGACAGCTCCGCGAGGGAAGAGAAGATGGAAGAAGAGGAAAGGGGAACAATAGAAGATGGGGAAGAAGACACAACCAAAGGAATGGTTGCTTGAGTGACATGAGGAGGGGAAGGAAGAGTGGGAGAAGGGACGGTGGGAACCTCGGTGGTTGTAGCAGTGGCAACATCTTGAGTGGATGTGCCCGTTAGAACACTTACTGCCGCTTCCTTTTCGGGGGAGGCAGGGTGCACGACCTACTCCTGGGCGGTGGGAGGAGGACTCTCGGGAGCTTGTTCTTGGGTGGCACTTGACTCTCCTTCCTTATCTTTCCCTTTGCCCTTTGGAAAATGTTTCGGCCTGGCAGGTGCATTACCTAGGGGGGACGTGGTGAAGTCCACCCCGAGATAAATGAGACCATTAAATCTACACCAATGTTCATGTGCTGCAAGGTGCCCTTTACCTTCTCCTCAATAGTTTGAGGTGCCCTTGTTTCGTCTATTTCGGAAAATGGCCAGATTGTCCCCGTCCGTATCTAAATATACCCGATCAACTTCTTGATCGAGTCATTTGGAAACCTTTCAAACAATGTCCATGCCATATTGAATAATTTACGCGGGGCGACGGGAGTGATCCTTTCTCCTGAGTTCGACCTCATGATACAGGTCGATGTAGATGTCCTCGATTTGCGAAACGTGGATCGGATCGAGCTTTTCCTTTAGGAGGCAATTTTGTGGATCAAAGGTCGGCCTTGTCGGGAAATTGTGCTTCAGGTTGAGCAGCTCCAATTTTGCAATCATTTCCTGGGCCTTGGTGTGAGAAGTGCATGTGTACCTACCCATTGTGAGGGGGAATGGAGTTCCACCCTTATTTCTCTTTAGGCACTTCTTGTGATATGTTATGAGCTGTCTGGATAGCTCCAATAGGATCAACTTTGGCCCCACATATCTTGGCAACTTGGTGGGCT
Organism: Taxus wallichiana var. yunnanensis; assembly: GCA_018340775.1. Lineage (NCBI taxonomy): Eukaryota > Viridiplantae > Streptophyta > Pinopsida > Cupressales > Taxaceae > Taxus > Taxus wallichiana. The sequence goes on from CM031241.1 coordinate 611,520,374, forward strand.
CCCCCAAGAAGTTGGCTGCTCTGAGATAAGTAAAGGTGGGGAATTGTGTAAATAACACCCCCCACTTCTCTGTTGTGGTCATAATGCTCTTGGTCATCTGACCGTGAGTCATATTGGGCCTCAAAAGGCAAATGATGCCGTAGAAGAAGGCATCGTTGATCTTGGTGAACTGCGGAATGTTGTTTTCCAGTCTCAATTCTGGATAATATTCAAATATTTTTACCTGGGGCCATACCTTGCATTGGCTTAGTGCCGGATAATCTCTCTCAGAGGCAGCAACATAGACCACATAGGAGTTCATGTAGAACCTCCCCGTTGTTGTGAGTTGTTGGAGCTGCTCAGAGATGGTGCTGCTGATGATTTCTGCCCATTCAAAACGCTGATCAGGCACATTTTTGTTCATCATTTCTAGATACCTGAGCATCCATTTGTGGAAGTAATGGGCATCAAGAAGCCCAAAAACCCTGCTCAGGAAGGTAATGGTGTCACTCAGCTCCTCCGAAAAGTCACTGCGATGAATAACCTAGGGCCACCTGGTTATTACCTTTTTATTCTTTAGGTATACCTCATTCATTAACTGCATGCATTTGTCTTCATTTTCCTCCCATGCCTTAATGCAGTCTTCTTGACTCACGGCCACAAAGTGCCGGTGGTGGGGGATACCCAACATGATCTCGAAGTGTTGGGCAGTGAGGTTGATTATAACCTCACCCTTCTCATTCTCGACACACCTTGTGTCTTTGTTATAGCAGCGGGCCACCACCATCATGAACTCATTATTCACCGCACTAATGGGGATTCCCCCAACGAAAGTGTAGACCACTGCCCACTAGTTTGTCCATCCATGGACTGCCTATGACCCTTCTGGTTCTGGCCCAAAAATCCTCCATGTCTATATGGCCAAGTTCGGCATCTCTGATGTCCAAGTCACATTCTGCATGGGACTTAGGCATCCTGACCCTTTGATACTTGTATTTCATTTCTTCCTCTGTGAGTTTGGCCTTACCCTTTGACTTGGTTGGTCTCTTGCTTGATGTAGACATATGTGATTCTGAGTTTAGCTGCTGATCTGTAAGAAGAAGGAGCGAAGTCCAACGCAAAAGAGCCATGTTAGCTATTAGATCTTCCATCAAAGCTTTACAAAATGAGGAGTTAGCAATTTAAAAGCTTCTAGGCGCAGGGTGCATGAATACTACACACTGCAGGCATAGAAAAGCAAGGCACATTGATGCAGAGTGTTGCGAGGAAGAAAACAACGCCAAAGGGCGCATGGCGCAAGAATACTACACATTGCATTCGGTGTTGATGTATGAGGATTTGCACTGCTTATTGTTGTGTAGGGTTTAAACTAGGCGTAAATAATTTTTGTGTTGCATGGCGGCAGGATGCGCCAATGGCGTAGATATTGATTGTGTTGCAAACATTTTTGGTGCGCCAAAGGGCATGGGATTAAAGGATGTATCACCAACTTTAGGTGTGCCAAGGGGCTTTTTGGCTTTGGCGCAAGGACAGGAAAAGTTTACATGACATTCAATGTTGATGTAAGCAAGATTGCGCTAGCACCATGAGTTAGGTTTATAGGAATTTCAAAGGGCGCAGGGAAGGTGCATGCTACAGGCAGGGATAGTGCACCCTTTGGCACGACTATGTTTTATGCAACAGGGATGACGTTTGCGCCAAAGGAAAACCGTGGGTTTTGGATTGTGATAACCTTAAATTTTCTCTTCTCCTGGACAAGTTTGTGGTTTTCAGGCCTCATTAACATGGATCTGGGTAGTGAGAGGACAAATGGGCAAAGAGGATCCTGGATCTTATGAAACAAAAAGCCCTCAAGGCCAGTAGGTCTGGACAGAGGGTAAACCAGTTTGGGGGGAGCCTCTTAGGTTCATTTTATTATTTTCATAACAAGCACAACCATAGAAAACCAACACACAAAAATCACAAGAAAAGTAAGGACCACTTACCGGAGATATATAGAAAGAAAGGAATGATGCGGGGTCCATGAATGCAACACAAAACGACACAAGGATGACGAAGGCGTTGATAGGTGCAGAGGAATAAACTTTTCATGTGTTTTACAATTGTGAAAATGACAGGGCGGATGCGCCTACATATAGCAAAAGGCGCAATAAATGCGCCACCAAATTTTTCAAAGGGCACACCAAAACTTATGTCGACATGAAAAAACTTGCGCCTTTGGCACGGTTATGCGTCTATCAACAATAAACTACTTGCGCCTTTGGCGCAAATTTGTGGTGTCGACATGATCTTTTTAGCACCTTGGCACACCGTTCAGGGGCGCAACAATTTTAGTGTCAACAGGGAGGCGCATGTGCCTTTGGTGCAGGTAAGAAAGGCGCATCATGGGGAGGTGCAACAATTTTAGTGTTAACACTCCAAAGGGTGCACCAAAGGAATTGAAGGGGGTGCAAATTCATTCTATGTTGCATGAATAAAATCTGCGCCCGGCCAAGAAAGGACCAAAATAACTAAGTTTGAAAAACTAGATTCTCCGGAAAGGGATTTTATGCCATTCCGAACGCTAAGGGACCTCGGTGGGAAACTGAAACAAAATTTTGGTATGGTTACCTACAAAATTTCCCTTGTCAATTTTATAGGTTAACAACTGGCTCTTTCAGGGACTATTTTTGAGCGAAGCAAGGGTAGAGAACCCCAGATCAACATGTGCCTATCCATTGGGTTACAGAGTCAAAAACAAGGGCGACGACAAAAGGAAAACACACAACCGACAAAAGCAAACACACAACATAAAACAAATCAGCAAAAGAAGAGAGCAAGCTCTACTTCCTGAATATTTTGAGATGCTGCCCGCTATAGGGAAGCGGGAGATCAGTTCCGTCTAGATATGAGAGATAGAAGCTATTCTCTCCATTGAGCTGCTTGATCTTGAAAGGTCCTCTCCATAGAGAATCAAATTTCCCGTGCATGCCCTTTGGATCTCTTCGCTTGTCCCACAAAAGGACTAGATCTCCTACCTGTAAATCTCTCTGCTTGGCCTTTTTATCGAACAACTTCTTGACTTGATTCTGATGTTCGGTGATCATGTTGACCACTCTTACCCTCTTTTCTTCAAGCTCTGCTAGATACATGATCCTCTTTTGAGAGAATTTTGGAAAGTTTCATCTTCAATCGCTCATAACAATCACGAGAGGGAAGTTCCTTGAGAGATAGGGAGCTCGGCGTTGATTCCATATAATACTTGAAAAGGTGACATACCGAGAAACCTCTTTGGAGTAACGCGGTTCCGCCCACAAAGCATTATACAATGACTTGTGCCACGACCACGATTCTCATCAACTAGCTTCCGTATGATGGTCACTAAGTTTTTATTACTAGATTCACTTCACCATTTCCACAGGGGTAATAATCGAGGCGTGGGCCAATGTTATCCCGTATTCATAAAGAAAAACCGATAACTTCCCGTGAGGATAAATTGGAAGCATTATCAACAATGATCTTGTTTGGAACACCAAACCTTACAATGATATTTTCTTTAATGAAATTACAAACAACTTCAGAGGTGACATTCTTAACAAGTATGGCCTCCACCCATTTGGTGAAGTAATCTATTCATTGTCAGGACATAACTATGTCCAGCACTTGATTGTGGATGTAGTGCTCCGATAAAGTCAATTCCCCATTGCTTGAAGGGCTCGTCAATAACGACCGGCCTGAGGGGAAAAGCAACCAATTTTGGTTTGCCAACAAATTGTTGGCAGAGCTCACATTTTGCTACCCAGTGGGTCAGTATCCCAAAATAAGCGTTGGCAATAGTGCTTGGCCCGAATGATCTTGTGTCTTTGTCATGGAAGAGGAAAAATGACCACTTTGCGCAGTTTAGTCATGGAAACTCTTAAGTAACTTTACCTGCTGCGGTTTGTCAACGCATCGCAAGAAGACGCCATCAATCCCACGCTTGTATAAACCGTCATCCCAGATGACATACCTAGCTACTCTGAGCTTTACCGCATTACGATTATATTTTGAAATTAGATGAGCTGGACACTCACCGTAAGTGAGAAAGAAAGCGATATCAGAATACCATTCATCACTAGTCGTAACGAATAGAACCATAGGTAGAGAATCAGCTTTCTCTAGCTGGCCTTGCATTTCATCGATCCAGTCATCCTTTTCTTCAGGAACCTCTGAATCTTTGTTTTCAGCCATAAGCTGACATAGGCCCTTGCCTCTTACCAGCTTGGTTGGTTTTATATCTAGATCATACTCTTGGACCTTTGCGATCCAATTCCTTCGCAAGCTTCCTAACTCTTGCTGAGTTAAGATTGACTTGACTACCGTGTCGAACTAGCACTCATATGCGAGTTTAGGATGTAATACCAAAAGTTCTTAACTATTTTGACAACGGCGAAGGTGTGCTTTTCTAACTGAGACATCTTCAATTCATGAGGCTTGAGGGGAGAGCTCATGAACGCGATCAGAGATTCAACATCCTCAAAATTCTTTTGCATTAGGATGACTGATACAATATGCTCAGATGCATACAGCATACATGATAAAATCCTTGTAGAAATCGAGACATACCGGAACTGTGCATGGGCCATGGAGGCTTTTATATCCTCAAATGAATTCTTTCCTTCTTCGTTCCACTATAAAGTTTGAACCCCTTCATCATATTTGATATGTGGTGAGTCTTTTCAGCAAAGTTGGGAACAAAGTGCTGAGAAAATTCACTTTTCCGAAGGAGTGAATGTCGGTCTTGCTTGTGGGTAAAGTAAGGTTCTGAATAGCCCTAACCCTTTTGACATCTATCTTTGTCCCTTCCTTGCTGACAACATGTCCCAAAAAACTTTCCTTCAGTGACCCCAAAAATGGAATTTTTTAGATTTAGGGAGATCCCGTGTTCTCGGCATCTAATCAATACTTGCTCCAAATGATCACAATGATCACTTCACTGTTTAGAGAACACTGTCAAGTCATCTAAATAAACTATGATAACCTTTCCCATCATACCTTTGAACGTGAAGTCCATTGCTCACTGAAAGGTGGCACCAAATATTAGTCAAACCAAAGGGCATCCTGCGCTATAGGCGAACGTGCCCCGGGAGTAGTGAATGCTATTTTGAATTGATCTTCAGTGAGACTTCAATCTGATTGTAGCCTAAAAATTGTCAAGCATGGACAACATTTCTGAACTAGTTACTACCTGCAGAACCTGGTCCATTATGGGAAGTGGGTAATTATCCTTCAAGGACGCCTGGTTCAAGTTGCAAAAATCTACGCATATGTGTATCTCACCATTTTTCTTGTGTACTTGGCACAATGTTTGCGACCAGTGCATCGTGATGGATAGGAAAAATGATTCTTACATCCAACATCTTCTGTATTTCAGCCTAGATGGTACCTAAGATCTTGGGATTATATTGCCTCTGTTTTTGGCGAAAGGGTTTGACATCTTCTTTCAACGGGATGTCATGTTGGTCTATGCACCTAGGGAAAGGATGCTATGATGTATATGTATTGATGGAGATGCCGACATGTGGCACACATCCCCTTATCTTATTATATCATTCATTTATGATTTATTATACTTAGGAGGTCGGCCTCAGTATTGGCCATAGGTTAGAATGGTATATATAGAGGTTAGAAGGTTGTAGTTAATCATCATATTGAGTATTGGAGTGTTATTGTATGGTATTGGAGGTTGCCCCCTCGAAGTGGCAAAGCTATTATATGAGCATATTGTCATCATTTATCTATATTTTTGTGTTCTCTCATGTTATTCTGCTGTATATGTTTTGATTTATACAAGTAATATTCTTACAAGTGGTGTCAGAGCAACGATTTCAGCCAAAATTAGGGCAAAAACCCTAATTTTTTATTTTGAGTATATCTTGAAGAGGGTATCGAATTTTTCCCAATTTTTTCATCATAATTTTGAAACACTCTAAGTCAAAATATCTGAAAAATTCAGCTCCATTGGATCTGTTTTGCGGATGTTATTGGTGTTTTAGGTTTTTTCATAAATTCACTTTTCAGGAAGCAAATTGTGGTATTTTTTAGCAAAATTTATATTTTCGGAAATCTCTTGAAATTTCAGTTAGGGTTTGTTCTTTGTGTTTTTATCCATCTACCGAAATATTTTCAGAATTCCTAAAACCCTAGTTTTGTGGATCATGGGGATGGTAGCTTTTTTTGGAGATGGCAGGATTGATGCTAGAGAATGGTGGAACAAATTTAGGGATAAATTCTCTAAACCATCAGATATTTGGTTATTCAAGTTGTGGATTAGTGGCCCTACACAGATTTTCTTTTCTAAGTTAGAAAAGGAAAAGTCTAATTGGTCTTTGCAGGAACTGGAACAAGTTTTCATGGACATATGGGCAACAAAAGAAGAAGAAGAAGAAGCAGAAGAAGAAGAAGAAGAAAAAGAAAAAGAAGAGAAGTAGAAGAAGAAGAATCAGAAGTAGAAGCAACATCAGAAGAATAAAAATAAGATGTTGATGATGAAGCTGCTACACATGATAGGATTTCATATGGGTGGTTGGATGATCGAGCTTGTCGAAAAGTGTGTAATAATTCAAAGCACACTCATTATATGGCTTCTTCTTATGTTTCGGGATGAAACATGTCAAAGAGGGAGGAAATGCTATGTACCTCGAGATATGATATTATAATGTATATGGGTTGATGGAGATGCTTGACACTGTGGCACACATCCCCTTAGTTATATGTATGGGTTCACATGGGATATAATGTTATGATGTATATGTATTGATGGAGATGCCGACATGTGGCACACATCCCCTTATCTTATTATATCATTCATTTATGATTTATTATGCTTAGGAGGTCGGCCTCAATATTGGCCATAGGTTAGAATGGTATATATAGGGGTTAGAAGGTTGTAGTTAAGGATCATATTGAGTATTGGAGTGTTATTGTATGGTTTGGAGGTTACCCCCTCGAAGTGGTATTGGAGGTTGCCCCCTCGAAGTGGCAAAGCTATTATATGAGCATATTGTCATCATTTATCTATATTTTGGTGTTCTCTCATGTTATTCTGCTGTATATGTTCTGATTTATACAAGTAATATCCTTACAGCTGGACATCCTTCGGCTTGAAAGACTTTAGATTGGCATAAGACCATGCCAATACATCCATATATTTCTTCACCAATTTGACAAACTTCTGCTTTTCTTCGGTGTGCAACACTTCCCGATGTTTACAAACTGCGGATGCTCCATAGTACCTAGATCGACTAGCTCGGTTTCCGGAGAGGAGTTAGGATTATCTTGCCGCTTCTTCCTGACAAAACGGTCATGTCTGTCAAATAATCGTTCTAGAGAAACTAAACCTTTTGGGATTTTATTTCCTTTGAGCTGGCATATGCCATCACCTCCTTTTGATTCATTTGCTTGACCAGTGATAGATTCACGGCATGCAGAAGTAGATCCTTCAAAATGAAGCTCACTGAAATTTTCCACCTTCTCCAAAAAGGTAATAAGTTGATTGTCATCATTGAATACCTGCCAGTGCTGAGAATTATCTGGCACGCTTGGGCGGAAGACTACCTCAATGGTATATGTGTCTGTCTTCAATCCTGGGTGAGGGAGCATGAGGGATGCTGAGACGGCCAATGAATCGGCCATATCGTTCTGAGCTCTCGGAACGGCTTTAATTGAAAAAGCGTCAAACTCCTCAATGTTGTCCCATACCACGTTGTGGTAATGCCTAAGCCTTTCGTTCTTCACTTGATATATCCTTTTTACTTGATTCACGACCAACTCAGCATCACCTTGCACTTTTAGGTTCTTGATTCCCCTTTCTTTTGTAGCTTGCATGCCAAGTAGCAAAGATTCATACTCAACAATATTATTCATGTTGAAAAACTGCAACTTGAAAGAGAGAGGAAAAATCTCCTACTCAGGCGATATTAGCATGGCTCCGACCGCATCCGCTAGTTGCACAACTGCCATCAAACTGCAATGTCCAAACCTTGTTAAGGTCTTCTTCTTGGACAAGGACATCCATTTTGTCGACTCGGTAGATAAGAAGTAATTCCCATCCCTAATGATTCGAAGATAATTTGGGCTTGGGGGTCGCGTCGAAATGGTGACCAAGTACTTATTTTGCGATTCGGGCTCCAATGTCTCGCATTACGCCTTTGACGGGGATTCGGCTTTGGACTAGTCCATATAAATCTCTCCACCAACCTCTTTAAAAAGCTCCTTCCTAGTAGAATTCCATATGCTACGGGGATATCGACAACGAGGATGGTCATCTTTACTTTTTCTCTCGGGAATGCCACAAAGGCAAACCGTGCATTTTTATCTCGACCGATCAATGGAACCTCGTTTGGTTTCCAATGAATAACATCTGCCAAAAGGCTTGGTAAGAGTGAGGCCCAAAGCATGGGTGAATTTTTCCGGCATGACATTATTGAAAGCCCCAGAATCAATTATGCAATTGCTTAGCTTGTGACCATTGATTAGGAGGGAGAGATAAAAAGGTTCAATTTTGCCTGATGCGGAAGTCGAGGCAACATTTATGCGAGATGCATGAGGAGTGGAAAGGATTCCTTTTGGGAGACTCCGATAAGTTATGACACTTGGCTTTGAATATATTCGGTCAATCTTATAAGTCGCTCGGGGTTTAATCAAGATACTCGGCTTCAGACATTTGGATCTTGGTCTTTTTAGTATGATCTATTATGTCGAATGCGGCCAAGGGTTGCATTGATGAAGGAATGAGTCACTCATTTCGTGATGGTAGGGTAGGATTACCGGTATTTATGGGAATCGAAGAAGGCTAATTCGAAGGGGAGATAGGGGAAAAAGATTTCTTCGTAAAAGACTTAATAAGAGGTTGGGCAGGAAGAGGATTACCTTTTCTTGTAATGGTTGGAGGCGTGTTTATCTCGGCCTTCTCTTTTTGTATCCTGGCAGTAACTTCTGCTTCTTTTCCTTAAGAGCGGGTGAAAACAACATATGACTACCCACTTGCATATCCTTGGGTACCCTCTTCTTCATTAGATTCCTCCTTGTCAAATTCCATATACCCGATCATAGAGTCGCCAGCCGGTTCACCGACATCTTGATAATCTTCATCTTGGGGTGAAGGTTCTTCATAATTTCGCTCCTCTTCTTCAATCTCAACTAGAGCATTGACCGGAGGAGCCTCGAGTGCCAAACACGTAGCAGTGCGGGTAAACGCGACCTTTGGGGGCGTTGTTGGAAGTGAAATTTCTCCGCGGGATATCCCGGTATGAAGTGCTAGGAGAAGCTTGAGCTAACTACTTCTTTAACGCGAGTAAGTCATTCGCCATCTTCTGAAATGCTGGATCTGATGAAGTGGCTTGAGAAGGAGTTGAAGCTTTCAGCTTGGATGGCTCTCGTTTTAATTCACCAGATATGAGCAAGTTATCTTCTATTCGAATGGCAGCGGCTTGGGCAAGAACCAGAGTAGTGACTTGTTCTTGCAAGAGTAAGAAACTTACTCTCGAGCTCATGGCGTTCACGAAGAAACACTTCTAATTTTCTGGTGTTGGCAGCATGACAAGTGGCACACATGGTTAATTAGTGAATTGAAATGGGTGATGAAATCATGCATGGTTTCATTGACTTCCTTCTTCAGGTGAGTGATCTTTGACAGTAACGTGAACACGTCCTCTGAAGGCTTATACCTTTCTTCAAATGTAGTTTGTAATGTGACCCAACTGGTGATAGATCCGGCTAGCAAATGTTGGAACCACTCCGCCGCGGGTCCTTGCAAGGTCTCTAGAAAGAGGCGAACTGACACATCTTCATGGGTCACATCTAGGATGCTGCATGACATGATGAACACAGATATATGTGAGTCTCGTGCTTTGGTTTCCGCTTCCATCAAATTTTGGGAAATTCTTTCGGTTTCCATGAGGGAGTGCGTGAACAGGATGTGGCAAAGCAAGAGGGCCCATAGCATTTCCCCATGGTACTGCCATTTGAAAAGCTGGAAAAAGGATGTGAGCTGGAAGCATGGTTCCACTGAGCAACAAAGCACTGCAAAGGGAGGCGGATGTTCCTTGTGAAAAATGGCTCCTTCGTGGGGGCGAGACACTTCTTGCTAACGATCAGCTGAACTTAGCGACGAGAAGCGTGCTGGTGTAATACTGAAGTTGTGCCTTTGAAGTAGATCGAAAGTAGGATCAACTTCTCCATGAGCTCTCCTACTACAAGTAAATGGTTCACCCGCCAGTGTATCTTTCAGATCTGTAATATTTTTTGGAGCAGATTTAAAAACTCTTTTTGGTTGTACTTGCTGATTTTCTGATTTTTCAAACAAAAATCAGCAGCATGTACTTTTCTAAATATTTAATTTTATCCCCTTTTGAAAACCGATTGCGGTTTAATGACAAATATCAGCGAGGATAAAATGATGGTTAACTTAGCAAGCTGATTTTCAGATCTTAGAGTTGACTTTTTGCGAGGGTTTTGAAATTTTTGTAAACTGTTAGAGTCTCAGATCTACGGAAAAATATGGGTTTTTGTAAAAACTCAGTGAACTAAAGATCTCTAACTAGGCTAGATCTATGGATCTCTGAAGAAAATTTTCAATTTGGAGCACTTTTACAAAAAAATTAGATTTTGAGCAAAAAGTTAAAATTTGCAAACAGGTAGTGGTTTCGACGGTTTTATTGATTTTCTGACAAACCATGACCATAGATCTATTTCGAGTCCCCAGTAGAGTCACCAAAAATTGTTGGTCTCGAAAATCTATCAGTGCATGACATCTATGGATAGATGAGCCAATAGTGTGCAGGGCATAGCCCCTCTTTGAGACAACAAAGCGAAACTGGTTTATTGCTATTCTACTAGCAGAATCAATCATGCAAGTCCAATAGTATTCCACCTTTAGGGGTTTTAGATCTCGTCCCGGTTGGGGTATCTCCGATCAGTAAAAAGAAGGGAATGAAGTGGGGAGAGGAGAAAAGATAGATCGAAGGGAGAAAAGAAATGAATTCCAAAGCGAAAGGTCGAGGGTTTATGTTTTGGGTTGGTAGTAAACAGAGCCAAACCTACTTACATAAATGAACAAAGCAATACTGATGAGCAAATGACAAAAATGTAGAGATAGATCTAACAGAATAAACATACGGATCTAACATAAGAAAGGTCCGATGCATAACACATGTATTCAACACAAAGTCGCAATATTTGTATTAATATTTTCTTCATTACAAAAATTATAAAGTCTTTTCTTCTCACTTCTATTTTTCATCTAAAAAGTGTCCACCACCTGAATACAACAAGTATTCAAGTATATATAGAAGGAGAAGGAGAGAGAAGGCAAAAAGAAACCAACAACTAATTACAAAATATCTAAAAGTCAACTGTTGACTTTGGGCAACTTGGTGGATAACAACATCCCATGGTGCAACATGGATGATGTCATCGTTTGTGCCAACATACTTTTAAATATTACAAAAAGAAAGCCAAGAAGAGGAAGGCTATTCGTCGTCGTCTCGTGGCTGGAAGGGAGTATCCTGCTTCTGCTCAGGAGAGGCAATGTGGAATTGGGCCCGGTACTCCATGAATTTGCTGATCATTGGTCTGGAGTTGATCCTGTGCAGGACCCTTGGTGTGATCGCCAATGACTTCACAAGTCTCCTGTTCATCTCTGAGTTTTTCTGGGAGTTTGAAGTATTCATTACCTGCCTCCATCAGGTATCCCACAAAGTCACGGCAAGCTAGAAGGTTGTTGATGGATTCAACATCAAAAGTAGCTTCTGGCCCTAACCCTTGCGAGATGATCTCTTTGAAGATCCGAATGGTTTCATCTGCCTTCCTCAAGGCGAATGATGGAGTGAGCAAGCCTAGAGACATTCTTAGGACAATTTTCTCCATCTGATGTATTACATCCAGGGCTTCCTCTTTGACCTTGTCAATCTTCTCTAGGACAAATTCCATCTGATCGACCCGGTAGTCCAAAGCAGCAAGAAATTTTTGGGTGCTCTGGGGTGATCGAAGATGCTGAATTTAACTAAATCATCGACTGAGCAATCGAGCATCTTCTGGAATGTCTCATGTTACAACCTAGCATGGTCCAACTCTTCGGAGATAGGTCCCGCAATCACCTGGAGTTCCTTGTTCGCCTGACCAATATTCTAATATAGCTCGGTGAACTTGACGATTACTTCCTCACTATCTTTGAGGATCTAGTCTCTCCAGTGGATACTGCCATGCCTTGTTCACCAATCTTGGCGTATTCGTTTATCTTATCCTGACTAAGGGCCTCAGGAGTTTCAGTGGCAGTTGTAGGAGGTGCACTGCCCATTTTCTGCAGGGCTTGGAGAAGATGTTTATTTTGCTCTTTTAGTATCCTCTTCTCTTCCTTTACTTCCTGAAGCTTCTTACAAAGGGCATCCACTGTAGATAGGGCCTCCCCTTGTAGGCTCTTAGAGGACGTTCCCATTATGACCTGTGTCACTGTATAATCTATAGGAGACAGATCCTTTTTATCCTTTGTGGGATTGGGATACACGATCTCCATTACTCTTTCACCTGAGGCACTTTGAGAGAAGCGGGTTATTGGCTTCTGCTTCTTAGCTCCTTTTTTTGGAATGACAGAGAAGTCCATAGGTGCAATGGGGACTTTCCTCTTGCATTGGCTCAGGTGATGGGAGATCCATGTTGGACTTAAGGGAGTGGGACCAGTGGGAGAAGAGGGAATGGTGGAAGAAGAAGGAGCAACTACAGTGTACTTGGGGAAATGGGTTGAGATGCTTGGCGGCGGCATTGATAAAGAAGCCAAACCTCCAACACTCATAGGGGTAGGAGTTACTGTAGGAGAGGAAATTGTGGGAGCGGAAGGGAGCTAAGAGATGAGGGAAGAAATACTGGGGGATAGCTCCGTGAGGGAAGAGAAGATGGAAGAAGAGGAAAGGGGAACAATAGAAGATGGGGAAGAAGACACAACCAAAGGAATGGTTGCTTGAGTGACATGAGGAGGGGAAGAAAGAGTGGGAGAAGGAATGATGGGAACCTCGGTGGTTGTAGCAGTGGCAACATCCTGAGTGGATGTGCCTGTTGGAACAGCTTACTCGCCACTTCCTTTCGGGAGGCAGGGGCACACGACCTGCTCTCCTGGGCGGTGGGAGGAGGACTCTTGGGAGCTTGTTCTTGGGCGGAACTTGACTCTCCTTCCTTATCTTTCCCTTTTCCCTTTGGAAAATGTTTTGGCTCAGCAGGTGCATTACCTAGGGGACATGGTGAAGTCCACCCCGAGATAAATGTGACCATTAAATCTGCACCAATGTTCCGTGCGCTGCAAGGTGCCCTTTACCCTCTCCTCAATAGTCTGAGGTGCCCTTGTTCTATCTATTTCGGAAAATGGCCAGTTGTCCCCGTCCGTATCTAAATATACCTGATCAACTTCTTGATCAGTTGTTTGGAAACCTTTTGGAACAATGACCACGCCATATTGAATAATTTCTACCAGGGCCAGACGGGAGTGATCCTTTCTCCTGATTTCGACCTCATGATACAAGTCGATGTAGATGTCCTCGATCTGCGAAATGTGGATCGGATCAAGCTTTGCCTTTGGGAGGCAATTTTTTTGATCAAAGGTCAGCCTTGTCGGGAAATTGTGCTTCAGGTTGAGCAGCTCCAGTTCTGCAAACATTTCCAGGCCTTGGTGTGAGAAGTGCATGTGTACCTGCCCATTGTGAGGGGGAATGGAGTTCCACCCTTCTTTCTCTTTAGGCACTTCTCATGATATGTTATGAGCTGTCTGGATAGCTCCAACAGGATCAACTTTGGCCCCGCATATCTTGGCAACTTGGTGGGCTCGCCCAAGAAGTTGGCTGCTTTGAGATAAGTAAAGGTGGGGAATTACGTAAATAACGCCCCCCACTTCTCTGTTGCGGTCACAATGCTCTTGGTCATCCGACCGTGAGTCATATTGGGCCTCAAAGGAAAATGATGCCATAGAAGAAGGCATCGTTAATCTTGGTGAACTACGAGAATGCTATTTTCCAAACTCAATTCTAGATAATATTCAAATATTTTTACTTGGGGCCATACCCCGCATCGGCTCAGTGCTTTGGATAATCTCTCTCAGAGGCAACAACATAGACCACGTAGGAGTTCATGTAGAACCTCCCGTTGTTTTGAGTTGTTGGAGCTTCTCAGAGATGGTGCTGCTGATGATTTCTACCCACTCAAAATGTTGATCAGGCACGTTTTTGTTCATCGTTTCTAGATACCTGAGCATCCATTTGTGGAAGTAATGGGCATCAGGAAGCCCAAAAACCCTACTCAGGAAGGTAATGGTGTTGCTCAGCTCCTCCGAAAATTTGCTGCGATGAATAACCTGGGGCCACTTGGTTATTACCTTTTTATTCTTTAGGTATACCTCGTTCATTAACTGCATACATTTGTCTTCATTTTCCTCCCATGCCTTAATGCAGTCTTCCTGACTCACGGCCACAAAGTGCCGGTGGTGGGGATACCCAGCATGATCTCAAAGTGCCGGGAAGTGAGGTTGATTATAACCTCGCCCTTCTCGTTCTCGACACACCTTGTGTCTTTGTTATAGCAGCGGGCCACCACCATCATGAACTCATTATTCACCGCGCTAACGGGGATTCCCATGAAGTGTAGACCACTACCCACTAGTTTTTCCATCCATGGACTACTTGTGACCCTTCCGTTCGGCCCAAAATCCTCCATGTCTATATGGCCAAGATCGGCATCTCTGATATCTAAGTCACATTCTCGCATGGGATTCGGCATCCTGACCCTTTGATACTTGTATTTCATTTCTTCCTCTGTGAGTTTGGCCTTACCCTTTGACTTGGTTGGTCTCTTGCTTGATGTAGACATATGCGATTCGAGTTTAGCTACTGATCTGCAAGAAGGAGTGAAGTCCAACGCAGAAGAGCCATGTTAGCTATTAGATCATCCATCAAAGCTTTACAGAATGAAGAGTTAGCAATTTAAAAGCTTCTGCGCGGGGGCATAGGAATACTACACACCGTAGGGTCAGAAAATCAAGGCGCACTGATGCAGAGTGTTGCAAGGAAGAAAATAATGCCAAAGGGCGCAGGGCGCAGGAATACTACACACAACATTCAGTGTTGATGTAGGAGGATTTGTGCCTGCGCCGTTGTGTAGGGTTTAAACTAGGCGCAAATAATTTTTTTGTTGCATGGCGGTAGGATGCACCAATGGCACAGATATTGATCATGTTGCAAACATTTTTGGTGCGCCAAAGGGTGCGGGATTAAAGGATGTATCACCAACTTTAGGTGCGCCAAGGGGCTTTTTGGCTTTGGTGCAGCGCAGGAAAAGTTTACATGACATTCAGTGTTGATGTAAGGGTGGGATTACGCTGGCGCCATGAGTTAGGTTTATAGGAATTTCAAAGGGCACAGGGAAGGTGCATGCTGCAGTAGGGACAAAGTGCGCCCTTTGGCGTGGCGTGTTTTTATGCAATAGGGATGACGTATGCACCAAAGGAAAACCGCAGGTTTTGGATTGTGATAACCTTAAATTTTCTCTTCTCCTTTATAGGTTTGTGGTTTTTAGGCCTCATTAACATGGATCTGGGCAGTGAGAGGACAAATGGGCAAAGAGGATCCTAGATCTTATGAAATAAAAAGCCCTCAAGGCCAAAGAAATCTGGACAGAGGGTAAACTAGTTTGGGGGGAGCCTCTTAGGTTCATTTCATTATTTTCATAACAAGCACAACCACGAAAACCAACACACAAAAATAACAAGAAAAGAAAGGACCACCTACCCGAGATATATAGAAAGAAAGGAACGATGTGGGGTCCACGAATGCGACACAATATGACATGAGGATGACGGAGGTGCTGACAGGTGTAGAGGAATAAACTTTTCATGTGTTTTACAATTGTGAAAATGACAAGGCGGATGCGCCTATATATAGCAAAAGGTGCAATAAATGCGCCACCAAATTTTGAAAGGGCGCACCAAAACTTATGTTGACATGAAAAAAATTGTGCCTTTGGCGCGGTTATGCGTCTGTTAGCAATAATCCAGTTGCACCTTTGGTGTGAATTTGTGGCTGTCGACACGATCTTTTTAGCGCCTTGGCGCACCGTTCAGGGGCACAACAATTTTAGTGTGAACAGGGAGGCACATGCACCTTTGGCACATGTAAGAAAGTCACATCATGGGGAGGCGCAACAATTTTAGTGTTAACACTCCAAAGGGTGCGCCAAAGGAATATAAGGGGGCGCAAATTCATTCTATGTTGCATGAATAAAATCTACGCCCAGCCAAGAAAGGACCAAAATAACTAAGTTTGAAAACCAGATTCTCCGGAAATGGATTTTATGCCATTCCAAACGCTAAGGGACCTCGACGGGAAACCGAAACAAAATTTTGGCATGGTTACCTATAAAATTTCCCTTGTCAATTTTAAAGTTACATGATTCTAAAGTGTCAATTGAGTTAATACATGATTTTTAGGACTTATTTCCTAGGGGCTACCATGAGTTAAAAGGAGTGCATGAGTCATTAGGAGAGATGAAGATCAAGTTAAAGGAAGGTGCGCGCCCGATCAGAAGAAATCGTGACAGGATGAACTTGAACTCGTGTGTAAAAGTTAAGGAAGAAATTGAAAAAATTCTTAAATTTGGCATCATTAAGCCCCTAGAGGAATCGAGTGGGTTAGCCTAATGGTAATCGGATAAAGAAAGATAGTCGATTAGGATTTGTGTGAATTACATGGAACCGAATGTTGTATGTGTGATTTATCCTTTTCCTATGCCTTTCATAGAGGAAATATTAGAAGGTGTTGCATAGGTGCAAATTTAATTCTTTTACGATGGATTCTCTAGGTATCATCGTGTTAGAATTACATAGGAGGATCAAAAGAAAATGACTTTAACCACTCGAATTGGGAATTTTTGCATATATTGTGATGCCCTTTGGTTTGAAGAACGTGCTCTTTGTATTTTCATGTATAGTAGTTCAAGTATTCCAAGATTTTATTCACAACTTATTGTAGGTTTATTTGGATGATTGGACGATGTATGGACCTTTTAAGAATAATTGTGACAACTTGTGTTTAATGTTTGAAAGATGTAGACAATTAATCATCTCTTTAAACATCAATAAGTGTGTGTTTGCTACACCTTTTTGGAACTTTGTTAGGGCACATCATCTATAAGGAAGGTTTGTTAGTGGATCCAACTAGGGTTACAGTTATTGTAGGCTTGGAAAAACATACCGATCAAAGTGCGGTGCAATGTGATTCTTGGGTCACACAGGGTATTACAAATTTTTTATCAAAGTATATGCAAGGATTGCCGCACCCCTAGAATAGTTACTAAAAGGAAAGGGTACATTCTATTGGGTTGAACCGCAACAATGCTCATTTGAGGAATTAAAGGGGAGACTTACTACATTGCCTATTTTATGTTTTCCCTCATGGGACTAGCCATTTCACGTACATGTGGATGCCTCTCGGAATGACCATTGGCGTGGTGTTAGCCCGATGGAGAGGGTATTATAGATCATTCTATCTATTTTCCTAGTATAAAAGTTGACTCTATAGAACAAAATTATACAACTATAGAGCGCAAAGCCTTGTCGATGATCTACGCTACTGCATAAATTCGATACAGATTGCTACAAGAACACCCTTTATATTTTATACTAATCACATGGTATTAATATACTTGGTAAAGCACTGCTTTCTGAGGGCACATATGCCAATGGGTGCTCTTATTCCAAGAATTTGGCTTCACAAATGATCGTTGTAAAACCAGTAAAAGTAATTGTGGCCCATACCACTTATCAAGGATTCAATCAAGGGAGGATGAAAAGACAATTGAAGATACAATGCCAATTACACAGCTTATACGGAGTTACATTGCGCGCCTTTAGAGTTGGAGGATATTTTTGTCTTTTTATGCAGGTATGGCGCTGTAAGGAATGAAAGCATTATAAAAGAAACAACTTGCAATTTGTGCGACATCCTTTATGTTGATCGGTGGTGACCTATACAAACTAGGTGAGATGAAGTATTGTGCTTGGTGTGTACTTTGGAACATGAGTGCACATATATCATGAAATAGGCTCATAGCGGTATTGCAGTGGGCACTATGCGGTGATGCTACCGTGCGCAAGATTCTACTCATTGGATTATGGTGGGAGATCTTGTATAAGGATTGTAAGGCGTGTGATCATTGTCACCACCTTGGTAAACTTGGGAAAAGAGATGAAATGCCTTTGAGATATATTCCTAGTGCGATCCATTTGATAAATGGGCTATAAAATTTGTGGGTCCTATTTCCCACCACATGCAAAAGCTGGATCGCGCTATATCATTACTTTCACATATTATCTTACTAGGTGGGCGAAGTAGCACCTACATAGGATTGTATAACAACTACACCATCTCCATGTTCTTATGGGAAAATGTTCTTGGTATGGATCTCCATTGAGTTTGACAAGTGATAGGGGGCACACACTTCTTGAATGAGACAATCGGGATATTATTGATGAATTTATGGTTGCGCACCATAAGACTACACCCTATCATCCTCGAAAAAATGGGATGATGAGGCCTTCAACAAAATATTGAGCCGCACCCTTGACATAAAATTGTGATGTTGGAAGGAAATATTGGGATGATAAAATTTTTTTGTGCTTTAGGCATATAGAACAACCTACAAGAGGTTGAATAAGGCCACACCCTTTTAGTTGGTGTTTGGAACAGGCGCTTTCTTCCTATGGAGTTCATGTTACCTTTTTTGCATATTGCGCACATTGGAGGTCTAACCGGTGAGCAAGCATTAGAAGAAATAATTGACAAGTTAATACACTTGGATGAGAGGTGCACCATAGCACATTGGAGTCAGAAGTAGGAAAAGGTCAGGGAAGAAGGCATGGCATGATAGACACATCGGGAAAAGAAGCTTGAGGTTGGACAGATGGTGCTTCTTTATGATTCTAAGTTTTTGTGCCATCCAGAAAGCTTAAGGTGCATTGGTTGGGACCGTATGTTATCACTCATATACTTGAATTAGACACTTTCTAGCTATAGGTGCTTGATGGAATACAATTACCCAGTTATTTCAATGGGAATAGGCTAAAGCCCTACTATAAATAAGTCTTCTTGGTGTTTTTAGTAAGGCATTATTTCCATTTAATATAGCTTTCCCTTTTTGTATTTCCTTTAATGTATTTCCTTCTTTGTCATTATGCTTTGTCAATTTAGTTTGGTGTTTTGTGTAATAAGTGTGTTTGCACGCTGGAAGCTAATTACAATTTGAAGTATTTTTATGCGTAGAGGACTGCACATATCATTGGTATGGGGTGGTTGTTATTTGTTATTCACAACTAGGTACACATGAGAACAAACTGTTACATGTGCTATTCAAGTATGGAAAGGAGTTGTTAGAAAGGAGATTGCTTCTAAAGAAGACCATAGATGGAGATAAATGAAGGAACAATATAATGCAAGGTAAGCAACGGTTGTGGAAACTACTTGGGGAAGGCACGGTAGGCGAGGTACTTGGCGCATGGAAGTGCACAAGAAGAGAATTCATGTGCGAGGAAGGTAGGAAGGCACACTAGAAGGTTATAGCTAGGGCATGAAGGTGTACCGCACGAAATTGGGAAAATGGTCAATTAATGAGAGGATTGTTGGTAGGTGAAGGAGTAATAAATGCACTAAATTTTTGAAAATATATATAAGGATGTGATGCGGGTTAATTTTTACCTTTGTGATCACAAGTATTCAAGCGAGCTAAGTGCGACCAAGAGCCAAGTGAATTGTATTGAGGTGCGGAGAGCTACAAAACCATACATGGAGAGTAGATTTATGTGTGGAAGTGGCTTGCATCCCCATTGGTGAAGGGTTTGAGCAAAGCAAAAGCATTAAGAAGGAGTTAGGGCATGTGGTTTTGAGCTAGGGCACGTGATTTTGAGCTAGGGTTTGAGCTTACTCAACACAGAAGACAAAAGGTGGGATTTTTACAATGGCACCAAAGAAAGCACCTGCAACAGGCATGAAGGGAAAGAAAAAGGTGGAGGTTGAGGTTGAAGTTGCACCATAGAGCATATTTTTAGAGATGCAATACCCATAAAAAGTGATATTCAGATTATATTTGGATTCACACATTCACCGATGCAAGATAAGTGATTACAATCATCACACCACCGATAACAGGGGAGAATTGGATGCGTTGTTGAATAAGAAGACCAACAAGCGCACGGTGGACGATATGCCAATATATGATGATGCTTGGAGAAGTTGCTTAAGAAGGTAGGGGTTTATCAGTTATGAACTCCCATACTTTGGAAAACCATAAGCTTTATACCAATGGATTATGAGTAGAGTCCATGATGACTTTTTCTATTTTGTTGGACGGAGGGTAAGGATCACAACATCTCTGATTGCCACATTGACAAGACTGAAGGGCACAGGGACAGATATCATGAGTGATCTAACTAATAAGGCAACTATTATAGCCACCAGAAAGGATTTAGGATACTCCAAAGGTCCGCGTGGAATGGAAATAGAAAAATTGAAGAAGTTTCTTATAGTGCAGGCATTTGCACATTTGCTCACCAAGTTAAATGATCAAGAGAGATGGTCACAGTAAATACAATGTGGCTACACATTGTAAAGAAAATGACAGAGGGAGAAATCTACAACTTGGTTGGCTACATTGTAGAGACTATTATTGAGGAAGTGCACACATGTGATAAGATAAGTTTTGGTGTTATCCTACTATCTCTGGTGTTTGTAGAAATTGGAGTGCCCGATGGGCCAAAGAACAAAATTTGGGAATACCCCATAGAGAAGAAGTCCCTTGTGGAGAGGTTTGAGAAATATTTATGTGAAGGATCAATGAGTGGCCCATTTAAGCAAAGGTCGAAATGTGGTATGATCGACTTCGCATGGCATTTGAGGAGGAGTGGCGCATTCTAAAAGGAGCTACCCTTTGTAGTAGGTAAGGTAGTACAGCTCACGATCTATCAACATTTTTGCATGGCATGGTTTTCCATGAAGGATGGGACATGGATTCCATGGTGCAAAATTCCCTATGCCTTCACATCACGCTACTTCTAGGCCTTAGTTCACAAATTCACTGATGCACACCGACTGAACTTCAACGCAAACAAGATAGATTGTGACTACCACACTCTTAGGAAAACATATGTATATTCAGGTCGGTGCGCCTTTTACATTGAGCGACTCATTTCAGATGTCATAAATATAAAGACAATAATTTTGGCTATTAGGCACAGTGGATCCACGCTCATTTATCTTTAGCTCAAGATTAGGCTAGAGAACAATAAGTATGTGGAGAATGAGTTCATGCTCCCAGGGCCACTTAAGGGAAAACATACAATGGAGAATGTACCAGCTCCAAAGCCTCACGACCATACAGATAGATGAGGAAGAAGAAGAACATGAAGATAGTGGAGGCTCGGACCATAGAGGTTGGAGGCAACACACAAACAAAGTGGAGAGTGAGTGCACAGATACTCCACCACATGCATAAGAAGGAGAAGAGGACTTTGATGTGGATGTAGTCCCTAAAGAGTGCCAATTTAGAAAGGTATTAAGACGAACTAGGACTCAAGGCGCGGTAACATCATAACTAGTAAGAAGATCACCGAGACTCTCCCCTAAAAAAGAAGCACATGAGAAGAAGAGAAGAAGGAAGCTGAAGCTTAATGAGGAGGTAAAGGAGTCCAAGGAGAGCGTGCTTAGAACCCCAGTACAACTAGAAGATGTGGAGGATCCCAAAGATGAAGAAATGAGAGATGAAGAAGAAGGGGTGAAAGAAGTAGAAGAAACTATGCACGAGAAAACTAGTGCACCGGATATAACTCAGGTAGAAGGGCCAACTCCAAACCTTAGTGCTCAAGTTCCTAAGGGGCCAAGGATGAGGAGAAGTGAAGAATATGTGGTGCCAAGTATGGGCTATGCTGAGGACACAAGAAAAATTGTTCGTTCCCAGCTTTTAGAGCACAATGTACCTTAAGGAGTTATATGGGTGGGATATGATGGACTCAAATATGGCCACTACATGCGCAAGGAAACATCTATCCTGTGCATGCAGATTCACATGGATGAACCAAATTTTGATGTATGCGAAGGAGTCTTGTGTCTCAAGAAGAGTGAAGAAGGCACCCCAAAATAGGCACATGACCATAAAGCCCACTCTCATGTCTGATGAGCAGGTCAACAATGCCTTAGTCAAGGTATCTATTGAGGTGGTGCAGAGGAATATTGATAAGGCCGCCACCATTAGAGCATTGATGGAGGATAACAAGGATAAAACTGTGGAGATAGAGCGCCTAAAGGCAGAGAAGGAAAGAGAATGAACAAAGAATGAGGCCTTCGTTAGCATGGCAGAGGAGATTGGTGATTACATTCTGAAGGCAAGGCCTCATCTGGAACCAAAGGTACCTGAGAAGTTTCCTTCTGTAATGCATTATGTGCACACATTGGTTGATTTGGTGCTAGAAGATGGACCACTTAGAATTCCTGCACCAAAAGATGCTGAACAAGAAGAAGAAAGAACAAGGGCCTCTATGGTCAGAAAAATTTCAACTTACGAGGCATTGCTTAAGAATTTAAAGGATGAGCTGTGGAAAGAAGACCAAGCTCTGAACATATGTGCAGCACTAGAAGCGGTACTTAGAACCAGAACTAGGATTGAAGATAACAAATTTTTGAAATTAATGAAAGATGAATCATTAGGGCGCATAGAAACATTGGCACTAGTAAAGAAAAAGCGCAAATTCCTTACAAGAACTCCAAGATCCACATAAGGAGAAAATAGATGAGATTGGGAAGCTCATAGCAAGACGAAGATGGATCTTCTAGAGAGAAATATGTTTTTATGGCCAATGTTGTCTGCGTACTTTCACAAAATGAGAAGGAAATGATTACTCAGGATGAGTTGGAAGCCATCACCACATACATTCCCAAGAAGACAAGGACCACGCTAGATGAATGGAAAACATTGAAGGCTGAGATTAAAAATGAATATCCGAGTTGATCCTCCCAAATTGAAGAGGAGGGTGTCTTTGCAGAGTAAAGATTTGTTCTTTTGTATAGTGATTCTTTCATTCTTTCAATTCTTATTCTTTAATTTTTGGGAACATTAGAAAGAATCCTCATTCTTTGGGATGAAAATGTATTTTAGTGTGGGTAATGTTGAATGTACATAATGTTTTTCTAAGGAGAATAAACATAAAGAATGCATGTGCGGGAACAAGGCACATTTGAAGGTGCGAAGGATAGGAAAGGAAACGTGTGCTAGAACAATTTTAGCTCGGGAATTAGCCATTTTTATGGATATGGGATCATTTTGTAGATAGCGTGAGGAGCACACATAGGGATGGAGACTTGTGTGACATGCAAATTCTATTTTCGGAATGAGCAACTGATAAATGCCATGTATGAGTTTGAGATAATAATAGGATTACTTCTTCTAGCTTAACTATAGGACATCTATTATTAGCGCACTTGCATGTGTGCATGTTATTATAAAGGCGCATGGCTATTATCAACATGCGACCTATTTTAGGAAGTGTGTAAGTGGTGAAGGGAAAGTCCCCACCCTTATAAATAAGTAGAGACTAGAGAAACTAGAGATACTTGAATGATTGTAGAGTTATGTTGTTGGATTTGATGCACACATAACTTATGGTGAGACTTCATAATGTAAGAAGCTTCTATGATTTACAGTGTTTAATGTAATGGAGTATATTAGATGGATAATGGTGTTAAACATGATTGCAACTGGTTCTTGTATGGTTAATCTTATTATAGTTATTGTTTAATTCATAGATCTAGATGTGGACTATGCAAAGTGTGGAATGTTTATGTTTATTTATGGATCTGTATATACTATATCTTCATCACACTAACATATTACACAAAAAAATCTAAAGAGGGCCCTGACACCTTTGTGTGCTTCATGTGAGCACTCAGCTCAAGCTAGGTGATGTGCCATCGCGCTTGGGTTTTGTATGCAGACAAGAGATTCTAGGTTGCATCACTTGTAATGGCTCTTTACATGATCAAACCCATATTATTGCTTACTAGGTCTCTGACGCTTCTCCGTTAGATTCAACCATGACAATGATGATCTCTTAAATGATGTTACTTGATTCTTCTCTACATCATACACTTTGGGGCATCACGCTTATTCTCTCTCCCCCTCCTAACATTACTAGGTGTCTATCATTTCTATTATTAGGCTTCGTGCTTCACACCGCATCTTCCTCAACATCATTACGTAAATTGATACAGCTTTATATCGTTACTACCCTATGACACACTCTGGTCCCATGGTTCATACTCAAATGCTAAGGGTCTAAATCTGAAATGAACCTCATATCACCTCATTTACACTCTTTACACTATATGCTTCATGTTCTATTCTCTCTAGTGTACATTTTCAAACCATTACCTTGTGAGGCACTCTTGTGCTAAGGTTCACACTTGAATATTGAGAGCATACTACATCTATGAACCTCACACACTACACATTTCACGCTCTACACTTCATGATACATCTTTCTAGCACTCCATTCTCACACATCATACTATCCTATTCTACACTTTATGCTCTATGCTTCATTGATCTATCTTTCTAGCACACATGTTCAAACTATTTCCCGATGACACACTCTTGTTCTATGGTTCATTCTTTATTGTTGAGGGGTATTTTATAAATGAACCTCATCTCATACTCATACACATCCGCTGGGGGCACACTTTGCTCCTATCACACTCACATCGCATACCACTCTATCTCACTCATACACAACATACTACATATCTTGATTGCTTTTACTCTTGCTTGCTCATACTTACTTGTACACTTTGCTTAATATGTTAGCTGGATATCCAGCATGTCATTATATTTTCTATATACACATGCACATTCATTTGTTCTCTAGTTGTGAATGCAGAATTCTTACAGATCCTTACATGTTAAAATGATGCTTGGCACCATACCTCGTACTCAGCCCACCGAGGATCTTGCGGGCATCTACTTTCTCACACACTATAGGTGATATTGTTTCATTCTATTCTACTTCTTATTCTTACTAGCACATTACTTTACATTGATACACACACACTTTGACATAATTCTTATCTTTCTAACATGTTATCGGGTGCTTCATGTGTAGTATTTGCTTTGCAGGACTATTTTCCACCATGGTTTTTTGATACTTTTCTTACTATTGTTTACCATTATTTGCCGTTATATGTTATTGTTTGTGGGCTATGCCCTTTGTCTTGTAAGCATACTATATGCTTTTAGCCGCTTCAGCCTTGATTGACTTGTGACATTGTGAGCGATGTCCCATTTCTAAATCTCACTTTTTGCAGTCTCTCTTGTATGCACATTTGTTTGTTACACTTATTTTATATGACATGTTTGTTTCTTTTTCTACTAACACATGTATCTAACCATCTTGTTTGCATATGCCTTGGTTTCTACCATGCACATTTCCTTCCCCCTATAGGGTTATAATTCACATCACCATCAGGTCCTCTCTTTGGGCTGCATTCTCCTAGTAATGTCACATGTACCCCAAATGAGGGGGCATACATTGGGTGAATCAGTCACCCCATACAACAACTTAGAGTTTCAGTTTAGATATGCACAATACAAAATCAACACATGTTATAGTTTTAAAAATGACTGGAATCGACTTGGGTCCTCGCTTCAACACGGACACCAATGCCCATCTATATACGCTAGCGCTCGTGCTCCTAACCTCTCCTAGGCACCTATGTCCTAGGGGAAGATATAACTACTTTCTCGATCAACACTATTTTCAGCACTTCATAGATCAGTTTTCACGATACATACATAGTCCTCCAACAATCAGAATGCATTATTTCTCCATTTTCTACATAGAACTAAATATGATACAACTCATAACTAAACACGTATCACACCATCTGTAGTGGCATATAAATTTGGGAAGAAGTCATGGAAGGAGAGTAACACTATACCTCTCTCCCCAACACTCTTCTTTCATGGTGTGAGATTGCCCAAAAACTCACTTTTCTTTCTAGTCTTTTCCTCCCTATAGCCCAATCGAAGCTTTATTGCTTTATCTTTCATGACTCTAGACACCAGCGCCCAGGTGCCCCTGACCCTTTTCTATCGTACTCGCTTATTTTGGGCATCTTATTTTCTTATGGGTTGGTCTTCCATATTGTCAATTACGAAATGAAACCAATGGAATCATATAAATACAAAGCTATGTGACCAAAATAAGGGACCAAGCTCTAAGCATCTATTATCATCACCTAAGGTTGCATCCAAAGGCATATAAAAGCATCAAAGGCATCCATCTAGCTTTCATTCAAGAGACAAGGGACTACATTTTGTTGCATACACTTCATAGGAAGGGAAGTTCATTTATCCCTCCAAAATCTATTTACATTGGTACATCCGCTATCACCTGCTATCACATGTAATTACACAAGGTCTTCCTAGGGCATGATTCTATCACACACGCACAAGAATTACATGGAGTTTGAGATGTATAACAATGCTTAGTCATAAGTTCACTCGGTTGGGTGACCGATGGGGTTAGTCCGAATCCTCATATCGCATCTTTCTTTTATGGGATTTGATGTAATTTGAGGAATCACAGGTCATAATCTATTTTCAAGTTACAAGAATTCAACGATCATATTGTGACATACGTGACCAACAAGGACTACTAGTGACCATTTTGTGACACCAGAAAACCAAGTTCGAGCTCTTGCGTAGTCACATGCACCTAGTAGAGGTCTCTAAAGACTTAGGCACCCCCGCCCTAATGTACAGTGCCCTGATTTGGCTTCATTTGATAGTTTCATAATTTATTGTGCTCGATTCGACAATTTTCCCTTCCCTGTTCATCAATTTTCCACCCGATCAATTCCGGGGATAACACAAAATCAACTAAGTCATTATTTCCCTCTATTTGTACTTAGGGTTTCATATTTATTATCTTATTTTATCATGTCATCTTGTATCTAGAAGCTTCTTATTATATTTTACATATGTTACTTTGTAATATTAGGGTTTATATGAAAAATTCTATTTTTGTTAAATCACTTAGCTAGTTTAGGTTGACTTCTTTTGTGTAGTTGGTAAATTTGAAATAACTTTTGAGTCTATAACGTGTCCGGATAATTCATTGGTTACTTGAATGTGAAAATATTGGACCGTACATCTATTCTTGGACTATAATCCATTATGGCCTTGATCTCTATGGTTTTGGAAATGTGATTGGTGTGATTGTGGGTTTTCCTATACCACTTCACTTTTTCTTGTGTCACACTTTGATATCTTTAGATTTTTATAACCCTTGGATTTTTGCATGCATATACAAAGCTTCCTACAAATATCTAAAATACACATTAGATAACAAAAAAAATATTAATTTATTGATTTTGACTAACCTCAACGATCACCCTGTTTGTCATTCACCAAGAGTTGCACTACATTTCAAATTCCATGTAGTTTTCTTAGTGCATTTTACAAATGTGCATGCAACTAAACCCTTGACCTATATTTTCTCTCATGCTTCCACACTGATAGTGAACTAACTACTTTTCCCTAATCGAAACCCTTGTATACAAGTGTAGAAATTACAATTTTGTCCCTTTGTGTTGGGTTATGCAATATGTTGTGACAATTCTTGTTTTTCCTAGCTCATAAATGATAAATAAACAGTGTTTATCGATGATAAATTCTTAGATTTAACTTGTATATAAGAGTCATTTACTTTGAAATTTTAATCTTAGTGGTGCACAAAGATGACCCAAAACACAAGGTGCAAAAGTGAAAATAGTAACAAATGAGCACAATAGGCAAAAGAGACCAAAAGTAAAAGAAGACGGACCATCGGGCTTGGAATCGAGACCATAGGATGGTCTCGGGCTAAGTTATACAATCTCATGCTAAAGTCAAATAATCAATTACGAAGCCATAGATCTTTGTGACATGAACAAAATCATACCATTCAAAATCCAGAAAAAATATTAAGCAATATCAAAGAAAAATAAGGACTTACACCACTAAGATCTAGTTTCATTTAGTCAATGCCCACATATATAAAGTTTGACAAGGCATGATGTAATAATGATTTGTTCCCATTTTTAGTGTCTATATTCCCCACCCCCACCCCCCAAAAAAAAAAAAAAAAAATAGTGAATAAAATTTTCTAAATTAAAGGATAGAAGGATCATGCCCGACAATGTTGAAGCGAGAGAGCCGAAGGCGCGTCGAGAAAGTAACTATAACATGATGAACAATGTGAGACATGGTTTAACCCACATAGAGCTAGGGAAAGTGTTTCATCTATGTTAAAGGGTTTCATATGTTAGAAATCATTGGTTAGTGTTCACATTAGCATAGACAATTATATTATCTTGGATAATATAATATATTATAAGTTGTAATATGAATAATTACATGAGTAATTATTCACTAATATTTTGGTTTGGATGTAAATGAGTTGTTATTAACAACTCATGTTATTTAGAGTGTGTATTGTTACGTGAGTAACAATCACTCTTGATATGGAGTTTTGGGTGGTTGAGTAGTTGAGCCAAACTCCTAAAATATAGGAGATACTTGGCCTATATAATTTGTAATGTTCCCGAATGAATTATTCAATATAGAAATAATTATCGTGTACAAGAATTTGTTGTGCAAAATTGCTGTATTACTCTCAATTACTATAAAAGCCAATTACTTCAATGTGTCCATGTTGAGACTCTAATTCTAGTTGTCATTATGTGAGATGTAATTTGTTTAGCTTCTAGATGAGCACATCGTATATGTAATTTTATAAATCTACGTCCAGTCATTTATAACCTTCTATAGAGCGTGGTATATTCATATTTTGATTTTATATTAAATAGTTTTTTCAATCTACCTATGTATCGATTGGCTATACACCAAGTTACAATGCATTCCTTGTAAGTTTTATCAAACGTATTTTGGATCAATGCGGTCTTAAATCTTCTTTGTGCAAAAATAGCCATACTTGATTCATCTCCAAAGTGAGTGGAATCATGCAAGATCTGGGTGATACATTTTAAAATTACATTGGTAAAATGGTTGATTTATGTTTCCATCATCCTCGACTCCATTTCCGCATTTTAAATATTGACAAGATACACAAATTTAATAGTGTGTAAAGTTTTGGTTAGCACTTTACATTTTCATAAAGTCATTGTCTATGTCCAAAAGTGTCTAAATCATGTTATGTTAGAGTTGGTGTCAAATTCAAGAGGCATAATCGATGTTGTATTTTTTGGATAGTCATTTTTTATTAGTATCACTCGTCATAAGAAATACTTTTATTGTGGGTCATTTAAGTGGTTATTCTTATT
Organism: Taxus wallichiana var. yunnanensis; assembly: GCA_018340775.1. NCBI lineage: Eukaryota > Viridiplantae > Streptophyta > Pinopsida > Cupressales > Taxaceae > Taxus > Taxus wallichiana. The sequence goes on from CM031241.1 coordinate 611,549,764, forward strand.
ATCATCATCAAAAATTTCATAGTGTCATAATTGCGTCATTATGAAAAGTCAATAATTAAGTTACTAATGCCAAATTTCAAAATTGTAAAGGACATATTGTTATCGGTTGAAAACGACGTCCAATATGTAAAGTGCCAAGATAAAATAATTTGCAAAAATCTGAAATCAAGATATGAGGGAGATATCAAACCTGAGAAATCTCAACCTCAAAAACATCGATACTTAACAACACACAAATACATAAAGAGCCCCAAAGAAAAATCAAGCCAATTTAAAAACATTAGACTGGAGGATAAATGCATAGGAGGTTGGAGGTTGATCAACGACCTATCGTCGATCCACCAACGACGGGCCGCATAAAAGTCATGGTAGCATTTTTTGAGTTCCTATTTTGAGTGGATTTTTGAATAAATGGAAATTTAACATTGAGGGGGCAATATGAACAAATATTCCATTTCCATTTTAGCACCAAATTGGCTAAAGTCAAGGGAAACTTCTAGTGGCACTGGTAGTTTCCTATGTTGTTTGAGATCAAGTGGCAGCGATTGACAACAATGGCTACAATTGAGAACATTCTTTTCTTATGGGATGTAATGTAGAATTTTTCTAGTGTGAGTATTCTTATTCAGAATGGTAATAAGTGAGCATATTCCTATGTAATCCCCTAAAGGAAAAATATAGTGGATAAATGAAAGCATAATGAAAAGAAACATCATGTTATTTAGGTTGTTGGTTGTCCTGTAAAACCAACCCTTATTGTGGTTGTTAGTTAGCCACTTGAAAAAGCATCCTTGTTGAGGTTGTTGGTTGTCCTAAAAAAATATCCTTGTTGGTTGGTGGTTGTCCAGTAAAACCATCCTTGAGATCGTTGGTTTTCCTAAAAAACCATCCAGATCATGAATACATAGAGGCGACAAGTTGCAGAGGAAGTGCAATTATTTTTCTACCATGTTCACAATAAGGGGGAATGTTAGGAAATCATTGGTTAGTGTTCACATTAGCATAGAAAATTATATTATCTTAGATAATATAATATAATATAAGTTGTTATATGAATAATTACATGAGTAATTATTCACTAATATTTTGGTTTAGACGTAAATGAATTGTTATTAATAACACATTATTTAGGTGTGTATTGTTATGTGAGTAACAATCACTCTTGATATGGAGTTTCGGTACTTGAGTAGTCAAGCCAAACTCCTAAAATATAGGAGATACTTGGCTTATATAATTTCTTCCCGAATGAATTATTCAATATAGAAATAATTATTATGTACGGTAATTTGATGTGCAAAACTATTGTGTTGCTCTCATCATAGGCGTAAAAGGCATACTATTTGGAAAATTTGGAAGGCTAGGAATTCTATCATTTTTCAGGATTGCAAAAATCCCTCCAAAAGATTGCTTAAAGAACTCACTATTGAAGTAAAGGAAAATTTCCTCAAATTCAAGCCTCCTAAAAAGTAGAACTTTCCTAAAGATGAGGAGAAATTTCTTGTAAGTTGGAATATTATTATGGGAGATTTTCAGGACAAAATTCCTTCCATTAATCGTTCTATCATTCAATGGATTCCTCCTCTAGTGAATTGGTTCAAATTGAATTTTGATGGTGCCTCTAAAGGAAATCCGGGAGCTTCTAGTAGAGGTGGATTCATTAGATATCACCACGGTCATCTTATTTCCACTTATGCGGGTCCTACGGTACTCGGTATAATTGCTATGTAGAGGCACTTGTAGCTCTCTAGGGTTTAACGATTACTAAGGAATGTAACATTACTAATCTCATTATTGAGGGGGATTCTTTAAATATTATCAATCATCTCAATGGAATCTACCCTCCTAGTTGGACTATAAAAGAGTTTATCATGGAGGCCACTAGAATTTGTAATACCTTCTCTAATTACAAAATCTGCCACACTTATAGAGAAGGAAATAAAGTGGCTGATTCCTTTGCTAACTTTGGGGTTACTAGTAAGCACCTCAATTATTGGCATGTTAATGAAAAAATCCCCCAAATTTCTAATGATATCATCATTAATGAAGAGAAGGCCATTTGTACCAAGGATTCATACCTTTAATCGGGGAGATCATGTGAAGTTATGGAATAAATATGACTTCACACACTTGTACTATGACTCCTCTATGCTTTTTAATCACGACAATAAGAGATAATTTTATCCCTTTGGTTATTGGACTATTGTGAAGTGTTTAGGGTGCCATCGAAAAATTGAATTTTGTCTATTAATGGGCTTTACTTTGCTTTAATATTTGTCATGGGAGGTGCCCCTTGTAGAGTTGAACATGTCTGCGACATGACTTGGAAAAATAATGAAGAAATTTGGAGAGCATTGAGTGTTGATGGTTTTACAAACTTTATGTAGAGAATCAAAGGACACGACAAAAAAATTCAATCTCTTTTGCCAAGAACTGGAAAGAAAGGGTAGTTACATATAAAGGTAAGGACTACACCATCACCGAGAATCGCATTGCTTTTGTAAATGGAATTAACATGGAGGGCATTAAATTTTATATAAATAAATTTGACAAATGTGCCGAGGAAAATAATTTTTGAAGGAACCAAAACCCTTGCTTTTGTCAAAGTCGGTCTAGTTTGTTCCTCCATCCCTGCCCCATATGATGAGGTTTCTCGCATGGTGGTCTACTATGTTACTCTTGAGGAAAATTTCATCACTCTTCCCCTATATTATTTAATGCTTCTAAATTATTTTTGCAAGAGCCCTAGGGTGAGCATTTCCTACTATATTCTTCAGTCCCTAGAAAAATCTACTCAAGAAATACAAAACCACCAATGTGGACTCCCTCGCATCAAGGAGTCATAGTTCTACTTCACCAGTACTACTACACTTACTCGGCCAACATTCCCACCCACTCTATCTCACCTCCGAACCCATGTTCAGTGTAAGGTGAAAACAAAGAATCTCAAACCCCTTGTCTCTTCTCCTCCACCGGCTAAGCACATCCTCCATAGCAGTGACAAGGGGAAGGAATTAGCTATTTTGAGAGACTTTTATCCATTGGTCAAACTTCTCATGACCATGTTATCCCCTTTGGTTTGAAGGAATAGATTATGAAGCATGATGACTGGATCAGGGAATCTGAGGAAGGATGTTGCTCAATTATACAAGGAAGGTTCCAAGGGTAAAAAGTCTCTTGACAGTTCTCTTTCGCTTGAGGCCAAAGTTGAGGAAATTTCTAAGAAGCTGGCTTCTTTGAGGAGTCTATTGGGCACATTATAAATAAGAAAATTTATCATTTGGCCATGCATAAGGCCTTCTTGGATTTCATTGAAATTCAAGTCAAACAGGTGTGCAACCTTAACAATATTCATCTAGAAATATGGAAAGGTGGAAAACTTGCTACTTCCACCATCAATATGAATGATCTCTCACCAATCACTTCCGTTAATCTTATTAATTATTTGGAGGATGTCAAAAATGTTTTAACAAGGTGTTTGTACAAAAGAAAATCAACACGTGACCTTCTTCGCACCCAACTTCTTGAGGTCGTGTCGAGACAACCAAAGTGTAGAATAGAAATGGATGTGAGTGTGGTGATGATGACAAAACTAATTAGGAAACCTTATATCCTCAACACACAATATTGGGATCTATGAGTTTAAGGTGAAGAAAGACATCCTAAGTTGGAGTGGTGTATCGATCGATAAAATAGCTACTCGTGCTCTAATCAATATCGAGCTCTACCGAGATTATGTCTACTGGTTGTTAAACATGTAGAAAGTGACCTATGAACGCCTCGTATGGATTTCCAAAAAGGTCATGGAAGTGAGGATGATAGGCGTAATGAAACCGCAAGAACTATGGGCAATTTTCTAGTCTAGTCCAAAAAAATTAGCTTGATCGGCTGCTATGTTCAGTATGGAAAATTATGCAATGATGTCAGGTGGAAGTGGTGATGATCTAAATACCAATGCATGCAAACCAGTGTCAATGTTCAATTGGTCAGTAGGCCCGTTGGGTTTTGGGACCTGAGGATCATAACCAAAAACTTGTGGAGGTTGTGGTCCTTGTATGGTCATGCGCGTAATCAAACCCTATTGCCAGGAGCAGTCCAATAATCATAGGCTTGATTAGCTACAATGTTTAGCATGTTTAATTGTTCTATCTTCTCATAATACCTAGCAGGTGTGCGTAAAACTAACAAGCGTAAACTGTATCAATGTCAGTCAACAATTATGGCCCATTGGGTTGTGGGACCAATGGATCACAACCGAACGTCTTTTCTTGTTGTGGACCATTGATGGTCATGCATAATGAATTGAAATGATTTTGATAAACAAACTAACTATCAAAGGAAATTTAATCTATGTTTTTGGTATTTTCACAATGTATATCTGAACAAAACAATGGAAGCAAACTAATATAACAAAAGTAAATATTTTTGATCTTTTCTAGTTTTTAAGCAACACATCTAATCTAATAAACAAACTAAATACAAGTAACCAACCAGATGTAGCTAATTACTTGTGCGAATATGTCAATCTAGATCTAAAAGAATTAATCTAATTTAATCAAAACTCTTCAAACCCTACCTCAGAGGTGAAGAACAAATCATAACCCTATAAGAGCTATTGTTCCCCACTACATCCCCGTTAATGTCAAAGAGCAAGCTTTCTAATGATTTTACCTATTTGTAATTGCTTAATCAATTGAAATGAACAATTTTTCTACTCTATTTGATATGTAATTGAAATTAATGACTCAGAATTGATAGTTTGACAAATGAAGCAAATAAACAAGTAATTCCAACCTAGATGAGTAAGAGCTTTGGAAAATCTGGTTGTATCTGTATCTGTCCTCTCAGTTTGATCATTTCTTTCTCTGTGTGTCCATATGATTCCAAGGAATTGGGAATGCAAGAACATCAACAAGATAAGATGCTTGAGTAATGGAAGCTTGAAGGTAGTCTAGTTGTAATGCAAGTAAAAGAGAGATAGCACAAGAGATCTGAGCTTGGCTATGCAATTCCTAACAGGATTGTGGAAGCAATACTATGCAAGATACACAAAAATTCTCAGGCCTTTTGCTTGAATACAAGAATGGAATATATAGGAATTGGTGGGATGTGCCTTCATGCACAAGGCAAGAACAGGCAGTTCAAACTAATTACATCTATTTAGAAATAGAAGAGGGAAGGAAAACCAAGCAATCAAGACTATTTTTATGGAATTTGGTTCACAAACGCACCTTGGAAGTTAAATTAAGTGAAGCGTTACATGTTAAAAACATGCATGACGAATTCTGGAAAAAGTGGGCAGGATCGTCACCCTGCGCAGGGCGGTGGTCGTGGCACTAAAGGCCAAAACATGTATAGAATGTAGCGGGAAGTTGGAAAAAAGCATTGAAAATCTAAGTAAGGATATCTAGGCTACAAATATACACGAATAAGTTTAGGAGCTCGAACACCTTTTGAAAGGATACGAATCATCATTGGGGACTTTTGTAACAGTTTCCTAACAATGTAGCACATGCAATTTTGGGTGCGTACATATTGCCCCCTCGGAGAAGTGTCTTAGCCATGAAGAGGTGTAAAATGTAGAGATCGAGTATGGTGTTCCCGAAATGGGGAGTTAGAAGCTATACCTGACATGCCCGTGTGTCTAAACATCACTGTCCAAGCTCTCGCCACTTGCAAGAGGAAGAGAAGACTCAAGTACCAATAGATAAAATATCGAAAAATAAACACTAAATCAAAATGATAAGATGACTTACCATTTTTGCGGGGATATAGAGATATACATATGCCAACACTCTAGTCCTATGAACATAAACACTCAAAACGAGGTCAAAACACCATATATATATCAAAACAAACTCATTTTTTCAATTCATTTGTGCATATTCGATTTGTTAATTTTGGAGCTCTTAACCCACGGTGACCATTTTTGACAAGAGTATAACAAAAACATCCGTTACGAGATCGTGATCATGCCACCACAAGCTAGAGATCGACCCCTGCGGTCTAAGGTTGGTTTTTTTCACTTTTCCGTTTTTAAACCTAAAATGTAAAATTGTTGAAAAGTTTACCTAGGAGGGATCATTTTTAAAATTTCTTGTTTTGAATGAGTCTCCAAGGGGGCGTTGTACGATGGAAAAGTGATAAGTGAGCATGGGAATCTACAAGTAACTCTTCCTCACACATGGGAGTAGGTATTGGAACAATGGCAGCTTTGGATGTAGACTGAATACAATGCCAGTAGGAGAGGGATAGCGCAAGAGAACAGAGCTTGGCTTATGCAATTCCTAGCAGGATTTTTTGCGAGTCATACAACACAAAACATCCAGAACATGAAACTATCCTTCGTGATGAACAAAACCTGCAACTCTAATGTCTTCAGACTGAAAATGAAACTATCCTACCTTATTTGATTATATGAAACAATGGTAACACTAGAACAAGAAGATCATGTGGCTTCTAAACAACAAAATAAAACTAACCATGCATGCAACAAATGAAAACTATTGAATTCCTAAGCAAGAATTGAAAGACTAAACTATTGAAATGAGAGGATGAAGGGCGGTTTTTGAGGGGCCATTTTCTTGTAATCAAACCAGCTATTTATAGAATTCCCATTCACCCAAAGGTAACTCCAACTAGGACTCTTTTACTATAAACAATGAAGAAACACTATTCCAAGGAACCAAAATCATAAATACAAGCAAAAACGGATGAGAAAGCTGGTAAAAGTTAAAAATTATGCAAGTCGTGATCAGAAAAGTGCACTGGAAAATGCGTGATGAAACCGCCGCTCGAATAGGGGGCGGTTACAGACCGCCGCTTTGCTCGGTGGCGGTCACGAGACAACCGCCTAGGTAGGGGTGGCGGTTTCATCACTGAAGACAAAAATGCAAAGGAAAAGAGGGGAAGAGAGCAAAACAAAGCACGCGGAGGCTAAACGGGGCATGCGGGATGTTAACGTACACTTGGAGAGATTTTTCAGATCTTGAACACCTTGCGAGGAGACTCTGTATCATCATTGGGGCATGTGTAACATTGGTCTGGCAGCGCGTACCCTTACAATTTTGGATACGTACATATTTCCCCCTCGGAGAAGCGTTTTAGCCATGAACAGATGTAAAACGGTGGGTCCGAGTATGGCGGTCCCAAAATGGGAAACTAGAAATTATATCTGACACGTTCATGTGTCAAAATGACGCCATCCATAATTCTTGCTACCTGCAAAATGAAAAGACGACTCAAGTGCAGATAGATAAAATAAATCAAAAATAAATACTAAAATAATATGAAGTGAGGACTTACCATTTGTGCGGGGATGAGAACTTATCTCCGTCAGCACTCCAAACCTGCAAAAAGGGGCATCCAAAATGAGTCAAAATGCTATATATATAAAAATGGGCCCAATTTCCTATTCATTTACGCGTGTTGATTTGATTGATTTTGAGCTCTGGGACCCACGGTGATGGTTTTTAATGAAAGTATAGTCGAAACGTTCGTGATGAGATAGTGATCATGCCTCCGCGAGCGGAACATCGACCCCCGAGATCTCAGGTTAGTTCTTCTCAATTTACTGTTTTTATACCTAAAATGTAAAAATAATGAAATCTTCACGATGGGGGTAATTTTTGAATTTTCTCGTTTTAAATGCGTCCTTAGGGGGGACGCCTAATGGGTAGGCTCTCATTTTAGTCAAAATGGTCATTTTTTGTGTTTTGAGCATTTTTAGGGCACGTGACCCATTTGGAAATGCGGGACACGACCGCTGCCTTGAGCAGGGTGGTGGTTACAGGACCGCCACCCTTCAAAGTGGCGGTTACGGAACCGCCGCCCTGCTCAGGGCAGCAGTTCTCTTCAGAATGTTAAAACTACATTAATTTGAGTTCATTTTTGCAATTTTAGTATTTTTACTTAAGAGATCTATATATGGGATAGATGTGACACCATGAAGCTTCTAGAATAGACCATAGGCAAGACACCTATCCTAGGAAGAAACAAAAGTGAGAACAAGCATGCAGGCCTTGGTATGGCTACCGTTAAGACTTTGTCATATCTAGCTTTAATTGATGACATGATTCTGAAACAGTTGATGATGTTATGAAAATGAAGAAGTATGATTTGAATGCTTCGCCAATACTATTATAAGTTTGTAATGAACTTCTTAAAAATAAGTCCCTTGATCACCAAATTTTATGAAACAAGTGAACAAAATGAACCTATCTAAATGAAGATGCAATGTAGATATAATTATACAAATAGTGCTTTGATGCTTCATGCGTAAAACCGTTTAAGGTGCAAGGAATTGACAGTTTCACCAAATTCCTCACCTTCTAGTGTGCACAAGAGATACACACCATTTCGTAGTCCTTCATAACTTGATATGGGCCCAACCACTTGGGCCGAAACTTTCTTCCTTCGTCGATTTTCTTATTGATCTCGCTTGTCTAGTCTTAGAACTAGATCTCCTTCATATATTTCTCATTCATAGACCTTTTTGTTATACTGCTCGACACATCCGGTCAGCATAGACTCTATGTCGTTGTTCAACATTTAACCTGGCCTCATCTAGGCTTTCTAGTTAGGAGAGGTGTGCCTCTCTATAAGCTTCCTCACCCAGAATCCCTTGTAGTGAGATGCGGAGACTAGGTATTTCAACCTCAAGTGGGAGAACTGCTTCTACTCCGAATACCAATGAGAAAGGAGTTGCTCCTGTTGGTGTTCTTATTAAGGTTCGGTGGGCCCACAAGGCTGAATATAACTTTAAATGCCAATCTCGTTTGTTTTCATTTACGGTTTTTAAGAGAATGGACTTTAGAGTTTTATTCGTAGCCTCAGCCTGTTCGTTGGCTTGAGGGTAATACAGGGAGGCCATATGATGGTTTATTTTAAAATTACTGCATAGCTCATAGACCTCATCATATTTAAAGGATGTTCCATTATCTGAGATAATGACTTGTGGGACACCGTACCTACAAATGATCTGGTTCAAAATGAACTTGGCGATCGGGACTCTCGGCATGAATGCAGGGTACGAGGCATAGCCTCTACCCATTTGGTAAAATATTCGGTGGCCGTGATTATGAAGTTATGGCCATCCGTTGACAAGGGAGAGAATTTCCCTATCAAATCTAGGCCCCATGTAGAAAAGGGCCATGGAGTCGCGATTGGTTATAGAGCTTGTGCCGACATGTGAATCTCATGGGAAAATTCTTGGCATTTATGGCATCTGCGTATAAACTCTATTGCGTCGTGTTTGAGAGTGGGCCAAAAATAGCCCATTCAATGTATTTTGTGAGTGGTGGTGTGACCATTGAAGTGGCCTCCACATATTCCACTGTGAGATTCGTAGAGAATCTTCTTGGATTCTTCTGTGTCAACACACCTTAGAAGCATTCCATCGAAAGCTTTACGATAGAGCACTTGTTCTATAATAACGTACTTAGCTACGATAATGCATAATCACCTTCTTTGTTGCAGTGTAGCACCCTCTGGATACATATGGTCCATGATAAAATTGATAATATCAGTATACTAAGGACATTCAGAGATGGGAGGTCTGGTTTTGATGTAATATATGTATTCATCGGAAAAATATAGATCTACTAGATCGCCTCCGTCTAACGGGTCATCGGCGGTAACCAGTCTGCAATGATTTGTCCCTTAACGGACTTCTGGTTTACAAAAGTGAATTCAATTTCACCCATTAAGGTTATAAAGCGTCCAACATTTTTAGACAAAGACCCTTGCGTGAGGAAAGTTTGTAAATGGTCTGTTTTTACAATGACCCTTGTTTCTTGATTTAGCATGTAATGTCTTAAGCATTTGGTTGCAAGGACTATGGCAAGGCATTCACGTTATGCCTATGTATAACATGTTTCATAATTGAGCAACGTTCGGATAATAAAATAGACCACCCGTTCTTGTTTATCATCGTCTTCTTGAGCCAACATGCAGGCTAGCGAGACATCCATAGCTCAGTGAATATAAGATCAAAGGATGATCTGGTCTAGATGGCATTAACGTGGGAGGAGACAATAAGAAGCATTTAACTGCTTCGAAGGCCTCATGGCATTCCTTTGTCCAAATAATGCAGCAATCCTTTTTCAACAAATTGTTGATCGGATGTATAGCAAAAACTTAAGTCCGGAATGAATCTCCGGATTGCACCGAGCTTTCCAAGAAACGATCTAATGCCAGAGTCGTCTGATGGTGGGATCATCTCAAGAACAACCCAGATTTTGGTTGGGTCTACATCAATCCCTCGTGATGATATAATGTAACCTAGGAGTTTCCCTCCTGTCACACCAAATACGCATTTTTCTGGGTTTAGTGTGACTCCGTATTCGATCAAACGTGAAAGAATGATGCGAGCACTTCCGGGTGATCACGGCGCTTCTTGGCCTTGGCCAACAAGTTGTCTACATAGGATTCCACAATTTTATGAATAAGATCATGAAATATGTATGTCATTGCCCATTGGTATGTAGCGCTAGCGTTCTTGAGACCGAATGACATAACAACGTAGCAATAAGTTCCCCAAGGAGTTATAAACGTGGTTTTGGCTTGGTCTTGTTCAGATATTCTGATTTGATTGTATCCCGAGAACCCATCCATGAGGGACAAAATCTCAAATCCAGCTGTTGCATCAACGATGACATCAATGGATGGTAACGGGAAGTCGTCCTTGGGGCATGCCTTGTTAATGTCTCGGAAATCTATGCAGATGCGTATCTTCCCATTATTTTTGAGAACGGGACGATATTAGATACCCACTGAGAGTAATCGACCGGTTTGATGAACCCTACCTGGAGAAGCTTCATTACTTCTTCCTTCACCATGAGAGCTACCTTGGGTTTCATTGGTCTTGATTTTTGTTTAATTGGCTTTGCATCTGATTTAGTGATGAGGTTATGTACCGCGATGTGCGGTGCAATTCCCGTCATTTCTTTATAATTAAATGCAAAAGCCTTTTGATGTTCTTTGAGGATTCGAGTGTGTATTTCTATTTCTTCTGGAGTTAACGAAGATCCTAGTTTCAATATCTTTGGTTCTTCCTCTGTTCTGATGTTTATATCAATGGTTTCTTCTATCAAAGAAGCGTTACCTTCTTCGAACTCAGGCGGGGCTGGAGGTAGTTCTAAATCTTCTCCGTTCTCTATCGCGTATATGTCAAGTTCCTTTTGTGGGGGAAGCTCTACCATGGGATTTCCAAAGTAAGAAGACGAATGTGGGATTAAGGACAAATCTACCATGTGATGGGTGAGATGTAATTCTCAGTATAGGCGTTTAGGTAATCAAGAGTGGCTCCATCACCACAACGTGATTTAAGATAGTAGATTTATTCTCAGCTATGTGTGTTAGAAGAGGGTTTGTTGACGTTTTCTTTACTAATGGTTCAACATAAAGGGATACCATGAAACAGGTGTCTTCCAACTCACTGTTTGGAGTGAAACGTGAAGCTGAGGTTGCTATCGAATCTGTGAGAAGGTTTTGTTCTCGCGGATTGCTTCAATTGATATGAAGTTAAATCCTTTGCTCAAATCTAATACTGTTGTTTTGTAGAGCTGTAAATGTTCAACTCTAGTCTCATACACCTCAGAGACTTGGTTTGCTACTAATTGAGAGTCTCCTAACACTCTGATGTCATTAACACCGAGCCTTTTAGCTATGATGAGGCCAAGGAGGAGGGCTTCGTACTCAGCACCATTGTTTGTACATTCAAAATTTAATTTAAAGGCGAATGGTAGGATCTTTCCCTCGGGAGAAGTAAAGATCACACCTGCCCCAGCCCCATAACGACATCTAGCTCCATCAAAGTGGAGAGTCCAATGTTTATTTGGGAAGATGGATGTTGGGACATTCATTACGTCTATTTCTTCTACTTTAGTTACTTCTACCATGCAGAGTTCCTCTGCTGGAAGAGAACCAACTCCTAGGGTACATCCCATACCTGTGGAATCAAATGGTAGGAAAATTGGTAGATCTTGTTCTAGAAACTCAACAATTTTTGCAGTAGTTCCTAATGACACTATTTCTACAACGTTAGCTTCATCCTTGAGGGCTGGGATGCTCTTGACTAGGTTCGTAATCTCTAGTTCTATTGTAGGTATTAATTTTTCTTCTGGTTTTGAGTTGGTTGGTTTGTTGGGAGTTCAAACTCAGAGTGAACACCGGCCTTTTCTTCAGGTCTGCTAGGTGTATATCAAATGGTTTTGGATCACCTTTTGCTAAATATCTTTCCTAAGTGCAAGAATATTATTTCCTGAAATAACGTAGAAGGGATTGCCTTCATACGGTGTATCCATGGTCGGTCGAGGATCATATTATAGTTGGTTTCCTGATCTATAATATAAAACTCAGTGAGGATTGTTTTGGGTCCTAAGGTGACCGGTAGTATTATAGTTCCAATCGAAGTGGCTTTAAGGCTATCATAGCCTCTTAGTGTATTCCGAGTCGTGGAACAATTTGTCTCTCCATACCCTAGCTTTTGAAGGAAAGAGAAGGGGACTATGTTAACTGCTGCCCCATCATCAACCATTGCGTGTTTAATGTAATTGTTATAAACCCACACTTGTAAATGTAAGGCTGGATCACCTCTACGTGCAATCTCAGTGTCTATTGGCATTTTGCTTATGTCGAATATAAACTCGGTATCCCTATCCGGCTGCCCCAGAGGGTGGATATCAAAGTCTATATGGTTTACCTGTGTTTCGGGAGGAGGAGTGATGTTAATTAAATGACCTAAACCTAATGCTTCTAAAAGAGTAGCCCTATGGGCAGGAGAGTTCTTCAGCAAGTCTAAAAAGGAGATGTGAGAGAAGGTCTTTGTTAGGTCATTAATTAAATCATAGGCACCTATGGGTTTTACTAATGTTTGTTGAATGTTATCTGGCTCTAGTGGGTAACTTGGATTTGGCTGAGAGGAATACTCTCATGTCCTTGTTATGGCTTCCACGTGTAGCTCAATGTCTAATTCCACTAAACTGACTATCTTGGTTCATGGCTGATTTCCTAATTGTGGTGCAACAGGTGGATTTAGTGAAGTCGAGGCTTCATGATCATTGTTTCCTGTCATTACACCCTTGTTCGTCCCATTTGGATTTAATTTGTTGTTATTGTGATTTGGGAGCGGATCATTAAAGATCTTGAGGGGTGCATTTTGAGGGGAGACCGCCCCTGTGAAAGTATTTGGTGCAGGTGATGCAAGATCTGCTAAGAACATATCTATGAAAAGTTGTCTTTGTTCCTCTGGCAAACATTGCATGAATTTATTGTAGTCACGGCAAGTCCTAGTGTCATGGCCTCGAATTTTGTGGAAACCACAATACTTTGTATGGGTTTGTAATTCCTAGGTTGTTGGTTTGGCACGTGTTGTGGTCCAAAACTCTGATTAAACCATTGACTATTAGGATTAAATTTTTGCATTTGTTGCCTTTGGTTTTGATATCCAGTTGAGTTTTGACTCGGACCCTGTGTCTGGATCTGCCGTTGTTGTTGTTGTTGTGGATGATTAAAATCCACCATGTTGATTGTTGGGGTAAAATTGTTGTTTCGTTGATTGTTAACCGGTGGTGGAGCATTTACAACATTTGCCTTTTTTGCTTGGTTAGTTACTCCATCTGTTGTGACCCCGTGTTTTTATTAAGGATTTTAGGTCCTTGATTGGCATTTGTGGTAGTAGGATAAGTCATAGTATTTTGGTTGGGGATGATTAACCTCCCATTTGTTCCATATGCCTTGTGACCGCTATCTATTGCAGCTTGATCTATTCGGAGGCGCTCTCAAGCACTTCATCATAAGTTCTTAGTGGGAACTTTTGGACTTCTTCCTTTATCTCTTTGTTGAGAGAATGAAGGAATAAATCGCATAGTTCCATCTGATCCATGTTTGGAGTGCTTGTTGAAGAATAGAGGACTGTATGCCATCTTTGGATGAAATGAGCAACAGATTCATTGTGTTCTTGTTTAATATGCAAGAATTCCTTGATTCCTGTTCTCAACAATTTGTTCATGTCGAACGCCTTGATGAACTCTGAAACGAGTTGTTTAAATGAATGTATTGAGGCTTCAGGTATTCTATAATACCAATCGAGGGTGATGCCCTCTAAAGTTTTGGGGAATATTTTAGCAACAACTCCATCCCAAGGGAGTAGTTCTCGAATGGCTGTGGCATAGGCCTTAATATGTGCATTCGGATCTCCCTCCCCTTTGTACTTGGGAAAATCGGGAAGAGGTCTTGGAAGCATGACGCTTCGTATAGTGAAGTCTAAGGGCTCTTTCAAATATTCTGAATAAGTCCCTATCACATAGGTTTCGACCATCGATGATGCCTGCTGAGGGGGTGGAGGTGGAATGGGTTGTTGATATGGCATAGCATATGCATTTGTAGGGACATAAGGAAATCCCTGTGGTTGAGCGAACATGCCGGAGAAGAGAACATATCTCCCTATGGTGACTTGGAATACATGTTTAAATATGGAGGAACATTGTTCAGAAATGGATTGTTTTGTACTAAACCGGGAGGTATCATATTTTCCACTAGAGCGGCGTTAGAGAACGCAGTTCTAGTTGGCGTTTGTTGTGAATACTGAGGAGGCATGCCCAATGTGCCTGTTCCTATGAGGAGGTCTACTTGGCTAGGATGATGTGGAGGATTGGAATTTCCTGCCTGCATGAATTACAAATTTTGACTTGCTTGAGAAAGTTCCAACCCTCTAACTTTCTCAACTAAGGCTGAGATGACCTCGTTTGGTGAAGATACGGTATTTTGCCTTAGTGGTGTTTGTTGAGGTTGTATAGGCATATGGTACCTAGCTATGAATTGATCGGTGCCTGCCAAGTTTCACCGAGGGTATTTCCTATAGGTGGAGGAATGGAGGTGTTTTCTTGAAAAGAGACCTCGGGTTGTGTTTGCAAACCTCCTATAGGTGGGTACATACTTTGAGAGCGTTGTTCACTCCTGGCATAACGCGCTAAATGTTCATCATCTAAAAATAGATATGGATCTGATTGTCTACTAATTTGTGGTCTAAGCAACACCTGAGGAGATGAACTAGATTCTCCAGTGAGCATCATGTTGTTCGAGCCTAAAGGCTCTGTTATTGCGTTTGAGTGAGCTGATCCAACTCCTCTATTTGGAAAGAAGAACTATATCTAGTCCTTTGAGGCGGAGTTTGTGTTGAAAACCGGTTAGTTGAATAGTTGTCACCCCATGCTGAGAGCGAGGGTGATGGTTGTCTATTCAGTTGATCGTAGTATGCTTCAAGACCTAGGAGAGGTCTGCCATATGCATCGAATCCCGACATATTTGGGGGTATATGAATACCTGCAAAATAATGGGAAGAAGCGAAGATGGATGAAAGAAAATGAAACACTAAAAGGGAAAAGGTGAAAGTGAAGCAATTGTTCCTTTCACATCGGGTTCACCAATTTTGTACGATGGAAAAGTGACAAGCAAGCATGGGAATCTACAAGTAACTCTTCCTCGCACCCGACCTCCCGAGGTCGTGCCGAGACAGCCAGTGGGGATGGAATATACGTGGGGTGCAGACAAACTAGTTAGGCAATCTTATGTCTTTGACGCGCACTAATGGAATCTACGAATCTAAGGCAAAGAAGGCCCTCCTAACCTGAACTGGCATGATAGATCGTTTGGCGAGGATGACTGCTCGAAGGCTCCAATCAATATCGAGCTCGGCGTGTGATCCGATCTATAGGTTGTGGAATACGTGGAAGATAGTCTATGTGTACTTCGTAGATATCTCCCAGATACATGACAAATGGATCATGAAAAATGGATCTTTGGTCTAGTCCGAAATCCTTAGCTTGATTAACTACTATGTCTAGTGAGGATAGTTGTGCAATAATGATTGGTGGAAGTGGAGAGGATCTGAATACTAATGTGTGTAAATCAACATCAACGTTTGATTGACCTATGGGCCCATTGGGTTGTGGGACCTATGGATCACAACCGTAGGTTCGTGGTCATTGCGGCCTCCTATGGTCATGTGCAGAATTAATCCCTAATCCCTAATATCCAGAAGTCGTATGCCTTTTCGGCCTCTATGTTTAGAACTAAAAGTTGTGCAATCTTCTTAGAGTACCTTACAGGTCGTTCGGCAACTTGAATTCTTAAGCTAGTGTCTATGTCAATGAGGATGTCTCCCGTGTCTGGCTTTGTGGGACCAAAGGATCACAATCGAACATTTTCTCTCTTTCAAGCCCTTCTACAGTCATGTGGATATTTATTAGGGAAATCTGTAGTTTGGCTGGTTTGACCAAAACGTATTCACTTTGTCATCTTCTATGTTTAATCCTCTTTAACTATGAGCTAAT
The DNA here is from genome assembly GCA_018340775.1 of Taxus wallichiana var. yunnanensis. Classification (NCBI taxonomy): domain Eukaryota; kingdom Viridiplantae; phylum Streptophyta; class Pinopsida; order Cupressales; family Taxaceae; genus Taxus; species Taxus wallichiana. The sequence goes on from CM031241.1 coordinate 611,566,095, forward strand.
TTCTTGTAGGTCTGTTGTTGTTCAGAAGACCTAAATTCTGAGATTTTAGTCTATGTCAGTTATTACTGCAACAAGATTGGGTTGAGGCACGATTGGCTCGAATACATATTCTCTGGGCTCCCTAGGTCCCGTGATTGTCATACAAAAGAAATAATATAAATCTAACTAAAGCAAAGTAAACTAATTATGCAAAGTATATCCACAACATATATCTAAATTCTCTATTTTGTATTTTTGACAAAATATTTAACAGAATTAAGATAACAACTATTTAATATATCTAGAAAATGACAACTAACCTAATAACATAATTAAAAACAAACAAGGTAGCCGAGTATAGCTACTTGTCTGTGTAGTTGTGAGTCTATTCTAAACAACTAAATAATTGATCTAATTTAATTGAAATATTTTTGATCCTACCTCATAAGTGAGGAACGAATCATAGTTTCTTAGAAACTATCGATCCCCACGGCTTCCCGAAATATCGAAAATGAATGTAACCGAAATGAAGTAATTCACTACTCTATTTGGTATATTTTAACTAGAACTTTGAAAGCTTGAACCTGGATTTTGCAGAACAGTGGTGAATCCAGTAGTGTGTGGCTTTGTCCCCTCAGTGTGGTCTCCTCGTTCCTTCGTGCTCACGTGAATCTAGAAAAGCGTGTAATGCTAGCATCAACAGGAGTAGGTATTGGAACAATGGCAGCTTTGGATGTAGACTAAATACAATGTCGAGTAGGAGAGGGATAGTGCAAGAGAACAAAGCTTGGCTTATGCAATTCCTAGCAGGATTTATTGCGAGTCATACAACACAAAACATCCAGAACCTGAAACTATCCTTCTTAACGAACAAAACCTGCAACTCTAATGGCTTCAGACTGAAAATGAAACTATCCTACCTTATTTGATTGTATGAAACAATGGTAACACTAGAACAAGAAGATCATGTGGCTTCTAAACAGCAAAATAAAACTAACCATGCATGCAACAAATGAAAACTATTGAATTCCTAAGCAAGAAATCAAAGACTAAACTATTGAAATGAGAGGATGAGGGGCCATTTTCTTGTAATCAAACCAGCTATTTATAGAATTCCCATTCACCCAAAGGTAACTCCAACTAGGACTCTTTTACTATAAACAATGAAGAAACACTATTCCAGGGATCCAAAATCATAAATACAAGCAAAAACGGATGAGAAAGCTGGTAAAAGTTAAAAATTATGCAAGTCGTGATCGAAAAGTGCGCTGGAAAATGCGTGATGAAACCGTTGCCTCGAACAGGGGGCGGTTACTGACCGCTACCTTGCACAGGGTGGCGGTCAGAGACAACCGCCCGTAGGGTGGCGGTTTCATCACTGAAGACAAAAATGCAAAGGAAAAGAGGGGAAGAGAGCAAAACAAAGCACGCGGAGGCTAAACGGGGCATGCGGGATGTTAACGTACACTTGGAGAGATTTTTCGGATCTTGAACACCTTACGGGAGACTGTATCATCATTGGGGCATGTGTAACATCGGTCCCGCAAATCAGCATACCCTTACAATTTTGGGTACGTACATATTTCCCCCTCGGAGAAGCATTTTAGCCATGAAGAGGCGTAAAACGGTGGGTCCGAGTATGGCGGTCCCAAATGGGAAACTAGAATTTATACTTACACGTTCATGTGTCAAAATGACGCCATCCATAATTCTCGCTACCTGCAAAATGAAAAGAGGACTCAAGTGCAGATAGATAAAATAAATCAAAAAATAAATACTAAAATAATATGAAGTGAGGACTTACCATTTATGCGGGGATGAGAACTTACCTCCGTCAGCACTCCAAACCTGCGAAAAGGGGCATCCAAAATGAGTCAAAATGCTATATATATAAAAATGGGCCCATTTTCCTATTCATTTACGCGTGTTGATTTGATTGATTTTGAGCTCTGGGACCCACGGTGATGGTTTTTAATGAGAGTATAGTCGAAACGTTCGTGATGAGATAGTGATCATGCCTCCTGCGAGCGGAACATCGACCCCGAGATCTCAGGTTAGTTCTTCTCAATTTACCGTTTTTATACCTAAAATGTAAAAATGATGAAATCTTCATGATGGGGGTAATTTTTGAAATTTCTAGTTTTAAATGTGTCCTTAGGGGGATGCCTAATGGGTAGGCTCTCATTTTAGTCAAAATGGTCATTTTTTGTGTTTTTGAGCGTTTTTAGGGCACGTGACCCATTTGGAAATGCAGGACACGACCGCCGCCTTGAGCAGGGTGGTGGTTATAGGACCGCCACCCTTCAAAGTGGCGGTTATGGAACCGCCGCCCTGCTCAGGGCAGCGGTTCTCTTCAGAATGTTAAAACTACATTAATTTGAGTTCATTTTTGCAATTTTAGTATTTTTACTTGCTTTAATGATTTTTCCAATGCAATTTTAGTACTAACTCCTTTTTGCGTGTTTTTGTGTGTTTTGCAGAAGAAGGAAGAGTACATCAGATGGATCCATGAGAGAGAGTGTGATTGGCTTCCAGCAGTGTTGGATGCACTTTCTCAGGCCGAGTAGGATACTCTTCAGAGGGCCGGCATATTACGTATATCACGGGTTCCTCATGTCGCACCTTCTAGTCACATACTATGTGACCTGTTTTCGTATTGGGATGCTGATCGGAACACTTTCCGATTTCCAGGAGTCAGGGGTGAGTGGACTATTACCCTAGAGGATGTCTACCGCATCTTGGGAGTCCTGATCATTGGGAGACGGCTTACACTTGAGACAGCGGGGTCGTGGGCTCAAATAGCTCAGTGGGCTACATATATGGGAGACACAGTTGTCTCCACTAGTTCGAAGAAGGGGGTGAGGGTCTGTTCCATTCCTAGCTTGCCTATCCCTTTGATTCGTCAGGCCATTATGGGGATCCTTGCCTCGAGATTGATCGGGGACAAGGGAGGGGACACCTTACTCTACTGCTGGTCCCCTATTATTACACAGATTGAGGCACATGGTTGGATTTATGCCTGGGAGCCGATATACTTGGGACCACCTATCATGACTTGTACAGGGTGGTTCGCTTACAGGGACAATCTTTGAGCCATCCGACCTTGGTTATGAGTTGGGTCTATGAGCGTATCATCCCTTATGGGAGAGGCATAGAGGTGGCGGATCCCAGAGCCGTGAGGGCAGCTAGATGGACAGAGATGTTGGTGCTTAGAGCACCCCACCAGCCAGTTGCTTCCTTGACTACTGATGATATGGAGGCCACACCTTATCAGGCCATGACAGGGTTGTGGGGTGAGGAGACCTTCACTTTGATTTCCTGCTCTACTACAGGGCAGCTTGTGGACAAGACGGGGAAGGTAGAGACACACCCCTTTGATCGAGTGCCTCAGCAGTTTGGCCTTGCCTACGTTGATATGCTTCCCCCAGTGGTGCCAGTGTTCAGATCAGTTTGGGAGGCTAGGGGAGGTCCTAGAGGCCGGGTTGGATTGTTGTTACTCCTGGCATCCCTATTGTAGCTAGGCAAGTGGTACATGCCCGAGAGAGTCGGTGCTCCTCAAGCACCTTTACTTCGGATTGCGCCGGTCCTACCCATAGCAATGATGACCCTATTGATATAGACTCTGAGTCTGAGGAGTTCACAGGGGGAGAGATGGAGGAGGAGACCGAGGACATGGAGGTCAGCGAGTCGGGTGGAGAGGAGGATAGCGATCCCGAGTGGCATGACACTCAGGAGATCCTACAGGCCGAGAGGGTAGAGTAGAGTGCGGAGAGGGTGACTCTAGTCTTAGAGGAGTTACCCTCTCAGGACTTAGGCAGAGAGGACGAGTCCGTAGTAGGATGCTATGTTGCCCCAGACACAAGAGGAGGACATTAGTCAATGATGACATCTGTGGCAGGTGTTGATCCTAGGGATCCCTCTTGGAGGCCCGAGAGATCCGAGTGAGTTGTCACTCTTCTTTTAATATTTGTTTTTAGCCAAGATTGCGTTAGTTGCTATCTCTCCTTTTGTTCATTTTGTTTTTATCTTTTGATTATTTCTAATTTGTCTTCTCCTTTGCTTGCAGAGACTGTGATGAGTGGCGAGACTTGATTCACCGGGTATGTACTGATACCCTGATGCTCCCCATGGAGAAGACTCGCGTCGAGTCGATGCTGGGGATGCGGCGGAGCCTTCAAAGAATTGGTAGGCATAGTGATGTCTTCACCCTGTTTGGCACGTGGCCAAGATGGTGACTTCCCTCCGTACCGAGTTAGTTGGGTATAGGACTACAGAGCGCCTGATGAGGAGCTGCTCTCATAGCGAGGCTACAGCTACTGTTTGGGACCATGAGCCCTCAGTGCACTCAGAGCACCGACGTAGCCGGAGTCCTAGACGTGGTCGTGCACCTTCTGGAGGGATCTCATAGGGGTTGAGAGGCCACTTGGATCTTTTTGTAGTGACTCTTGTTAGATTGTTTATATGATCATTTTGTATTTTTTGGGCTCATTGAGCGTTTTGACCATGCCTAGCGCATGATGACATTGTACATAAAACTTGATTATATATATATACTTATGTTTGGATCAGACTCTTGGTGTCTAGGATTTTGTTATTTATTTTTACATGTATATTAGATGCTTATTAGAATTCTTGTTTTTATATGCTTTTCTTAATGTATGCAATGGAGAACAAATGACACAAATTCTTTCTTTATTTTTGTATTTTGTGATGCTAATGTATGATGATGCAAATGAACTTGTGACCTTGAACTTTAGCTTCTATAAGCAATTTTCCGGTACTTCATATTTGTTTTGACAAAATGTGATGACGAATTGGTATGATGAGCAGATGCACTTGCCCCACTCCTAACTCCACACAACTAGTAAGATGCAAGGGCTCACCACCGAGAGCTAGAAAGGGCACAAGCTATGAGGTGTGTTGAAATGGTAATGATGGGAGATAGAAAAAGAGTTGGTGGAACCAAATTAGGATGCTACAAACCTACCCTACTCAAGTGACTCCATAGTTTAGAATGCGACTTGCTTTGTAGTTTATCTAGACTTAGATCCGTAGATGGCCACTTGGTTGACAAAATCTGGTTTTCAGGGTTTTGAACTCTCTTGGAATTTTGGACATCTGATTCATTTGTTTTTGACTCAAGATTTCAAAGGTTTATTTGAACTATTTGCTTATGACCTTCAACGTTTACTGTCAAGAGGACCCCCTACACCTTGCCCCATGCTACTAGTAGGAAGCATGGGCTTATCACCATGGACAAGGTATAGGTGAGTAAGGGCATTCCCATCCTTTCCCAACCCTACGTCACTAGTAAGAGACACAAGTTCATCACCGAAGGTTGGTAGGGAAAGGAAATGTGTAAAAGTAAAATTTTCTGTTTGATCTATATTCGACTTATTTATTTGAGCAAAATGTCAGTATGTTCTTATTTCCAAAGAGATCTATATATGGGATAGATGTGACACCATGAAGCTTCTAGAATAGACCATAGGCAAGACACCTATCCTAGGAAGAAACAAAAGTGAGAACAAGCATGCAAGCCTTGGTATGGCTACCGTTAAGACTTTGTCATATCTAGCTTTAATTGATGACATGATTCTAAAAAGGTTGATGATGTTATGAAAATGAAGAAGTATGATTTGAATGCTTCTGCCAATACCATCAGAAGTTTGTAATGAATTTCTTAAGAATAAGTCCCTTGATCACCAAATTTTACGAAACAAGTGAACAAAATGAACCTATCTAAATGAAGATGCAATGTAGATATAATTATACAAATAGTGCATGCTTCATGCGTAAAACCGTTTAAGGTGCAAGGAATTGACAGTTTCACCAAATTCCTCACCTTCTAGTGTGCACAAGAGATACACACCATTTCTGTAGTCCTTCATAACTTGATATGGGCCCAACCACTTGGGCCGAAACTTTCTTCCTTCACCGATTTTCTTATCTGATCCGCTATCTAGTCTTAGAACTAGATCTCCTTCATATATTTCTCATTCATAGACCTTTTTGTTATACTTTGGCGACACATCCGATCAACATAGACTCTATGTCGTTGTTCAGCATTTAACCTGGCCTCATCTAGGCTTTCTAGTTGGGAGAGGCGTGCCTCTCTATAAGCTTCCTCACCCAGAATCCCTTGTAGTGAGATGCGGAGACTGGGTATTTCAACCTCAAGTGGGAGAACTGCTTCTACTCCGAATACCAATGAGAAAGGAGTTGCTCCTGTTGGTGTTCTTATTGAGGTTCGGTGGGCCCACAAGGCCGATATAACTTTAAATGCCAATCTCGTTTGTTTTCTTTTACGGTTTTTAAGAGAATGGACTTTAGAGTTTTATTCGTAGCCTCAGCCTGTCCGTTGGCTTGAGGGTAATACAGGGAGGCCATATGATGGTTTATTTTAAATTTACTGCATAGCTCATAGACCTCATCATTTTTAAAGGATGTGCCATTATCTGAGATAATGACTTGTGGGACACTGCATACCTACAAATGATCTGGTTCAAAATGAACTTGGCGATCACGACTCCTGGTACAGTGGTAAGAGGCATAGCCTCCACCCATTTGGTAAAATATTCGGTGGCCGTGAGTATGAAGTTATGACCATCCGTTGACAAGGGAGATAATTTCCCTATCAAATCTTGGCCCCATGTAGAAAAGGGCCATGGAGTCGCGATTGGTTATAGAGCTTGTGCCGACATGTGAATCTCATGGGAAAATTCTTGGCATTTATGGCATCTGCGTATAAACTGTATTGCGTAGTGTCTGAGAGTGGGCCAAAAATAGCCCATTCAATGTATTTTGTGAGTGGTGGTGTGACCATTGAAGTGGCCTCCACATATTCCATTGTGAGATTCGTAGAGAATCTTCTTGGATTCTTCTCGTGTCAACACACCTTAGCAGAAAGATTCCATCAAAGCTTTACGATAGAGCACTTGTTCTATAATAATGTACTTAGCTACGATAATGCGTAATCACCTTCTTTGTTGCAGTGTAGCACCCTCTGGATACGTATGGTCCATGATAAAATTGATAATATCAGTATACTAAGGACATTCAAAGATGGGAGGTCTGGTTTTGATGTAATATATGCATTCATCAGAAAAATATAGATCTACTAGATCGCCTCTGTCTAACGGGTTGTCGGCTAACCAGTCTACAATGATTTGTCCCTTAACGGACTTCTGGTTTACAAAAGTGAATTCAATTTCACCCATTAAGGTTATAAAGCGTCCAACATTTTTAGACAAAGACCCTTGCGTGAAGAAAGTTTGTAAATGGTCCGTTTTTAGAATGACCCTTGTTTCTTGATTTAACATGTAATGTCTTAAGCATTTGGTTGCAAGGACTATGGTAAGGCATTCACGTTATGCCTACGTATAACATGTTTCATAATCGAGCAACGTTTAGCTAATAAAATAGACCACACGTTCTTGTTTATCATCGTCTTCTTGAGCCAACATGCAGGCTAGCGAGACATCCATAGCTCGTGAATATAAGATCAAAGGATGATCTGGTCTAGGTGGCATTAACGTGGGAGGAGACAGTAAGAAGCATTTAACTAGCTTCAAGGCCTCATGGCATTCCTTTGTCCAAATAATGCAGCAATCCTTTTTCAACAAATTGTTGATCGGATGTATAGCAAAACTTATGTCTGGAATGAATCTCCGAGTTGCACCGAGATTTCCAAGAAACGATCTAATGCCAGAGTCGTCTGATGGTGGGATCATCTCAAGAACAACTCAGATTTTGGTTGGGTCTACATCAATCCCTCGTGATGATATAATGTAACCTAGGAGTTTCCCTCCTGTCACACCAAATACGCATTTTTCTGGGTTTAGTGTGACTCTGTATTCGATCAAACGTGAAAGAATGATGCGGAGCACTTCCGGTGATCACGGCGCTTCCTGGCCTTGGCCAACAAGTTGTCTACATAGGATTACACAATTTTATGAATAAGATCATGAAATATGTATGTCATTACCCGCTGGTATGTAGCGCTAGCGTTCTTGAGACCGAATGACATAACAACGTAGCAATAAGTTCCCCAAGGAGTTATAAACGTGGTTTTGGCTTGGTCTTGTTCAGATATTCTGATTTGATTGTATCCCGAGAACCCATCCATGAGGGACAAAATCTCAAATCCAGCCGTTGCATCAACGATGACATCAATGGATGGTAACGGGAAGTCGTCCTTGGGGCATGCCTTGTTAATGTCTCGAAATCTATGCAGATGCGTATCTTCCCATTATTTTTGAGAACGGGACGATATTAGATACCCACTAAGAGTAATTGACTGGTTTGATGAACCCTACCTGGAGAAGCTTCATTACTTCTTCCTTCACCATGAGAGCTACCTTAGGTTTCATTGGTCTTGATTTTTGTTTAATTGGCTTTGCATCGATTTATCGATGAGGTTATGTACCGCGATGTGCGGTGCAATTCCCGTCATTTCTTTATAATTAAATGTAAAAGCCTTTTGATGTTCTTTGAGGATTCGAGTGTGTATTTCTATTTCTTCTGGAGTTAACGAAGATCCTAGTTTCAATATCTTTGGTTCTTCCTCTGTTCTGATGTTTATATCAATGGTTTCTTCTATCAAAGAAGCGTTACCTTCTTCGAACTCAGGCGGGGCTGGAGGTAGTTCCAAATCTTCTCCGTTCTCTACCGCGTATATGTCAAGTTCCTTTTGTGGGGGAAGCTCTACCATGGGATTTCCAAAGTAAGAAGACGAATGTGGGATTAAGGACAAATCTACCATGTGATGGGTGAGATGTAATTCTGTATAGGCGTTTAGGTAATCAAGAGTGGCTCCATCACTGTCAACGTGATTTAAGATAGTAGATTTATTCTCAGCTATGTGTGTTAGAAAAGGGTTTGTTGACGTTTTCTTTACTAATGGTTCAATACGAAGGGATACCATGAAACAGGTGTCTTCCAACTCACTGTTTGGAGTGAAACGTGAAGCTGAGGTTGCTATCGAATCTGTGAGAAGGTTTTGTTCTCGCGGGATTGCTTCAATTGATATGAAGTTAAATCCTTTGCTCAAATCTAATACTGTTGTTTTATAGAGATGTAAATGTTCAACTCTAGTCTCACAATCGAACATTTTCTCTCTTTCAAGCCCTTCTACATCATGTGGATATTTATTAGGGAAATCAGTAGTTTGGTGGTTTGACCAAAACGTATTCACTTTGTCGTCTTCTATGTTTAATCCTCTTTAACTATGAGCTAATTTCTTGTAGGTCTCATTGTTGTTCGAAGACCTAAATTCTGAGATTTTGGTCTATGTCGCTTATTACTACAACAAGATTGGGTTGACGATTGGCTCTAATACATATTCTCCGGGGCTCCCTAGGTCCCGTGATTGTCATACAAAAGAAATAATATAAATCTAACTAAAGCAAAGTAAACTAATTATGCAAAGTATATCCACAAGATATATATCTAAATTCTCTATTTTGTATTTTTGATGATTATTTAACAGAATTAAGATAACAACTATTTAATATATCTAGAAAATGACAACTAACCTAATAACGAATTAAAAACAAACAAGGTAGCCGAGTATAGCTACTTGTCATGCGTGCGATTATGAGTCTATTCTAAATAACTAAATAATTGATCTAATTTAATTGAAATACCTTTGATCCTACCTCGAAGTAAGGAACGAATCATAGTTTCTTAGAAACTATTGATCCCCACGGCTTCCCGAAATATCGAAAATGAATGTAACCGAAATGAAGTAATTCACTACTCTATTTGGTATATTTTAACTAGAGCTTTGAAAGTTGTTGTCCACTCAAAATTCCCTACTCTTAAAGAAAGTGAACTTTCAAAATTTTGAGTTTTAGTGTCTTCTCTGTTGTGCTGAAATTGTTAAAAGTCGTGAAATTGAGAAAAGTCTGCTTTTTGGTCTTTTTGTGTGTTTTTCGGGCCTGTCGGACAATTTTGTCCCAACTGTCCCAAGTTCAAAAGTGCGCTCTGTTCCCCGATCGGCCGAAATCCCCGAAGTTGTTCCATTTTCGGGCCCGTCGGAACTTTTCGTCCCAAATGTCCCAAAGTTAATTATGCAAGTTGTTCCATTTTCGGCCGAAACACCCGAACCGCGTACTTCGCACTTTCATGTCCCAAGTCAAATTGTGCAAGTTGTTCCATTTTCGGCCGATTCACCCGAACCGCGTACTTCACGCATTTTCGTCCCAAATGTCCCAAACTTTTCCGGACCCATTGTAACCTTTTCGGCCGATTCACCCGAATCGCGTACTTCGCGCACTCATGTCCCGCGTGTCCCAAAAGGCATTTGTGCGTCTTTTCCCGCTTCGCCCGAATCGGCCGAGCCGCGTGTTTCGCGCATTCGCGTCTCACATGTCCCTAATGAACCAAGTGCCGTTCGTGCTAGTTTTTGCCGCTCTACCCGAATATCCAGCTTATTTAAATTGGTGGGTATGTATTAAATGCGCATTCATGGCCTTTCTCTCTCCTAAACGGCTATATAACGGGCATTCCCCCTTTGCATTTTTCACATTGTTTCCATGCTATCCTTGCTCGAACCCTTGCAACCTAATTCCCTGCGCGTGTATCCCTTTTCTCTGTAATTCCTTCCCGAGTTTAGGTTGCAGCTCTGTTGCTATCAATATGAAGATCAAGTTCCAGGGACAGGAACAAATTTCGCCACTAGAATCTGCCGTTCCCAATATTGGAGATAGCGAAGCTCGGCATCTTGACTTCGGTGATTTTTGGGCGAGGGTGGCAGATGCAAACCCTACACCAATGGCACAAATGATTCACGATAGCGGTTTGGCTTTTGCTGGAGGTTTCCCGATCTCGGTACAGTGCGCTGATACTGTGCTTTCGTGCGGAGCTCACTTCGACCCTGTTTCCAGTGAATTAACCAATATACACGGGGAACTCATCACCAAGCTGGACGCTGCCGCCATTAGTACCGCACTGAGAATCCCAGAGATGGATAATGCCATAGTCGTTTCCCGGGATCAAGCACAGGCTCTGTTCAATCAAGACAACGACAAATACAAGGCGCGAGTGGCGAAGTCCTGGCTGAAGAACCCTAAGAAAGGAGCCTCTCGCCTGTCCAAAACCCTTTTCCGGGTAGATTTTAATGAAGAATTGTCTGACTTTATAATTCTGCTGGCTCGGGTTATGGGTTTGCCCTCTACCAACGAATTCCACTTCTGGATGTGCCCACTCATCAAGCATGGTGTGCGAGGAACGCAAAATATTAACTGGGCGAGACCATCAACATGAATTTGGCGAGCAGCAAATGTCCCAATGTACAAGCAAACGAAGAAGTTCTACATGACTTCTTACCGATGTATACCACAAAGACATCACGCAATGGTTTGGCTTTTCTTACATTGACGCTCACAAAGATGATCCAAGATATGCCTCGCCCAGATTCACCACAGAGACCAGCAATCGTAATTTCAGAAGGGTCAATGATGCTTTCACCATGTACGTGGTCAGGCTACTTGAAGGTGATACTACCAGGAGATTTTCTGATGAAGCCATGAATCTGATATCACGCTACGGTGCCTATTTCATACAATTCAGAAAATTCTCCTATATCAGGCTTGCCGGCTATGAGAGCACCCCTCTGCGGCTTCCCATGTTCTGCAATGATAAGATGGCTTTGATCGAAGTATGCAGGCAATTAGACAAACTGCACAGAACCTGCAGAGACAAGAAGATTTCTGGTTTGCACTTTCCCATTTCTTTGGGAAATTACACTTGTAAAACAGCCCTGGACGCACAGAACATAGAGAGAGCCCTGGTCCCTATCACCGTTCATTTCTTCAAGCCAAGAACCTGCTTTGACTTGAAGAAGTTTATTGAACAGAACATCAAGATAATCTACCATCATAGGGCAGATACAGAAGACTCTTTGAGAATTTGGGCGACCGTGCGAGATGATTTTGAGGCCAGGAGAAGGCATTGTGGCAGGTTCTCCCTGCAATTGATCCAAGAACTCGGCTTGTACCAAGTTCCCGAAGGACTCCAGGATGAAAATTCTGATCTATACTCATATGAGTATGACAGTGTGATTAAGCACACCCCCTTGGAGGACTTGGATTGGAACAGGAAAGAAAAAGATGATCTGGCTGAGATCCTTGCTCCAGTCTTAGTCAGGACTAAGGTCTAGTTTGACAGAAAGTTCGAGAGCTCAGAAGGCACTCAGGAGAATCCTCTTCCAAGGATGTTTCAACGCCGAGGAGAGAGGCATCGGTTCCTAGGTCAGAAACACCAGTGCAAACCCCACCTGCCTCATCAATACAAGGACCTGCAGCTTCCACTCCTTCTTCATCCACTCAAGTGTACCAGAAGAAACTCAAGGAGGTTAAGAAGGAGCCTGTGGAAAGTGATCCTCAAAGAAAGCAGGTAGAAGTGCCTATGGGACCGGAGAACATCATTGTTCTCAGTGAAAGTGAAGAAAGTGAAGTGCCAGCCCCTGCGGATGCTCCTGAAGGTCCGGCAGATAAAGATAAGGAAGTCCAGAGCACTGAACTTCCAAGTGCTGTCGATTCTTCAGCAGCAATTGTGTCCAGCGCCCTTCTCACGTCTCAACTTGAGACCACAGCTGCGCAGACCTTGAGTGTCATGAGCTCTCTGTCTCTCGGCCCTCTTGCCCCTCCTGCTGATTCCTCTTCCTCTTTTGCGTGGGTGCAACCTTTGGTTGACAATAGGAAGAGAAAATTTTCCTCTCGGAGTTCAGGGTCAAATTTTGATGCTGTCGCCTCCAGAATAGTGTCTGATGCTCAAGGTCAGCAATTCCTGGAGATTGCTAAGCCTACAGTGGACAAGTCAGAGTAGGACTTGCAGGCATCTGACTTAGAGCTCTCGAGGATTCCAATGGGAGAGTCTACCCCTGAGGGTGAGATTCACAACCTCAAAGAAACAGTCACAAGAGTCATTGGGAGGGTAGAAAAGGGCAGCAAACTATTGAACAGTTGGAAGAACAGGCCCAAATTCTCACAGGTTTCATCAAGTCTCTTTTGTCTAAGGACAAAGTTTTAGACCCTACTCCATTGACCACTCTTCCACCACCTGTAATTTTGAGCCAAGATGAAGTACAGAGTATCAAAGACATGCACAAGTATTCCATCTATGGCAGAGCTATGGAAGCCATGGTGGATGATATGCTTGTTGCAGGGTTGAACTTCATTGATGAAGCTTTCAAACTCCATGGAAAAGTGAACAATTTGCAACAGAAGCTCTCCTCTACTATTGGGATCATGGATAAAGAGCTCAAACTCTGGAGCAGTTGCATAGTAGACCTCCGCCTTATGGGACAGACAGATGAGAATATCTTACTGGCGAATAAGGTTTTTGATGATGCAAAGGATAATCTGTCAAAATCCTGGGTTTACAGTGTGGAGTGGAAAATCAAAGTATTGGAGGAGGCTTTGGGTGAACTGAAGAACAGCTGGCAGAAGGGTGAAGCTTTCAAGACACTGGTTGTCTCTGCTTTCAAAGATATACACTGCCATCTTCAAGATGAAACTTCTGGTGTACTCCTTTCCTTGCAAGAAATCAAAGCTCAATTCAGAGCTTTTGTCAAAGATAATCTGTTCAAGGAAAGTTCCATCTCCAAGGATAAAATGAAGGAGATTTGCTCTCTTCAATCTGCCATTGAAGAAGCAAATAAAGATTATCATACTCATGTCGAGTTTGATAAAGAGATGGAGAAGTGTCTTGGATTTTGGACTCAGTCTGCGGCCAACACGTCAGTCCCTCGTGGCAGAGACATAGCCGAGGCATTGAAGAAATTCAGGCAGCAGATTTTGAAGTCAGTGGGTCCCTCCCAGTAACCGGCCACCTGTCTTCTTCTCCTTATTCTTTTCTCTTCTTCCCTTTCTTTTTCCGTTTTCTTTGTAAGAAGTTGAGGTATTGCGGTTGGCGGTCCTTAACTATTCTTGGTTAAAAGAAGTGGTTACGAAGAGTAACTGATTTGTAAGTTATATAATGGCCTCTCTACGCCATTCGAGAGGAAAGAACTTGGCATATTTTCTGAAAGTGTAAATAGATTACAAAGAAATCAATACAAAAGGGCTTTCCATTCTTTGTCTATCTAATCTCCGTTATCTCTGAGCTTTCGTTTAATGTTTGTGAAGATCATTTGTTACTAATTTGTTAGTCTCACTGATTGCATACTCTTCAATTTTGCAATACATGGTGATCTTGTACAACCAAGAAGGAACTTTGTGTCCTTGATTAATGAATCTGTGATAAGTTAAGAAACTTTGTGTTCCGGCAGATGTTATTTACAGAACTTTGTGTCTTTAAATTCCATCTTATTTATACGATACGAATGATCTTGTTCTAAATTCACTGTAATTTCGCATACATAAAGAATTACTCTGCTATCTATAATTCTGCATGTTGCCTTTCTGCTCATTCTCGCACTCTCATTCCTCAGTCCTTTTGTGATTGATGATCCTTACGAAAGACACTTTCGTAATATCCAAGTTTAACCAGAAAATGATATTTTGTATATTTGTAAATAAGTTTGTTTCTGAATAAGGGAACCTCTCCCATTAAAGAGGAGGGACTTCTTGTCCCCATTGCTCTTCGTAAAGTCCTATTTGACGACCAACAAAAGCTTGAACCTAGATTTTGCGAGCATGGTGGTGAATCCAGAGTAGTGTGTGGCTTTGTCCCCTCGGTGTGGTCTCCTCGTTCCTTCGTGCTCACGTGAATCCGAGAAAAAGCGTATAATGCTAACATCAAAAGGAGTAGGTATTGGAACAATGGCAGCTTTGGATGTAGGCCCAATACAATGCGAGTAGGAGAGGGATAGCGCAAGAGAATAGAGCTTGGCTTATGCAATTCCTAACAGGATTTGTTGCAGAGTCATACAACACAAAACATCCGTAACTCCTGAAACTATCCTTCTTGACGAACAAAACCTGCAACTCTAATGTCTTGATCAAAATGAAACTATCCTACCTTATTTGATTGTATGAAACAATGGTAACACTAGAACAAGAAGATCATGTGGCTTCTAAATAGCAAATAAAACTAACCATGCATCATGCAACAAATGAAAACTATTGAATTCCTATGCGAAGAATTGAAAGACTAAACTATTGAAATGAGAGGATGAAGGGCGCTTTTGACGGGCCATTTGCTTGTAATCAAACCAGCTATTTATAGAATTCCCATTCACCCAAAGGTAACTCCAACTAGGACTCTTTTACTATAAATAATGAAGAAACACTATTCCAGGGAACCAAAATCATAAAAACAAGAAAAAGGGATGAGAAAGTCAGGTAAAAGTTGAAAAATTATGCAATTCGTGATCAAAAAGTGCGCTGGAAAACACATGAAGGACCGCCGCCCGAGCAGGGGGCGGTTCAGGGACCGCCACCCTACCTTGGCGCGTCACGAGACCACTACCCGTAGGGTGGTGGTTTCGTCATCAAGACAAAAACGCAAAGGAAAAGAGGGGAAAAGAGCAAAACAAAGCATGCAGAGGCTAAGTAGGGCATGCTGGATGTTAACATACACTTGGAGAGATTTTTTAGATCCCGAACACCTTGCAAGGAGACCTATATCATCATTGGGGCATGTGTAACATCGGTCTGGTAGTGCGGTACCCTTACAATTTTGGGTACGTCAGGCCCCCATAAGGCGATCTTTTATTTTGTCTAAAATGGTCTTTTTTTTACATTTTTGGGTGTTTTGTAGGGTTAAAATGTGTTTGGCAAATTGTTCTAGGACCGCTGCCCTGAGCAAGGCAATGGTCACGGGACCGCTAATCTGTCGGGTGACAGTCCTGAAATCTGTGCCCTACACTTTGGGTGGCGGTTACGAATGAATGACCAAAACACATGTTATTTTGATTTTTTTAATTTTTGATGTTTTTTCATGTTTTTGATGAGCTTACCCTTTGATATACATTACTAACTTGTTATTTTTCTATGTTTTGGTGGATGCGAGAAGAAGGAGGAATACATCTACCTGGAGTCATGAGAGGGAGTGTGATTGGCTCCTAGAGATTTTGGACCAGCTGACTCAGGATGAGACAGATACCCTCTAGAGGGCAAGGATTTGGAGGATTACACAGGGTGCCTCATGTCACTCTTGCTAGTCACATACTGTGTGACTTGTTTTCTTATTGGGATGCAAATCGAAAAACTTTCCGGTTGCCACCCGGGGTGAGTGAACTATTACCCTGGAGGATGTGTACCATATTCTTGGGCTTCGATACTCGGGATGAGACTGACATTGGAAAAAACATGATCTAGGTCTGCAATGACTCAGTGGACCACTTACATGGGGGATGTCGTTATATCATTTGGTTCAAAGAAGGGGATAAAGGTCTAATCTATTGCCACTGCTCTTATTCCCATCATTCGCAGAGCTATCATGGGTATCTTGTTCTCGCGATTGATCAGGGACAAGGGAGGTGACACTCTCCTTTACTGATGAGCTCCCATTATTACATAGATTGAGGGGCATGGCCGCATATATGCTTGGGGATCAGACATCTTAGGGAATACCTATCATAACCTATATATGGCCATCAAGTTACAAGGACAGTCGTTGAGCCATCCCACGCTAGTCATGAGCAAGGTATATGAGCATAGAACCCCTTATGGGAGGGGAATACATATGTAAGACCCAGGGGCTGTCTGGGCAACTAGGTGGACAACGATGTCAGTTATTCAGACACCACATTAGCTAGTAGCTTCTTTGATTACGACGGACATGGGTGCCACACCCTTCTAGGATATGGCGTGGTTATGGGGTTGGAGGTGACCACAAGTGATCGGTTAGTTGATATGGAAGGAGAGTTGAGATTCACCTATTCAACCAAGTTCCTCAGCATTTTGGCCTCCCTTATGTTGATAGGCTTCCTCCAGTGACACCTGTATATAGGACTATTCAGGAGGCCCAGAAGGGCCTTATAGGAGATCCTAACTGTACAATGGTTACTCCAGGGAGTGCCTATTGCGATTAGACACATGGTCCATGCCTAAAGAGTAGATGGTGCCCCTCGAGCACCTTTACTTTGGATTGAGGCCACTCCCACTCACATTGGAGAGGAGGATGAGCCCATTGATGTAGAATTTGACTCTAAGGAGTACACAGGAGATGAGGCGAGGAGGAGTTTGTTAGAGATGAGACAGATGACAAGGGGTTAGGTGGTGAGGCTAGAGGAAATCTCACATGGAGCAGGAGAAGAGTGACCACGAGTGGCACGAACCTCGGGATATGCTTGAGTAGCATGAGAGGAGGCGAGTTCGAGAGAGAAATTGGTCTCAGAGGGATCACTTCCTCGAGATGGAGAGGGAGATGATGAGTCCATGATAGGACAACATCTTTCCTCTAGATTTGGGAGGCCTATGCAACCACCACCAACAACAACAACCATTGACCCTACTGGATTCTTGGAGATACGAGTATGTTAATACTCTTCTATGGACTTTGTTAGCTGGAAATGTTAGTTGGTACTTCTTGTTTTGTTTTTGTAATTTTCTAACTCGTCGTTTCTTCTTCTTTTCTTGTTTGCAGCAAGAATCGCACAGGAGTGGCGAGAGCTTATTCGACAGGTGTGCATGGACACCTTGTTGATCCCCTTAGGGAAGACTGAGTCAAGTTGACCGATGATTCAGATAACCACTAGTAGCTGGCAGACACACTGATGTGTTTGCACATGTCTGGAGGATAGTGGAGGTGGTGACATCTCTTCATACTTAGGTGATTGGGTATGAGACAACCAAGTTATTGATGAGGTAGAGTCCTTCAAGTAGCGAGACCACGACCAGTGGCCGCCACCACGAGCACTCACAACATTTAGTTCATTCTCATCATCATCATAGCTGTAGTAGGAGTCCTGGACACGGCCTTGCACCATCCAAGGGATCCTATAGGGATTGACAAGCCATTGGGCCTTTTATTTCTTTGTTTCCATTTTATCGGGCATTATATGATTTTTTTGTATATTTCAGGTTCATTGCGAGCATTTTGACCACGCCTAGTGCATGATGACATTGTACACAAATTTTACTCATTATGATATATACAGACTCTTATTTTTGGTTCGGTAATCCATTGTATCTGAGTTTAATTCCTCTTGCTCACTTCACATGTGTAATTTAGATGTTTAGAATTTCTACTTTTCTGTGCTTTTCAAAATGTATGTAGTGGATATGAATGCTAATAGAATGATCTCTTTTTGTATTTTATAATGTTGATATATGATAATGCAAACACATTGTAATGCTTTGAACTTTAGTTTCTTTATGCAATCTTTGGTACTTCGTATTGTTTTGGAAAAATGTGGTGATACAGTGATATGATAAGTGAATGAACTTTCCTCGCTCCTAACTCCACAAAACCAATAAGATGCGAGGGCTCAACACCAAGAGCTAGAAGGGGCATAAGTTATGGAAATTTGTTGAATGGTAATGATGAGAGAAAGACAAGGATTTGGAAAAACTAAATCGAAACACTACAATCTCACTCTAATCAAGTTGCTTCATATTTTAGAATGTGAATTGCTTTCCATTTTATCTAGACTTAGATTCGTAGATGGCCACTTGGTTGACAAAATATGGTTTTGAGGTTTTAAACTCTTTTGGAATTTTGGACATATAACTCACTTTGTTTTGACTTATGATTTCACAATATTTGGATGAACTGCTTCTAAATTTTAAGTTTTTCAAAGAGACCATCTACACCTTACCCCATACTATCGGTAGGAAGTATGGGCTCATCACCATGGACAAGGCATAGGCGAGTAAGGGCCTTTCTCTCCTTTCCCAACCCTTCATCACTAGTAAGAGATGTAGGCTCAACACCAAAGGTTGGTATGGTAAAGAAATGTGTAAAATAAAAATTTTCTCTGTGGATTTGCATTTGAATTTATTTATCTAGGAAAAATGTTTAGAATGTTCTTATTTCCAAAGAGATGTATATGGGATACTTGCGACACCATGAAGCTTCCGTAACGGACTATAGGAAAACACACCTAATATAGAAAAATACTATAAATAGAACCAAGTATGTAGGCCTTGGTATGGTTATTGTCAAAGTTTTTTCTTATCTTGCTTGGATTGATGAAATGATTTGGAAATAATGTGAAGATTTGTAGAGACATGATTTGAATGTTTTTCCAATGTTTTCAGAAGTTTTTAAGAATTGTTATAAGAATAAGTCCCTTGATCACAAATTTATAGAATGAACTCGGCAGATGAAAATGCAATGTGGATGCGAATGTACATAGGAAAATGCTAATGGATCATGTTTAGTACCTCTTTAGGTGAAGATAATTTGAGACTCACTAAACTCCTCACCCTCTAGTGTACACATGAAAAATGCCCCATTTTTGTAGTCTTCTATAACTTGATATGGACCCAACCACAGGCTCGAATTTCCTTCCTTTGCAGGTCTTTTGTCTATTCACCAAGTATTAAAACCAAATATCCCTCATATATTTCATGCTCATAGAATTTCTTGTTGTATTGTCGAGCCACCCATTCAACGTAAATGATATGCCTTTGTTTAACATTGAGTCTAGACTCATCAAAACTTTCTAACTTGTGATATTGGTGCCTCTCGATAGCCATCTTCTCCTAGAATTCTTTGTATCGAGATACATAGACTAGATATTTCGACTTCGAGTGGTAAAACTACTTCTGCACCAAATACCAAAGAAAATGGGGTTTCCCCATCGGCATTCTTATCGATGTCTGATAGGCCCACAAGGCCGTAAAAGATTTAAGTGTTAATCACGTTTGTTATCCTTAACGGTCTTAAGGAGCATGGATTTTAACGTCTTATTCGTATCCTCAACTTGTCCATTGGCTTGAGGGTAATAGAAAGACGCTATGTGGTGACTTATTTTAAACTTTTCACACAATTCACGTACTTCCTCATTTTTGAAAGATGTGCCATTATTCGAGATAATGACTTGTGGGACCCCATACCTACAAATGATTTGGTTCAGAATGAACTTAGTGATTACAGATCTAGGTATGGTGGTAAGAGGCATGGCCTCTACCCACTTAGTAAAGTATTTTTTGGCTATGATTATGAAGTTATGACCATTTGTTGATGAGGGAGAGAACTTCCCTATCAAATCCAGGCCCCATGTGGAAAAGGGCCATGGTGTTGCAATTGGTTACAAAGCCTGTGCTGGTATGTGGATCTCATGGGAGAACTCTTGACATTTATGGAATTTGTGCACAAAATCTACCACGTCATGTTCTAGCATGGGCCAGAAGTAGCCCATCCGATGTATCTTCTAAGAAGTGGCGTGGCTACCGAAGTGACCTCCACATACTCCGCTATGTGATTCATAAAGAATATTCTTTGGATTCTTCTTCATCAACACATCTTAACAACATTCCATCAAAGGCTCTGTGATAGAGCACTTGTTCCAAGATAACATACTTAGTGGCTATAAAACTATAACATCCCCATTTTAAGATACTAGAACAAGGGAATTTTTTTTTGATAACGTTCTCTGTTATGAATTATAAAATTCAAACACACGTTCAAGTTTTAATAATTGTTCTCTGCCCAAACAACACAGTTTGGATCACACAATTTATTTTTAAAACTAATGTTCCCTGTTCGCATATTTACAATATGGAACACACATTCAATGCCATTCAATCCTATAACAGATTCTATATGCTACTGTAAATGACTCGAGGAACTGTCGATCTTCCATTTTCATGGCTCAGAGTTTCATCGATCCTTCATTTCATGACTCGGCAACAACCGATCCTTCATGTTCGTTTATGCATAGTATATTATATATACCAGTTCTCATAACCGTTTCCGGTTATCGAAGTGATCCATTTAAGAAGCCTATCTGAATATCTGTTACTGATATTCATCTGACATCCTGCATCTTAAATTAAGTGATAAGGACAACGCAACCAGCACTTGCGATACTTTGGCCAAAGATTTTCACATGCTTTGCATGATCATATTCCTGGATGTGATACACATCAATGGAATACGTCCTTCACTTCACTTCACCTGTTATCTAGAATGGTCTTTCCTGGTTCCTACCAGTCCTCTCGATTTAAGATCAGTTTTAAACTTCCAATTTCCAACTAGTAATATGAACGAATATAGGAAGGCACTCCTGGTAACTAAAGATACGCAGACATACGGTGTCGTTCCCCACGACTCCATGTGTCTAGTTATCTTTAGTATTCCGGAGTCACTCCGTATACCTGATCATACTCCTATCCCCTGCCAAGAACTTCACATTCAGCCTATGTATTCTTGATGTTTTAATTTGGGAGGGCATTGCAATATGTCAGCTACAACATTGTGTCGTCATGAAGACCCCGTCTTCATGAAGACACCTTGTTGTAGCTGGCGTATGTCAATGTCCTACGGAATCCTCCCATCGAGAGTACACATCCTGCTCAAGTGATTTGGATATGATCTTAATAATTAAGAATCAACTTTCAGCAACCATGTTGATCCCTTTATCCTCGTTCCCGTTACAGTTGTATATAGCTAAGAGAGACTAAATCCGTCCTTTAGCTTGCTATGCATCTTCTCCTTCGTGTCGAAGGGCTGCATTTCTCTACTTGGTTCTCTTCTTAATCATTGGATTAAGCGGCCCGTTACCGACGGACGTGATAAGTTTAACCTATTAAACTTAACCAAGATTTTCCCAACTGTAACTAAATTCAGAATTCTAGCTTATTAGACGTCATTTAAACGAGGTCTAATTCCCAAGAAATGTATTCATTTGTTCTCCTTAACATTACATAGTTAAGGTCCATTAGTTATGGATATACTTATCCTATATCCTTTATTCTGAATTTAACATACGAGGTCATTAATGGAGTTCGAAAGTGAAGTTCGATTACTCCGAAGTTAATTGATATTCCTTAGCTTCCAAGCTAATCCTGAATACCTATCAGTTATGGAATCATATTCTTCCTAATCCTTTTTAATGTCAATTAAAAATTCATCTTTACCCAAGTATGAACTAATTGCACATTTCAACTTAAAAGTTGCATTTAGGTAAGAATAGATATCAATTCCCATTTAGCATCCATCCAAGGACAATTAAATAAATCCAAATCAGGAATAACATTATATTACCAATTTAGTCAACAATATCAAACTGATATGATTATTAAAATATCACTCTTGTATTTGTATTCATCAATTCATGTCATAATCCATACATTTGCCAATCCAACTGAATGGACATTGTTTACATAAAACATCATTACAACTCATAGATAGAAGAATATACTTTCTTCTTTTCACAATTCCTCGAAGAGGAATAAAAGTAAACAAATACAATTCATCTTCAACCAATCAAGAAGCATCAGAAAACAGCCATGTCTTCATTCTAATCAAATTCCATCTGCAAAATGATTTGCACGGGTCAGTTCAATGAACTGAGCATATTAAGCACTTATCATTAAAATGAGGTGCTTCAACTAACTGTCTCAATAAAAGAACCCTGCTTTTATGAAACGACAGTAAGACATCAATCAAGAGCTAGGCACAAAAGAAAGATCAGCATAACAACTAAACCATCAAAATATCATCACAATCAGCCAAAGAACTGCTGTCCCATTTTCCACATAACCGTTACAAGTCTCAAATTACAATATTTGTAAAGTTAGGAATACAAGTAGCATACTGCTGATATAACATATTGTTATCCTTTCCACACCTTTCATTAATAATAACTATGAAGGGTAAAACAAACTGAAACATAAATCCATTACTTTCCTTTCAGTTCATGCATCACATTAGATTCCAAGCAATCAAGCACAGACAAGAAAGCGAACAGCAATGCATATAGTTGCTCATAACTAAGCACTACAAAATTCATTATTAATGAATTATAGATTTCCGACTGAATGAAAGAAGAACAGATCATTTTTCCAAGTCATTCATCCATATCCCTAATTCTTTCCACATGACTGTCCAAAAATGGAATCCAAACGAGACACAAATCAAGATAACAGTTCAGAGTGAAACTTACAAAATCCATTCAGAATTCACTTTCCGGCAGTAAGAGTAATTTCATTCATAATCAGCTTTAAATGAAAACAAGGAAAAATTCATCGTCCTTATCCATACTTCATTTAAATCAGGCTCATATGAATATCCGAACAGGTTAGTACAACATCGTATTTATCATAGATCAAATAGTATAAGGATGCATACTATGTACTTATCGTACTAGAAGAAACCACAAATCTTTCCCTGTATGGTAACCAGATAAACAGTTACACAATCATGCAACCCATTATTCACATAATTTCCTAATTCTATGAACACATTCCGTTCAAGATAAAATTTTATTCATTGTTGTTACCTACAGCAAGTCCAATAATCACCTGACTACTGATTTTACCAAATCAAAACAGCAGACAAAAGAAGAATTCCCTTCCAATAAATGATTCTACCCGAATCCATTTTTCAAGTTCATGATAGTATGTAGAACTCCAGAATGCAATAATCAGTTGTCATTACCTTTATCAAGTAAACCGTACAGAGTGTTAAATACGTGAATCTGATACAGTCAAGACAACCCAAACAACAAGACAAAATTTCTATGCATTTATTCTTTTGCTCAGCAATCCAAGGCTAAGTCGTAATCACCAAAACAGTCCGATCTAAAAGATCGAACAACATCACTAAACACAACTAATCATCATACCTTCTCAGCAAGAAAATAGTATAATTCACTATAAGTTCAGAAGGAAAGACTATTTCTTTTCCAGCTTCCACGATTACTCAAAATCGTATTCGTCCATTTACATAAAAGAAGAAACACAGCAATAATTGTATTACCAGCATATCCTTCTAACCGAGTCCGCATTGTTCAGATAGAACTCGAAAACCCATCTCTTAAAGTTCAAAAAGAAATGCTATTTCCTTTCAATCCCAAACAATGAGAAAGAAAAAGAAAAGTCTTATTTCTTTTAAGCAAGAAAAAGAAAGAAACAGCAAAAACGTGTTATCATTTCTTCCCTCAAATCAAATTCGTATGCTCATACAAAACCCAATGCTTGTATTCATCATAATCAAACACAGCAGAAAGAGAAAGGATCTATTTCCTTTTAAAAGAAATTTCAGTATAGAAACGACCTCATGCAACTCGTACATCCTGTACAATTGTATCACAAAAGACCATATAACAAAAGAACATTCTCATAGCAGTGAAAACAACCCACACAGTCAGCCAGATTCTTTATATAACACTAAGCAGAGAAATACCCATTCCTTAAAGCTCAAAAAGAAATGATATTCCCTTTAATCCCGAAACAGCAGATAGTAAACAAGAAAGGTCTTATTTCTTTCAAGAAAACTTCAGTATAGAAACGACATCAAGCCACTCGCACAACCTATACAATCTTATCACAAAAGTTTATGTGACAAAAGAACAATCGCACAGCAATAAAACAATCCACACTGCCTGCACAGTTCCCATTTAACATTTTACAGAGAAAAACCCGTTTCGAATTTCCATTTAACGTCAACAACCAGCACAACATGGAGGTATTCCATTCAAGAAATGCAAAGACAGTTAAACACAGCAACCAGAGACGATTTTTCCTATCATTTCCAAAAATGACAGCAAGAGTCGACGAAATCCAAATCATATCAACACAACAACAATCACATAAGCCCAAAACCCAAGAGCAGGGTTGTTTTAATGAGACGTTTAAACAAAGCAAATATTTTTAAAGAGAAGGGCTTAACATGCCTGAAATTTCTTTTCCAAAACTCGAAGAAAACTGTGTTTGCCAAAGATATTTCCTTCCACGGCGACAACAAGAACTTCCCAGCAATCCCTTTCTTCTTTAGGCTCAGCAACAACCTCCAAATCTCCTAAAAACAGTGATAAATCCAAAGAACTGGTTGATCAACCAGTGAAAAAGCCAAATGCAGAGCAACTTTGCAAGGTCCGAATCGACACAATGAAAAATCAAATTTCCCTCATACACTTTCCAAGGTGAGCTGGTCGCGAGGACCAAGAGAAATTTAATGCATTAAAGGCTCTGCCCTTTTCCTAATTTCCCACGCCACTGCCAACTTGAGTTGGCGAACTCCAAATTTCAAATTTCACATGCAAAACCAAATTTGGTTCCATCTCCAAATAGATACCTCCGCCACTTACCTGCCCCACCAAACTGGCGCTGTCCACGTATGGACTCCCCAATAAATGCCATTGAATACCCCTTCATCCTTATCCTCTCCCTCCAAGGGTCTCACATGTCCCCTTTAGGTTAGGATTAGTTTAGGTTGTATATTAGTGTTCACCTAGGTCATAGTTTAGTTTTAGGTTATTAGGACTTAGGTTTATTTCTCTCTTTTTTTTTTTGTAATTTAAAAATCCACTTAGGATAGTAGTTTAGGATGCATGTTAGAACTTAGGATTAGCTTAGGATTTAATTCCTACTAACCACTAACACTAATCAACCCCTAACCCAATCTCTCAACTGAATCTCATAACAATGCTGTGCAGGACGTTCTGTCCTTTGAATTACATGCTAAGGTGACCCGTGTCCAGGCATTTCTTGCCTCACGAGGTCTTAAGTTCGACAGTACAGGGTTCAAGAATCGAACCCTTGTCATTGGCATTTATGTGCCAGCTTACTCATACCTGGAATCAGGCGCTGCACATTCATATCAACCTCCGGTTCGGTTCAAGAGTAAATCGACACAGAAATCACAAGAAGACCACAACATACTTTGGATCAATGAAATTGATTCAAGGTGTGCTGTCAATCAGCAACGAGAGTTTAGCAAGTATACGACAATTTGTCGTCACATCAGCAAACACACAAGTACAATAACTGTTGTCCTATGCAATAAATCACAGCATGCAAGAATCCAAGTTAGCAACACATTCTCTTAAGATCAGAACATATCTTAACATGTTTGCCTTCATTTCAGCAGTTATAATAGTATGAAAACATTCACCAAGATAACTTACAAAATCAGAGTGTTACAAACACGTAACCATCTTCTTTGTTTTTATGTTTCCCCTTCGGATATATATGGTCCACTATAAAATTAATGATGTCAGTGTACCATGGACAGAAATGGGAGGCTTGGTTTCAACAAAATACACACACTCATCGAGGAAGTCTAGATTTACTAGATCACCTCCATCTAACGGTCACATCACCAACCAATCTGCAATGATTTTTCCTTTGAAATTTTTTTGATTGACAAATGTTAACTCAAACTTACCCATCAGAGTTATGAAGTGTCCAAACTTCTTAGATAAGGACCCTTATGTGAGAAATGTCCACAGTGATCTGATTTAACAATAACCCTTGTTTCTTGGTTTAGCATGTAATGTCTTAAGTGCTTTGTCACGAAGACTATAGCAAGGCATTCCTTTTCTACTTGTGTGTAACGTGTCTCATAATCAAGCAATGTTCGGCTAATAAAATAGACTACACGTTCTCGTTTATCATCATCTTCTTGAGCTAACATATAGGCTAATGAGACATCCGTAGCTCATGAATACATGATTAAGGGGCGATCTAACCTAGGTGGCATGAGTGTGGGAGGAGACAACAAGAACCATTTAACTGACTCAAATGCCTCATTGCATTCTTCCATCCAATCAATGCAGCAATCATTTTTCAAAAAATTGTTGATTGGGTGAATAACAAAGGTCGATCGGGGTAAACCTTCGGATTGCACCGAGTTTTCCAAGAAAAGATCTAGATGCCAGACTCATCTGATGGTGGAGTCATTTCCAGTATGGCTCAGATTTTGGCTAGGTCTACATCAATCCTTGTGAAGATATGATGTATCCCAAAATATTGCCTCTGTTACACCGAATACGCATTTTTCTGGATTCAACGTGACACCGTATTTGATTAAGCAATAAAGAATGATACAAAGCACCTCCGTAATCGCAACGCTTTCGCCCTTAGCCAGAAGGTCATCCACGTAGGATTCCACAATCTTATGAATAAGATCATGGAATATATAAGTCATCACCCATTGGTATGTGGCACCAACGTTCTTAAGCCCAAATGACATGACAGCATAACAGTAGGTTCCCCAAGGAGTTATGAATATAGTTTTGGTCTGATCTTCCTCAGAGATTCTAATTTGGTTATATCTATAAAACCCATCCATGAGAGACAAAACTCAAAACCAGCTATCGTGTTGACAATAACATCAATGGATGGTAATGGGAAATCATCTTTGGGACAAGCCTTGTTGATATCCCGAAAGTTTATGCAAATGTGGATTTTCCATTCTTCTTGAGAACAGGGATGATATTAGACACCCATTATGAATAGTTGACTAGGCTTGATGAACCCCACTTGTAGGAGTTTCATCACTTCTTCTTTCACCATGAGGGCCACCTTTGGCTTCATGGGTCTCAACTTTTGTTTAATTGGCTTAACATCTGGCTTAGTGACGAGGTTGTGAACTACAATGTGTGGTGTAATTTCTGTCATTTCCTTGTAGCTAAATGCAAAAGCTTTTGATGTTCCTTAAGGATTTAGGTATGTATTTCTACCTCCTCTGGAGTTAGAGAGGATCCCATCTTCAATATTTTTGGTTCCTCTTTCACCCGATGTTTATATCAACTGCCCTTTGATTAAGGAGGCATTGCCTTCTTCAAACTCGAGCAAGGCCGGGAGGTAACTCTAAATCCCCCTCTTCTCCTACCTCATAAATTTCAAGATCCTTCCCAGAGGAAGATTCTATCATGGGATTTCCAAAATAGGAAGAAGAATGTGGGATTAGGGAAAGATCAACCTCATGATGAGTAAGATGCAATTCTGTAAAAGCGTTTAGATATCCCAAATTTTCTTTATCACTACCGATATGGTCTCGAGATGACAGGCTTGTTCTCGGCTTCTATGTATGTCAACATCGGGGTTATTGGTATTTTACGAACCAAAGGTTTAGCACACACTGATACCATGAAGTTTTTATCTTCCAACTCACTTCTTGGAGTGAAGCAGGAAGCATAAGTTTTTTTATTATTATTATGGGCAAATAGTTTTTTGAAAGGGACTATACCCTTATACAAAAGTGCTCAACAGCAAGATTTAACCCCAGAAAAGCCCAACAATAGAAAATAATCTGCCGAGGAGAGAACCAGCAAAAGCAAACCAGCTGCTACAAAAACAGCTAAAAACAACCACAAAACAGCAACACAGCTGCCAATCAGCCACGTATAAGACCATATGCCTAAATGTATCAATGAAAGCACTCAAAAGACAAGAATCAAACCTTTTCCGATATGGTGGGGGATTTAGATTTGGCATTTCCCTTCTTTCTCCTATCCACCACAGTCCATTCCTGATTTCCCACATCCACTACAGTCGGAATGATTGATGGGGATGTGACCCATAGGAAGGGGGGTCGAAATATCCTTAATCACTGAGTCGTGAACTCAGAAAGAATAGTCTGGAAGCTTCTCTGTATTGGTCTGTGAATCTACCATGATGGGTGAGTTAACTTGCAAAGGAGCACTAGATTCCTTAGCCGGATCTGAGTCAATTGTAAGATGTTCAGGTAGAGAATCCTTCCACCAGTTGTTTTGTTCTTACGTTTGGAGTGTTCACAATCATCTGTAATATGACCAGTTTGGAAGCAACGCCTACATCTGAAGGCAAGTCTCTCATAGTCAATCCTCTGCACCCAGAGCCTGTCACCAATCTGTAGATTGATTTCTACTGGTAAGAGTTTGGAGGTATCGAGATTAACTAGGATTCGAGCATAAGTAGTATGTGCTTGAATGGAGGTCTTATCATCAACTGCCACACTTGAGCCTAGAGTATCGCCTATAGCAGTGAGACAAGATCTGTTCCAAAGCTGCAGTGGGAGTCCTGGTAAACGAACCCAAATCGGGTAGGTATCAAAAGACTCCTTTAACGGGTCGAAAGACGGATACCATGGTTTGGACATAAGCCCGTGTTCCCCCCAAACCCAATGTTGGCTAAAAATTAAATCCCTATCCTCAGGGGTTTCAAAGACAGCAATGAAGTAAGCTTTAGCACAAGGGTAAAGCTCAATCTTACCTTGTATTTTTTCTCTCCATCTCTGGGTTATCCAGTCATGAAGCTGAGAAAGCTTAGGCCAAAATTTGTGAAATCTGCATATGAGACCCAGGTGGGAGAGATTTTCCTCCTCCTTAAGAACCTTTAGAAGTAGATCCTCCTCGATTTTCAGCGTCGGGACCTCTTGGGAGGGTTTCAAGAGCTCATTTCTGTATTCTCCTTCTGTTTGGAGACCGCTGAAGCATATGATCTGGACCTATTGTCACTGTTTTGTTTGTCCTGGTTCTGGCTGACCCCTGTTCCTCTCCCTCCATCACCAGAGCCACACATAGTCCCTTGCAACCTGCAGTTGCTAGTGTTGAGTTTTAAAGGAGATGATGATTCTTTGTCTGAACCATCTTTACCTGCCCCATGAGAGAGCACCCCTGTTTTGTGACCAAACAGAGAAATTCCATGTCGGTTTTGCTGAAAAGGGGAGTCTTGGTTATCATTGAAAGCCATGCCAATCCATGAGATTGGTGCTTTATTTTCCTCTTCATTTTTGCATCCACCGCCCTCAGAAACCTCTGGTTTCCCAAAGCCGCCGCCAATGATAGGGTTCTCAACACGAAAGGGCGAATCCTTACCAACCATCGTGCCTCCTCCTTCCCTAAGTGCAGACCGGCATGGATTAGCTAACCCAAGGCTCGCAGACCTGTGGAAGCCCACGTAGAAACCATGGAGGCAGACGCGGGCGCGGGCGGGAACAGGTGCGGAGAAGAGTAGAGTTTTGCAGGAAGCAGAAGTTGCGATAGAGTCTGCAAGAATTTTTTGTTCTCGTGGAATTACTTCAATCGATATGAAGTCAAACCCCTTTGTTAGATTTAGCACTGTTGTTTTTAGAGTTGTAGATGCTCAACTCTAGTCTCATATACCTCAGATACTTGATTTGTGACCAATTATGAATCACCTAGCACTCTAATATTACCAACACCCATCCTTTTGGCTATGATGAGACCAAGAAGGAGGGATTCGTATTCAGCCCCGTTATTTGTACATTTGAAGTTTAACTTGAAGGAAAAGGAAGAATCCTTCCCTCAAGAGAGGTAAGGATCACACCTGCCTCGGTGCCAAAACAACATTTGGATCCATCAAAATGGAGAGTCCAACAGTTACTTGGAAAAATGGATGTTGGATCATTCTTTGTATCTTTTTCCTTTTCCTCAGTTACTTCTACCATACAAACTTCGTCTTACGAAGAGAATCAACCCCGTGGTATGTCCCATACCCATAGAATCAAATGGAAGGATAGTAGGTAAATCCTTCTCCAATAACTCAACAATATTTACCGTGGTTCTTAATGAAAATGTCTCTATGATGGTTGTTTAATCCTTGAGTACTAAAATGCCTTTGATCAAGCCCGTGACTTCTAATTATGTTGTGGGTACTAGTTTTTCTTCTAGGGTTGAGCTTGTAGATTTGTTTAACTGATTTTTAGGAAGCTCAAACTCGAATAAACCCCTCACCTCTTCTTTAAATTAGCTAGATGTATGTCAAAGGGTCTTAGATCACCATGTGCCATGAAGACCTTCCCTAAATGTAGGAACCTTACCTCCTGAAATAGAGTGGAGGGAACCACCTTCATGCGATGAATCCAAGGATGGACGAGGATCATATTATAGTTGGTTTCCTGATCTATAATATAAAACTTGGTTAGAACCATCTTAGGTTTGAGGGTGACTGAAAATACTATAGTTCCAATTGACATTGCTTTGAGGTTATCATAGCCTCTCAGTGTGTTTTGTGTTGAGGAGCAATTGGTCTCTCCGTAACCTAAATTTTGAAGGAAAGAGAAGGGGACTATGTTAACCACTACCCCATCATCAATCATCACACATTTTACATAGTTGTTGTAAATCCAAACTTGTAAAAAAATGTTGAATCACCTCTACGATCTATTTCAGCATCCTTGGGCATCTTGTTGATGTCAAATACGAATCCAACATCTCTTTCAGGATGCCCTAGAGGATAAACATCAAAGTATACATGGTTTATCTATGCTTCGGAGGAGGAGTGACATTAATCAAATGGCCAAGACCTAGTGCTTCTAATAGAGTGGCTCTATGAGCAGGGGAATTCTTTAACAGATCTAAGAAGGAAATGTGAGAGAAAGTCTTGGTTAGGTCACTGATCAAGTCATAAGCTCCTACTGGATTTTCTAGTGTATCGCGAATGTCATCTGATATAGTCGGGTAGATCGGGATAGGCTGTGAAGAATAATCTTTGGTTCTAGTGGCAATGTTAATATGAGGTTCAGTGTCCAACTCTACCAATCCCACAATTTTTGTTTGTTGGCGGCCATCCAAAGGAGGTGCCACTTATGGGTTTGAAGAAGTTGAGGCTTCATGATCATTGGTTCCTATTACAATACCTTTATTTGAACCGTTGGGATCTATTCTTCCATATTTTAGGCCCGTGTAAATATGATCGTTAAATATTCTAAGTGGTGTGTTCTGTTGGGATACCTATCTCATATAAGCATTCGAATTGGTGTTGTTGGGTTTTCCAAAAACATATCAACAAACAATTGTCTTTGATCCTCTAGAAAATGTTGTAGAAATTTGTTGCAATCACGGCATGTTCTTGTGTCATGCCTATGAACCCTATGGAAACTGCAATACAAATCAGGATCATAATCTCGAGGCCTTTGGTTTGCACCTTATCACAATCCTAAATTACGATTATTATTCAATTTCTGATTGTTATAGTTAAAATTTGGGAACCCCTGCCCTTGGTTTTGGAATTGGTTCAGATACCCACCGGTATTGATTAGGGCTTTGGGTCTACGTTTGTCTTGGTTGCTAAGGTTGTTGTTGTTGTTGTTGTTTCTATTGAGGACGATTAAAATCGACAACATTGATAGAGCGCAAGAAGTTATTATTTCTATGATTATTGCCATTATTGTTGTTGTTATTATTAGTACTTGTATTGGGAGAACTAACAACATTGGGTTTCTTGTACTAATCAAGAAACACCGCGATTGTAACCCGTGATTCTTATTAAGGACCTTCGGTCCTTTATTATTGCTCATGTTTTTGGAGTAATTGGGGTTATTTTGGCTAGGAGTGACTAACTTCCCATTTGTTCCATAAGTCTTATGACCACTATCAATGGTTCCTTGGTCAATTCGGAGAGCACCCTCTAACAAATCAAAAATCACAAATCTCGTTAGTGGGAACTTTTGGACTTATTCCTTTATCTCCCTATTGAGGGAGTGGAGGAACAAATCACAAATCTCTATCTGATCCATGTTTGGAGCACTTGTAGAGGAGTAGAGAACCTGTCACCACCTTTAAATGAAGTGGGCTACAGACTCATTGTGCTCTTGTTTGATATGAAGGAATTCTCTTATTCATGTCCTTAAAATTTTGTTCATATCAAAAGCCTTAATAAAATCTGACACGAGTTGTTTGAAGGAGTGTATTGAAGCCTTTGGTATCCTATAGTACCAATCGAGAGTGATACCTTCTAGCATCTTAGGAAAATCTTCACAACAACCGCATCCCATGGGAGTAACTCTCGAATGGCCATTGTCGTAAGATTTGATGTGAGTGTTAGGATATCCCTCCCCTTTGAACTTCAAAAGGTCGGAAAGGGTCTTAGGAGCATGACTGTCTAGATGGAGAAGTTTAGAGGCTCCTTAAGATATTCAAAATAGGTCCCCATTGCGTACGTTTCAACCATTGAAGATCCTTGTTGGGAGGTGGAGGTTACATTGGCTGCTGAAATGGTACAATGATAAACATTTGTTGGGGCATATAGCATCCCCTGTGGCTGACCATATGGACTTGGGTAATTTCACATATCCCCTTGTGGTGATTTAGAGTATATGTGTACGTAGGGGGTTGACTGCTTTGATATGGAGATGAAGGCACAAATCCAAAGAATGTTGCATTTCCAACTGGTATGGCATTTGAGAATGCACTTTTGACTGGTGCCTATTATAGATATCCATATGTGGCATGAGGGGGCATACCCAAGGTGCCCATCCTAGTTAGTAAATCTCTAGGGCTTGGAGTGCTTGTATAAACCAGAGGAGTTTGCGTGGTAGATATTTGTCTATAATTTTGTGGATAGTGAGAAACTCTTGCTTGCCTGCGTATGCATTTTGATTATTTTGGGCAAGCTCGACTCTTTGACTTTGTCTACTAATGTCGAGATGACATCACCCATTGATGGGGTGGTGTTTTGTTTAGGTGCTTGTTATTGAACTTTTGGAGGTTGTTGAGGAGTGTGGTATCCTACTATGAATTGTTCATTATGCTACCAACCCTCATTGGCAATGTTTTTCATTGTTAGAGGGGTAATGTTATTGTTTTGGAGTAGGACATCACCATGTCATTGCAACTTATCAAAAGCCCGGTTAATATTCTGGAAGCATTGTTCACTCCTGGAATATCGTGCTAAGTATTCCTCATCTAGATGTGGGAGTTGGTTTGATTGCATGCTAATGGGTTGTCGAAACAATACACAAGGAGATGAACTTGCCTCCTCAGTGAAATTCATGTTGTTAGAACTTGATTGTTCAAGAGGATATGTCTATGTGATTTGGTCAAGCTCCTTGATACGTACAGAGGAATCAACATTGATTCCTTGAAAAGAGGATTTTGGGCTTGAGTAGTAGAACGGTTATCTGCCCATGTTGAGAATACGGTTGACCGTATTCATCGTATCCCTACATATTCGGGGAGTATAAGAATACCCGCTGAATAAAGGGAAAGCGGAAGGTGGATGAAGAAAGTGGAAATGTTTAGAGACTAGCTCTTCATGTCGGGTTCACCAATTTGTACAAAAGAAAATACACACGTGACCTTCTTCACACCCGACTTCCCG
The DNA here is from genome assembly GCA_018340775.1 of Taxus wallichiana var. yunnanensis. Lineage (NCBI taxonomy): Eukaryota > Viridiplantae > Streptophyta > Pinopsida > Cupressales > Taxaceae > Taxus > Taxus wallichiana. The sequence continues at coordinate 611,599,967 of CM031241.1, forward strand.
TCATGCCGAGACATCCAGTGTAGAATATAAATGGATGTGAGTGCGGTGATGATGAAAAAACTAATTAGGAAATCTTATATCCTCAACACACAATATCGGTCTTTGGGAGTCTAAGGCAAATAAAGCCATCCTAAGCTAGAGTGGTGTGATTGATTGATATGATAGAATAGCTACTCAGAGGCTCCAATCAATATTGAGATTCTGTCTATTGGTTTTTTAACATGTGAAAAGTGACCTATGGGTGCCGCGTATGGATTTTTAGACAAAATCATTGAAGTGAGGATGAGAGGTGTATTGAAACCACATGAACTATGGGTGATTTTCCGGTCTAGTCCGGAAAATCTTACCCGATCGAAAGTGCTATGTTCAGTGACGGAAAATTGTCCAATGATTTTAGGTGGAAGTGGTGATGATCTAAATACCAATGCATGCAAACTAGTGTCAATGTTCAATTGGTCAGCAGGCCGTTGGGTTATGGGACCTGAGGATCACAACCGAAAACTTCGTGGAGGCTATGGTCCTTGTATGGTCATGCGCATAATCAAACCTTGTTTCCAAGAGCAGTCTAATAATCATAGGCTTGATTAGCTGCAATGTTTAGTGTGTTTAATTGTTATATTTTCTCGAATACCTAGCAGGTGTGCGTAAAAATAACAATCATAAACCCATATCAATGTCGGTCAATAATTCTGGCCCGTTGGGTTATGGGACCAATGGATCACAACCGAACGTATTTTCTTGTTGTGGACCGTTGATGGTCATGTGGAATGAATTGAAATGATTTTGATAAACAAACTAACTATCAAAGGAAATTTAATCTATGTTTTTGGTATTTTCATAGTATATCTGAACAAAACAATAGAAACAAACTAACCCAACAAAAGTAAATAAACATCTAATCTAATAAACAAACTAAATAAAAGTAATCAACTAGATGTAGCTAATTACTTGTGTGAATATGTGAATCTAGATCTAAAACAACTAATCTAATTTAATCAAAACCCTTCAAACCCTACCTCGAGGTGAATAACAAATCATAACCTTAGAAGAGCTATTGTTCCCCACTACTTCCCCAACAATGTCAAAGAGAAAACTTTCTAATGATTTGAACTATTTGTAATTGCTTAATCAATTGAAATGAACAAGTTTGCTACTCTATTTGATATGTAATTGAAATTAATGAATCAGAATTGATAGTTTGACAAATGAAGTACTTCCAACCTGGATAAGAAAGAGCTTTGGCAAATCTAGTTGTATCTATATATGTCCCCTTAGTTTGTTCCTTTCTTTCTCCATGTGTCCATATGAGTCCAAGGAATTGGGAATGCAAGAATAGTAGCAAGAGAAGACGCTTGAGAAATGGTAGCTTGAAGGAAGTCTAGTTACAATGCAAGTAGAAGAGAGATAACACAAGATATTTGAGCTTGGCTATGCAATTCCTAGCAGGATTGTGGCAGCAATACTATGCAAGATACACAAAAATTCTTAGGCCTTTTGCTTGAATACAAGCATGGAATATATAGGAATTGGATGGGATGTGCCTTCATGCAAAAGGCAAGAAGAGGCAATTCAAACTAATTAAATCTATTTAAAAATAGAAGAGGGAAGGAAAACCAAGCAATCAAGACTATTTTTAGGCAATTTGGTTCACAAATACACCTTGGAAGTAGTTAAGTGAAGCGCCACATGTTAAAAAGCGGGCAGGATTTTCGCCCTACGCAAGTGGTGGTCACGGGACCGCTGCCCAGACAGGGCAAATCCCGCACTAAAGACCAAAACATGTGCAAAATACGGTGGGAAGCTAGAATAAAGCATGGAAAAGCTAAGTAAGGATGTCTAGGCTACAAATATACACTGTGAATGGGTTTAAGAGCTTGAACACCTTCTAAAAGGACATGAATCATCATTGGGGAATTTTGTAACCATTTTTCGAAAATGTAGCACATACAATTTTGGGTGCGTCTGATGCTCAAGTGAAGGTGTTCAAGGTTTTTGTTCTATCCTCTATTTTGTTGGTTTCTTACGATTTTGAGGCTGCAATGGTGATGCATTGTTGATGTTTTCTTGTTTCGTTCGGTAGGATTCTCCTTGATTTTGTTCTTAACTTCTTTATTTGGATTCTAGGCCCTTTTTCTCTAGGGTGTGGTCCCCACTTGTCAAAAAACCACTGATATAACTTTGTATATCTATTTTTTGAACCTTCTTTTATTAGGGTATGGTCCCTCCCAAAAATCATTTACCAATAATAAAAATGTAGAGTTAGGGTGATCATTCCCCAACATTTTATTGAGAAATAGGTGGGAATTGGGCATCCTGACACCAAAGGTATATATGTGTAAATTGGGTGTCTTGACACCAAAGGTATATAGGTGGGAATTGGGTGTCCATCACCAACGAAAAGTGTCACAGAGTTTTCGTGTCACCCCAAAATAATACTTCCCAACTTATGAAAACACACCACTACGGATGGATCTAAGTCCTATTTGTGAAATAATTGCACACAAGTCAAAATAAGAGATTTAAATAATGTTGAGAAAAACAAAGTCTCTCCTCTATTGTGTGGTGAGGCTACCATTATTTAAAGAAAAATTATAGAAAAATGATATTTACTGATATTCACATTCAAAATTATATATTGGGGTTTGTTTGCAAAACATAGTTGAACTTAAGGAAATTTGGTGGAGAGAAAGGGAGGAAATGAATAAAATCATGTTGGGAAGGAATACGTGTTCATAAATAAACAAACACATAATTGATTTATTAGCACCATAGTATATTAACCATAAAGAAATACTCATTAACTACATTTTTTTGTCAAACAAAGAAGCATTGAGAAAAGGTATTTATCATAAGATTAAATAAACCATATGAAGATTGAAGATGTAAATTTTTTAAATACTTCTATATTTCTTGAATGATAAAATGAACATTTTTTTGTATTCTTCTTATCTTCAACAAAATTTCAAAGTATATGGTCAATCAACTCCTAAGACAATGGCCAACCCTCGTATTTATACTTGAGGAGAAATAACTACATCAAAAACTATTTTTAAGTGAATTTTTGCTTTTTACTTTTAATTTTCAACCAAATTTAACTTAAAGTGATTTTACAATGACAAAGTCACTTTTACAAAAAGTAAAATAAGAAATTAGAACTAGTGAGTGTAGACACAAAATCATGAACTTTAGACATTATTTTGTCCTAGTCTTATACTACTATTTAGAGGGTTTTTGAGTGAAGAAAGTACGAATTAACCCTCGTCTCTTGGCCATTTTAATTTGATTTCTATCGTCATCCCCAACCTCTATCGTACACATGCCCAGTCAGTTTTCATCATCTTCCATCATTTTAGCCACCACTGGGGCACCCAGTGCTAATCTTGGGCACCTGGTCCCACCATGGGCGCCTCAGTCCTTCTTGAACTTTCCCGCCACTTTTTGGGCTCTTTCTAGCCATTTGAGGTCTTTTATTTTTGGTGTTCGACCATTTCAGAGTTAATTGTGAAATTAATCAAGAGAACCCTATAAATATACATCTGTGAGACCTTAATGAGGGACCAAACACTAGTCACTACTATCATCCACCTAGATTTGCATACATCTATTGCATTGGAGATCACCTGCATCCAAATAGCTCCATCACAAAGCACAATTCTAGGACATCTGCATCACACACAACATAGGGGAGCATTTTATTCTATTTCATGCACCATCTATTACATTTTTCTACACATAGTTAGCTCGCTACATCATAAAGTGCGATTGACACAAGAGCAACCTAGGGAATGTTTCACACACACACACGAACTACATTTGGGTCTGGAATGTAGTGCAACACTCAATTAGTAAGACCACCATTGTGGCAACTGAGGTCAGTCTAACCCTTTCATATGCATTTTTCTTTTTTAGGGATTGATGCTTGTTTAGGGTTTTATAGGTCTTCCTTTTATCTCGGATTAACAACGACACTTGGTGCAGTATAGAGGATTTGATGTGACACATAACGAGGGTTTCAGACCACCTGCCAAACCTATGAAGATCGGGCTCAAGCTTTTACACAGCACCAGGCTGCCCATTCTCGTAGACTAGAGCTCCCATAGGCACCCCGGTCCTTCTCTAAGTGCCCCAATCCAAAGAATCAGTCCAGATCCATCCTTTTTAGGGTTTTTGCATAGTCATTCATACTTCTAGATTCTCCATTCACCTTTGTGACACAGTCCTATGAGTGTCTTCTATTCAAATTTGAGTTCTTTCCTCTTCTCTCTTACACATTAGGGTTTCTATTTTCATTAGTTTAGTTTCTTGGGTCATTTACATATTTATTTACTACATTTATTTACTTTTACATTTGTTCATAGCTTAGATTAACTAGTACCTAAATTACATTTTTAGTTAATCAACGAGGAATTTAGAAGGAAAAGGAAGACTAGAAAGAAGAACTTGATGCATAAGCTCATCACTTTATCTTTTCCTAGAACTTAATCTTCAACACATATGTTTTAAATTTGAGAAATTTTTAAACACATCCTCTTTAGGGATATGAGTATTTTCCATTATGTTTATCCATGAATTAACAACATATACCATTCCTTCAATGTTGTTGAATATATAAGGCACATTTTTTCCATCTTTGACAATCACATTGAAAATATTCAAGATCTTTTCCATGGAATCCATATCAAAATTATTTGGAACAAAGAGTTGTCCCTTAGGAATAGTTTTAATTAATCTTTGAGTCCTACTATTGGTCTTAGGTTAGAGTTACTTTTTTCAACATTTCACGGTGAATATATCTCATATCAACATAGATTTTCTATTTGAGACCATCACCTTTCTAAATCGAGAAGAAATATCATCGAGAGCTTCTACTAACATCTTTAGTTTCCATCTGTAGACACAAAATCACACAATATTACTATTTTACTATGTCTTGAATACGTTTTTATATGCATGAATCTTAAGTAAGAAAAGTATTCACTGGTGACACTATCTCTTATCCATCTACGTTTTTGGTTATTTTCTAATGTCTCTCTTCCGGTATGTCATTTCGTATCCACTTCCGGTCAGGTCACAGGGATCCCTATTTTTCTGTCTTTTTACATTTGTCGTTATGTATCTCAGGACATTAGCACCCACCTTGGACACTAGCGCCCGAGGGCTTGTGTCCATTCTAGCGGTTCTATCCTATTTATTCATTTTTCACATTTTGACATTTGTGGCCTACCTTTTCATTTTTCTTATCCTTATCTCATGTTCATATTCAACCTTGAGTGTCACCAGTGTCAAAATTCAAACAAAATATTCATATATATACACAACATACACACTATTATTCTGGTTAACAATTCAAAAGGGGCTATCACATCTACATACTACTACTATCAAAGGGACTATATTTTGGGCTGCATACACTTTGCATAGGAAGGGGAAGTGTTGAATTCCATACCACACATTTGCATCAAAGCTAGTTATAGCTCACTATCTTGGTATCATTGGCGCGAGGGAAACCTAAGGACTATTTCACACACAAGCACACAAAACTACATGGAGTCTAAAATGTAGTGCAACGCTCGGTACTAAGTTCACTCATCGGGTGACCGTCAAGGTTAGTTTGACTTCACATATTACATATTTTATTCAGATCTAATGTGTTTGTGAGCTTGTGCATGTAGCTAGGGTTTGTTTTACAGGTTACAAGTGTGATCAAAACCCTAACATTGAAGTAGAAGTGACAAAGTAGATATTGGAGCGAAGACCCTCAGACCCAGAAAAAGAAAAGATCATGAATATTTATACAGACATGAACACCCATAATGGATATTGGCATTTGGGTGCTCCTGTCCTCATATGAGAACTCCTATCCCACACAAAACAGAGTTTCAAAACTCTCATTCAATAACTATTTCATCATTTATAGTCATATCCAACAGACTACACAGTCCCAACTACCTCTAGGTTGCACAAAAACTAGGTAAGTCATCTATCCCTCTTATTTGTTTAAGGTTTTACACTTCTTGAGTACTTAACACTTGTGTATTTGCCTTACATTATCATTTGTTACATTAGTTACTTTGAAATTAGATTTAATTCTATTTATATTAAATCACCATCCAATAGTTCTAAACCATTTTAATGAGAGATTTCCTTAGTGCAATTGAATTTTTATTAGAAATGAGAATATTCTCATCTCGTGGTTGCAATTGCATGAATGTCTTGAGTATATTCTCACCAAAATTAAGTTTCATTATTTATTGTTTTTATGGTGCCATTTATTTTGATCAAAACCTTACCAATCAACTCATATTACTTTTTACTTTCATCAATGAACTTGTAACCTTTGAGAATATATTCTCAACACAAGGTTTGATTACCTTTCTTCACTAACTGAATATTTGAATGTCCGTGATGGCCTTCCGATTGATGTTATTTATAGGTGTGAAATTTTTTTGATATTGGGTCCAAGAAGATCTGGATATACAAGGAGAGGGTGCATTTTTCTCTTCCAGCTTACTCATGTGTTTTCTTTCCATTTTAGTCCTCTCAATGATCCTTTTTGTAAACTCATTTAAATTATGTAAATCACCTTCATGGGTATGATCTCCCAATAAGATCCTATTGATATTATAATCAACCAAATTTAATTTTGCTTAATCTTTCTCAACTAGCAAACTATGTAATTTCCATGAACTATGCGCCACAGGCTTCGGAGGTGAGCCTAAAAGTAGTCTTATCCTTTTTGGTGGTTTGTTTTTTCTTCAAAAGGCTTACAATTGTGTCACATGATGGAGTTATGAATTTAGTACTTGTGCACTTCTTTCTTGGATCATGGGTTGCACCTAAGAGAAATATGAGTCACCAAAAGTGGAAAATGCTTGAGTTGGTGACTAAAGGGCGGAGAGAGGAGGTAATGACAATTTTAAATGTTGAGAAGGAGATGGGGAAGATGACGATTGAGAATATGATGAGATGGATATGTGTAGTGTAGGATGAGATAGAGATATATGAGGAGGATTATTTTGAGGTGAGGGAAAGCGCTATTGAGGAGACAACTATTGAACAATGTTCTTTGTCATCATAGGAGTGTCTCTATCGGGAGTTGAAGAAACCATTTCTCCATGTTTATGGGAGGACTTGGGATATATATTGATAGGAATTTTTTTCTAGGAAAAAGGAGAAACACCGCATGCCTTCTTAGGACACTTATTTTTATGAGGATCTTCTTCATATCCACCATTTCTTTAGGTGTGACATTTAATATGGAAGTCCTCACATACACTTTTACCTTCACTTTCCTAGATCCAAAAGAGGATGTTTGCATATGAATTTTGGAGGTGATAACCTCCATGGGTCCTTGAGTGGTGGTGTGTTCTCAAATATTTCCTAGAAACCAGTTCTTATAGTTTTTCAAGACAATAAGTGTGCTCAGATTTACATCACTTTCCTCCTTGATTGATTAATTAATAGATCTTAGAGGTTGATGTTGAACAATATTCATGTAATAAGGATCAATTATATCAATTTCATGTCAAGGATGAGATATTAAATAAACTAACAACAAATGTTTATATACATTATAAAAAACTTTATAAACATAAAATAAATAAAATGAAGTAAAGAACAATTGAACACAATGACACAGAATTTAACGTGGAAAACCCATAAATGGGTAAAAAACCACGGAAGAATAATCCACTATAGAGAAACATTTTACAACCCAGTCCAATGTAACTCCTTCCTCACTTCTACTCCATGTATTTACCCGGAATCCAAATGATTCACATGATTTTGAATATGACCTAAAGCCATATTTAAATAACCCGAAGGGTTATAACCATATTAAGTGACAGGGCACACCTCCCCGATTTAATTAGTTGATTAATTAAATTAACCAACCCCTAATATAAAGTTTATATTTAAATAATAAGAATATAAGTTATTCTATATTATTTAACTATAAACTAAATATTATGATGCACTTAATATTATATTTCTAATACTCCCCTTAATATTAAGTGGGGATCCATATGCCAACATAAACTATTTATACAACAGATTTACAAATCCATAAAACCCAAAGGTTTAGGCTAACATATGTATTTGTGAGACTAAATCCCACCATTTCTCATGGAAAAATTCTTATACCACATATCTAGGATCATTTTATAACACAAGGACCTCCTTTACAAATAGATGCACAATGGACTGTATTTTCCCGTAAACTATATCAGTTTATTTAGATCATACAAGATATTTTACAATGCTTTTAAACTAGAGTAGAATTATAGAGGAAAAAGAGTCAATCAACTGGGCGACGGTTAGGAGGTGGCATTTCCATGCACACTCCCCCTCAATGGAAAATTTGAAAGGCCAAACATTGTACGAAACTTGCAGAACTTCACAACACACAATGGTTTCATGAAAAAATATGCAACCTGATCTTCATTGGGTAAGTACTGGAGATCTATATCACCACTGAGAACCTTCTTGCAAATAAAGTGCATATGTATCTCAATGTGCTTTATTATTTGATGATGAATTGGATTCTTTGCAAGATAAATACGACTATGGCTATCACACAGAAGAGGATTACTTCCTTTAACTTCCATGTGTATTTCTTCCAACAACCTTTTCAGCCACATGGATTCTTTTGCTACTTCCATTGCACTTCTATATTCTACCTCGGTAGAAGAAATGGAAACTGTTGGTTGCTTTTTACTGCTCCAAGTAATGACACCCACACCAAACTTGAATATATATCCAGTTGTATATTTATGATCTATCACATCACTAGCATGGTCAAAATCACAATATCCATATAGAGTACTTCCTTTAACTTCTATGTGTATTTCTTCCAACAACCTTTTCACCACATGAATTCTTTTCTTTGCTTCTATTGCACTTCTATATTCTCGCATCGGTAGAAGAAATGGAAACTGTCGGATTCTTTTTACTGCTCCAAGTAATGACACCTACACCAAACTTGAATATATATCCAGTTGTAGATTTATGATCTATCACATCACTAGCATGGTCAAAATCACAAAGATCCATATAAATATTCATTGTTAGATGAAATATAATGTAAACCATAATTAATAGTTCCCTTTACATAACGCAAAATTATTTTTGCTAACTTCCAGTGATCCTGATAAGGTTCCTGCATAAACCTTGAAGCAATCCCTATTGCATAAGCAATATTAGGTCTAGTAATAGTTAGATAAATCAAACTACCTACAAGTTGCTTATATAAAGTAGGATTAAATTTTTCACATGCAGGTTTAGGATCAAGTTTACATCCTACTTCTATAGGAATAGAATCAGTTTACAATCAAGCATATTAAATCTTTTAAGAAAATTAGTTGCATATTGTGATTGAGATACTACAATAGAATTTTTATCTTGAAATATAGCCATGCCTAAAAAATGATGTAATAATCCTAAATCTGTCATCTCAAAATATTGCATTAACTTCCCTTTAATTTTCATAATTAAAGTGTTAGAATTACTAGTGATTAGTAAATCATCAACATACAATACAATGAGAATAATAGCATTTTATTCAATTTTAACAATAGTGCACCCGGTGAGGAGGGTGATGTTGGTGGAAGGTAAATGAATCAACCACTTATTAAGTAAAGTACATAAGATATCATGTGGTCTAACAACATGTGAGAAGTATAATGGTCCATGGGTGGGAGGTGGGAAGATCTAAGTGAATGCCAATGCACTGGTGGAGGGGAGGGACGCTTATATAGCGAGAGGAGATGGTGATCATGAAGGGGGTTCAATAGGTGGGAGAGGAGAGAACTTAGTAGGCGAGGGAGGAGTAGAAGAGGTAGAAACAAGTACCATAACATGATCCGCAAGTAAATATTTTTCCAAGTCAATAACTTTATAACAAAGAATAGTAAAGGAATCACATGTATCATATAACATATTTTATTTTAAAGGAGGAATTAATCCACGAATAAATATGCATTTCTAGATCAATAGACTTAAAAAGTAAATGGTGCATGCAAGAATTAAAGCGTAAAATATAATCTAAAATTGGTTTTGTCTTTCCTTGATGTAAATAAGGTAAGTGTTCATATGTAACTTTAGGCCCATTATTAGAAATGAAACATCTAAGGAATGCATCCTTCATATCATAATAAGTGATAATAGATCCACTAGGTAAATGAGTATACCACTGAGAGAAATATCCATAAGACTATGACAAAAAGCTTTTAGTAACAACCTATCATTGGAATATGAAGCCATGGCTAATTGAAAATCTTTAAGATGTAAGTAAGGATTTCTCGTGCCATCAAAACATGAGAAAGTAGGCATAGTGAAACCCTTAGGAAAAATGAAATTGTGAATTTTCTTAGGGATGGGATTTCCGTGAAGGGTATTATTGTCAATAGAAGCATAATAGGATTTTATTTCTAAGGTAAGGGTATGGAATTTTCTTTGCAAATCACCAACAACATGCATGAGAGAAAGGATTTCTTTCAAGGAATGGTTTGGGAAGTGAGAGGCATGTTGAGGGGTTGGGTCTTGCCATTATGAGTGATCATAGGGACTTGAGGAGGGGAATGGGATGTGGAAGAAGGGAATGTATGTGGAGGCTCTAGAGGTGTAGTATGTGAGGAGTCAATTGGTGTATGATCATCATGAATAATAGGAGATGTACTAGGATTAACATTGGTTTCAACATGGAAATCATTGGAAAAAAATTCGAAGGGAGAAGAGATATGAGGTATAGATTCACATTTAATAATATTAGTGCAAGAAACATCATCATTAACATGTGCATTATCATTATCATAATCATAGTCACTATCATCCATATTTTCACAGGAAAGAAGTTCATTAAGAAAATAATCATCATGTAAAGAATCTACATGAGTGCTATCATTTACCATAGTACAAGGAGGAGAGGATGGAGAAACATTCATGTTTGTAGTGGGTGGAAGAGAATATTCGTCAAGTTTTTGAATGGGGAGACAAAGCAAGAGTCAAGACTTGGGAGGTCATTAGGATCAGATGCTTGGAATGCAAGGAGTTGTTGGATGACATGGGGTTGATATTCGGGATTTTAGATGAAATTATGAAATTGAGATTCTATGCAGGGGTTTGAAAGAATTGGATGAATTTTCATAAAGGTCACAGGGTGATTTGGGGATGGGTACCATTTTTTATCCATGAGGGATGTGGATCCTAGGGAAAGGAGTTTGATCAAGGAGTGGGGTTCACCAAATGATTTAATCTAAATTGAATTACATATTTATTTCATAGTAACTTACTATGACAAATAATATTTAGGTGGTTATATATAGAAATGCACAAGTAATAAGCATTCAACGATGTAAAACCCTAAGCACACAACAGAGGAATGATGAATTAGTTGGTTCTCGTGTGATCTCGGGAGTGATCGTGACTATCTGAGTACTAGATCTAGCTAGAAACATTATCAAAATGTCTTGCAAAGGATTCTCGAACCTAGAACCGTAATGGACATAAGCGTCCACATGAGGAAAGAAGTGCCCCATGAGTGGTGACTATTCTCGGGTGCTAGTGAGTATATGAATGTTCGGATTTGGTATTTTATGGGTTGGAAGGCCTTCATGTCTATTCATTCTTTGTCACTCTGATTTCTCTATTAGGGTTCCGATCGTACCTATAACCTAATAAACAAACTCTATCTATCTACACATTCTCACAAACATGTTAGATCTGAATAAAATATGTAACATGTGAAGTCGATCGACCCCGATGGTCACCCAATGACTAAAATTATAACCAAATGGTGCACTACATCTCAAAATCCATGTAGTTATGTGTGCTTGTGTGTGAAACTCCATCCTTAGTATAAGTTTTCCCTCACACCAATGATACCAAGATAACGAGCTATAGCTAGCTTTGATCCAAGAATGCAGATGTGTGGTATGGAATTTAGCACTTCCCTTCCTATGTAGTGTATATAACCTAGAATGCAATCCCTTTGAGTAGTAGTAGTAATATGTAGATGTGATAGTCCCTCTTGATTTGCTAGCCAAAATAATAGTTAGTATATTGTGTATATATATGAGTCCCTTGCTTGAATTTCGACACTAGTGACACCGAAAGTGACTAAGAATGTGGGATAAGGATAAAAAAAAACAAGGCCGACCACAAATGACAAAATGTGAAAAAAGAACAAGGAGGACATGAGCACCTAGAAGGGACATGAACGCCTCAGGCACTAGTGCCTAGAGTGGGCGCTAGTGCCCCGAGACCAAAAATGATAGATGTGATAAGACAAGAAGACAAGTATCCTTGTGACTCGACTAGAAGTGCATGCGGGGTTGAGAGATGTAGAAGAGAGTCACAATAGAAATCAATCAAAGAACGTAGAAGGATAAGGGAAAGTGTCAATAGTGTGTATTTTTTCTTACTTAAGATTCATGCATATGGCATAGAAAAGTGATGATATGTACATAGTTTTGTGTCTACAATAACTTAGATAAGTATATCTCCATATATCTCCAAATCACACAAACGAGGATCCACATAGTCAATATCACATAGGATTGTTTAATGGACAACCCAAATAGGAGAGAGAAGAGACACTAGTTCACATAAGTATGAGCCTAAGGTGGTGTACATCCACAATATACTAAGAAATCTCAAGGTATACCAAATGGATAAAAGTGGGTTTTTCAGGTCTACATGAAACTCCACTTCAAACTCGTACTTAGCTCAAGGTTATGGTCACCTCATCTACAACTTCTCTCTCCACACATACACTTTTGGATGCTACCCATAGGGCTCAGTAGTGTAGGGTACACAACATAACACATAACAATGTTACGATCACATTGATGACTTACGCACAATAACCATATCATCTTACACATGGAAAAAATTACGAGGTATAACAAAACAATATTCCACGGCTTACAAGACGCAACATTTCCACATAACACACAAAGTTTGCGAGTACAATACATTAGGGGTCATTAAATCACCATATGCCCCTATTTCATGATCCAAATTTATCACATAACATTACGAATGCATATATACACCGGTAATAAATATTTCACATCATGTCATACATTCCAATACAACACAACATGGTGACATAACACCATAGTATAATACAACACAATGGGAATTTTCACGATGTAACATATTTCACTACGAAGTAATTTTTCATGCAACACGTTGTTCCACATATATAATATCACTAAAGAATGAAACACTACAACACTTTTGTGGTTCAAAAGCATTCCCTTCACACAATAAGGTGGTAATACACATGAATTTCACGTTGAATTCACAAGAGAGAGACAAGAAATTACTCCCATTGAGAAACATATCAACATCACAAACATTCCACACCAATTGGTAAGCACAACATGTGCATTCACATGTTCACAATTACAAGTTTTTCACATCACACAAAATAACACATTACTCCTCCACCATCATGCATAATCACCACTTTGTAGAAGAAAAATTGTGTTAGCATGCAAATCATGAAATGACTATGAAACCAATTCAAAATAAGATCTAACACAATAATTCAACTACCTCATATTGAGAAAGATGGAAAGAGGGAGAAAGAAATATACCTGTACTTACCTACAAGTGGAATTCTCCTTCTTTGATGATTGGATGTGCTCTTGGATTGCTTGTTGGATTGGATTTTTGCTTCATATTTGGATGTGGGAAGACTTGGACAACACCTCCCCTTTGATGATTGATTCTTGGATGCTTGGATGAAGACTATGGATAGCTTGATTGAAGCTTGAAGGATGAATATGGATGATTGATGATCAAAAGATGAAGTAGCAAGATGATGGCCTTAGATTAAGCTCCCAAAAACTTCCAACTAGATTTCATGGAGGATGAGAGCTAGATTTATAGTTTGTGGGTGGAGGATTGGATGGCTAAGATGAAGCCATGTTGGATTGAATCCAAGGGCTACAAATTGATGAGAGGATTGGAGGATTCTAGAATGGAGAATTCTAGATTTTGTGAGGACTCTCCATTGAATTAAAAATTCAATGGAATAGTGTAGATTCATTTGAATATTTGAAAATAAGAGGGAAAGATAGAGAAGCTTCTAGATTTAGAGGTGTGAGGATGTGCACATGATTAGGATTAGATTAGGTTAAATAAATATGATTAGGGATGTGTAGGGTAGGTGGTAGGTGAGATGTAGGAATATTAAATTCCTATAAATGTTAATGAAGGATTATAATGATAATATGATATTATAATGAAATAAAAGGGATTAAGGATGAAATGAGATAAATGATAAATGATGAAAGGGTAAATGTAATAAAAGGGATTTTTAATGATGTAAATGATAAAATGGAATATTTGGATAAATGATGAAATTAATAAAATAATGATAAATGGATTAATGGATTAAAATGAGTAAAAAAGGATTGGTAGCGGATAAATGGTGATGAGGCTAAAATGCAGGACATGATTAATGTTAATTAGTCATGTATACATTTTAGGTGTCTACAACCACAACACCAAATTATCCCATATGTTTGAGAGTACGAACATTCACTCGATACTAATCCGTAGCATCCACCCATGAGGGACCCAAACACGTGACAAAAATACCAGGATAAAAAAATTTACATTCATTTTTCTTGTTAAAACTATGCGACACCAAGAAGAATAACAAGAGAATGTATGGCACCAATTGCAACATTTACAACACCATGAAGGACATGTAATTAACAAGATGACACAGGATGCAAACCAACGCCACACTTATATACATGAGTAAGAATGAAACCATGACCCAACCACAACTTGAGCTTCATGAATAGGAACTTTTCACAATATTACATTTTCATGGTTAAATCTTTGTCGTATTCATATTCCATTTTTAGCCTTAAAGGTTTGAAGAGAACTTAACATGCAAACATATAATCTCATTCACAAGGCTACAAATTATTCATTTCATTTATAATTAACTTATAAAAATACACTTATTTGGGTTCTTTTCTCTATTACTATCATTTCCATAACTCAATAATAGATTGAAACATTTTATCACACATGTGAGAGTTTCCTAGCTCTCGGTCACAACTATAGTTTTTTTGTCTCACCTAAAAACACATTTACTTGACATTCTTAGTTGTTATGATTCAATAATTAGTTAGAGTCACTATAACCTTTACGACATGAGTTTCATCTTCTAGGAAAGAGATTATGTTTCTCGAATGGTCGAACTCATGTGGAGCAATTAAAAGAACTTTCAACAATAAAAGAAGGCCTAACTAAATGTAAGGTAATTCCAAGTTTCACTTGTGTGCCTTTTTTGTATCGCTTGCATTCCAAAGAGTAAATATTTTATTAGAGGTACTAAGTGAGGTACCACCTCACTTTATGGTTTGCCAAAGTATACTTGATCACATTTCAAAGAATAAACATTACCTTCCTTATTGCTCTTATGATCCAATACACATACAATTATTAACCCTTCCCGGGAGACTTAGCATAAAAGACAACCATCTAAAATGTTGTTAAACATTACATCAATCATGTCACAAAGTGACATTGCACACATAACTATGACAACAAGCTCATTTCCATATGTACAAAAAGGCCCTTAATGGTGACCAACACATGAGTAAGCACAATGCTAAAGGAGTCTACAACTTGATGCAAGATAAATTTGGAGAAATTCAACCTCCCATAGATAAATTAGATGTGAGAGGGGTTAAAGGAGTTAAACATGAGGATTTGATATAAAGGTAACAAGTACTTGACTTCACTCGCGACACATAGATCTCACAATGATATCATTCAAAGGTGAAGGGAAAGAAACGACATACGATAAATTTAAGTCTTTTCAAAAGTGATAAGGGTATTATAAAACTATACAAGACTCTTTTAAGAGAGAGATACACAGTAAAGGTTAAGAGCACAATTCCTTTCGATAGCTTAGGAATAGAAATTTTCTTCCATCAACATAAGTATTAAGGGAGGAAACAATAATTGACATTATAGAAGCTTGTATCAAAACATCTAAGCCATAAAACAACATGCAAACTCATAATCAAGTTCATACCCAAATAGAATGTCTGTTATTCCCAATACACCAATATAACCCAATTTCTCACTCATCACAAAATAATTAATAAAACAACATTCATGTTCATAACAATATTATTGATACATCTACTTAATATTACATGTATATTTCAATGATATTTCATATTACAAAAACACCAACCACGTTTCCATCCTTCTTGTCCCGCGTACTGCAACCACCATATGGTTAGCACAACCACTGACATGGCATCAAACTACAACCAAGCACGATATGTGATTTCACAATTCTCTAACAATAATGAAACTATATTTAACACACTTCCAAGAAGAGTAAGAATTGTAATGCCATTTCAATTCGTTTCCAAAGCCAAGGAGAGAGATAGAGAGAGGAGAGAGAAAACACCATTTTTCCACATTCAATTTATTTTCAAGTGTCAATTTTTTTTTCCTATAGTCAAGTATTCGTGTTTACAAGGTTTTTCTATTGTTATTTTGCTTAGATAAGTTCATATGAAAATTTTCGTCAAGTAGTAGCAAGTTTCAAAAACGTCAAGATTAGGCAAGTTGCTCAAAATACAACGTTTTAAAACCATCTTCGAGACTCAAACACACAAGGGAACAAATTCCTACATATTCCCCTATATACGGAAAACAATCGAGCTAACGAAACCCCAAACCGGTAAAATATATTAAAATGACGCTCGTCTTTACGAGCTACCGGTCATAAATGAACCCAAACAACCTTATCACTCAACGATCAAGGCAAACAAAACCTATCAAGAAAACTACCATTGCATGGGATTTTTTTCTCCAAAATGAGGGTTTGTAGTAATTGTTTCGTAGATATATTAGTGGTATGCAGAAGCCAAAATCCATTCTCGACCCCTAGGGCCAAAATGATGGGTCAAAACCAAACTGTATTTTTAACTTTTAGTAGTTGTTTAAAGCTACTAAACTAGCTCGTTAGTGTCCTAAACACATTACAAAACAAGGTAAAATAGACATCCAAGGAGCAAATTAGGGTTCGGTTGAATACTCCACATGAAAAGGTACTCAACTAAAATTTTCTTTTCTCATTTCGGGCTTTATACTCATGTTTTGTGCCTCATTGAAAAACATGTTTTATTAAGGTTGCATAAGGTCACCTAGGGAGTGGTTTTCACTAATTTTCATGTTTAACCAACCAACCACATTTTTTCCGAATCCAAAACTAGTATTGTGGTTTAACCATCCATCTTACGAGGTGAGGGAGAGAGTAGTGCTTTCATTCATGGTTAATGGTCTTATTGTGTGCAAACAGAGGTGAAATTTTTCTATACAATAACCCATCCCATTTAATTCACCTAAACATTATTATGTTTTCTTTAAATCGATATAAAAATCCATTACAATTAATAAAAACTAGGAATGCTAAAATAAGCAAGGATAAAGTAAGATGACCATGCTTGGATTGAGCTGGCAAGTGACAAAAGAACAAAGAGTACATGCTTTGCGGTTGTCCAAGAATTCCATCAAATAGTTTTGGGCCTTGTGAATGTTGAATATGATGGAAAAGTTTATTGAGTTGAGTTTTTATACTAGTTTCTTGCATTAATTAAAAACCTCCATGACCTTTCAATATAACTCTTTTTGCATATCTAACGATCAACCATTCCATGAGACTACATTTTGTTTGATGCATTCTATCAAACAGTTTGCATGCCTTGAGAAAGTTCCCACATTTTGCAAATATATCTATTGGGGCATTTGCAACTACAACAACTGACAAAAATTCTCTATCCATAATGCTTTTATGGCTGTCCATACCATGTTCCAAAGCTCCCTTTTTGGCACAGGAAAGGAGGATGCTAGCAAGGTTTTGGTGCTTAGATTTACACCGGCCAATTGCAAGTGTTTAAAAGTTTCCAAAGCCTTTTCAACCAAACCAATTTGTCTAAATTCTGCAATCCTTTCTGTCCACCTAACCACACTATAATGAGGCATTTTGATAAACAAAACACAGTCCACAGACTTGCGCAAGGGTATGATAAACTACACTGCATCATTGTAATTTTTCCCAACCGTCCAAGAGACCACCATCATTTCTGGCATATTTATCAACCAGTTTACTTGCCCTGCGTTGGCCTCCCAGCAACAACCAAACAAAGAAAAATCAAATAAAATAAAACAACAATACCATTATTTCTCCTCTTGGCGCAGATTAGAATGGTAGCAGCAAAGGCTGTGGTGTCTGGATTTACACCTGTCACCAATGCATTTGCGAAAAAATTTCCAAGGTCTTTTCAACGAACCATACTATGCGCATCCCCCAATCAAGCCACAACGCACCATATGATGGGAATACTTACCAACACCAGTGGCTCTAAGCCTTTTCAACAAATCCAATTTGCGTATATAACAATCATTTCTTGCCCAAAACCACATTTTTCTCAGACATTTTATCAAACAAATCACATACCCTGCGCAGGCCCTGCAAATCCTCTGTGGTGCGTCCCAATTTGTCAGATGGTCTGTGTGCTCTGAGTATGCTCCCACATTTTTCTTATCTAACTATCAAAGCATAGGAAACTGCTACACCAGACAAAAATCCACTTTCTTTTTTATAAAGAAAGCTAGGCCTGACAACTACACCTGCGTTTGCATCCTCTAAGCATGTGTGGATGGAGGTGCTTCCCTAAGAATGGAAAAATTAAGTGGTGCATGAATGAATCAACATAGGATGCATAAAGGAACACAAAAATGTTTGAGATGTGAAGGGAAAATGGACTTGTATCCAGGCCTTGCATGACTTCACAAATTGAAACGTTCATAGAGGGATAATGAGACTCAAGAGCTAAATAAGAGTCATAACTTGCACTCAAAATCCATCAAATTAGGCCCAATAGGATGGAGAGTAAAACAAAACAAAGTTTTATGACCGCACAAAGCATTACATGGCTATAAGCTTATATGAGATGTCAAGATAAAGTTTCCTTCCTAAGGTTTGTGCTTAATTTGTTGGAGAAAATAGGAAATCCAAAGTTGCATCAAAGTTTGCTACTCAAATCTTCCTTCACACCATGAAAGCTTCCACCCAAGCCCAGAACCATCCGAATACATCCTCTGCCAATTTTCAAATTCCAAACTAGGATTTTCCCACAATCCTCACGCATGCCTAGAAAATAATTAAAACATTTTCACATAACAAAAAAAAAAAATTCCATTATTTCATTCTTGGAAGGAGGTTTGGCACAAGCTCCAATAATTTGGAGGAGTTTAGGAATAGTTAAGAGTATTTGATAATTTAATTATTCTCATTTTTTCTTTGCTTTGTTATTTACATTTTAAATTTCAAAAGATTTATTATTTTAAATTTTCTCCAAAACATAACCACAACAGCTCCTCGTTAAGGAACTTACTTAATATGTAATTGTTTTTATTTGAAGGTTATGTAGATTGGCTCTAATATTATCCATAATGTGATTTAGTTAGATCAACATTTAAAGTTATAAAAGGGATATACATATTTTAAAATTGAACCACTGAACATGCTTTCGAGTTGAAAGAATCGCAAGAAGACAACATCACCTCACGGATCAAGACACGAAGATACACTTAGTCCGCGAAGGACAAATTCAACATTACTCTATTTTATTAACACAATAGTTTAATTTATTTTAATACCATTTTTATTTTATGATCACTTCAAACGCGATCCAACGACCACCCAACCAAAGCATTTTTCAATGATCCACGCAAACCGTCAAGGCTGGAGCAAGGGGAAATTTCTACAAGCCGAGGAGCACTATAATGATAAGGTGCGCAAAACATTGGAGAGTGTTGGAGTATTACATCTCTTTGAATTGCCTTTTTTTGGAAAGCACGTACAATTGTTCAAGTCGGCCGATGTCGTAGGTCCATGAGGACTATTTCTATTTTGTCAGAAGAAGGATGTCCATCACGACGCAACTCATAAAACTTGTGACGAGACTAAATGATAGGGGCGATGAAATATAAGTAGACATCGATGATGAAGTAGCTTTGGACGCCACAACTGCTAAGTTACAATATCGAAGGGGGAGCCACACGTTTAGCATCTCTAACATCACATACCCAAGCACAAGATTGGTCACGCACTTGGTAAATTGCAAGCTAGGAGCATCGAACGTTGGTTAGAAGTGAAAAAAAAGTTTTTGCACAATGTGCACAAGATGGCGAAGGGGACTAGATACAATATTGCTTTGTACATTACAGAGAGTATTATAGAAAAATATGAGGTGCAACAGACATGGGTGAAAATATCACCTAGGGTTCAATTTTATTACTAATTATATTTTGGGAGATAGGAGTTCGAGACGGACCCTCGGGGAAGGAATGGGAACACCTAGTAGCCATGAAATCACCGGCCAATAGATTCACCAAATATACTTGTGATTGGGCGATAACTAATGCATATAAGGCTCGCCTAGACTTGTGGTATAAATGGATGCACGAGACCTTCGAAAAAAAAAGGCATACAAAGGGAACTACCTTTTGTTTTGAATGGGAAAGCAGAATTTGTTGTAATACAACACTTCTGCCTTGCATGATTTTTGTTGTTAGATGGAGAGATGGGCCCCTAGTGTAAAATACCATTTGCATTCACAACAAAGTATTTTAGGAGTTCCTTGAAAAGGATTAAGGATGCATAACCATTAAAGTTCAATGTTGATAAGTTAGACGTAGAGTATCACACTTTGTGTACGACCTATTATTGCGCGGTGCGAAAGCCTTGTGTCAAGATTCAAAAAAACAAACCTGATGGACCTAAATCCCATCGTCACTTTAGCAGTTGGAAATTAAGCATGTAGGGTATATTTATATCTGCGACCAAAGGTGAAGGATGGAAAAGAAGTGGAGGCGCACAATACAAGTCTAACTCCACCACCAAAATGGGCGGTTGAAAGATAAATGCGGCAAAGGGTTGCGCGGGTTGTAGAGGATGAAGAGGAGGAAGAAGATGGAAAAGAGGGTCAGCTAGACCATAGTGCATGAAATCAAATGAAGACGGAACTTAGAAAAGATACAACGTGCATTCCTCCTGGACAACCTACACCTATCCCAACTCATAACATGCATGAGGAAGGCCTCGAAGAATAACACGATGATGAAGAATAAGGAACAAGAGATCAAGATGAAGAAAATCCACACATGATTCATTTTTATGGAGATGAACAATAGTAGTACGAGGAGCATATTGAGGATATACCACTTGAGCCAACAAAGGGGCACATGCAGAGGGATCGGGAAGAGGAGGAGCAAGAAGAGGAGCTTGACCAAGAACATGAAAAAGGGACAGGTCATGCACAAGACATGGCATGCAGTCCACCACATGAGCAGCGCGCGGAAGAACAACCTGAGTCATCAAGTGGAACAAGGCCAGGAAGAATCTCTCATCGTCGTCAATTCATGAAATATGTAAATGATCCCACTAATGTCATAACAACATAGTTCCAAAGTAATGTAAATCCGGAAGATATTTATTGTTGGGAGATGTTTGACAAGTCACAAGCACATATTTGGACAAGGAACTCTTATTTTCTATGCAAACGCATATGGAGGATGCAGGGTTTGAAATACTTTCAGATGGAATCCATAACTTGTAGGGGAGAATGGATCCTAATAATGTGCTAACTATACTAGATTCTACTCAATTGAAAAATGTGCAAGAAGGTAATGCCCTTCTTAAAATGGCTAAAGAGGTTGTATACAGAAACATAAACAAGGGAGCATCACTGTGAGATACAACAAAAACTTTGAAGATGTGAGAAAAAATAACAAGAAAATAGCAGTCGAGATCAATAAAATAAAGGGGAAGTTGGCATCCGTCAACAACAGAGCCGCCGAACTTGTTTGAGAGATTACGTAGTCATGTCCAGAGGTAATTGTAAAAGAAAAGCTTGATCGTGATAGGGAGATCGATTACCGAAGAGAATTGGTCACTTTATTGCTCGAAAGAGTGAATTATGGACCAGGACCAACAACTGAAGAGCTCACCAAGGCAAGGCAAGAAGAGGTCGACAAAATAATAAAGGAATATGAAGACCTTGGCATGAGAGTGAAGGAAACTTCACTTAGAGCGGTGAAAGTTTTCAAGAATTTCACAGACACCTCAATTTTCGACTCACGCCTTGCGAAGGAAGAAGCGAAGAGGAGAAGCTTAAAGGCCTCCCTATACACTGGAGCAAGGAAACGCACTCGTAGGTATTACAAGAGTTATATGGACTGAATAAGGTGATTAGCGACAAACAATCTAATATTGAGAAGAGGTTTGATGAGTTGTAGGGAATATTAATATAAGAGATGGATCTCCTAGTAGCTTTAAAATTGAATTGAATTTGGGCTTAAAATTGTAAGAGTAGCTTTATCAACATCAATCATTACTTCTAGTGATGTAGAGTTGATTTCAACATGATCATTAGGGATAGATGACATACATGTAGTTTCTCAAACTATCTGCATTCATTGTATTGCTTTCTCATTGTCCACTTATTTTTGTTCAATTGTTTTCCTCTTCAATTTCTTCCTCCTACTGCTACAAGACCCACTACCCATGATCCTAAATTGAAAAATATACAAATATGAAATTGTTAGTATAATATACAATCAATTAGACAAAAGAATTTAAATATTTCATTAGAATAGAGTCGAATGTTGGAGGAAAAACAAAAGAGAAGTAATCAAAAGTGGGGTCAAATGTTCAGAGACAAAACAAAAGAGAAGTAATCAAAAGTGGGGTCAGAATGGTGGAGACAAAGCAAAAGTGATGTAATCAAGCATAAATAATGTATTGAAATCTCTATTTATGTTGTATAGTACTTCCTAAAAAAGGAGGGGTCAAAATTCTGAATCAATTGAAAATAGGCATTGAGATTTGGGTGTATATAGTATACAAACATAATCCGTACACATTTTATAGCACGTACATGTTATATAACGCATACACGTTATATAACATGTACATGTTGTCACAAATGACTTTCCCAAAACATCTCTCTTGGCTTAAGCATGCCTCAAATTTTTGAGCCAAAGGCTTGGAACTATTATTTTCCAGTTTGAAAGGATTTCCATGTCAAATTTCATCTTTGGCCATGGAATATGCTTTGCATTTCACAAGAAAATTTCATCAATTCATGACGACGAGAACTTTAAATTGTTCTCTTTCTAATGATACAAGTTTTTAAATTTTTATAACTATAATGATACTAATGTTAAATATTTGTAAATATGTCTCCCTATGCCATTATATTGAAATAAAATACATGTCTAACTTTATGTATGTAACTTTTGATGTATGCATCCAAATTCGAAAAAAATTATATTGTCACATACTAGACCTAATTCTATGCACATTTTTAAAAAAATCAATTTCGATTAATTTTGAGGTAGTTATGTGGGGTGAATGCTCAACTATATGTTTTTAATCAAATTCAGGACCTATTTACTGGTAAAATTCATTAAAAATATATTTATGATAAAATTTAAAAAAATATGTAACATACTAGATAACCTTATCTAACTTTCCACAAAAGGATTTTTAAAAATACTAAACAATGCTAAAAAAGCGAGGGTGAACGGTTATCTATCGACTATGTTTTATCTAAAAATAGGAGTACTTATTTGAATTTTAACAATTTCTACCACCTATACTTCACCATTTGCAAAAAAATAGTGATTTGAAAACTAGACTCAAAATGCAACAATTCATGTTTTTATACCTTGTTCAAATTTTGAGTGTAAGTACCTCAAATAATCAACGAAAGTATAAGTTTCTCAATTTTTAGGAAAACATGTCCACTTAAGACCCCCTTTTTGTAACCCATCTTCATGCATGTACCCTTTAAATAATAAATGAAGACTTTATACCTCCGCACAATTGTCTCCCTCATCCTATGATTGTCCTCATCCTCATGTTGGTTGATATGGGATGTATACATGTCATAATCAAGTCATATTATAATTGTTCAATTAAGAGCATACGTTTATATTAAAAATAAACTATAAATTTATACCTTTGCGTAAGGTAAACCCTAAGAGAAAACAAATACTATAGGTCTCTATAAGTAGTAGATCTATCATTATGAAGATGTATAATTATAATTTTACATATGAATAATATTATTAAATTACAATATGTATTATAAACGTATACCTTCATGGTGGGAACATAGAGGTCGATGACTTTCTAGGTGGTACATGGGTTTCGTCTAAATCCTCATCCATGGCATATTGTGCAGACCACGATCTCTAGAGCCACCATAAGTAAAGGCATCAAATGTGTTTTTGAATAGGTTGTGTCTTCTCTAATATCAAAACCAATATTATTAAATGCATTGAGTGAGAAAACAACCTTTTGAAAAAATATAAAAAATAAATATATTTTTAAGTGCATGAAATACAAATTTATGCCCAAATGTAGTTTTTAATGAACATGAGAATTATTTTTTGAATTCTAATGTTAGCAACCAAAATAAACAATCAGATTTTATAAGAGATGAGAAGACACGACAAGAGGAGAACAATGAAAATAATATTACTAAACCCACCATTTATGGACCCTTTGTTGTAGATCTTGATCCTATAAAATGGGTAATTGATACTACTAATAATACACTATAATATATAATTTTAAATAATCCAAAACCAGGTATGAATGTCACACAATAATCTATTTCCAAAACAATCTATCATTTTTATTGGTATTTTCTCATGGCATTTTTCCCCAAACAATTTTTTTTCATTGAAATTGGTATAGAATTCCTTGCATGTTCAATACGAAATTCCCTCTTCAGTGTGGGGACACCCATTTCCCTCTTCAAGATATGGGAAAAGTGTGGCGATTTTTCTCTCGAAATATAAGAGGATTGACATCTTGATCATAATTGTATACTATATCATCCATATCAGAATATGAAGAGGGAACAACATGCCTTGCAGACTCATAAGTGGTATGGACCTGGTTAAATGTATGGTAACCACTATGTTTTTGCAAGGCATGAAAGCACCTAGAAAAATCACACACATGCCCCAAGGAAACCCTAGTTTACACAACATTCCCTATGGTTTACATAATTTTTCCTAGGGTTTACACAATTTTACCTAGGGTTTACACAATGTACATTAGGGTTTACACAATATTCCTTATATTGTACACAATTTACCCTAGGGTTTACAAATAAATGTACATTAGGTTTTTCGTAATATTCCTTATACTATACACAATTTACCCTAAGGTTTACACATTTTACACTAGGGTTTACAAGATTTATCCTAGGGTTTTTAGATTTTATTTAGGATTTACATAATTTCCTTTCAAATCTATTATAGGGTTTACACAATTTATCCTAATATTTTCATTTTACATCCTACATTTCACATACATTATTTATCAAATTCAAATAAAAATATGCATACATGTAATATGGGATTTGACACATACTCTTCTTCTTCTTGGAGGGTTTTCTCACCTTCTAGGTGTTATTTTTGCTCCATATATATGTTGGTGCCACATTTTTTTGTCTATATTGTTCTCTGTGATGTATCTATTCCTTTTTCTTGTTCCTTTCTACTATTTATTTTTGTTATTTCCTCTTACTCCTTATTATCCTTTTTTTTTTCTACTAGGGTTATCCTTTCATCTCCATTTTTCTTTCTTCTTTCCTCTTGTCATTGCAAAAAAATAAATAAAATAAAGTGGGATTGCATTTTGGCATCCCACTTTATGTTTTTTTCAGTTAGAACCTTGATTGTGGTGCAAATGTGGCACAATTTTGCGTCACACTTTTAACACACCCCGATATTTAAAAAAAAAAAAAAAATAAATCACTAGATCCCCAAACAAATATAGAGTATATAAGAGTCTAGATAGCCTCCCTTTTAAAGTTGGGTCACATTTTCCACCTATATCAATACAAAAAATGAGAGATGGGGTCCCAATTATCTATCTATAACGTTCGAGTTAGATCTATAGAGATAAACCACAATTAGTATTTAGGGTGTCATATTATAATTTAGGGTGTTGTATTAGTGTTTAGTGTGTTGTGTGAGTGTTTAAGGTGTTCAAATTGTGTTATTAAGGGTGACACACTAGTTTTTAGGGTGTCATATTAGTCTTTAGGGTGTCCCATTAGTGTTTAGTGTGTTTTATGAGTGTTTAACATGTTGCATTAGTGTTTATGGTGTCAGAATTATGTTATTATGGACGACCAATTAGTGTCGAGGCTATCACATTAGTATTTAGGATGCCATTTTGATGTTGGGTGTGTTATGTCATGAGTGTTTAGTATGTCGCATGAGTTTTTATGGTGTTGCACTAGTGTTTAGGGAGACTAAATTGTGTTATTAAGGGTGACCCATTAGTGTTTAGGGTGTCTTATTAATGTTTAAGGTGTCCCATTAGTGTTTAGTGTTTTGTATGAGTTTTTAGGGAGTCTCATTAGTGTTTAGTGTTTTGTATGAGTGTTTAGGGAGTCCATTAGTGTTTAGTGTGTTGTATGAGTATTTAGGGAGTCCCATTAGTGTTTACAAATCCAAATTATGTTATTAAGGGTGACCCATTAGTGTTCAGGGTGTCATATTATTTTTGCTTTGTTGTTTGAGTGTTTGATGTGTCATTTGAGTGTTTAGTGTGCCATATGAGTGTTTACGGTCTTCAATCAATTTTGCGGTGTATAAATTAATATATTAAGGGTAACCCATTGATGTAAATATGTGTTTTTAGGACCTTTAGGGTCTCCCATTAGTGTAAATAATGTGTCTAAATTCTATTATTAAGGTTTTTCCACTATTGTTTAAAGGCGTCACATCAATATTTAGGGTGTTGTATGAGTTCTTAATGTGACAGTATTAATGTTTAAGGTGTTAGATTATTATTTAGGGTGTATGAATTGTCTTATTAAGGGTGTCTTATTATTGTTTAAGTTGACTTATTAGTGTTTAGGGCATCACATTGGTGGTTAGCATGTTGTGTAAGTGTTTAGGTTATTACATTAGAGTTTAGATTTTTAGTTTGTGTTATTAAGTGTGATCCATTAGTGTTTAGGTTTCATATCAATTTGTATGGTGTTGTATCAATGTTAAGGGTGTTTTATTAGTTTTAAGGATTTATGATTTGTGTTACTAAGGGTGACCCGATAGTCTTTAAGGTGATATAGTAATGTTTATGGTGTATTATTAGTGTTTTGGGTGTCATAATTGTTATTGGGGGTGACCCATTAGTGTTTAAGGTGTCATATTAGTGTTTAGGATGTCATATTAGTGTTTGGTGTGTTGTATGAGTGTTTAGTGTGACCTATTAGTGTTTAAGGTGTTACATTATTGTTTAGGGTGTATGAATTATGTTATTAAGGGTGTCTTATTAATGGTTAATGTGCCTTATTAGTGTTTAGGACATCACATTAGTCATTAGCATGTTATATGAGCCTGTTTAGGTTATCGTGCATCCGTGTTTAAAGTGTTTAATTTGTGTTATTAAGTGTGACACATTAGTGTTTAGGTGTTGTATCAATGCTTAGGGTGTTGTATCAATGTTAAGGGTGTTTTATTAGTTTTAAGGGTGTTTGATTTGTGTTACTAAGGGTGACCCACTAGTATTTAGGGTGTCATATTAGTGTTTAGGGTGTCTTATTAGTGTTTTGGGTGTCGTATCAATGTTTAGGGTATTGCATTAGTGTATAAAGTATCATAATTATGTTATTGGGGGTGACCCATTAGTGTTTAAGGTGTCATATTAGTTTTTGGTGTGTCGTATGAGTTTTTGGTGTGACCTATTAGTGTTTAAGGTGTTGCATTATTGTTTAGGGTGTATGAATTGTGTTATTAAGGGTGTATTATTAATGTTTAAGGTATATTATTAGTGTTTAGGACATAACATTAGTGTTTAGCATGTTGTGTGAGTGTTTAGGTCATTGCATCAATGTTTGGAGTGTTTAATATATGTTATTAAGTGTGTCCCATTAGTTTTTATGTGTCATATCAATGATTAGGGTGCCATATCAATGTTATGGGTGTTTTATTGATTTTAAGGGTGTCTAATTTGTATTACTAAAGGTAATCCACTAGTTTTTAGGGTTTCATATTAGTGTTTAGGTTGTCTTATTAGTATTTTTAGTGTCATATCAAAGTTTAGGGTATTACATTAGTGTTTAAGGTATCATAATTATGTTATTGGGGGTGACCCATTAGTGTTTGAGGTGTCATATTAGTGTTTGGTGTGTTGTATGAGTGTTTAGTGTGACTTATTAGTGTTGAAGGTGTTAAATTATTGTTTATAGTGTATAAATTATGTTATCAAGGGTTCTTTATTAGTGTTTAATGTGTCTTATTAATTTTTAGGGCATCACATTAGTGTTTAGCATGTTGTGTGAGTGTTTAGGTTATTGCATCTATGTTTAGAGTGTTTAATTCATAACATTGATAATAAGGATACTACATTCAATGAAACAATCATGCTCTTGCAGAAACTACTCAACTTGTTAAAGTAAACACAAGATACAATATTCAAAGTAGGAAAAAAATTAGGATATATATATATTACGAACATTAATAATTGACATATTACAACCCGTAGGTAACAACTAACATTTTACAGAATAATATTACAAGGAAATGGATTTCACTGAGGTGGAGGTGAAGATACTCCTTAATTTATTTACTAAACTCATATCATGATTGTCATAGCCTAGGGGTACATTGTTGTAAAGGATCCGAATATATATAAGTGGTGTAGAACATATATATTAGCACCTTGCAAATAAACGTCTAAAAGGATTGGAAACAAATGGTTGAACATTTTTATATGTTCTAGTGGATCTTCTACAAGGTTGTATTGCAACATGAGTTGATGGTAGGGGTTACACTCAAGGTGGTTGTGGAAGTGACTCTGGAGGTAATGTTGAATGTGGTGTAGGGGATGGAGGAAGATCCTCATCTGAGTGTAAAGGTAGTGATGTCTCACAACACAACATTTTTTTCAAAAAAAAATCATCTTGTTCATCAAATTTATATACAAATCATTAGACAAAATATCATCAAATTCTTCAATTTTTATAAAATCATATACTATGAAAGAAACAACATTTTACATAACATAACAAACATTAGATGTTATTCGACAATACATGAAATTCAATTGTGACAAAAATAGGTTTCAAATAACCAATACATATACATCAATCATCAGTGTCAACATTATTTTTTTCCCTCAATCTCGTTGGTGTTTCTTTTCCTTTAAAACTATAGTTAATCAAAAGCTCTTCACCAAATTTGATATTTTTATCGCCTCTACCATGACATAAAGTGGTAATATTGGCCCTTTCATTTCATCTTCTTTGTCATTGGTACACTCTATAAATTAACAATTAGGAGATACAAGACAGAACACCCGCACATACTATTGATGAAACTTGTAATATATTTAAATGCATAAGGGTGTCCATCAATGTATACAATCATGCATGCATGCATAGAGTTTTCTTCGGGGGCTATACAAATTTGTTCTTCCATTGATTTTGAATTACAACACATTTATATTTGGACATAATGAGTTTTTAGCTCACCACATAAGTCCAATATGCAAACCAATACATTGGGCCATAAAAAAGTAATATTGGCATACTAATTGAACATTGAGTAGTAAACCCAACATTAATTTTTGTCAAAGTGAATAGCCCAAGACCTACATTAGGAATAGTAGAAGGTCGTATCATGTAGCTTTGCTTCCAAAATGTGAATTCTTCATAAGGTGTTGGAAGTGGTTTATCCATTGGTCAAGCCCCATAATGTTGCCAATTGGGAAAATCAAATTGATATTTCTTCAACACCTTAGGAAGAAGTTCCAAATCATCTTTGGAATCTTCCTCATAACGTATAATTTGATGTTTCCCCCTTTTTGCATGCAAATTTGTTGCAATTGTTGAAAACTTGTTGTGTTGATGGACAAATAGAGGGTCATTCGTGGACGTCATATTGCAAAAAAAGCAATGAAATCTCAACTTGTAGGGATTATTAGCTATACATGCACTCTAAATTAGAAAAATTATATAAATATGAATCGTAGCATTCGAATCTAGTTTCTAAAATACTAATTTTTGTAAAAAACGGACAAGTTTAGCTATATTAAACACTTAAAATTATATGACTTAGTTTTTTTTTTTTCGAAAAAAACTTATAAGATTGTAGTCCGTTTGCCCGCATTTTGGATGACCAAATCTTGTTATTTTTTTTTTTCCTTTGGTGAAACATTAGATGTAGTTGTCTATCTTGGGATGGATTTTATTTTGTATTTTTTTTAGCAATATTTTTTTTTAATGATTTTTTCCGTGAAAGTGGTCTGAAAATATTTAGAAAATGGAGCGCTTTCCGTTTGCCCGCCATAACTATATCAAAAAATATCGAAATCAATTTTTTTTTTTTTTTAAGGTGTATAGAATTTGTCCACACTTGGGATGGTATAATTTTTATCATATTTTGATAAGCGAAACAAAAATTATAGTCTTAAACGTAGACATGAACATTCACGGGAAAAAATGTCTTAAGGACCTATTGTTAGTAATAAATTATAAAATGATATTTATCTTATTCTATTCACTTTAAAAACAATATTTTTACAAAGCTAAGAGTCTACCCTACGTGATGGCACCATTTTTGTGAAATGTTTTCAGTTTTTTAGCATGGTTCAAGTCTTTGGAAGAAGCGATTTGAGGTTTTTGACCTTTTGCACTTCATAATGACCTTCCATAGCTTTGGTTGGGGAAAAACAAAGATTTTCGAGGCTAAGGTTCGGCAAATAGCTCATGATCGCGGTTTTTGTAAAAATACATGCGACGTGATTTATAAAGCGCGCTAAAGCGCTTTCGCGCTTTTATAAATCATATTTACACACATCCCAATATCCGAATTACCATGTGATTTTTACTCTCGACCTTACCGTAAGAATTCTTGTGAAATTCTGTCTTTTTCGAGCACATTTTTTAATCACCGAAAGCAAAAACATCATGGGAGACAAAAAACGAAGTCAAAAAAGGAAGTCATTAAGTAAAAAAACACCAGACGAATTAGAGGCCAACAAAATTGAAAATGTTGAGCGAATGCGGAAACTTCGTGAATCTAGAAGAGGTTCATCTTGATCCCAACTACATAAGCAATGAAGAACTAGGTAATGTTTCTCTTTGTCGATGTTGAAGTTGAATTAAATACTCGTGATGAAGAAGTTTTTAATTGTCGATGTTGAAGAAGAATTAAATACTCATGATGTAGCAAATGTTGAAATTGAAGGAGACAATGAAAATGTGAATAAGGAAATTCATGTTGAAACTATAGACAAGCAAAATTTGACAAAAACACCTCCTAGGATTTTACATAAGAAACCTAATTTTTGATTGAAATTGATGAAAACATTTTGAAACCAATGTCGACAAACTTTACGACAAAAAATCGGAAGAAAAGCCACTTTGAAATTTGGGATAATCATTTTGAAATTTTAAATGATTCCCAAAGATGTCGATTGTTAGTTAGTTTGATGAAATTGATTAAAATGAGACCTACATTAAACACCTTAGGATTGACAACATCTAACATACGTGGTCAAACCTCTATAATTGTTGAAAACCTTCATGATGCATATCACCTTTGTTGGTGTCGAGAGACGCACTAGGGATAGTAATATTGTGCGTCGTGTACTTGCTTTACTAGTGTTGTAAGTGAATCAATAAAAAAACAACGTTTGATTACGCAAACAAGTCGAATGTTGCAAGTTAATCGAAAAACTCTAATGAAAGCAATTGAAAGACGTAATATCCTTGATCACTCAATAATGTCGATTTTTGGGCATTTTACTGCTAGAGCACGCGTAAGGACAAAAATAATTCTATGCTATAAGAGAAGTTGTTATTAAATTTTGGCATGATAACACTAGAGTTTCACCTAATACTGAGAGATGTTATAAAACGGAGAGTTGGTTCTACTAATCGTGAACCACATCCAAAGCATTTCTTAGATATGACTCAAACTCAATTTTTTAAGTAAGTTTGAACAAGAGAATCGGAAATTAAAATTAGTCAACGTTTTTTTGAAATGTTGAAACCATTCTATGTGAAAATCAACCATGCTCGCACCACTTGTTGTTGTAGGCAACATGTTGAATTTGCGATGCATTATGCTAAATTTTTACGTATTCGTTCTAATTTTCATTATGAAACTATGTTATCGAATGTGGTGTTCAAGTTCCACCAATATCTTCTAGGGATTTCATTCCTACTATATTTTGTGAAAAAGAAGTTGGACAATTTTTTTATAGTCAGGATTGTTTAGATGGAAGTTGTAGTACATGCGGCGGATTACCTAAATTGGAAAGTTACATCCATGAACAAATTGAAGGTACAATAGGACATAATTTAGTTGAATTTGATAAATATAAATCGTTGCATACCGGTTGAAAGATGGAAAAGAGTCGAAAGCGGTGTGAGCTAGTTCTGAGAACAAATGCCCATTTTTTAATTTATGAGAAAATTTAAGGATGAAATTGTTTATGAGTATGCGAGGCATACACATAGAGCTCGATGGTTGGATGAACAATTCAAGCTATGCAAAGACACATTTCCTATTGGTACTATTGTTTGGTGGTCGATTTTGCGAGAATTACACATTGCGACCACAAATGGAGGTTGATCGCAATATTACAACTCGGTACAAGTTGCCATTTTTGTGCATATAGCATTTCTACATTCTCTGACGATCACGAGAGAATGATCGAAAAATTTAAGAGAGTACCACTTTTATATCGGTGATGATCGTACTCATTCTCTTGAATTTGTGCAAGGTGTTTCCGGTTATTTTATGGAAACTTGTGTGATAGGGACATCCACTTCAAACAACATTATATATGGTCGAGATAATTGCACGTCTCGGTTTAAGAATGCACGAATGTTTTATTGGATGAGCGAGAATGCATGTCAAGATGGGTGTGCAACATATTTGGAGTTTCAGAAAAATTGGACATGGAAAAGGAGAGCATGACGGTGCGGGGGCATGTGTGAAAAGAGCTCTTGCGAGAGAGAGAGTTGAAGTACAAAGATGGTGCTGAATTAAAAGATGCAAAAGCATAGTGGAATGGTGTACTAACAACATGGCCCGAGGTTCTCAAGAAAATTCCACGGTTTGCAGATTTTTTTGGTTGATAGAGGAAAAACATATTGCTAACTACTACGAGGATTGTATGACACTCACTTTGGGTCCAGTGATATGCACTCATTTTGTAGCTCGGAGCGCTACTTCATGGGCCGTATGGACAAGAAAGTTGACATGTTTTTGTGCATCTTGTATCGAATTTGTCATTGCTGAGTGTGATTCACAAGAATGGGTGGAAGGATGGATTTGTAGGCCTCTAACTCCGCTTCCTAGTTATCAACCTCCTGAAGCATTACAACTTGTTTCTGCGAGATGAAGTTCTGACATCCAGGACTTTGTGAAATTTTGATTTTGGTGCGACAAGGTATTTATCCGATTATTTATTTAATTTTTGTATTGAGTTATGTCCATTGAAATTTTAATATGTAATTTAAATTTGAGTTTTTCAACCTTGGTTATTTTTTTGTAGGACATGTGTTTTGCGGTAATTATGACAGAGAGACAATGAAGAAGGAGCAGACTATTTCTTATGTCGTTGCATCGAGGAAAGAAAGAAGTTGACTTCTCCTATTATAGATGGCGAAGAGATTGAGTATCCTACGGGGTCGAGTGGTAGTTCTTTGAAACTTGGCTTCGACGGTATCCATTAAAAAACTCCTCTGTTTGGGTGTTTGAAGACTTTGAGACACACGGAAAATACTCTTATATTCACATCTAGTTCTAGCGACAAATATTCGATTGTATAGATATCGAGGAAGACCTAATAACAAGATTCTTTGGAAGGTTCGAGAGTCAGATCATGAAGCAATCTTATCTGCTATTCGAGTAGATCCGATCTGATGGTTCATTGGAATGAATTTACAATGCTCATGTACAGTATATATTTAATTTCAAGTTTGATTTATATAGCGTATATATATATATATATATTTTTAGTTTAAAGATCTAGATTTAAGTTTGAATATATTTTATTTTAAATTTGTGTATTTTGTATGTCATGTATATAGATCTAGTATATGGTTTTGATTTGAAACTTAAATTTCTTTGACTAACAATTTTATGTTTAGGTTAGTGGTGCCAGAAAAGCTTCCACCTTCACGTGGTTGGTATCGTTAGTAGAGAATTTTAAATTCTCGAAGCTAAGAGAAGCTTGAACATTGTTTGAAAAATTTGTAAATTTTGAAAAGTCAAGTTTGTAAATTTTGAAAATGTTGTAAATTTTGAAAAAGTTGTAAATTTTGAAAACGACTCCTCTAGGTGCCACGGAGTCCGAGTAGTCACTCGTCGAATTTGAACGATATTTTGGTCTCAGGGCTCTTAAGGGACTAAGCCCGAACGAAGTAGCCCGGAAGCAACGACCCTTTCGCGCAAACCGCCTCCTCTAGCGTTCACCTACCCACCCCGGACGTGCCGGCGTAGGCGGTTTGGTGCCACGGCCCACCGTTTGCAAAATACAGCGTTTGTGACCTTACACTGGCTCCAACTGCACTATTTCACGCGTTTGCAAACATTAGGACAGCGAGAGCACCGAAATGAGAAGGAAAAAAATGAGAGAGGCTATTGTAGAGGGTCCGTATGCTTTGGTGTCAATCGAGACGAGGCCTCTCTAGGTGCCACGAGTCCAGTCAGTAGTCACTCGTCGAATTTGAGCGATATTTTGGTCTCGGGGCTCTTAAGGAACTAAGCCCGAGCAGAAGTAGCCGGAAGCAACGACCCTTTCACGCACCGAAACACCGCCTCCTCTAGCATTCACCTGCCCCGGACGTGCGGCGTGGGCGGTTCGGTGCCACGACCCACCGTTTGCAAAATACGACGTTTGTGACCTTACACTGGCTCCAACTGCACTATTTCGCGCGTTTGCAAACATTAGGACAACGAGAGCACCGAAATGAGAAGGAAAAAAATGAGAGAGGCTATTGTAGAGGGTCCGTATGCCGAGGTGTCGGATCAGACGAGGCCTCTCTAGGTGCCATGGAGTCTGAGTAGTCACCCGTCGAATTTGAACGATATTTTGGTCTCAGGGCTCTTAAGGGACTAAGCCCAAATGAAGTAGCCCGGAAGCAACGACCCTTTCGCGCACCGAAACACCACCTCCTCTAGCGTTCACCTGCCCACCCGGACGTGCGGCGTAGGCGGTTTGGTGCCACGGCCCACCGTTTGCAAAATACAGCGTTTGACAACCTTACACTGGCTCCAACTACACTATTTCGCGCGTTTGCAAACATTAGGACAGCGAGAGCACCGAAATGAGAAGGAAAAAAAAATGAGAGAGGCTATTGTAGAGGGTCGTATGCCGAGGTGTCGGATCGGACGAGGCCTCTCTAGGTGCCACGAGTCAGTCAGAGTAGTCACCGTCGAATTTGAGCGATATTTTGGTCTCGGGGCTCTTAAGGGACTAAGCCCGAGCAAGTAGCCGGAAGCAACGACCCTTTCGCGCCTTTGAAACACCACCTCCTCTAGCGTTCACCTGCCCACCCGGACGTGTGCGGCGTAGGCGGTTCGGTGCCACGCCCCACCGTTTGCAAAATACGACGTTTGTGACCTTACTGGCTGGCTCCAACTACACTATTTTGCGCGTTTGCAAACATTAGGACAGCGAGAGCACCAAAATGAGAAGGAAAAAAATGAGAGAGGCTATTGTAGAGGGTCTGTATGCTGAGGTGTCGGATCAGACGAGGCCTCTCTAGGTGCCACGGTCAGAGTAGTCACCGTCGAATTTGAGCGATATTTTGGTCTCGGGGCTCTTAAGGGACTACGCCGAGCAGTAGCCGGAAGCAACGACCCTTTCGCGCACCAAAACACCACCTCCTCTAGCGTTCACCTACCCACCCAGACGTGCCGGCGTAGGCGGTTCGGTGCCACGGCCCACCGTTTGCAAAATACAGCGTTTGACAACCTTACACTGGCTCCATCTGCACTATTTCGCGCGTTTGCAAACATTAGGACAGCGAGCACCAAAATGAGAAGGAAAAAAATGAGAGAGGCTATTGTAGAGAGGGTCCGTATGCCGAGGTTCTAGATCGGGCGAGGCCTCTCTAGGTGCCACGGAGTCAGTAGTCACACCGTCGTCGAATTTGAACGATATTTTGGTCTCGGGGCTCTTAAGGGACTACGCCCGAGAGCAGTAGCCGGAAGCAATGACCCTTTCGCGCACCGAAACACCGCCTCCTCTAGCGTTCACCTACCCACCCGGACGTGCCGGCGCAGGTGGTTCGGTGCCACGGCCCACCGTTTACAAAATACGGCGTTTGTGACCTTACACTTTCAGCTCCATTGCACTATTTCGCGTTTGCAAACATTAGGACAGCGAGAGCACCGAAATGAGAAGGAAAAAAATGAGAGAGGCTATTGTAGAGGGTCCGTATGCCGAGGTGTCGGATCAGACGAGGCCTCTCTAGGTGCCACGGAGTCCGAGTAGTCACTCGTCGAATTTGAACGATATTTTGGTCTCAGGGCTCTTAAGGGACTAAGCCCGAACGAAGTAGCCCGGAAGCAACGACCCTTTCGCGCACCGAAACACCACCTCCTCTAGCGTTCACCTGCCCACCGGACGTGCCGGCGTAGGCGGTTCGGTGCCACGGCCCACCGTTTGCAAAATACAGCGTTTGTGACCTTCTTACACTGCTCCATTGCACTTTTTTGCGCGTTTGCAAACATTAGGACAGCGAGAGCACCCGAAATGAGAAAGAAAAAAAAATGAGAGAGGCTATTGTAGAGGGTCCGTATGCCGAGGTTCGGATCAGACGAGGCCTCTCTAGGTGCCACGGAGTCAGTAGTCACTGTCGAATTTGAGCGATATTTTGGTCTCGGGGCTCTTAAGGGACTACGCCCACGAAAGTAGCCGGAAGCAACGACCCTTTCGCGCACCGAAACACCACCTCCTCTAGCATTCACCTAGCCACCCGGACGTGTCGGCGCAGGCGGTTCGGTGCCACGACCCACCGTTTGCAAAATACAGCGTTTCCTTATTTATTTAAATTAAATTACAATGACTTGGTTGTTATGTTATCTGTTGTTGTCATCTTGTCCTTGGTAGGATGATATACATCCAGGGCTATGAGTGTGATCTAGGATGTGGTTAGTTGTATTCAGATGTGTGTCTAGAGTATGACAAAAATTAGGTATGAGTATTTTTATCTAGTGGATATACGGTGCGAGATAGATCGAAAGCGCCTATGGTTGTTAAAACAATGCATAAATGAAGTGTATATCAAAATAAGTACAAAATTCTATATTTCCAAGTTCCCAAACCAAATTTTGGGTACTAAACATTTATATCTTAATGAATTCAACACTACATGACACTTTTACTATTGCACATGTGCACCAGTTAAATTACAACCCTTTTGATCGAGAATATTTTAGTGAATTTTATATATTAAAGATATCCTAAAAATTGACACAAATACACATTATATCCAGACATGGTGTTCTATATGGCATGGCATGGTGTTATATCCTAAGTAAATTGTTTCTCTCATATTTGTTTATCGGATCAAATTTATAGCCTTACATCAACACCACTTTTTGTTAACATAGTAATATAATTGGTTGAATTGAGCATCGATATTATAAATAAGGTGTGGAAGTTATGGAATCAATATAATAATTCATATTTTTAGAAGTGACATGTAAACAAAATAAAAAACTAGAGAAAAATAATGAGAAAAATAAAAAGTAATCAACCTACAAAAAAATATCCAACATGTAAAACTACAAATGATTGAAGAGAGGAGAGAAAGCAATATTTCTCACATTTAAAAAATATCCAACATGTAAAACTACACATTTATTGACTATGCTTAAAGCATCTTTCTCACTCCCAAATTCTAAGTCCGCCATTTCATTACTTTTTCTTCATGTAAATTGGTACCTCAAGAATCGATGCACGTTATACATAGCACATCTCTAGTTCTAATACTTAAGTTGGCTTGATATAGAGCTAACAATATTGTTTTAGTTTGAAAAATAAAAATTCAAAATGCCCATGTACGAAATATACCACAAATAATAATCGAAAAGATACTAGAAAATATATAACTAGAAGTAATACACTAAATCCACCGAGCAGAGATCAAAACCCACTTTCTCGAGTTAGCAATAATACCAAAATAACCAAATTTATAGCCTTATTTAACCAACACACATATATATATATATATATATATATATATATATATATATCAAATAAAGTGTATCCAGAATCAAATAAAGTGTGCTCAAGAGCACGTCTCGAAAATATATATGTACATGTATAAGTTCATAATGTATGTATACATCTCGAACTAAGCACGTGTCATAATGTACATATGGGACCACATGCGGTCGCAAAAGGCTAGATATATATACTGATGGATGTGAATAGATGTACTCATGACCACATATATGTGGCATCCAGTGGACTATAAATCTACTCATGAAACATCTTCCCTCTCTTCGCCTGCTTTAGAAGTAGCACGTCCACGACACAGGGATGTAGTGGAGGAGATGCCACTACGGATTTCATCCGTGTGGTCCTAGGTGTCTCAAGCATGCCTGCAACCTAACTGCACATTCATAAACAACAAGTTTTTAACACCCAAAATTTTAAAATACCTTGAAAATTTAGAAACTTGTACAATTTAGTTAAAATGCATGTGCGATCTTACCGATGTCATGATCCCTATCGATTTGTTGTTGACGTGTCGCAGGGACAACAATAGACTCACGAGGGGTAAGCTACATACAAATAATTAATTTTCAAATTAAATATTTCACACATATATATACCTACAAAATTTGATATTGTAGATTTAAGTTTAATAAGAAATAATGAACCTCCAAAATTTAACAAATTTAAAAAATTGTGTACCTCGGTTAGTGGATTTGCGAGATCTTTATGGCGGTATCTCTGGCAGCCTCCACAGTCTGCATATGTGGAGGAGTCTCTGTAGTAGTCATAAGCTATACAAAAAACATGTACAAATCAATTTATTAAAATCTACTTAAGAGCTATACAAAAAACATGTACAAATCAATATTTAGTTACTCAAGAAAGAATAAAAATACATTATTAAATTTTATCTTCTATTTAGGCTAAATACATAGGATCTATAAATGTTAGCACGGAGGCCATCTATCTTCATAAGATTTTGACAAACTTTTGTATTTAATCTAGGTAACCCATAGTCATCTTCTATGACAATTAGAGCATCATTCAAATTTGAAGAACTTTTAAATCTAACATCACCAGACCAAACATATAGATCAGACGAAGAGTAGACTAGAGTTGTATATCCTTGGTGGGCAAGTGTGTTGCAAATATATAGATTATAATGCACTATTTATATGTATTTGTGTCCAAAGGTAGCTGAGTTTGAGTTTTGGTGCACGAGCCTAGAGGATCTTACTTGTGTGTTATCCCTTTGGAAATAAAGAACATAACCTCCTTCCACCTTGTTGGCTTAGAGATCTTTATTTCGGGTTTTTATGTCCACGGAATTGTCCACCAACTTCGTGCACTTACCCTGTCAAGCGGTTGGGAGTCTGACTACCCAGGGTGGTCTAGCATCAAACACACACATATTTTTCTCCTTTGGTTTTTTAATGCTTTGATGAAGGGTTTTGTAAGTTATTAGGGTTTCTACTTTACTGTTGATCATTACAGGTCATCTCGATGTTGTGTGAAAAAGAGCAACACAATGATCACACAATTTCTAAACAAGCAAAGCACTAGAAAGTTGAGAGCTCAACTACCTTATGATCTAAGACTGTAAATTCCTTGTATTAGACTGTACAACTACTACATAGACCATACATATCATGTATGGTCTTGAACCTACATGTTTTCCAGTTCTATAATCTTCTTTGTAGAATCTAAAGTCTTATCTTCTCCTGCTCCGCTACCTGTCACATCTAGCTCATCCCAGAATCTTCCTAAACAAGCTAAGTTTCTCTCCCCTCTTGTATATTGATAAAGTTATTGTTTATCACTTAGTCCATTTCAAGTTGGAATGAATTATTTTTGTCATGCTTAATTGATGTTGGAAGTTAATTAGATAATAATTGTCTACCTGTTTATAATCCTTGTACCTTTTTCAGTAGAAATTTTAAATAAGGGTATAAATATGACCAATACATTATAGCTCCTCAAACCCATTATGAGGTGTGGCATAATATATAATAGAATACAAGCCCTTGATTCATCCCTCACACATGGAAACATGCACAAATTTAGCTCATGTTTGATCTATGGGAAGAAACATGGATAACTTCAAACTGGTAGTTTGTTGTTGTTATGGGTACTCTTAAGGAATCAAATGGTCCAATGTTTCTTCTTAATTTTATTAGAGTGAGAATAGAGGATCCTTGAATTTTCCAAGGTCACCCTACTAGGTTTTAGTGAATGAATATTTATATATGACCAATCGTTAGATTTCTTACTCAACAAACCTAAAAGTACTACCTAGGTTGACTAAGCCAAGTAACCCTTTTGAAAAAGTTAATATTAGAAGTGTATGGGATAGGTTCGTAGGGGGTGGATAGGTTGGAGTTTAACTTATCCTAAACCTACAAACATGTCCATGATGTCTAATAAATTAGGTCTGAGACACATGGAGGATTATGCATATGTTGATAACATGTGCGGTGATTTGTGAGGGTTGGGATGGAGAATACTTGTTATCTAGTAGAAGCGAAGTGGATATAGAGTGAGACATTTCCTTAAGTTGTTCAAGTTATGTGTGAATGAGATATATATCATTATAGTTGTAACACACGTCATGTTTCCAAGTGTTGGGAATACATTTAGGTACTACAAATTACCCCCATTTCAATATAGTATTGATAAATGTTGGATTAATAGATAAGAAACAAGTAAATACAAACCTCACTTCTTGATCATACAATGATGTTGTAAATTCTTAAATCTCAGTACACCAATCCATATAAAACTTATAATCATATGGAAAGGACGCATAGATTTTTTTAGATAAAGGGTACAAGAGGATTTAATAACCTT
Source organism: Taxus wallichiana var. yunnanensis (assembly GCA_018340775.1). Classification (NCBI taxonomy): domain Eukaryota; kingdom Viridiplantae; phylum Streptophyta; class Pinopsida; order Cupressales; family Taxaceae; genus Taxus; species Taxus wallichiana. Next base: position 611,641,161 of record CM031241.1, read on the forward strand.
TTTTACATTTCTTCATCACTCTTATCATTCATTTTGATTACGAGTTGATCGCTTCCACCTTGTCAAGTATCTTTTCCTTCGTGACTCATGGTGTTACATATCTAGAGGTAGTTATTGAGAATCAAGATATAGTCTAGGTAAATAAGTAGATATGGGAAGATATCATTTTACATTGGATTGAGAAGTTCATCATGTACAAATAATATACCTATGACAGTGCAGTACGTGTCATTATTTTGGATGTTGGGAACATGTAGACCATGTGTATCCAGTTTAGTACTACAAACGAGACATAAGGGAATTTATCAACTGGCCCGAGAGGATCAAGAAGATCAAGAGGATTGGGTCAGTAACCACCTAGAAAAAATACTTATGAGATTTCTATTTCTGGATCTAGAGGATAGGGTCCACATCCATAATAATCACTTAATAATCCTCTTCACCTAAAGTAAGCACCTCAAGTCTATTATGACATGTATCTCCAATTACAAAAATTTTAGAGGTATTGAAAATGCGTGCGAGCATGTGTACAAGTGTGAGATACTATGGTATTCTAAGCAAATTACAACTTTATATATGGTAGGCTGTTGTATGTATTTTATATACGTTGAGTATAAGAAAGTGAAACTCATGTACACGAGAGGTCAAGAATTAGAAACAAAGTGTTTAAAGAGATTTGTAACTAACCTGCGTAAAACTCATGCGAGGCATGCCAGTAACTTCAGTTCCCTGAGCAGATGATGACCCGCCAGGCTCCTGTGTATAAAAGAGAAAAATATTAATACATGTACAACATACACGTGAAACAAATTATAATAATAATCTAGTGCAATTAAATGATTTATTAAAAATGTAAGTTTGTACAACTTGAAACTTACGTTTGAAACACGCCCAACCGCAGTAGCTAGCATGTCAACACCGGATGTTTCCTTCACCGGCTCTTGCTATTTAAAATAAAATAAAAAATTAGTTTTTTACATGTATGTACATGACGTACAATCATATATATATTAATATCTCAAACATGTGAATTAAACTATTGTACATATATATATTATTTAAATTTATTTAAAATTTACCTGTGAAAGACCAATATCAGTGGCTCCAGTTCCAAAAACATTCCCCAGCATCTCATCTATAGAAAAAAAATCCTGTGAACCAGCAAATGATGTCTCGCCTGCAGTGCATACGGCACCACATGATCCACAGTGGTGTGGTGCACTAGAACTGGCGCCTCCACCAACATCACCGGATGCAATCTGGGTGCTATGCTGGGTGAGAGTGTCAGTGAGCTCCCTCAATGCATGCAATGTATCAATCTCCACAACCTCCTTCACTGTAGGAGGGATAACTGAAGGCAGTGGGGGTTTTGGGGCATGGGGATCTAGGGACCTACGCGTGCACCGGTGTGCACTGCATGTGCGAGCCACCTCCTCGACCAAAAAAGTCTGAAAAGTCAAAATAATTCGGGACCTCATTGAGCACAAACTCACAATATAATTTCTTCAAAAAATAAAGAGGAACCTCATTGTTGTTGCATGGTGGATAATCAAAAACCATCCACCATCGGTCCCAATTTTTTTTTGATTCTGTCATCATGGCACCAATGGATTGGGAACCGTTTGCAAAATAAGCTGCGGGGGCATTGGTTACTAGGGTCGGTAAATAATGCACAAATGAGGTCTTTTCCAATTTTTTTGTCTTTGGCCGCATGAGAGATAGTTTATCCGCATACCACCGCCTACGATCACTTAAAGGTGTTCCATCTATGTATTTGGTTGGTTGCGGACTCGACTTCGCCAATCAATGTTTGCAATGTATTGGCTAAAGTCATGCGGGATGGATTTGTAGCATGATTTTGTCTTATAGTTTGAATTAGGTTCTCAATGACAATTTTATTTTCTTGGATTCTTCCAATGATATTATCTTGCGTTCCTGTTGGCTCAGTGGGGACAAAAGGAGCCACAAGGGGCGGATCTATGTTTGGAGGAGGGTTTTGAGGAATGTTCGGAGGGTTTTGAGGAATGTTCGGTGGGTTTTGAGGAATGTTTTGGTTTTGCACGAGCCCGAGCTTGAGACCAAGCCGATAAAACAATAAAATTGTATACATAAACAAACAATTCACAAAACCCATGAAAATGCCAAAAAAAACCTAAAATGCAAAAAAAAACCTAAAATGCAAAAAAATGATTACAATCGGGGACTTACCTCCTCGTCTTGGCGGCATGGTTGAATCTATCGCTATCCAGAAGTCCGATGAGCAATTTTGAGATAGTATTGAAAGTGCGAGTGAAAAACGTTTAGGAAAAGTCGCGGTTCGAAATGAAAATTAGGAAAATAACGAGTCGCGGGACTGTTAAATTTTGTCTCAGAGTTCCGCGATCGCCGTTATAAACCGCGATCGCGGAACTAGGTTCGGTAATTACCGAACCTAGAATTCAATAACCGCGATCGCGGTACCTTTATTTCGGGTTTTTATGTCCACGGAATTGTCCACCAACTTCGTGCACTTACCCAAAAATGCCATTATTTTGCAAAAATTGTCAAATTTTCTAGGTTACATCTTTTCATATTTCTATTTATAGATAACGAAGGTTCCTAGAAATGTACTAACAACGTCAAGGATAATGAAGGCGTGCGTATTGTTAAAAAAATATAAATAAATCTACTGGGTTACTAATATATTTTGTATTCTATTAGGGTTTTAAATGTTGTAATAGACATGCAACCATGCAAGTTGAGTGGACGAGGACTAAAAATAATTCAATGGCATGACCAATGTTTGGTGCTTTACACCCACAATGAATTATTTTGTATGCATGGTCTACCTTCTTGCCATCTTGGCTATCTTGAGGAAGTTCTAAATGTTATAATCTAAAAGCTAATTAAACTTTAGGTGGTTGTGTAAACGTGTTTTCTTGGTGGTTGGATGAGTGGGGGTATGAGAGGAAAATAACTAGTTGGTATTTATTAGTTGCCCCACTGGCAATTGATTGATTGTATCCCCAAGTGTTGTGTGATGTAAACATTTTCTATGTTCCTATAGAGTTCCACAATGTTTGTGGTTAATTGTGCAAGTTTTAATGTTTTAATCAACCTAATTTATTTTCTTTATCACCCACATTTTTTTCTTACAACCTAATGTTTTAATCATCATTTTAATAGATTTAAAATGATGAATAATTATGTAAATAAATTTTACCTTCACATCAAAAATATCTCATGTAAAAATAATGAATAAAGTTAGAGTTCATGTTATATGAGAATAAAGTTCGGTGAAATTTTAACTTTATCACAAGTTTGGCGAAGTTAATTAATTTTATCAACAAAATTACTCAAGGATATATGGTCCCATGGAATCAATTTATTATAACATGTTATACGACACTCAAACAAAATTAATAACTTGTTTGAACTTGAAATCAATTATTTACCAAAAACATTAAATAAAAAATTAACTTACCTTTCTTTTTACGCCGCAAAAACACTAGGTTATTTGAGCTTCTTCTCCAACTTCACAAGAGTGAAAATGAGAGGTATGGTGAAAATGACATTCACTTGGGATTAAATAAGAAATGTGGGGCCATGTGGTTAAAACTAATGTGACGCAAAGGTGGTGCAAGAGTGACACTATTAGCAAGTCCTATTTGCATCGAAAATCCCTTCCAAAAAGTCATTCACGAATCGATGCAAAATTGACTCCATTTTTGACATTTTTAACACAATATGTAGTAGTGATAACGAGGTTATGGTGAGTAACTTGTCTTCAAGATAATATGAAATATATATGTTCAAATGATTATTAAAAGTAGGTGGCAAAATTATAGCATGATTATATGATCAAGGCTACATTGCATGTTTATGAAAAATTTAGCGGGAATAGCCTCCACAAATAGTAAAAGATGTAGTAGAGAATATTTAGTAAAAATACAAGGAAAAAAATTATGAAAGAGAAAAAGTTCACTTCTAGAGGGAAATGAGCTAAAATAGCTGTCTTAACTAAGAGATTCACTGAGGGGCCAAATTATGAATTCATACCTCTAAGATTAAGCCTCCTATTCCTAAAAAAATTTCACCATAGCCTCATATGTTTTCAACATGCTTTGCTTCTCTTAAATTTCAGCCACCAAATGGGAATCCTTTCCATAAGCTTGCAAGGGTTTTTCCTTTTCTCTATAAAATTTCTTCAAATCTGCTATATTCTTAAGCTATGTTATGAATGTCGCATTCTCTAGATTACTGGATCCACTTCCCTCTCTAAAAAAATCAAAAAAAAATATTGGAAAAAAACCCCACATTTTATTTCAAATCCTTACCACTCAAAGATAATAAACTCTTACACACATATATTACAAGATACTTTCATATCTATTTATAATTTTCCTTTGAAGCCATGAAAATATGTATAATCTGAGGATCATGTAATATACTTCATTGACCACTAGCAGGAATCCAATAGCCATCCCCCTATCCAAATGTGATGTATATCGTCAGTATAAATTCCTATATAATCAGCCTATTGAATACAATTGTCTGGCCACTATTTCTGGATTTGACATCTCTGATATAAAACAAATGGCTGAGTTTTTAGATGGTCGTACCATGCATAGAATGATTTCTAACTGTTGATTTCCATGACCATGTAAATGCAGTTCGTAGCGTAATACCTATCAGCGTAAATATTCAAAATGTTTAATGTGGGCCGATACCCTTATATCAAAATAGACGTGTAATTATTTTTTCAATTTTTTGGAAGGGTCGAGCCATTGTTAATAGCTTTTAAGGCCAAAACCCTCTGCATGGACGTGGGGCCAAGTCATATAGGGAGACCTCCTTATAATAAGAGACGAAATTGTGTGTGTGAGTGTGCGCGTGTCTGTGTACTGAAAGAAAAAATAGATCAAAATTATTTCATCTCAAAACTGATGATGATTACAAGTTTAGATGTCAATTCATAACCAAATGCCTACTGCGCAAATATTTTGTAAATTGTTAATATTTGTAGGCAACAACCAACATAATAAGGTAAAACACAGGCATGACTTGAATTCTAGATCAAGAATAATAAAAATAAAAAAGGAATTGTATAAGAAGGAGACAGTGTCTTGGTGTTTACTTTCTACGAGTCTATTGGTGAGCGAGTTGTGAGAGGAGCTCAAGTTGGAGAATGAACATGATTTTATTATGGCCCTTATAGACCTCTATCAACAGTGTCCTTATTGTGTTGTTTAAGTTGTTCCTTGAAATATGCTTTCTTATGATTCCTTTAAAGTTAAAATAATCACGCACACAAATAAATTCTCGACCATAATATTCCAAGCCTAAGATAATCGATGATACATTGAGGGAGCGGTGGCGAGGATTAGGTAAGGATCATGTGGAGGCTATAGGTCACGTAAAGACTACAAGACAACTTTGTCATATAAGTGGATTCTTCATCCACATCAACCACTCTATCAATTTTTTCCCGATGTCAACCCTTGAAAATATAATTTCCTACCTACCATTAAAAGTTGCAACAATGATGGACATATGTGAATTCGTAACCAACAACATGAAAAATGAAAAAATGCTCAACAACAAACTCATGGGAAATTCATACAATAAGACACCTATAATGTAATTAGTAAGAAGGTTCTATACTTTATACCCCTACTCTCAATCTCTAAAACAAAACAAACTATGTTTAATAGCTAGAAGACATGAATGAGATTGACACTAAAATATCCTTAAGCAAATTTTACAATAGTTAATGAAGGGTTTAGAAGATTTAAGTACAAATATGAGAATCGAAAGATGGAATCAACAAAATTGATGATTACATATAAGTACATGAATGATGATTACATATAGGTACATGAATGATGATTGTGTTTAGGTTGAAATGCTTGTAATATGGTGATAAGTAACTTTAAGGTCTTTGGAAAGTTAGACAATACTCAATATCCATAACTAAACATGGTAATACTAACAATTGCACTTGAGTTGCAATAAATGTTTGAAGGATGCAAATGTAATGCCCTATGGATTTGTTCTAGTAGGTAGTAGGTGATAAAAAATCATCCAACATAACAACATCGTTTTTCGTGCAAGATGAGAGGTTACATAAATATTGTTTTAGACCAAAGATTAAATAGATATATAACTCTTTACATTAAATAATATGTTTTAATAATATAAGTGTTTAATTCGACAATGAAAAATATTGTAAGCACGATAAAAAGTAGAAAAAATACTTCACAATAGTAAAACATGAAATATTAAGATTAAGTTTCAACACATATTATAAGGGTCATTGGAAAATTAATAACTATAAATATTATTAATAAAGTATATGTCCAATAGATCAAAATGTAGGGGACATTTACACCCAAAATCATCATAATCGGCCAAGCATCTACTTACAAAATACATGATGTCCCACCTCTTCAAGCCTATATTTATCACTCTCCTCATTCAATGGGAGAAATAACTATCTTTCATGTGGTTCACCCCTGTCTCGAGGTGTGTAAATCCCTCCTTAACCTAAGAAAATGCAAATGAACTCTTGGGATAGATCATTTCCATCAACTTCTTGCTCTCAATGAAATTGCATTGTCTTTCTAGGTTGCCACCAATAGGATTCATAAGCACCAACTCTGCTCTGGATGTGGGGGAAAGGATGTTATTTTTATAATTTTACTCTCCTCTGACCACATGAGAGTTGAGCGAATCCCCTACATAAATATCTATTACATTTCAAGCCACCGTTCCAAACCCACCTTAATAGAAATGAGGGGAAAGAAACGAAGCATAAACCTATAGCGTTGAAAACAAAATTGGATATCTCTGACAATTGATCATAACCCTACTTTTTGTAATCCACTACCGGATCTTCCCCAAGCTTTTCACACAATCCAATTTATTTGTGCTTCTAGTGGAAACAATTCTAAAAGATTCTTAGACATGTTTTCCAATTGAATGGCCAAGGATCCAACCACCGCCAATGCCTCCCATAATTAACACTCTTTATCCTTTTTGGAAATTGATGTGGTTAATCGAACAAGAGGAAAATTGGCGGCTTCTTCAAAGGACAAATTGCACAAAAGGATTTCTAGCCCTCTCCACCTCTTCTTCCCAAGCTATATGAGGGATGTTAGCAAGGGCAATTAAATATATTTTAATTTGTCTTTGTAGTTGGAATATTGCGAGAAGACACGAAGGATATGAAGAGCAACATGAAAGATGAAGGGTCACCACTTGCGCGGATAAATAAGAAAGCAAGGAAATTGGGAAAGTGGTGAGTTGCTTTGCATTGTTCTACATTTCTTCTCTATGGCCTTTGGCCTCATGATTGTAATTATGCTCATCATTTAATAAATATATCGAATTGTGTTGCCTTTATTCTATGTATATTTAATATTGGTTATGTTTTTCTCGATCTTTATTTT